>CM059186.1:163645805-164334618 GCA_030323885.1 Branchipolynoe longqiensis
ACTACCCAAGAACAAGATCTTTTTGAACGAGTTCCGGAAATTTGAGAACATCCAACACCGGGCTGCCAGGCTTGTCCTCCGTGTTCCCAGCACCACCAGGATCGAGATCCTCCTCCTTGAATCCGGCCTCCCTCCCCTCCACCTCCGAGGCAAACAACTTCTCACCACCCAACTCACAAGAACCCTTTCCTCAGGCCTTTCAACAACAATCCGCAGAGCCGCGGCCTACCTCCGAGATGGGACCCGCGGTCACCCTCACATCTCCTACCGTCTCAAGAACGCCATCACCTCCCTCAAGGACTCCCACGGACTCCACATTGCAGACTTCGCCCTGAGCCCTCTCAAGCCACCTTGGGTTTCCATCCCAGTGGAAACCCGAACCACCAACCTAGTTGCTGCCAAGGCGGCTTACACCACCCCAGAACTCCCCTCCCTGGCTCTTGAGGCCATAACTCAGGCGAAGGTGGAATTTCCTCTCGCAAAGACTGTCTACACCGATGGCTCCCTTAACCCAACATCAGGTAGAGCAGGAGCCGGAATCTTCATCCCCTTCTCCAACACAAAGAACACCACCAGGGTGTCAGACTTTGCTTCCACTCTCGATACCGAGCTCGCCGCCATTCACTTGGCCCTCGAAGACCTCCACAACTCAAGTGCCATCATCATTACCGACTCTCTGAATGCCATCAAAGAGATCGCCCACCCAAATGCCCGACACTCCCTTGCCGACGCAATCCATATTAAAATCTTCACCAGACATCAGGCACACCTCAACACAGTCCTGCTATGGGTCCCCTCGCATATAGGACTGTATGGTAATGACCAGGCCGACTATGCCGCTCTAGCTGGTGCCAACCGAGCAGACGTAGAGACAGCCATCCTTCCATCCATCACCAAACTGGCCGCCGCCGCTTCTCGAGCCACCACCAAACTCTGGGAACGAGCCACACAGAAGGAACAAGTACGGAACCCTTATTCAATAAGCTGGCTCTGGTACACCCTGGTCAGAACGAACATCCCCCATCCAGTCGGCCTTCCTGCTTCTACACCAGTCGCCATCAACCGCTTCAGGACTGGGTACCGCCGTTGGATTGATGTCCCCAACCTCCAGCGCTGTCCCTGCGGAACTAATATCTTTAATGTGGCCCACATACTCGCCTCATGTGGTGCCATCGACGCTTGCGCGCTTCTACCGCCAGAATGCAGACATCATCAACACTGTTGGTCGACCAGTTCATGACATCGGGGACTAGCAGGCCCCACCTCATCGCCATAGCTGACTTGGTGCCACTACTAACTAACCACTAATTTTCACTGCAACAAACAGGTAACCCCACCCTCTGCCTAACTAATCCCATCCTCACTTCACTTCTTCCTCTGGCCTTGGCCGGACTTACGGTGCATACCGGTGAATCTCGAGGGACTGAAGTTTGGATCCTGGTCGAGTCAAACCAATGACTAATAAAATGGGTACCTGTTGCTGCTAGGCGCTTGTCGTTATGAAATCAGGACAGGGACTGGGCGCACAGTGTCAGGATAATGTGACTGTGTGGGACATCAGGTCATGGCGCCGGCGGCCTGATTTCCCAGTGGGGCAGCACTATAAAGTCGCCATGAGTGCGCGCTGTTACAAGTCGGTGCACATCCTTGTATGGCCTAGGGTCTTACGGGGGTGTAAAACTACACCAACCACCCAGCCTCCCCCGGTGTGGCGGTTTCAGCGCCCGGTCAGTTTCAGCGCCCTGCCGTGGTCAAAACACCCGTGGCCTCGCCGGCTACAAGCTCAGCTGGTGCCCGGCAGTGTTAGGGACCGATTAGGCCGAAATCTATTGAATGCGATCATATTTAACAGAATTACATACTCAAATAATGAAATTTAATTAAATTAACCTTAAATTCCAAGCGATATTAACGTAGCAGCTAGATCAGCATTGAATCACCGAGTGTAAACAAAACAAATAGCAGTGCTCACCGCAACGTGCGAAAATCCGCGCATGCGCAGAAGCCACGACAGGCCGCTGAAACTGACCGGGCGCTGAAACCGCCAAACCGGCCCTCTCAGAGGACTGTGGTTGGACTCTTAGGCTGCCTTGTTCCTCCTCCGCCCCCTCCCCCCTACCCCTCAATTCCTCTGATCACTACAAACCGGAACCCAACTCCCGACCACATGGGACTGCTTTCAGTGGTGCCCATTCAGTGCTGCAGATTTGCAGCCTTCAGCGCACCAATGCGACTGAAAACTCCCCAAAACAACAACAACAAAACTGTCAGTCACTTTGCACATCAATAGGCTGCTAAATTTCATACTTTGCAGTACGTGTTACCATTCAGGTCGCCAAAAGGAGGGTTTTCTAGCTACAATTTAAATATTGGTTTCATGACATAGAGCACATATTTATCTACATCCTCATTTTTAATTGTTTCAATTGGATTAATAGATTATTTTTAATTCCATGCCTGTCACAGCAAGGGCCATATTCACTGCGCACAAGAAGGATAGGGGAGCAGGTCAATTTTTTGTCAAAGATACTAGACTACATCAATAAGAAAAGCCAGTACAACTATCTGTATCATTAAACGTCATTAACATGGGGGGTTTGTGATCTCCAGGGGGGATATGTGATTTCCTAGGAAATCGCAAACCCCCCATGCCCATATATGGCATGGGGGTTTGTGATTTCCTAGGAAATCACAAGTGGGGGTTTGCGATTTCCTGCTACACCGGCAAACTTTATGAGTTCACACGAGTAGGCAACCGCGCGGAACTGGCCTCTGTCGGATCTTATTTGCACTAACTCTCGAGCCTCGCGGCTTCGACACAAGGGCGGCGCTACCGCCGCCCGCCGCTGATCCACACTCGGGCTCGTACGACTGCGCGACAACAACGCGCTACAGTATTATATATATATATATATATATATATTATACTTGTTATCGCCAGTCGTATATATATATAAATATATATATATATATAATAAACTGTAGCATATATATTAATATATATATATATATTATATAATATAATAATAATATATATAAGAGAGAGAGAGAGAGAGAGAGATAGAGAGAGAAGAGGAGAGAGAGAGAGAGAGAGAGAGAGAGCTGAATTGTAGGCCCTACATTTCTACAAACTGGCACGATTCATTTTAATGATGCAATGCCAGAAACACATTAAAAACATAGCAATGTTTCTAGTGAAACAGATCAGCAATAAAATAGACAAATGAGGGTTGTTCTTAGCCTGCATATGGGTATTTTTTAAACAGTATTCGATATTTTGGGCAAGGCCAAGAATCGGTGACCTAATTATTCAACTAATTTGCATATAACATTCGTCATTATAAAGAGCTCCCCAAGACTCACATTTTGAGGAGGTCATGTGACCATTTATCTTCTATACCAATGGTTCTAGAGGACATTTTCTGTTCCTTAACCCCATTTTTATGGCACTTTTTGATTTTTCGCTTTTAACACAAACGGGTTAATCCAGAGAAATTGATCAAGGGTGACCAACAGTCATTTACCTGGAAATTGAAGAGTACCACCCAGTCTACCATCACCAAAGAAAAAAAACTAACTCTCGATTCATGGTATGCCCCATGGCACCTGGACTACATTCGCCATCAAGGTTTGGAGGCACATCAGTCTGTGCCGATCCCGATATAATATTAAACAAATTCTTCTTTTCACTGGTATTTACTTTTTTTTTAAATGGCAGAAACACTTGCAAACAAACTTTGATCACCCTTTTCCATCTCTCGGAAGTCAAAAGTGCATATTTTGAATATGTAAATGAAGCGTTGACTGGGTTGGAGTTGGGAATTTAATTGACGTATTTTTGTCAGGGTGTAACAAATATAAATACACAATCAGGAAGACAAGACATAATTTGTTTGTAAGTATTTCGTATTGAAATTTGATCAAAAACACACCAGAAATCTGTAAATTAAGTCATTAAACAAGGTCAACTGAACTAAGTGGGTCATTGTGGACATTTTCGAGTACATATATATTCCTTTAAAAAAATCTTATTCCACAGCCATACAATACTTCAAGGTATCTTTCCACAGTAGTGATTTCACTGTTAAACTCAAACCTTTTTAAAGCCAGCAAAAAAACCTATGTCTGTACTATTCTTGAAACTAGACAATTGGCTCTTTGTAGCCTTATATTCTAGAAAGGTATTTTTTTGTAGTAAATAAAGACTTACACTTAGTAAATATTAAAGGAAAGCAATTAAACACACAACACACTTGCAAGTTGCTTTATTTGTATTTATCAACTTCCACAATCGATACATCTTGTGATTGCATTGTCTTGTGATTGCATTGGCCACTACTGATTGCACACATTACATGAGGCGCTGCTCATACACATTTTCCTCTAGTACAGTAGAATGCACAGATATATCTTGACCAATTCTCTCAAGCCAATTACTTGCAAGTCCATGTGGTATAATATACAACCAGCACAGGACAAGACAAGTCTTACCCTCAAACCGCCAACCCCTCAACACTGCCAAACTTTCCGTAGAAATAACTTAGAAAAGTGCCGTTGAAATTTATATAAATATATTAATATACCTCCATCGGACTGAAAACCCAAGTAAATATTTCTAACCGTGAGTATGGGGCCGTATGAATAGTCAGAGCGCTTTTTAGTACGGCGATAGTCACATGACTAGGTTTGATCCAATCATAAGATGAAAGTGTTCCAAGCTAACCCTAACCTCGGACGACGGGACGGGGATACGACAGGATATGATATGATAAAGGAGTGCCATACCAGAGAGCGTGTATATAAACAGATGAGAGGGACAACTCTCATACTAGACCGTGTAACACCTGCCGACTGTGGCGCTCCAAGTGGTGGTTGTTGAACAAATGGGCTAACTCAAGGCATTGTCAATGGCAGTGAGCAATCTTCCTACAGAAAACGTTAAATATCTCAACGCCTAGAAACAAACTGATTGGAATACACATAGAAAACATGTTTACCAACAAGATTATATTAAATTGATATGGTTAGGGTTCTGGATTTCTATTAATTTGGAATAAAACTGACGTTTTTCACTACGCGTACGGCAAACTCAAGGCATTGTCAATGGTCGTGTGCAATCTTCCTACAAAAAAGTGAAATATCTCTAAAACTACACAAATAGAAACAAGCCGCTTAGTACACATATAAAAACATGTTTACCAACAAGATTATATTGAATTTATGTTAGGGTTCTGGATTTCTATTAATCTTTAAAAAATTAATGTTTTGCACTGAGCGTACCGGCAAACTCAAGGCTTGTTCAACAATAACCGCCAGGATCGCCACTGTAGCCTATGTTACCGATTTTCGCGGGAGTTGTCCCTCTCATCTGTTTATATACACGCTCTCTGGCCATACTAACAAGTGCTCTGGCTATTCATACGGTCCCACATGAATATCCACTTTATATATAACACTCCACCTTTCTATAAAGAAGACGTATGTATACTCTGCACGTACTGGTAGGGTCGGATATATACCACTTTGGCTTTAACATAGAACATTATTACACCAATGAAAATCTCTTGTACATGTACACCAATGAAAATCTCTTGTTAATCTCGCTGATTAAGTACACAAAGTGCACGCAGTTACGATATAGCGAATGGTAGACAGGAAGTGTGAACACTTATTTGTCTCTCATTTTTGCTTGAGTGCAAGTAAATAAGCAACACAAGGAGTAATTAGTAGCATGTGGTGAATAAGGGGTCAAATTTCCCTGGATCTTCAGCCCATGTTTTTTCTAATCTATTCTTGAATGAATTAATTGACTCGGCATCAATAACATTTTGTGGGAGACTGTTCCATATATTTATGATCCTGTTTGAGAAACTATGTTGCCTTAAAGGCCCTGTCACATTACGGCGTATGGCGGGAGTGTATTGAAAACCTACGTAAGTCATGCGGGTGCCGGCCTATGATGACCTTCGGTGAACTTTCGGGTGGGTTTGAGCGTATGGGGGACCTATGAGGAGCGTATGAGGAGCGTACTGCGACATTTTTTGATGGTTTTGATTGGCATGTGGAGCATATGCGGAGCGTATGAGGAGCATATGAATATTTTAGGAGCGTATGAGGAGCATATGAGGAGCGTATGCGAAACCTATGCGCGACCTATGTTATCTCTCCGCGGTCCGCCGCTTGGTGGCTCCTGGGTATATACAGCCTGGAGCAACAGGCTCCCCTCACTCTGCCACCCCGCCTGCTAAGAGGAACACCACTGCTGCTGCTGCTGCTTCTGCAACTGCTACTACTACTACCAGTACTACTGCTACTACACCAGCCTCCAGAGCTGCTGTAACTACAGGAGGAGGACTAGGCCATGGTAGAGGCAGAAAGAGGCAGACTTTACAATGCTCTCCATCACCAGCCTCGCCACTCTCCACATCACTCTCCAGAACACCACTCTCCAGAACACCACTCTCCAGAACACCACTATCCACTGGAGGAGTTGGAGATGGAAGTGGAGAGGTCGACGACGCAACGCTGGCGTCCCCGCTCCAGCTCGCCATCTCCTGCCTCTCGGGGCAGCTCATGGGCGTCGTCCGCTGCCTGCGCCGCCACCACCACCTCCAACAGCACCGGTGGCATCTCCGCGTCAAAGAGACGGAGGGCCAAGAAGAGCGACTGTTCTCTGTCGGTCTTCAAGGAGGATCATATGTTGGACTTCCTCCAGGAGAACCCCATCATGTGGAACATGAAGCTCACGGATTACCACCGCTCAGACAGAAAGGCCAAGATGTGGGAGGACCAGGCGACACTTCTGGGGACCACAACAGTCCATCTCCAGAAGTGGTTCAAGTCGCTCAGGGACACGAACACGCGGCTCCACAAGAAAAAGAGCGGGGACGGAGCCGCTGACCTGACTGAGCGGGAGCAGTGGATCCTGCGCAAGTTCGGGTTCCTGCGGTCCGTCACCGACCGGAGCCCTGCAGGAGTGTAAGTACATAATCTTTTATCGTTCTGACAAGTGCAGCCGTTAGTATTCTCGTAAAACCGCTCGTATTCTAAGTTTGTTATGTTATGCTTTTGTTGTATTTATGTAAATATTCTAGTTATTTGTTAAATGTTATTTATTTCTTTAATGTTGAGTTGTTGTGTACTTGTTCTTAAATCGAGATATTGACAATAGATGTATCGTGATATAATCGTTATAAATCCATGTTTGCATTTAACGTTAATTATTTTTGCTTTATATATTTTTGATTTACTGTTGACTTGTTGTGTCTTTTGTCGAAATATCGATTTGCATTCATGTTACTTATGTTATTTTATGATTTTATCTTGCAGTTGGCCACTCCTGTCACGGCTCCGCAGCTCGATCTCAGCATGGAGGAGAATGTCGCGACCGATGTGGAGGTGGCGATGGACGAGGATCTTCCACCCACTCCCCCCGCTACATCCCAAGAGCGGGGAAAGGGGAGAGGGAAGCGATCTGCCCCAGTCGACAACAACCTCCTCGCTGCCATCCACAAGAGGTTCGACGAGTCTGCCGACATCCTCAAGGTGATGCAGCTGCCTCCTCCTCCACCGACGGTGACGAAGCGAGTGGCATTCGCCAACTATGTGCGGGACATGATCCTCACGATGCCAGAGGAGCGGTTTGTGTCCATTTGCGGTGCACTCAACCGCATGGTGTCGCACCATCTGGAGGAGGAGGAGGAAGGAACATTCGTGGCACCGGTGGTTTGTGTGGCTGCTCCTGCACCTGCTCCTGCACCTGCACCTGTTCGTGTGTCTGCAAGTGAGGCATACCAGCCTCAACCCCACCAGTGGACTCACCAGCCACCACCGGCATCACCATGGGCTTCACAGACACACGAGTATGTGCAGCGCTATATGGGGCAGCCGCACATTCATCATCAGCCACAGCCACATCCGCCTCTGCCAAGTCTTCCGCCTCAGCCTCTGCCTCCAACCTCCGTGGGTCACGAGGCCACCGCAGCTCCGCTGGTGGTACGGCCGTCACCACCGCACACCGCACAAGTACGGACATTAGGGATGGTGGCACACACGAGGGGCTCTCCTGTAGTTGTGGTGCGCGGGGGTGCTCCGCCCACTGTGGGTCCGGCATGGCCAGGGACTTGCGCTGCCGCAGACATCATGACTCCAACACGCGGCGACCCCCAAGTGAACTTGTCTGAGTCGGCCAGCCCGGAGGGACTATTGAACTTGCCGGGGTTATCCGGGATATCTGGCATGTTGGGGGCCAATTCGGACTTATTCGCCTCGTTGTCAGCCACACAGTCGCCAGATGATGCCAACAGCAAGGGAGAGAAGTGATTGTAATATGTTTATATATGTATATATGTAGTCTTAGTTTATATTTATCTTTGTACATTTGTATGTATATATGTATATATATTGTATGTTTATATATTGTGTGTACATTTATATGTCAAGATGTTTAAATAAATAAATATACTGTCACTTTTAATTTTTGTGTCCGTGTTCAGTAAAGGCATGCCATCATTTAATTGTTATATATTAAAGTACAATTAAAATTAAAATATAAATAAAAACTTTAAATTTAAAATATTTATAATAATGTTTCTCCTTCCCCTTTCTCCCTTTCCTCCTTCTCTCTATCTCTCTTCCTCCCTCTCTCTATCTCTCTTCCTCTCTCTCTATCTCTCTTCCTCCCTCTCTTCCTCCCTCTCTCTATCTCTCTTCCTCCCTCTCTCCCTCCCTCCCCCCATCTCCTCCCTCCCTCTATCTCCTCCCTCCCTCTATCTCCTCCCTCCTCTATCTCCTCTTCCTCCCTCTATCTCTTCTCTCTCCTCTATTCCTCCCTCCCTCTCTTCTCTCCTCCTCCCTCTATCCCCTCCCTCCCTCTATTCCTCTCCCTCCCCACTCCTTCCCTCTATCTCTTCTCCTCCCTCCCTCTATCCCCTCCCTCTCTATCTCCTCCCTCCCTCCCACTATCTCTTCCCTCCCCTCCCTCCCTCCCTCCCTCTAACTCGTCTCCCCCTTTCTGTCTCTGTGTCACTCTATTTTTCCCTGTGTTCTTAGTATGTATGTAAAAGATTAATTCATGTAAAAAGAGAGGAGATTCATTACAATTACATTAACTAGATGACTTTAAATTAGGGAGCGAAAGAACGTAACAGACATGTAAAATTGTGTTTTCATATCTATAAAATGATATCATTTATTTTACTAGACATATAAACATATTAGCATCTCATATAACAGGAGACATGTCACAACATCACAGACATGTTTGCAAAAAGAGTAGACAGACACAGCGCATACAGACTGATAAAATGTTTTGTCAGATCATCCTGTCTTGCCATGACAGTGCTCCGGCGGGTGAGACGACCCAGTCTTTAATTAGATTGCGCTGTTCCTTTCCTAGCTTGGACGCGGTGTTGGGGTTAACAGGTAGAATGTCAATGTCAGGAAGGTTGTGGCCGTCTCGCCAACCTCCAGGCACAAAGTTGTTGTTGGCTGTCTCGGGACGATCCAGCTGCATGTTCTGTAGCGCTGGGTAGCGTATCCTCATGAGGTTGTGCAGAACAATGCACGCCTTGACGATGATCTTCACGTTGGAGGGGTGGTGCTGCATAGTCGTCAGCAGCACTTGGAAGCGGTTGGCTAGAATGCCAAAGGCATTCTCCACCACTCTCCTAGCTCGGGAAAGCCGGTAGTTGAAGAGTCGCTCGTCATTGGTCAAGCCCCTCTTGCCATACGGCTTCATCATGGTCGGCCGCAGGGCAAAGGCGTCGTCACCGATCAGAAAATACGGCACATCCTTCTGGCCGTGGACGAGCGGTTCAGGGTTCGGAAAGCCGATGGTGCCACCTTCTGTGCCCGCCTTCAGCTCGGAGGCGTTGTAAATCTGGGCATCGGACGCGGAGCCCAAACCGCCAATATCTGCCCAGATAAATTTGTAATCCGCATCTACAAGCGCCAACAGGACCACGGAGAAAAAGCCCTTGTAGTTGTAGTAGAGCGACCCACTCTTTGGAGGGCACCGGCAGGCGATGTGCTTCCCATCCAGAGCGCCACAGGTATGGGGGAAGTTCCACCTCTCTGAAAAGAGGTCCGCGATGGCACGCCACCCTTCTGGAGTCGTCGGACACGTCATGACCTCGGCCATGTACTCGTCGACGATGGCCTTACAGACTTCACGCACTATCAGCGACTGTGTGTTGTGGGGCACCCTCCACCCGAACTTCATGGAGGAGTATTTTGTGCCAGATGCCAGGTGCCGCAGAGTAAGTGCTATTTTCAGCGCCGGCTCGAGCGGCACCCTGAATGTGGTCCGTTTTTTGGCGATCCTCGGTCCCACTCGCGCCACAATCTCGTCAAACAACTGGGGAGGCAGCCGCATGAAGTTCACAAACGACGCGGTGTCCTCGCTGCGGAGCTCGACCATCAGCTTGTCGAACAAGCCAAACTGTGGCCGCCTCCCAATCCAGGGTCTGACCCACACTGATCGTCGCCGCCGCTCCCTCCTCCTTCGTCTCTCGATACGGGACGCCAGAAGAACCATGAGGTATAGAGTAAGCTCATGGTGATAAAGGGCAACTCTGTAGAAAAGCTGGAACTGTACTTGCAGTGCCTGGGCATCCATCCTGTATGAGCAGCAGAGCAGGAATGACCGAAGGAATGGCGTGGGTCGCCTTTATATACCGAGACCATAGGTCGGGCATACGCCGCCATACGCTACTCATACGCTTTTCATACGCTACGAATACGCTCCTATACGCAACTCGTAGGTTCTGCATACGCCCGAGACGCAAGTTGAGCATACGAGTAGCGTATGCCGGCATACCCCTAGCATACACTGGCGTACCCCCAGCGTACGAGGAGCGAATGCCGGCGTATGCGTAGCGTAAGAACCATACGCCCCCATAGGTCGAGATTTTTTTAGCATGCACAACAAAATTTGGATGGACGGACGGGAGAAAGCGTATGGCGGCATACAGCGGGACAGGCCAGCACATGATGGTGTATGCGGAGCGTATGCGGAGCATACGCGTAACATATGGCGGCGTATGCCGCCGTATATGACGTAAAGCGCCTACGCCACCGTACGCTCCCGCAAATAACCCTAATGTGACAGCCCCTTAACTTTGAAATGGCTCTGGGTTTTACTAGTTTGAGAGTATGGCCCCGACTGCCTTCTCTTTTATTCAAGGTGACAAATTTGTTCATATCTATTTGATCAAAACCCTTCATAATTTTAAATACTTCAATTATGTCACTTCTTTTCATTCTGTAGGAAGGAACATGAAGAGCTTCTTTTTAATTTATTATAGACACTTATATTTTCCCCAGTGTATACCCTAATGAGAATACAACCAGTTAATAACTGTACAGTGAAACCTTCATTTTAACCGCCTCGATTAACCATCGTAAAACAACAATATTACTATTATTAGTGTGAAGGATATTGCACCAATTCATGTGAACTGTATTGTATCTGGTTCTAATGGGGACCTTTCATCAGCCATTTCTCTCGCTATACACATGGTGGCAGCACCCGTTCCCGGTCCAAGTCGGCCATCATGGATGGATAGAAGGGTGTAGGTGTATTGGTGGTGTAGGTGTGTGGTGGGGACGGTGGTGTGTGGTGGGCGTTTATGGATGTGGTGGGGGTGTAGATGTGTGTGTGGTGTGGGTGTAGGAATGTGTTAGGTGTGTGGTGGGGGTGTAGGTGTGTGGTGAGGGTTTAGGGGGGTGGTGGATGTGGTGGGTGTGTGTGGTGACGGTGTAGGTGTGTGGTGTAGGTGTGTTTGTCATGTAGGTGTGTGTGTGGTGGTGTAGTGGGGGTTCCACCATACACACCGACACCATACCCACTCACCACAAACCCCTACCACACACCCCTAATCCCCCCCCCCCCCCCCAAATCCTCACCACACCCCTACACCTCAACAACACACGAGACCAGCATGGTGCGCCATCTGACGAGAGAGTTATGCAAACTGAAAGGTCCCCATTCAACGCGGTACCTTGAACCCGATGCAACACATTTCGAGGTAAGTGACAGCAGATAGATTTTTTTTGTTCAAGTGTTTTTATTCCTCTGAATAACATGTTGTCAGTGCTAACACACTGGTCTTCCAGCCCTAATCACAATTGCCTCTACACAGTAAACAAATCTACAATATACAGATAGACAATTACAGGAAAAGAAGCAAAACATCGGTACATGAATGATAGGTAAAGAACAAGATAAGCGAAAAAGAAACGTGCGGGGAGGTAACTATGTTAGACTAGTATGGTAGGCGTTAGTAGGGGTGGGGCATAACTGATTATCTTTCTAGTAGTAACATACTCGTTGAAAGGGTGATGAGGGATGTAGGGTGGGCCTTTGTGATTAAACGTGTGTCCATGGTAATCTCAGGTGGGGCCAACTAAAATCATTTCCAGGCTCATTCCGTTGTAGATGTTTTTTTTGGTCTACTTGGCCGCTACTGGTTGAGTTTACAGTGTTTGTTTGTTTGGGGGGGGGGGGGGGGGGGGGGGCAAGCGGGGGGACAGGGAAAGGAATGGCAACACCGACCCAGTGTATCATTGATCTACTTTGGCCTAGGCTGGTTGATTTAAATGTGCATGGAGGTTTATCTTGAAAGTTTTGTAACAATCACTGTTCCTGACACATGCGGCAGTTGGTTCCAGAGTGCTACCCCCAGAACAACCGGTGACTTTTTCATTTTACTAGTTTTAACATGCGGCACTTTCAGGAGGGTGGTTTGTGCTGCACGTGTGGCTTGTGTCTATGTAATATGGGTCTTTCGCGCGGTGGTACATTAGGCCTAATAGGTGCTTGTCACTGCGAATATATATTGTTTGGCGCCTTTGATATACCGTGAATATACACAATTATAGTCTGAAGACATTTAATGCAAATAAAACTACATAAAATATATAAGTAAAATATAACTGATGACTTTATATCCAAAATATTAACCGAGCAGTGCTTCCCAGACTTCTGCCACTAGACTATAGTGTGATATTTATCCGCCGAGTGGCGCCAGGGGTAATTTGACAGCCAGAATTCTATATATGCAGTATGTGAATGTGTACACGGTAGGTGGTGAATTTTCGCTGTCTGTATTGGAAACGGCACAGTCGATTCATATTTGCACAAAACGGTACATGGAGCAATCCAATTTGTTGTATACGCAAATCAAATTCGCAGCCGGACATATGGAATCAAAGCTATTGTATTTACACATTTTCCATGTTATGCTGCATTCATATATTTGCGTATATGGAATCCTAGCTTTATTCAGAATACCGCAGAGTACCTGAGTGACAGATGTTACGCTTTATCATCCGATATAAAACACCGATGCAGAATACTTATCTATCTATCTATCGGCTTGTATTTTTTAAAGTAGCATAGTCCGATAGCTTTTAGTTTCTGCCATATTTGTTTCAGATAAATAACTTAAAGCTGCATAGTCCGATGAAATATCAAATTTTCAAAACCAAAATAATTATCTAGATTTGATTCTACATATCTAACTTAGATACTGATGCATTTATTAAACATTATTTTGATTGAAGGGAATCTGAGTCTATTTTATAGAAGTTTTAGAACATAACTGAGAACTATGGTGTCCGGTTTTGCAAGCTTGTGAAACTAATTTTCTGTTTGCTTCAAATATTCAAAAGTTTACCATTTAATATAAAACTAACTTTGAACTAATGTAAAGTAGATACTAGTGATCGATCTAATATATTTATCTCAGAAAAAATACAGAAATTCAAAACCATCGGACTATGCAACTTAAGTTCGATATGCAGAATCAAATATAGATTTGGCTTAAAACGCTAGGCTTTCATCGGACTATGCAGCTTCAAGGATAATAGGAAAAAAAGAATCAATTCCACATACAAATTACTTCCTGGTATACACACGCACGGCAGGGATTTTAATCTTCTATTAGGGTAGCGGTGGATGGTCATTCTCAGGGCCAGTGGCGGATAGCTTTAATTAAAGGTGCAGTCTGTTTCGCGTTTCTATTTTCTGAGATAAATATAGCAGGTTGATTGTCATAATCTACCTTACTTTATTTTGAATGGCTAACTTTTAAGATATTTGAAGTGCAAATATAACAAATTAATTTTGGCAAACACGCCAAAACTCTGACACCATATCCTTTTGCAGTAACTGGCTCTGTTCCGTGGTGACAAATGTTTGATAAGTGCACCAGTATCGAAGTTATATATGTAGAATTTAGATCACGGTTTTGGTTTTGAAAATTTTATGTTTTCATTGGACTATGCAGCTTTAATAAGTGCACCAGTATCTAAGTTAAATATGTAGAATCAATTCTAAATCACTGTCTTGGTTTTGAAAATTGATGTTTTCATTGGACCATGTAGATTGAACCTCGTCGGTGTGCAAAGGGTTAACGCTATATTTGTGTCCGGCAGAATTGACCGTGACACCTGTGATGTCTGGTGTCAACCAATGCGCATTTGTTTAGTGACACGGCGCCCTGCCAACTGGCCGGGCCTGTCATTGACTGCCCAGAACCACACCCACTCGCACTGGATGGCTAATGGCCGTTGGGCGCATGCCAGTCACATGTTAGAAAAAAAACACCCCAAATCCACACCCACTGTAAATTATATATGTATGTATTTGTATTTACACACACACATATATATATATGTATACTTATATAATATAGGGATGAAAGTGCTCTCTGGGAAAAAAATCGGAAATGCTGATATTCTCCCATAGGTTTAGCATTGTCAGGGAATTGCGGAAAATTCCCGGAAGTCGGGTTACATATATATTGGTATACGTTGATAGTGCACCATTTGAAGCATGTATTAGTAGTGTACGCTGATAGTGCTGCGGCACTTGGAGCATTTATTAATATTAGTAGTGTATGCTGATATTGCCGCGGTTTCATTAGTATACGCTGATGGTGCTGCGGGATTGAAAAATCCCGGAAATCCGCGGAATCGCGGAGATCTTTCATCCCTGAATATAAAATCTGACCGTTTGAGCAGGCCTGCAGGCACTAGTGACTAGACGCCGCTCCTATCAGGTTGGCCAGGATGGCGCCATAGTGACAGAAGAAGGAACTAACTCCTATGACAGTGGTAATAAGGGATGATAGTGGTTTCAGGCAACACAAAAAGGAAATCAAGCCGAGATGATCATTATGAATGTACAACCCACAAGTTAGGGAGAGGGGAGGGGGGGGGGGAAGCTAAGGTCAACATTATCACGAACTTATAAACCATAAGTTGGGAGAGGGAGAGAGGGAGAAAGGGAGTGAGTGAATTAGTGAATTAGTGAGTAAGTGAGTGAGTGAGTGAGTGAGGTAAGGAGGGAGGCAAGGAGGAGCAGCAGCTGCAATATGCGTTTAGAAATACAGACAACTACTGTCAATTTGTGTACTGTATGTACACGTGTGATAATGTTGATAATTATGAATGCCCCCCCCCCCAAAAAAAAGAAGGTATCATGGCCAAGGCACCAATCTCTCTTATCAGAGGAATAGATAAGCGCAACCAGACGAACCATGTGCTACTAGGTGACTTGCTTTTAGTATTGCTGCCCCGAGACTGTGTAATGCTCTGCCAGGATATATCACTGATTGTAAATCTGTTGGTGCTTTTAAAAAAGGTCTTAAGACACATTTGTTTAAATCTGCTTTTAACTAGGTCAAATTTATTTTTCTGTATATTTGTTTGTTATTTAAAGCGCCTGAGAACGGCTTGTTGGATCGGGCGCTATATAAATGTTTTATTATTATTATTATTCACCCAAAGACCCTCCAAGGTGTTCAACACACACACACACTTTTCAAGTACATTTCTTTTTAAAGTTGCACAGACAGATCTCATTTGAAGTAACACTTATTTTAAATGTCTAATTTTGTAGATATTTGAGGTGAAAAAATGCTAAATTAAGTTTAGCATGCATGTCAAAATGCATGCTTCGGTGTCATGCATGGCATAACGCCATAGGCTTCAGCAGTAATAGGTTCTATTAAATTGACTTAGTATCTATTGCTATGCAGCAACGAATTCGTAATATATGGACCAGTATCAATATGTAGAATCAAATCCAGATATGTGATTTACGGAACACATTTGTTTAAATCTGCTTTTAACTAGGTGATATTTATTTTCCTGTATATTTGTTTGTTATGTAAAGCGCCTGAGAACCGCTTGCTGGATCGGGCGCTATATAAATGTTTTATTATTATTATTATTATTATTATGTGTTTTGGTTTAGAAAATGTCATCCTTTCATCACACAATGCAGCTTTAATACACCTTTATAATCTCTATAACATTTATTATATATTTCTAAGATGAGAGGAGGAGCAACATGGGATTCTGCAGCTGCTAGCCTGACCTACTTCACTCGCAGCCTAATCACAAGGTGCTCTGCAGATAAGTAGACAGTAGACACAATTTGAAACCAAGCTAGGCGACCACCACTACCTACCAGAGAGGAGACTGCACCGAAGCACGCTTTTATCAGCCATTACAGAATAAATTTGGTATTAAACAAACAAATAAATGTAAAGCAAATGCGTCACCAACTCCACAATTGGTGCGAACTCTGCTCCTTACATGTCAAAATCAGGTCTCTAAATCTGCATCTACAGACATGTTTCTACCCACAGTAGAAGCTTATTGGATTGTAGCACCAACAGACCTGCGCACAATGGACTACTTGATTTAATCCTCGTTACATTTCGAAGAAACTTATTTGACTGTTACAAAGGACAATTTTCAGGTTTGTTGGAACCAATTCAAATTATTAAACGTAACAAGTTATTTATTGTCACAATTACCGGGACTACCTACATCCGGTTCGCCTACTCATCATGTTATAGACTAGACACTCAAAACGGTCTTTGAAACTCTTGATTTCACAATATCTTGCATCTCCAATGCTCCGGGATAATATTGTCAAATTCTGGACCAAGGTTTCAAATTAATTAGTTTTTTCTTTCCATACATGGCAAGAATGTCTAAATTTGTCACCAAATATTTTTCTTATTTACATATATATCACGTTTGTTTTGAACTTGTTTAAAACATTTACTCTGATTTTATTTATATTACTAAAACTGTGGTGTGATTTAGGATGAATACATAATGCACATATCTCAACAGGCGAGGGGTGTGCAAATAGTTGTTGTTTAGGCAGTGTCGGACAGATACTTTACAGCAGGTAAAAGTTCCAAAGTCAATGGCGCCACAGCGGAGGTAGTGGGAACTAGTAGTTTTTGACAAAGGCAATAAGGACTACTACGATGGTGGCATACTCCTATACTACTACAACAAGGTCGGTCATTCCGATTCCCAATCTCAAGTCTTTATTTTAAAATACAAAAGGCACTCCCCCAAAAAACACATCTCTTAATCTCATTGGCACTAGCCACAGCAGGTTGAACTGAGATTTCCTTAAATACTGAGTAGACGTCGCCACCTTTCCACACATGCCGTTCCTTCCCATCGATGAGTATGTGTCAGGGTGAATAAAAGAAGGTTTTAAATATATATATATACTTTTTAATCTTGTCAGTGTTGCCGATTCAGTCTCCATATACCTACATGGCAAACTGCTCCAGAGGAAACCATGGCGAATTCCCCTCTACTCTTATCTCCCATCGAGCCACCCCTACCACAACCCAGGCGCATTCGGTGAAAACTGGCAGTCCATGCGCGAATTAGTTTTATGGTATTGAATCAACTTCCGCCCCTACCCCCAAAAGTGCACCACATTCACCCCATACAGTTCATGGCAACTTGTGCTAGTTTAATTTTCGATATGGGAAGCTCCAAAATGTACCCACCACTTGGGTAGAGAGACTTCCAATATACGTGTTACATAAGGCCTCAGTCTCACTATGGCTTGCGACCAAACTCCGGCGACCTACTTGCGATCAAAGCAACAAAAAAAAGGTGGAAAATAAACAACGGTCGGCGAAGCATTGAAAACGGTTGCAAGGACTTGAAGGAGGTTTTTGGTGCAGCATCGACAACCTCATTGCAACCAAAATGGTCGCCTGGAGGTCGCCGACCAGTTTGCGATCACCCCTTGAAATCATAGGGACTAGGGTATAACAAAGAAAGGGTGAAGGTGGAGGGATAGTTACATGATCTGTCTGCATCTACACTGCTTTTGCTTGATGCTTTTTTTTGTGGGCTTAAAAAAAGAAGTAATTTAAGTTGCTTTTTGTGTTTACTAAAGCCCCAGTCGCACGGGGCATGCGTTCGCTTACGATCGATCCACGAGCATTTTACTATTAAATTACAACCATCTTCCGAGCACCTTACGACTAATCGCTGAGTGCTCGGCAAACAATCGTCGACCATTTCAGCCCTTTTTGGTCGCAAGAAGGTTGTCGCTGCAGCACCAACAATCTCCGTGCGACCTCTGGCGTCTCCACCGATCGCCGACCGATCTGTGATCATAGTAGCAGTACTTGAGCATCACACGAGGCATGCGTTCGCTTACGATCGATTCACAAGCATTTTGCAGTTAAATCACGACCATCTTACGACCACCTTACGACTAATCGCAGAGCGATCACTGACTGACGCAATGTGGCGCGTGTACGATGACGTCACAATGTCGCCTGGTGCGTCATTGTCGTCATGGCGACGTATTAAAATAGTTTGTAACAAATTGTTTCATTTTTGGCGCAAGGAGCTCGCAGACTTTTGGTCAGCAAGCGAACGCAGGCCGTCGTGTGACTGGGGCTTTACTAAGTACAAATCAGCATAACTGTTATTTTGTTGTTGTTAGCGCTATGGGTATCCCAAAGGTTATTCCAACTCTTATTTGCTGCCGAGATCGCTGCAGTAGGGGCGAGGTGGCCTTTTTTGTTTGTTGGGCTCACATTCCGCCACCTCTCTCATGCACATCACCATATGACCTTAGATGTTGCCAGGACGTAAAACCCCAACAACCAACCAACATCTGCCACTGTAACACGCACATAACCCAGTGGAGGCTCTGTAGCAGTGACACATTTAATAACAGTTACATCATTCTGATAACCAGGTTGCAGCCAGTCAAATCCGCTCTAAGTTTTACCAAATATTACAAAGGGTTTGGGACAAACTCACCACGGCTGTTATCATTGTGGGTGAGTAGGAGTGATGCTGCTGCTTCGATCACTTCGATTATTGTCAGCTACACAGCCTAATCATTGTCTCTGGTGATTCTATTTGTAGACAAGCCCATCGTCATTTAGGACGAGCACCTCGATGGGTACTATGCGCCACCTGTAGCAGAACTGTGAACTACTGGAACATGCCATGCACCGCATCTCGTAGATATGGGCATTACTAGGAAATTCAGTGCACATTCCATTCAAAGTTGCATAGTCCGATGGTTTTGAGTTTCTGCGTATTTAATTTGTTTAAAGATGAATATATTATGTTGCTCATTTTAATCTACTTTACATTAATTTGAAATTATTTTGATTTTAAATGGCTAACTTTGGAGATATTTGAAGTGAAAAAAAGGCTATATTCATGCTGGTGTTGACATAAAAATTCGGACACAATAGGCTTCAGTAGTAACACGTTCTATTAGATTGATTTAGTATTATTCCCTTATATGCAGCTAGAAATTATTATGTACATCACTATATAAGCTGGGTATGTGGGATCAAATATAGATAAGTGATTTGGTTTTTAAAATGTAAGGATTTCAGTGGACTGTGCAGCTTTAAAGCGGCAGTCTGATAAAGCATCACATTTTCAAAACCAAAACAATTATCGAGAATTCATTCCTTTAAAAAAAAAATCTAACTTAGATAGTGATGCACCTATTGAGCATTTGTTGCCACATAGAAGGGAATACTGAGTCAATTTAATAGAACCCGTTACTGGTGTCAAAGTTTTGACGTGCTTGCCAAAATTAATATTCCATGCTTGCACCTCAAATATCTCAAAAGTTATTTCAAACTAAAGTAAGGTAGATAATAGCAATCAATTTAATATATTTATCTCAGAAAAATGACTAAAACTCAAAACCATCTGACTATGCAACTTTAAGCATGTGGGTCAGTGGGTCAGTAGGTCAGCTACTTCAATGGACTACCGTAATGTGTTACCTAATCTACCCATATACATGTATAAAAATACAACACGGGCGCCGGAACCTTACATGATCACATTTAAACAAGACTTAACCTTCTTAATGCGGCATTAACTAATCGCAAGAGTCCTGATATGACTGTAGATGTTGCCAGGACACCAAAATTCAACAAACAAAACAAACTAATCGCAGAGCAATGTACTATAAATCTTTCCCTAAATAGACATACTTCATCACAGATACGTTATTCTCACAACCAGGTTACAATTCTTTCCAGACAGTATACAATATTACCAAAAAAGGAATTCCAAACAGAATTGTTGACGAATTATTTACAGTTGAGAAGATGATCGATATGTTGGGTATCACTTAGATAATCTGTTATAGTTATATCCCGTCCTGATATGACCTTAGATGTTGCTAGGACGTAAAACAACAACAAACAATATAGTTATAGCTTAATCACCACAGCCGCTGTGAGTTAAGTTCAACTCCCGACATTGATGCAATTAACAAAATTTAAATTAGTAGCAATAACAACATAGTTAATCTCATACATTACATTCCCAAGAGAGCAAAACCACGAGGTTAAAGTTGCACAATCCGCTTGTTTAAAAAAAGTGGGAAAGGGGCCAGGGGTGGAAAAAAAAGTGTTAAATACACCAGGTTGGTATTTACAACCTACTCTACTTTAGCCCAAAGGAACTCTGATGATAATTAACTAAATTGGAGTGCAAGCATGAAAGTTGATTTGTACACCTACACCAGTGGAAGTTAAGTGCACTATTCCGTTGACGTGACTATAGTGAAGACAACAAGTTTGATTGTTAATAAGTGGAGGAAGAGAGCCCCCCTCTCAACAACAACAAAAAGCAAAATGAGGAATAAGTACACTAGTATTTCGGTTGTAGGATTAAACCGAGGTAGATACTTTGGTTTTGAAAATATTAAGATTTCATCGAATTATGCAACTTTAAGCATACGCATTTATAATCTGTTATAGTGTAAGGCCTAGCCTACTATAAACTCACATATATATATATATATATATATATATATATATATATATTTATTATATATGCGCATGTCGGCTTCACATGGTGGTCCCCGTAATGCACAGTGCGACTGACACTGGTCAACATCCAGTGAAGGCAAGGTGGGCCGCAGTTGGCGCCACCGGTACAGTGTTGGGTCTTACGGAGTACAACAACATAATAATATACTAATAGTCCCTTCCGTATATTTATACTCTTATAATACGTAATACATCACATATATAACAATATTGATGTTGAGACTAGCCATAATGATAGGTCAACATGTTGTGGCCACATTAAGGTAGACCAAATGCTGAGAAATGTTTTAACCATAACTGATATTAATCCAAGTTATTAAGGCACTTTTATGATCATTTATCACTCAATGCAGTAGAAAACCCCCCACATCCACCACGCCCCTCCGTTGATGGATGGATGTGCGGGAGACATTACATAAGTACCAGTTGGGTGGGGAGATAAAAACACCTGAACCGTTGTCCATAAGTGAAGCCTGAAGTGGCATAGATCAGGGTCCGTACACATGTGAAGATATGGAATTCAAGGCTATTTCAAGGCTTTTTTTTCATAGGAATACAAGACTATTTTCAATTAGATTTCAGGAAAAGACAACAATGGTGAATGTTGATTTCGGACTAATTTAGATCAGTGGGGACAGTTGAATGAAATTCAATGATTTTCAAGACGACTTACCCAAAATAGGTTAAATTCAAGGCTTCACTTTCAAGGCGTAGCAAGGCCTTGAAATGGGGAAAATAAAGTGTGTTTTTTTAAAATTGCCATGCTCCATACGGACCCTGATAGATATCCTGAACTTCCCACTACCTCTGCTTAGTTAGAGCAGTTTGTGGAGATTGCACCAACAGAGTGAATAACCTAGAGCCAAGTTCCATGGTGTTCAAGGCCAGTGTGCATGGCTCTAGAAGCTGTAATGCTACAATCCGCTGGGAGTCAGTGAGGGGTGGGGGGTTGGTGGGTGTGGGTGTGGCGAGAGACCGGGAGGTACTGCCACTCACTGGCTGCACAGACGCTCATTGGTCCGGCCAAGTAGGCGATAGAAGATGGGGAGTGGGGAGGGTTTACTATTTAAATGGAGACCCTCCCCCACCCCCTCCCCCCACCACACCCACACAAAAACATATCAAAAAGAGAAAAATATAATAATGTAGTAATCTGCACTGACCTCTCAGGCAAGGAGCCCCATAGACAGGTAGGCGTGGGTAGGGTGGTGGCATCAGGGAGCCTAAGTGGTTTAATGGTTAGCACACTGGCCCGGAATGCAATGTGGGTTCGATTCCCATTCTAGCCACAATATTTCCAATTTTCATCACCCCCTACAACAAAAATAATTCTGAAGAAACTATGGTTATTTCTAAAACTACACCCTGCTTCCCCTACACACCTTCATTCCCTTACCATTCCACTGACCCGAAAGGAATTTGGACTTGGCAAGGGACCCGTGGAATCTTTATATAGCTTGGAGGTACACGACCGTGGCCGCCACCCGTCCCCCCACCTGTGGGTCAGTAGGGTAAGCTGGCCACGCACAGCTAAATTGGGACCAACTGAAACCTAGCTACCCACCCCATAGATAAAAGATTCACCCCGTACTTCCAGTACAGGGGTGAAAACCAGCCTTATATAAAAACTGTCGAAAAATCGAGCTAATGAAATGAGTCTTTATGAGAGCCTAATTTCACAATCTAAGAAGCAACATTTAATCTTTGTATATGTCTTCATGTTTACCCGATACTTTTGAGTTGGAAAATATAATGAAACATATACTTTAATGCAATTTAAAAGTGAAATCGACGGCATTCTCTGGCCGCCAGCTTGTCTTTTTGCATTCTCTCCCATTTCACCAACTCTGTTCTGACATAAGTAACCATTTGACACTGGTGCCAGGCATTCTACTTCTTGTTACATACTAACGCTATTTTCGCCCATATTTATATAATGCTGGTCTTCACCCGTGTACTACAAGTACCGGGTGAATCTTTTATCTACCCACCCAGTGTCACGGCGTGGCGAGTTGGACGCCTCTAGCGAGTCCGCCCGCCCGCCCATCCACCTGCCTGCCCCATGAATCATTGCGAAATTGAACCCCAAATCAGATACAAGGGGAGGCAGAGGAGGGGTGGGTGGGGGTGAGGGTGTTACATATGCCAGGTGACCAACCCATAACGACTGGGTAAGCTTACTGATGAAACATATGCTGTGACACCGAAAATTCACTGCACCCAGATATGGCATGACACCAACAACTCACTGCACCCACATATGCCGTGACACTGATAACTCACTGCACCCACAGATACTATGACACCGAAAATTCATTGTGTCCATATATGCTATAACTCCGAAATTCACTGCACGCAATTATGCCATGACACTGACAATTCACCACACCCACAAATGTCACGACAATGACATTTTACTGCACCCACATATGTCATGACACTGACAATTCACCACACCCACATATGTCACGACAATGACATTTTACTGCACCCACATATGTCATGACACTGCCAATTCCCTGCATCCACATATGCCGTGACACTGCCAATTCCAGGCACCCACATATGCCGTGACACAGACTTCATTGCACCCACAAATCTGTGACACCGTCATTTCACTGCACCCACATAGGCTGTGACCCGAAAAGTTCACTTATGCCCACGCACATATATACGTGCTCTGAGGCATGGTAAATGGTGAGCGCTAGTCCAAGATATGTATATGAGCGAGGGCGGGGGGGGGGGGGGGGGGGGTGAGACGTAGCGGGGTAATATCATCCGAACATTTCCTGTGAGGCGTAGGTCATGTAGAGGAAGCCATCCTCGTCCTTTTCCTCAATATACAGCTGGGTGAGTGTGGTTGACATGCTCGCGACACTCTTGTTGTTGATGATCAGGTAGAAGGCTTGGTTCGGGCTCAATGTCATCCGATTCCTGCAAGGCCAAATGAAATACATATACAGTAATAGTTGGTTGTTGGTGCTTTATGTCCTGGAAACATCTAAGGCCACATCAGGACGGATACCGACTTGTGACAGTGCGCACTCATGGCGACTATATAGTGCTGCCCCACTGGGAAACCAGGCCGCCAGCACCATAACCCGATATCCCACTCAGTCACATTATCCTGACACTGAGCCAACCAGTCCTTGCCCAATTCTATTAATGCCAAGCGCCAGGCTAGGAAGTGACAAGTATCAATTTTATAAGTCATTGGTTTGACTCGACCAGGAAGCGACCTCCCGATCTCCCACACGCGAGGCCCATGCTCTACCGATTCGGCCACCGCACCCGGTGAATACAGTAGTAAGAAAGCCGGCAATGACCTCACCAAGCAAGGAGTCGCATTATCATATACTGCCTGCCTGGCTATATGATATAGCCAGGCAGGCAGGCATAGGCAGGTAGTTAGACTAATGGTTAGGCACCGAAATGGCAGACGTGTGGGTTCGAATACCGCTCTAGGTATGGTATCTGACTTGTTTGGAACACCTCCAATGGCACTGGTTCCATGATCAAGATATTATACAGTACTACCGTTAAAAGAAAGTATTTTAAATCTGAATAAGTGTATAGTAATATTATTGAAAGACGTGTAGATAATGTAGTGGTCTGCACTGACCTCTCGGGCATGGAGCCGCATAGACAGGTAGGCGTGGGTAGTATGTAGATATCAGGGAGCCTAGGTGGTGTGATGGTTAGCACACTGGCCCGGAATGCAAAGAGATGTGGGTTCGAGTCCCGCTCTAGGCACAATATTTCCCATTTTCATCACCCCCACGACACTGGTTGCCATGACCATGATCCTATACAAGCTACGCGCTGTATGGTTGTTGAACCTACCCTGTGTATGTAACTGTGTTGCATTGCCTGTATGTATGTAATTGTAAGTATTAAAAGACTTACAATTCCAGGGGGACGAGTGTAGTGGTCTGCACTGACCTCTCGGGCATGGAGCCGCATAGAAAGGTAGGCGTGGGTAGTATGTAGATATCAGGGAGCCTAGGTGGTGTAATGGTTAGCACACTGGCCCGGAATGCAAAGAGATGTGGGTTCGAGTCCCGCTCTAGGCACAATATTTCCCATTTTCATCACCCCCACGACAATAACTATAGGTAAGACCCCGGTGTGTGTGTGGTATGAAGGAGTGTGAACACGTCAAAGTCTATTCAGCGAGTGTTTATTACCGAACCTGATGACGTCGTCGCTGTCAGTGGTCACGTGACATACCACCCGCCTTCATTAGCATATGTGCATACGTTACAGGTGGGCGAGTGTTTTTACATAGATTGAGGCCCATTTGAAATCACTCTACTCACACATGAGGACTACTATTATGTAAGCCAACATAGGTGTTAAATAGTGTTTTTCTGTGTGTTTAATTTCCAATTTACTATATATATATATATATATCATCTCATAATTCGTTATGGACCTTCTACGGCACTATAGTGCTATTACATGAGCATACCTACCAGATACACAGCTAGGTCCTACGACAAATAACCATATACTTTATGACTAATGCTTATGAGCGAATAAAGCAATGACAGCATGTGTGTGTGCGTGTTTGTGTAGACAGCAAGTGGGGGTATATTATGGAAAGCTGACAGGATTAACATATCTGAATAACGCATGTGATATTCAGTTACATCATCTAACCATACCACCGAATAAGAGCACTAGCTGACTGGCTCACCGTGCGGGAGGTCGTGGGTTCAAAATCCAGCCAAGTCAAACCAATGATGGACACTATTCAAGGCCTGACTTACTCAGTATCAGGATAATGTGACTGAGTGGGATATCGAGTCAGGGTGCTGGAAGCCCGGTATCACAGTGGGGCAGCGCTATAAAATCACCATGAGCGTGCATCGTCACAAGTCGCACCCATATGACCTCCTATGTAGCTAGGACATAAAACCCAACAAACAAATCCAATCATACGTCAACATATCTACGGGACAATAAACGGAAAACTAAGTGGTGTTCCACCATCAGAATTAGATAAAACAGTCGAAGTCTTGGCTAGAGAGTGATAATGATCTATAAAGTGAGATTAAACCCGCCCTGACATGACCTCAGATGATGCTATGACGTAAAGTCCCAATAAACAAACAACTCCATCAAATCAAAACTGGGTCCTTAGTGACATGATGCAAATTAAGTACAATTAAAAGCTAATTCTGTGTAGTACTGACTCAGCACACAGTAGAGAGCTGGTTCAAATCCTAGTTATCTTACTCAGTGTGAAGTAATGTTGGTCAGTGACTCAGTGTCAGGTAAGTTACCATGCCAGTGTGAAGTCATGAAAATGTAATTTACATTATTATGACATTTGTTTTGTGCCGTTTTATTGTGTAGTTTTATTCCCATGACCATGGAGGTTAACAGATAATAAAGGTAAGTACTGTGAAAAAGTGCAAATTCAGGTGGACAAATATGTACCATATTTAACCATAATCACACCAGACTTGTCCCATAGATAAATGAAAAGTTGTGCTTATTTCTATCATTGTTGTAGGGACATGCCCCCCTCCCCACACACACATCTGCTTATACTCTAGCAACTGACCTTGGTCATTGAACCATGAGCACACAAGTAAGTAACCCCTCTCTCAACCCAGCCACCTAGAGCCAACACGCACTGGATTCATTGTATTCACCCTGTGTGACTCTCCAAATACATATTTGATTATATAATCGGAGAATGTATGCCAAACTGTGCTGGAGAGCATTTGTCGGAGTGCATCTTTGTTCACCCATGTGCACACAGGGGTTGAATAGGAACACCTGGGGAGACTTTGTGAAGTCTCCCCAACGGGATAAGTGGATGTGAAAATATAGAGCACTCTGTAATGATGTAGACATGTTGGGATGCACGTCATACCGGCATCTGTGGGCTAATTAGTTATGTGTGCATACATTACATCTCCTTTTCACAGGAACCATCATGCAATTGTACATGGTAATCAATTGACCGAGTATTTACTCATATAGCTGACAGACTGCTATAATGCACGTTGTCATGTTCGAATGTTCATGTTTCGTTTGCTGCAATTAAAAACAGTCACACGATATTCATATGTCTGGGTGCATCCTGGAATAACCCATGTTTGGTCAAGTGCAATATACAATGCTACAGGCGTGATGTCTTGTATACTAGTTTTTGTCTGTTTGCTGAAATAAATACATGTCTTTAATAAATACGTTTAGTCGCGTTTGGCTTTGTTAGTCTCTGAGCGTCTCTTCTTTGTAATCAGCTGATAGCCAGTACGGGCTTTAGAGTCCATTAGCTGATGTATGCCTTAAGCAATTTACAAAAGATACATTTAACGAGCATGCATGGCTTAAATGTATCCTTTGTAAATTGGCTAAAGCGTACATCATGTTATTCCTATGAGTTCTACAGGTCTTATTTGCCTACTGTATCTTGTTCTATATAATTGACTTTCGGCTGGTTGCTGGTTGTCATTGTTTTCAGCTACATTAAAAATGTGTATTCTGTTTCTGCGTAATGTGTTGTTTTCTGTGTGCATTATTTCATAAGTCTCTGTTTCTTGGGTTGTTAGTCTTTGTTATGTGTCCTGATGCCCATTCTTTTTTGTGGTTTAGGTATTTTACTTTGTTCCCGATCTTTAACGGTTTGTGTGTTTCTTTTGTTCTTTTGTCAAAGTATTTTATTTTGTTTTTGCTGATTTATTATTATTTGATTTGTTTTAGATTTCTGTGGTTTCGGTTTCAATTGTTTTGCTTCTGTTGGGAGTTTTGATTTTAGTTTGCGGCTCATGAGTAGTTGTGCTGGTGATACGTTCATGCCTGTCAAGGGTGTATTTCTATAGTTTGATACTGCAATGTTCATGTCTTTGTTGTCAAGTTTGGCCTTTTTTAATCATTCTCTTTATTGTCTGCATGTATCTTTCTACCTGTCCGTTGCTTTGTGGGTACATTGGGTTCGAGAAACAGCGCTTGAAATTGTATTCTTTCGCAAATTCTTTATATTCTACGCTTCAGAATTGTCTGATACTACCCTGTGTGATATGAAGTAACGGCGGAATACAGACTTCAATTCTTTAAAATAGCAATTCTTTAATAGTATTCTTATTTGACGCGCTTGTCATTTCAATCACTTCAGAAAATTTTGAATAGTAGTCTACAATTAATAAGAATATTTCATTCTTTTTCTGGAAGAAATCAATGCCAATTTTGTAAAATGGTATGTCAGGTATTTCGTGATTGATTAGTGGTTCAGATTGCTGAAACTTTGGCATATTTGACACTTGGCCACTTTATCTTCGATTTGTTTGTCCATTCCAGGCCAAAACATATAATCTTGCACTAGCTGTTTGGTTTTGACGATCCCTAAATGGGCTTCATGCAGTTTGTTTAACATCTCTTTTTGTAATGTTTTTGGTTTTATTATTCTATCGCCTTTCAGTGTAATCTTGTGTGATGTGATTTTGTGTCTGTGTGAAATATGGTCTTTTAGAATTTCATTCATTTCATACATGCCGTTTTTATGCCAAATGCCAGCCTGGTGTAGCTGTATCTACCCCAGGGTGTGTTAAATATGCACAGTTTAGAGCTTTTAGGATCGTGACCGATTTGCCAATATCCGCTATCTGCGTCTAGTACAGAAAAATATTTGGCACCATGTGTTTTTGCTACTACCTCTTCGATGGTTTTCATTGGATACGGGCCTATCAGAATTGCTTTATTTAATTTAGTTGGGTCTAAACAAATCCTTATCTTTCCAGGTTTTCAGACTATAGTTATCGAGTTGACCCATATAGTTGGTTCAGATTGCTCCACAATCACCCCTAACTTTAAACATTTGATCTAATTCTTTACGTACATCGTCTTTGATGGCATGCGGAATACGCCTCGGTGGGTCTATGACAGGTTCTATGGTATTATCAACATGTATTTTAGCATTAGTTTTTATGGTACCAATGCCTTAAAAAATATCATCATATTTATTCACCATTTCTTTGGCCTTGTCATCGTCTGTTCGTGCAGCTCCAATTTCGTCCACTCGCGCTATGAGGTCGAGTTTGACACACACCTCTTTGCCAAGGATGGGACTGCTCTCTTTCGTTACTTGGAAATGTAGTTGCCTGCCATTATCCTTGATGGCCGCCTCACCTTCCGGGCCGATCTTCTCGCCCGAGTAGATGATGAGGCGGCATGTTGTCAGTTGCACTGTTATGTTTTGCATGCTTTTTATCAGTCTGATGGGTATGATATTGGCCTCAGATCCAGTGTCTAGTTTGAACCATATGTTGGTTCCACCAATGTCGATGTCCGTGTACCATAGGTTCATCCTCCCGTGTTTGTTGTCAGCTATCTCTCCAATGAAGAGCTCGTCCTCCTCATCGTCTGTTGCAGTTTTTTCTTCGCTTTCGGGGATGTTGTTCTGGTCTACTGTGATTTCGTTGACAGGTCTTGGTTTTGCAGCTTTCGATCTGCATACTTTTATGAAGTGGCCTATCTTTTTGCATCCTGTGCACTCTTTTCCTTTCACAGGACACACTCCATTGCATGTAGATATCCACAGTTTCCGCATTCTGTCAGCGGTCTGTTTCGTGTGTCGCGTTGTGTCCAATTTCTCCACCCGCGCTTTACTATGTGGTCGACTTGGGCTTCTGCTCCTTCTTCATTGTCTTTGTTTCTAAAGCTGTTTGGTTGTGTGTTCGCTCAGTCGCCATGTCTCGATGCAGCGATCGAGTGTAAGCTTTGGTGTCTGTAGTGGTAGATCCCGTAACTTGTTGCTTTTCACACCGCATACAATCCTATCGCAAAGCATGGACTCTTCCTTGTCGCCATAGTGTCATTCTGATCTCCAGTTCGCGTATAAATGTGTCCATGTTCTCATCACTTTGATTGTACGAATTGAACTGAGACCGGACTACTGTAATATTTGTCTTGCCCTCACAGTATGTTTCAAATGCCTTTATGAGGGCCGCTATTTTATCCTGTTTCGGTACCTGGATTTTCATTGTTCGGTATACCTTTTGGGCCTCTAGCCCCACCACATGCAGAAATATGGAGCACTGTACCTTCTCAGCTTTGTTGATCACACCTGCGGCTGTTGCATATATTTGATATGCGCTTAGCCAGGTTTTCCAGCTCATGGCCATATTCTCCTGCAAGTTTAGTGCCACTAGCAGCTTCAGCCCCGATAACACCATGTTGTGTTGTTAGGCGACTGACATCTGACACCATGTAATGATGTGGACATGTTGGAGTCTGGTTAACGAGTGTTTATTAGGTTTCGATATCAGTCCGGTGCACCTATTGTCATGCGCGTCATACCAGCGTCCGTGGGGTAATTAGTTATGTGTGCATACATTACATACTCCACATGGTAGCTCCTCCATCAAAGAGAACCAATGAACCTAAAAGAAAGGAGCTCCATTCAGTATATAGCACCACTTGGCGTCATAAGGTCTGTGGTTTGGTTTTCTGTTGGAGTTTTACGTCCTGACAACATATAAGGTCATATCAGGACGGGTATTGACTTGTGACAGTGTGCACTCATGGCGACTTTATAGAGCTGCCCCACTAGGAGACCAGGCCACCAGCACCATGACCTGATATCCCACTCAGTTACATAATCCTGACACTGAAACAACCAGCCATTGCCCTACTCACCTGGCTAGGAAGCGACAAGTATCAATTTTTTTAGTCATTGGTTTGACTCGACTAGGGTTTGAACCCGTGGGTTTGAATCCCAAGATCTACCAAAATGGGAGACGGATGCTCAACTCATTCGACCATCCTGTCTAGGCCTAAGGTGGCAAACCTCAAAGATATGAGCAAGTCAAGTCAATTTATATGTGAAGCAATAGTGTCTGTCCAGCTAAACTGACACATATACTAATTCAATTATAAACCTCTTGCAGGATTGTGTTAACTGGGCGTTACTAATTAACCTGCCTTCAAAGTTGACGAGGCTGTGATATAGTCATTTCTTGTGCGTAGATACTGTTATCTCACCTTTTTAGAACATCACCGGATCAAGTAGGTGTTATTTAGCGACCCCTTAGTCTAATTGTTATTCACAGAACAATTATATCAAGTATCTAATATCTTTGCATGCCCAAACCACGAGGATAAAAGCCTTGCCCCCCGCCCCCCTCCTCCACCATCATCTCTCTTATAATGTTGATTACAAGTGTCAATACTACGGGTATTCCGAGTTCCGTTAGTCTCTTATGAAGGACTGTTTGTTTGTTTTACATCCTAAAAATGTCTAAGGTCACATCAGGATGGGCACAGATTTGTAACAGTGCAAACTCATGGCAACTTTATAGTGCTGTCTCACTGGGAGATCAGGCCGCCGGCGCCATGACCCGATATCCCAAACAGTCACATTATCCTGATGCTGTGCAAACCTGCCCTTGTCCTATCCTATTAATGCCGAACACCAGGCTAGGTAGCGAAAAACATCAATTTTATAAGTCATTGGTTTGACTCGGCTGGGATTTGAACTCCCGACCTTCCACATGCAAAGCCTGCGCTCTACCGATTAAGCCACCGCGTGCGGTCTCAAGAAGGACTATTACTATTAGGTTGTTTCTAAAGGGAATAACTAGGATTGGATCAGCCACAACATATGTTTGTTTATCTCCGACTAGATGAAAGCGGATTTAGGGAATTAGGCCAATTATTAAATCCCTCACTAGATAAGCTCTTAGTGGTAAGGACAACAGCTCGCATTGTCTGTTTATTTACTGGGGGTTTACATCCTAGCAAACATTAAGGCCATATTAGAAGAGTGTGCATAGATGGCGACTTTATATTGCTCTCACACAGTCACATTTTTCTGATATTGAGCCAACTGATTTTTGCCCTACCCTAGTATAGTAGTAATGATGAGGAACAACCAGACATGGTAGCAACAAGTATCAAGTTTCTAAGTCCTTGGTTTGACACAGCTGGAGACCGATATCAAGGGAAGCGAGTGTTCTACCCAGTCGGCTATCCCATTTGGTGCAGGCCAAATGCAGAGCATTCAAAGATAATACATCACTTGACATGCTGATAATTCTGTGATGTAAAAAAAAAAAAAAAAATAAAGATTACAAAACATTTGATGCAAAACACCAGTCAGAACACTAGATTTTATTATATATATATATTTTTTTTAAACTATAAGTAGCAAATCATGACGGGGTAAATAATAGTGTACAAAACTGGTAATGAACCCCAATATAATATTTAATATTAATTCAAAAACTTCATTAACGTAGATAATCTTGCTAACTTAATCCTGAAGTACAGCGTTCAAAATAAGAGCTTGTCCGCTTGTCTGAGCCAAGTGAGAGTAGGACGGACAAGCAGAATATAGCTGGAGCTTTTCCATTAGACAAGTGAAAATATTGGGATGACCAAAACCTTGTGTACAGTTAGTGTACTTTGTCAGTTACTCAGTGTGAAGTAATTTACCATGCCTGTGTGAAGTCATTAAAATGTAATTTACATTATTCATTACATTTTGTTGTTTTGATTTATTTGTGTAGTTTTATTCCCATAACAATGGAGGTTAAGTGACATAATAAAGTACTATGGACAAGTGAAAATTCAGATGGACAAGTAAAAATCACACCAGACTTTTCCCATGGAGAAGTGAATAATTTTGCTTATTTCTATCAATGTAAGTTCCACATTGTAAAACCAGGGGTTTAAAATGTAAGAATATGTACCAGTTCAAACGTGTTTTCTTATTAACGTCATTATTTGGTTGCCTTGTACTTAGATAAGTTGATGCTTTTTAGTTGCCAGTAAAGAATATATATAATAGGATATAGTTGTTATTAACTAGTCGCATAATTTAAAATATCAAGTGGCTCTGGCAAAGAACATAAGATTTACCCCTATTAACATACATGCAAAATAACTACTGATACTGCATGCAAGTACATGAATCCATGACACAATATCCATATAATATTTATATTATTACTTTGTGAACTGTGAAGAGATGCATCAGTATCTCATCATAATCATTAGTTAAAAGTGTAGCTTGAGTTTAATCATTTGTTATTGTCATCACTTGTTCATTCACATCATGGAGACCAGCTAGATAAGCATTGCTTTTCTGGGATCCTTTCTGTCTGTAAGGAATTTATATGCATTTATTGTATCACCTCAATTTATTGTAAACATACCTTGCAGAGAGTTAAAATAAAAGGATTGAATTGAGTTGACTACTTGACTATTCATTCCATTGCATTGTTCTTGTAAAGCCCCAGTCACAGTATGGCTTGCGACCACTTTGAACCACGGAATTCCCCAGTCACTGGCGACCAAAACAATGGTCACCGACCTCTGGGCGACCATTTTGGTCACAAAGAGGTTTTAGTGCAGTAGTTGCAACCTTGTTGCTACCAAAAAGGTTGCAAAGTCTGTGACCACTTTGTGACCACCCCTTTTTTGTGGTCACAAATGGTCGCAAGCAGTAGTAAGACTGGGGTATTATACAATTGAAATTTCACCCAAGCTTTTCACTCTACATCTGCACAGTTAGTAGTAGCACGACCATCCCATGTCCTGGATTCAGGCCAGTGGGCGTTCACCTACCTAGCATGTGATATTCAAAGCATTCCTTACATATCTGCCAACCAGTATCCCATTTAGAGCTAACCCATATTCACAGATTTTGAGTGGGGTTTTTTGGGGGGTGGGGTGGGGTGGGGTGTTGGGGGTGGGGACGGGTAGGGATATATTAGTTGATTAAGCAGGGTGATTTTCAATCACAAACAATTGCTCTTCCTCATTTCACTGCTCCTTGCCCTATTCTAGTAATGCCGAATGCCAGGCTAGGTAGTAAACAAGTATCAATTTTTAAGTCATTGGTTTGACTCGATCAGGGTTCGAACCTGGGGATTCGAATCCCCATGACCTACCAAAACGGGAGGCGGGCACTGTACTTATTCGGCCACTCGGTCCTGTGGTGATGTCATATAGAATTCAAACAAATATTAGTTTCTCTTAAATAATATTTGTTTAAAAGCATTTTTTTAAACCGCCCACAATCGATCTCAAGCAGTACATTTTCGACTCCAAAACACTGGATTTAATCGTACACATCTAATTTGAGTACTGATGAACTCACGAAACACTTATTTCGGTTTAGCACTACTGTGCTAGGCAGCTACGCTTGAAAACGGCTAAACAAAGCCTAGATCTTGCATTTTGGTGTGAACACCAAACATTAATTTGGCATGATTCCACTTCAAATATCTCCAAAGTTAACCATTTATAATGAAAGTTATTCTAAACTAAAATAATGTAGATTAGAACGATGAAGCTAATATATGTATCTAAAAGAAATGTGGCAGAAACTAAAAACTACCGGACTATGCAACGTTAAACACCAAGGGACATGGGTGGGTGGGTGGGTGGGGGTAGGGGGGAGTGTAAGTGGAAGCCTTCAATGTACTCATTGCTCAACTTGAACGACTTAAAAGAAACCGACGTGACTTACTGGCGGGGCGGGTAGGGGGGAGGCGAATTTCCCCAATATCTGTTTCATAAGATATTCCCAAAATGTCCGCAGATAATGCCTACCGAAATTGGTGAACACAATTCAATTTTAAGGTGATAATTGTGTAGCTATTATCATTAAAAAAATTGTTGATTCAATATCTAGATCACTCTCTATAAATCCAGACATAGAGCTGATGATACTAGTGATAGATTCACACGTTCTTTTGTGGGTTTTTTCCCCTTGTTAAAACTATAGCACCTCAGATACCGCCCCGACGCCCACACCCTCCCTCCCACCCACCCATCATCATCATCATGCTGTCGGTCGCGATGCGACAAAGACTGCTTTCATTACTTGACTGCTGCTCTCCATTTAGCTCTCTGCTGTGAGAGTTGCGTCCAAGAGTCGGTCTTTGTGTAGTTGTACATTTCATGAAAGCTGCCTGCAAAAGTGTTGAAGTGCTGCTGGCTTTTGCAAGTTACCAGCGGCACTCTCTCGGGGAGCAAATAGAGGTTTCACACCGGCAAGAACATGTCAAGACAGGCGCAAAGCTATTTGTCCCTGCAGTGGCTGGTCGGGAGATGTTGGGAGTTCGATACATCAACTGCCCTTAATGCTGCCACAGTGACATGGTTTTCTGTTTAGGGTTTGCTCCCTTAGCCTTCGGTTTTGTCAAGAACCTGTACCACAAGGCAGTGGTTTACAACTCTGCAAGGCAGAGGCGTCAAACTCCCTGAGGTATTGCTATACCTGCATACCCACCCACCCACAAAGCAGAACCAACATCGGTGCCTACCACGTACCGTTATTACCTAAGCTTACATTTACAACCCTGGAAATGTAATTAGTGCACCTCACTAAGTACAACTATCAGAGTAACAATGGAATACACGACGTCATGAACTAGCGGCAATTGCTCACTCATGTACTAAATTTAGAGTTTTCAAGCAATTAACACTTAGGATCCAGCCAGAGATTTGACAAATAAAATAAAATAAAAGCTCAACTAATGCAGTGTTCGAAATAAGAGCTTTTCCGATTGTCAAAGCCAAGTGAGAGTAGGCACAGACAAGCAGAATATTCCGCTGGACAAGTGGAAATTTTGGGCTGAAAAACATGTATTTGGCAATTGTGTTTGCTTTCTGTTGTCATCTTTACTGCCAGTGTGAAGTCATTAAAATGTAATTTACATTATTTATGACATTTGCTTTGTCGCTTTGATTTATTTGTGTAGTTTTATTCCCATAACCATGGAGGTTAATTGAGATAATAAAGGTAAGTACTGCGGAGAAGTGAATATTCAGACGGACAAGTGAAAATCACACGAACCTTGTCCTATGGAGAAGTGAAAAATGTTGCTTATTTCTATCACTGTAATGCCGCTACTGGAATGGACATATTCATTGATGTACGGCTGTATGAATGAGTGTTCTCTCAGCCTCTGCACACACATGCCCATCACAGAGTAGTGTGAATTTGTAAGTGTAAATATATACAACCCAGTTAGGAGCTCTTGAGGTGCATTCTGCGAAATATTGACCAAATTTATCAGATGAATCCATCAGATGTATATTTATTTATGTGTATGCGTTACTATGTGGTTGAGATATAAAATATATATATAGAGAAAGTGAGCTATAAAATACATATAGTTGAATGTTTGTTTGGTGGCTGTCTGTAAAGCTATTATTGGGGCACAAATTTGAATCAATAAATTATGCCCATTTAACATAGGTTGTATGATATATCCTGTTGCTGGCGTTGTACGGAATTTGTGCCTGTGACGTCAGGTTAAAAAAAATATATATTTGTTTTATTTAATTTGTTTGATTAATTTCGGTACGTTATGCAGGGGAACGCGCAGATCGAAAAGGAACGGAGAGAATGGGTAGGTGGCCTATATTTTCTCCATATAGTATTCACACACACAAAGGTGTTGAATGACATTTCCAGTAAAGTAAAATACCTTTGCAAGTATCAACACGTACAACCCACACCGAATCTGCAAAGCTAATATTGATCTTAGAATGATGGCTATTGGGTGATCACACACCAGCGGGGCGCCACCATTGATTGTATGTAGCCTCGATTTCAAATGTAACTGAGGTCAGTGCTGAGAGATCTGCAATCGCAGTAAGTACCCAGTGGCAGCACTGTGTACCCAGTGGCAGCAGTGCAAACACTCACCAGCACAGCTGAAATTACTCGTAAACGTTTCCCACACAGCATTCAGAAATCTGTCATTGCTCAAGGCGCCCATTAAACCATTTGAGATGCACAAATCGTGTCTAATTGTTACCATTCATGTCAGGAATCTTGTTCAGAAACACATGCCAAGTTATTGGAATAATACTTTCACTATCTGATCAGCCTTTCAATCCAGGCACACAACAGTAAAGCAGGGCATTGCATAGGTACAAGATTCACCCCGTACTGCTGCAGTAGGGGTGCAAACCAACCCTATGTAAAAGGTGGCGAAAATGCGGGTAAAAGAATTGAGAGCCTAATTTAACAATCTAAGAAGCAACATTTATTCTTTACATATGTTTTATTATTTACCCGCTACTTTTGAGTTGAAAAATATAATATAATATCTAGTTTAATAAGATTTAAAAGTGAAATCGACGGCGTTCTGCGGCCGCCATCTTGTCTTTTTGCATTCTCTCCCATTTCACCAACTCTGTGCCTATAGAAATATCCATTTGATACTGGAGCCACATACTGGAGCCTCACTTCCATACTAACGCTATTTTCGCCCGTATTTATATAAGGCTGGTCTTCACCCGTGTACTACAACGGGTGAATCTTTTATCTAGGCATTGCATTGCTACTGCTCTGCCAGGATCAGTTGTGCAACGAACCTTGACTTCAAATCAAGATGATCTGAGTATGGGATATGTCAATACAGCTGATGTTGATCTCTTACCTTATAATTGTGACGAACTGTGACATTGTGAGTTCTTTGGGTACAAGGAACTTGGTCTTGTCAAGCATTGGTAGGGCTTGTTCCTTGTGAAATCGTTCAACTATGACCTATAGAAATAGAGACATCCTCCTATTCAATTCAATTCCTTTTATCACATTAATAAAAATATAACTTAATGGCTTAAACCTATAAGTATATCACATATTTCATATGTGGTTATACAGTGGCGAAGTGCATAACATATATCGCTATTCATTTGTAATAATACATTATTCAATTTAGTTATGCAAATAGACATTTTTCCCGATCAGGACTTTGCATGCAGGTATACCCTGTGAGACAAACAAAATAATCTGACTGTTATTGCAAGACACACATAATTCTTTTTAACAGATTCAGATTTATAATTACACCATAATTGAGATGTAAATAATTAAGTTCAGTAGGCTTTGAACGTACATTTCACATGATCAGTACGCATACAATTTTTAACTCAAGGCACTTACCAACTCTGGGCAATATTTCATCATTCAACAGAAAGTTTGGAATGTGTATATATATACAATCTTAAACCTTTCAGCGTTGTGTATCATATTTATCTTTCCAATATAATCTACACGAAATTCAGGAATTGTCAAATTTGTGCCAAATTACAGCAAAATTTAACTCACAATAAATAGTGTCATGGGGGTCATGAAAATTGGAAATATTACACCTAGAGTGGGACTCGAACCCACATCTCTTTGCATTCCGGGCCAGTGTGCTAACCATTACACCACCTAGGCTCCCTGATATCACCACACTACCCATGCCTACCTGTCTATGGGGTTACTTGCCTGAGGTCAGTGCAGACTACTACACTTGTCCCCCTGGAATTGTAAGTCTTTTAAATGGTCATTTAATGCTTACAATTACATACATACAGGCAATGCACTAACAGTAACACATGCATACACAGGGTAGGTTCAACAACCATACGGCATGTAGCTTGTACAGGATCATGGTCACGGCAACCAGTGTCATGGGGGGTGATGAAAATGGGAAATGTTGCGCCTATAGCAGGACTCGAACCCACATTTATTTGCATTCCGGACCAGTGTGCTAACCATTACACCACCTAGGCTCCTTGATATCACCACACTACCCACACCTACCAGTTTAATGGAATTCAATACTAAGACTAATTACCCAAAATATGTTAAATTCCAGGTTTTTCAATGCCTTGAAATGGGGCAAATGAAGTTCAAGACTTTCCAGGCCCCGAACGGACCCCGCATACATATTGTTTTATCAGATTTATTTCAGCCCTATCCTTCATTACAAACCCTGTATTTTACACTCACGTTATTGAAATATATATGTTTCTAATGTCGATTGCCGTGAAATTGTCCAGGCAAACATAATAAATGAGACAAAATACAACTCCCTGTATCATGATGCATGTGTATTCAACACCTCCCCCACCTTCCACTGTGTAAGCTGAAGATGCGACCTGGTATACTGGGTCTCGACTTCAGTCCTTTCTGAGGGACCAGCTGAACTCAAAATACTCCTATTGTCATTGTGTAATATACTTACTGGAAGCTTGGTGGGGAATTTACTGCATATATCAGCTACCTCCTGTTTCCTTTGCACTGAAACATAATATAAAATTATATAAATAGGAATTGAAATAATACCTCACATCCCGCAGTTAATTCTGAGATCAGGTCATACCCTAGATAAAAGATTCACCCGGTACTTGTAGTACACGGGTGAATGACAACCTAGTATAAATATGGGCAAAAGTAGCTTTAGTATGGAACAGGGAGTAGAATGTCTGCCTCCAGTATCAAATGGATACTTCTATAGGCACAGAGTTGGTGAATGAGAGAGAATGCAAAAAGACAAGATGGTGGCCGTAGAACGGCGTCGATTTCACTTTTAAATCTTATTAAACCAGATATTATATTATATTTTTCAACTCAAAGGTAGCGGGCTAATAATAAAACAGATGTAAAGAATAATTGTTGCTTCTTAGATTGTGAAATTAGGCTCTCAATTCTTTGACCTGCATTTTCGATAGCTTTTACATAGGGTTGGTTTGCACCCCTACTGCAGCAGTACGGGGTGAATCTTGTATCTAGTCATACCAATACTCATACTAGTCCTAGGGAGGAGGGGTAATCGAGGGGTGCGGGGGAAGAAGGATTTAGCAACATTTCAGATCCGATGGTATTATATTATTGACATTACACAAACAACAACAACGACATGACAATATAATAGTACGGAGTGTAGCGCTCTGGCTGGCACAATATCCACCATATCTTGATTAAAGTAAAATTTGCGTCTGACTGGCCATTTAATCGTGTGAAAAGGGTCTACATGCAGCACTGGAAGTGGACTATATATACTTCCAAACAGATAGCCTCCAGCCCAGGACACTCCAACTTAAGGTCCATATACAAGGGAAGATATGGAATTCAAGGCTATTTCAAGGCTGTTTTTGATAAGAATTCAAGACTATTTTCATTTGGATTTCAGGAAATTGCGATTTTGGACTAATTTAGATCAGTGGGGACAGTTTAATGGAAATCAAGGCTTTTCAAGACTAATTACCCAAAAATAGGTTAAATTTAAAGCTTTTCAAGGCCTTGAAATGGGCCAAATGAAGTTCAAGACTTTCCATGCCCCGTACTGACACTGCCAACTGCACACAAACGACAATGCTGAAAAATACATAATAAAAAAAGTGCAATAGACCTGGCGGCTCTAATCTCACAATATATGCATAACCTTCTTAAAATTAAATAATGAAATGACACTGAACAAAACGCGGGAGATTTCGGATCGAACAGCATAATGACAATCTTGTGGTTGGAAATTTTGTTTGACTTCACCTCTCAGGTGAACTAATATTTGTAATAACAAATGGTGGCCAGATGATTTATGGCATGGTTAAACATTTGCCATACAATCTCACTGCTTCTTTACAGGAAGTTATTTTAACTTATTTATAAATACTAACGCTATGACAATGCCTCTACCATAACAGTAAAATACAATTGTGGAATTAGATAAGGAATTCAATTTTCAAAGCATTATAGTTTGAGTAGTAATATCACGATATTATAAACCTTGGACGACAATGGCAATTTTAGGATAAGTCAAAGTGAAAATACGGGGGCTTCCTAGTTTGAGCTTCAGCTTACATAGCACAAGTTGGGGTTGGTTTCCCTTTCACTATAGGCCTTATACGTTAAACTCGCTTTCCGGTTATAACCATATCAGTGGTCTCCCCAGTATACTGTATTCAGGAAAGGGATGGCAGGAATCTGTAGTTATGGTGGAAACTTATAGGCTGTATGAGTAAGTTATGCAACTTACGCTTCCAACAGATGACAGGCTTATGGAAACCAGTCAAGTTAAACTGAGTTGGAGTGTCCTGGGCTGGAGGCTATGCCCAAGGGCCCCTCCCCCCCCCCCCCCCCCGCCACATTTGACAAACAACTATTATAACTCAATGACTCGAAACCCACCACCACTACTCGAGACCCATTACCACTACTGAATAACTACATCTTCAACCAGCAATGCACACAATATAAACCACTATACATGCACAACATGGCACTATTAAAAGACTAACCGTTACTAAAACCAAATCTAACTGATATACAAACACAGCATATGATTTAACCACTAGTGTACATTACTGCACACTCTATCTTGATGCATATACCTTGCACTATGTTGACTACCTATGCTGTACACTATGCAGCATAAGCTGCTCCACCACTTTCTTTTTATGTTCAGAATGGGTTGCGCTGCACGCAACGCAACGCATTCCACTTCCACTATGTACAGACCAAATGCAATCACTCCAACGACTGGAAGACCAGTGCCCCGGTGCTGACAAAATAAGTATTCAGATGAATAAAATATTTTACCCAAAAAAAAAACAGATGGTGAGACGCCCCTCCCTCCCCCACCCACGCCTTATGATATGTAGCAAGACCCCCTGCATATGCTTCCTGGTGACAAAACTCGATGTTTCTAATGTAGATCGTAGTAAAATTATCCTAGCAAATGTTTTACAATAGAAAAAAACAACACCTTGTGTATACATGTGCATTCACCATTCCCCCACCTTCCGATGGGTAATATTGCTGTGATCCGGTGTGAAGGGCCACAGCCTGTCCCTCTTGAGGTGCCAGCAGAACTAGGCACACACATATTTTACAGATATAGGCAAAAGGTGGTGTCACTTCGATCTAAAAACATAACTAGTATGTCACTATTTCTCTGAGCAAAAATCTACAGATTATTTACATTGCCTTCTCTAGGGAACTCAAATCTTCAGCTCAAGTGGATAATTCTCGAAATGTTGCATCTTTCAAATTGTAACGTAAACACACAACCAAAGACACACACGTGAACACATAGATAAATTTGAACTCACGTCTTCAATTAGGATTCACTTAAAATTCCAACTTCGTAATAAAGTTAACCATTTAATGTTGACCAAAGTCACATATCCTAAAAAGATCACCGTTTATAATAGTCAGGCAATGGATCCAGTTCTGAAATGACGATGCTCATACAATTATGTTTATAGAAACTTTGGGCTTATAAAGTACACTTGTTCCACATCCACCAGAAAGCGGGCGAAATGGTCGAATTGATCAGAGAGCTGACAGGATCACAGTGCAGGAGGTGGTGGGATTGAACCCCAGCCAAGTCAAACCAATGACTAACATTGTTAGACTAAGTAGCAACTAGTATCGAGTTTGGTAGTAACTCGATACCAGTTGCTACTTAGGCTGTTATCCGGCATTTATGGGATAGGGCAAGGACTAGTTTACTCAGAATCAGGATAATGTGACTGAGTGGGATATCGGGTCATGGTGCCACTGGCTCAGTCTTCAAGTGGGGAAACATTATAAATTCGCCATGAGTGCACACTCTCCCTAGTCGGCGTCCGTCCTGATATGACCTTAAATATCGCCAGGATGTAAAACCCAAATAAAGATATACTATAACGTGCAATTAATTATTTACAAGTTTACAACACACAAAGTTGTTTCCTTCTCAATCGTGAGCAAAAAAAAAGCAACAACAAAAATTATTTGAACAGAAGTAGGAAACGAAAAGTGGGTCTGAGTCAGTGAGTGGGGTCTGCAAGATGATTGAAGATCAATAACATTTGATTTGTGGTTGGGCGTTACATTCTCTAATTAATTATTCTATTAAGGAGTTGGATCAGGTCAGGTAACAAATCAAATATTACTGCTCTATTATTTTTTTCACTTCGAATTCGAATGAACAAAGAAGGTATTTTTGTCCAAAACCTTTGTGTTGCATTAAGCTAAGCATGTTTTTTTTCTCTTCTTTATCAAGTTTTTCTACTAAGACTAAGTTTGGCAAGTGCTGTTAACAGTGTTATGTGTTTTGCTTGCTGCCAGGTTCTCACTCATCTCCAGACTCAGGTATTATTAATGGTTTTATTCTGCATAGAATGATAGATTACATTAGCTTTTCTACTTGCAGAGAATTTTCACTTGCTTCAGCCTGTGACTCGGGTATTTATTTATGGAAGTGGCTTTTCGTATGGGACCGTATCAATAGACGAGATTACCATTCCGACTGCGCATGCACTGAAAACGGTGTTGGCAGCAAAGGAAATGCGTATGGCCATTCAGTTTGCCAATACGCATAGGGCAAAACTTCAATTTTATTCAAAATTAATAGAAATACATAACAATTTGCCATAAACATGTATGCAGACATGCAATATAATGATCTGATGAATATAACTAAGACAAAACTAGTCATAGTTAAACATTTTGAGCTTAGAAACATACAATGCCACACAAAACAATCAGTCACTTTAACTTTTAAGGCTGATTTCCACATTCCTATTATTAATTCTTGTTCTAAATATTAAAATGCCAAATGTGTCAACAGACACTTGTTTCAGAGAAATATATAACCAATATATGTTTAACCCTACTAATTTTCTAGTTCTACATATGTCATTAACCATAGGATATACCGACGTATATACTACGTATATGCGGCGCACGGGGAGACCCCCCCCCCCCCCCCCTTCGGTCTGGCATACCGGTGGGGGGGGGGGGGGGAGGCTGGCTATTGTAACAGCCGCGGCACCCACTCACACAGCCCACTTGCCGCTCGCCGGCTGTCTCACTCTGCTTTGTCACGCCGGCCTGTCAACAATTTTACGAAAGCTTGCAACGGTGGATGGCTATGATGCCTTTTGCGCAGGGAACCCTGAGCTGGCACTAAAGCACTATGCCTTCGAATCGATGCGCAGTCAGCACTCCAAGGGGAACAACTCAACGGGCAGGGCGAGTCAGCGCTCTACCAAACAATTGTACACCAAGGATGGGAAGAAGCCCTGCTTCGCCCACAACAAGGATGAGGGTTGTGGACGCGATGATAAGACTTGTAACTTCGGACACTGGTGCTCCCGTTGTGGGAGTAAGTACCACATCAGGGCTAAGTGCCGAAAGGAGTGAATTCCTAGGGGGAGGGGCAGAGGGAGAAGGAAGCGACGTGTTGTTTGTGTTAATGTGGTTATCGCACCTTCAATCAATTGTTCAACCTGTGGCCCCTGTGACCCCGTACCACTAACTGGGGCTGAGTGCTCTGCCCCTCGTTGTGTTAATCAAACTAATATTGAAACTCACTGTTCACTAGTTCCGGGTGTGGGTATGTGTCCCAGCGGCTTAATGGCCCGTCGCCACTATGGCGCCAACAGCTCAATTAGCCTGAACCTTTGTGGAATTGTTGATAACCACTTTACTAATTGCCCCATCACTCCCGCCAGTTACGGCGATCCCACTACCTTCGCCCTTTGTGACGAGACGCGCGTGTCGCTCTCGGGGGAGGAGCTTCCTGAGGGGGGCTGTCACGCTCCCACTGCCACGCTTCTGGTGCGTGCCTGGGCTGTTTGTCCTAATTGGGCTAGCATCGGCCGCGATTGGCTAACCATTTCTCCATGTGAGAGAGGACTCTTTGTTTCCGCCTCCGATAATTATTCACCTGAATCAAGCAATTTTACTGTTACCATGTCGTGTTTGGAAGCAACTTGCTGCTGCACACACTTTATAGCAGGCCGAGCCACCCAATTTAAGCCTTGTCGGGCATTTTGTGACTGCTTCGCCAGGGGTAATTTCGACCCTGATTGCGACTTTATTATGCGCGGCGCCATATTTGGCTTTAAAGTAATTAATCCAACTTGTCCTGCAAACTACTCTGTTAGCCATCCACCCCGCTCCAATTGTGAAACAAAGAGCTTTATTGATGATAAGCTTAGATCAGAGCTCACCGCGGGCTATATAAGCTACGCCGATGTAGCTCCCATATGTACTCATAACATCTTTGCAGTCCCTAAAACTGTTGCAGCTGGCTATAGAATAATTGTCGATTGTAGTAAGCCGACCGACATTTCAGTAAATAACTTTGTCTATGACATTACACAGAAATTCTCATACCAAGGTGTTGATAATCTTGTCAAAATGATGATCCAAGGCGAGTTCATTGCCTCTGTAGATATTAAGGATGCCTACAGGGCGATTTCTATACACCCAACCGACCGACCTCGCCAGGCCTTATCTTGGAACTTCGGTGAGGGAACAACAATTTTCTTTGACAATCGTCTTTGTATGGGCCTCTCCTCGAGTCCCTTCATCTTCAGTAGAATCTCTGACTTCATTGTACGTTGTGCTCGCAGGGATGGGGTCCTTCGCACTGTTAATTATCTTGACGATTTCGCTGTTCTCGGCACTGACTTTGAGGACTGCCTTCGGAATCAGCTATTAATAATGAAAGTTTTACGCCGTCTAGGCTTCTACTTGAGTTACTCTAAACTGCCCGCTCCAGCCCAATGCCTAAGGTTCTTGGGGATAGATATAGACACTGTAAACTTGCAACTCAGACTCCCGGTGGACAAGATTGTTAGGCTAAAACATGTGCTGCGTCTCTTCCTGGGCCGAAAGAAGGCGTCCCGCAGGGAACTCGAACGCTTGGGTGGGCGCTTGGCACACTGCTCGACGGTCGTCCGGGGTGGGCGCTCCTTTTCCACCAGGGTCTACGACGCTATTCGCCAGCTGAAAAAAACATATTATAAATTTAGGCTAAATAACGAGTTCCGCTCTGAGTTGAGCTGGTGGCTCACTTTTGTGGATTCCTTCAATGGTTTTGCTAAAATGCTGGGCGTCCACGCCACTACCCTTTCAGTTTATAGCGACGCATCTAACTGGGGCTTTGGAGCGACCCACTCGGACGACTGGTTGGTGGGTAGTTTTGCCCCAGATCCCACTTTGGCGGAGGAGCTGGGCCATCATTTCTCCGGCTGTTCCCCTGATATCGATAAGTTGCATATTAACATAAAAGAAATGTGGGCCGTCGTTGCCGCCTCCAGACGCTGGTGTCATTTATGGAGGGATCGCTGTATAGTGTTTGTAACAGATAATAATACTGTCCGTGCCGCCCTATCGACCGGGCGCTGTGTAAATAAGCATATCATGTTATACGTAAAAGAGCTCTTCTGGCTATCGATTACCTATAATTTCGAGATTAAATCTGCTTATGTCAGAAGTAGTGATAACATTATTTGTGATGCCCTAAGCAGGTGGAGAGATCCGGTTAGTAGGAACCGGGTAATATGTGCCGATCATGTGGGCCGCTTATGTTGCACCTCGCTCTTTTCTAACTAACTCCTCTTCGTTTCCAGGTCAGGATCGCTTGAGGGGGGTGGCTAGGGCTATGGGCAACCGCTATTACTCGACGAACTCCCGCTCAACTAGGGCGATGCAGCTCAAGAAATATCTCACCTTTATAGATGAGTTCAGGGGGATTCTTGTGCCCTTGCCATGCCCCCCCTCTCAGGTAGCTATCTACATCGTTTGGTTAGCACAAACTCTTAAGTACTCATCCATTACAAACTACCTGAGTGCCCTTAATTTTTTTCTCAAATCTGAGGGCAGTGACCCTATTGATTTCACCTCACATCAAATATGTACTGTCTTGGGGGGTACTAAGCGCACTCTTGGTTGTGCAGTCAAGCGCGCAGCGCCCCTACTGCCTGCTGAGCTAATTAAAATGTTCTCCTTTATGTCGGCAAGCGTGGGCCACATTTGTACGCGTGCTGCCCTTTTGCTTGCTTTCAGGGCACTATTGCGCAAGTGCCAGATCACCGCCTCTGAATCGGTCTTGCTGCGCTCAGATTTCGCCTTTTATAACTGGGGTATGGTGGTAAAAGTTTGCCACTCAAAGACAATTCAATTCTCTGAGCGTGAGCTCCTCATACCCGTGGCATGTGTGCCGAACACTGAACTGTGTGCCGTATTCTGGGTAAGAAAGCACTTTGCCCAGGCTAAGGTGGGCTAAGGTGGGCCCCAGTGAACCGGCATTCCAGGTCCCTTCTGGGCCCAGTGGCTATGCTCCGCTTGACTACCCAACTGTGCAGTCGACCATTAAACATTTCGCCTCCTTGGCGGGTCTTGCCAGAGATAATTTTTCATGCCACTCGCTTCGGCGAGGTGGCTGTACTTATTTGACCTTACAAGGAGTTTCGATCGATGAAATTAGAACCAGGGGAGACTGGTCCTCAGATGCTATTTACAAATGCATATCCCGCCCCCTGTCTGATCGGATCATCGCTGACATGCGGGTGGCTGCAGCCCTTTCAGCTGCCACTTAACTCTGTCTGGGTGGGTCCCTGGGACTTGGCACTATGCGCCCTGCCAGATACTGACTATTGACATATTATGTGAAATAAAGTTGTATCCTCCATTCCGTTTCTGTCTCAGTGCGTAGCTTACACCGACGTATATACTATGTATATGCGGATGTAGGCGGCGCACGGGGAGACCCCCCCCCTCTGGTCTGGCATACCGGTGGGGGGGGGGGGGAGGCCGGCTATTGTAACAGCCATGGCACCCACTCACACAGCCCACTTGCCGCTCGCCGGCTGTCTCACTCTGCTTTGTCACACCGGCCTGTCAACAATTTTATTTTTTATTCCGGTAGGGCACTATGCGCCCAGCCAGATACTCACTATTAACTTATTATGTGAAATAAAGTTGTATCCTCCATTCCGTTTCCGTCTCAGTGCGTAGCTTACAAATAAAAACCTGAATAAAATAAGTAAAACTGACTCTGGCTATGGCTCTTAACACTAGTCTGAGTGCCCAGATTTCTCTCAATCTAAATGCACAGGGCATAAGATGTGCTGATTATAATGATGTAAATGCAATGCTGGATAAAAGATTAATATCTTAATTTATTATATATATATATATTTTTTAGTTGTTATTCTATGTATCAGACAAGAGCTGAGATGAGCTGAAACTAGCACATTTCATAGCTGCACCCAGTGTATTAGCATGTGCCACTCGCGGGTTTGTTTTTCTTCAACACATCCCACAATGACAATGCACCGCGCCGCTGGAATGGTGATGTAGTTAGATGTGTCAGATTCCGTTATGGGCGCGTTGGTCACCATGTATATAGTAAAATGTTCCTGCATTTTCACGATTCTGGCCTTAATTGAAGTACTTTTGCATTGGAATATTTTCATAAATTAGATATCACTGGAAAGAAGATGACCTAATGTCACCGAAAATACATATCAAAATACCAAAATCAAAATACTTAGAGCATACAAAGCTGTAACAATGTCGCATGGGTCACAGTTTATTATAATGGTGGATCCAGACTAAATTTATTAAGCCGACATTAGAAATGCCATAACCTTCTCCCCTATTAAGATATTTTCTAAATTGTACATGTTGCCGGTAACATGCGTAATTCAAAACCTTGACGACAGGCCCCATAGTAATGCCAACCTGGATACCATTTGTAGTATAGCATTCGGTAACTCGGGCGAGTTGATTACCGGTCTCCCTACACCCATTGAATCATTCCTTACCGTATCACCGAGCTGCAAAGACCTGCTTGTCTGTCTGCTACATAATTTAACAGTTCCAGTGTTCTGTGTACAACGTGGGTGTTCAGCCTACTGTCTCTGTGTCTTGCTTCGACACCATGCCTAAGTGCGGTAAACCTCGGTCCACTGGCAGTGGCAGGTTCTCCAGGCAGCTGGTTGCCTCCGGTGGTCGTCGTGTTATGTCGCCTGGGTGTGTGCGGAGCTGCTAGGCGTCAATCGGGCTCGCCGTCGACAGCGGATCGACTGATTGGTTCTTCGCCTGGGTGTGTGCCGTCGACGGTGAGTGGTTCGTCACAAGGGGTGTCGCTGGAGGATTTGTCCCGCCTTCTTGATGTAAGACTTTCTACTGTTACCGATCCATTATTAGCTAGAATTACGTCTTTAGAGTCCAATGTGTCTGGATTGCCGTTGTCGGTGCATGAGTTAGGCATGCCGGATGTGTCGTCAGGGAGCGGCCCAGCTGCTTCAGGTATACGCAAACGGCGCCGACCAGCTAGATCGTGTATCGATTGTGTCGACAGTCCGCATACGCCAGTATTGCGAGTGTCCCGGCCAGATAGTGATGATGTAGCTAGCTCAGTTAGTGGTTTATTACGGTCTGAAGTTGCCGGTCGGCGGTTGACTTTGGAACATTGCGTTGGAGACGCATCTGATTCTGATGAGGAACTTATGAGAGACTTGATGAGGGTTGCGGGGGCTAAGGCCCGAAAAGTAGCAGGTAAGGGTAAGCTTCTTCCTTATCGGTATGTCATATAAGGTGAATGCAAGGGGAAAGTGTCGCAGGGACAGACGACCTGGTTCGAGTATTTGGCGGTGATTCGCCGCATGATTCGTCGTGGTGATATCTCTGCGGACTGTGTACCCCATGTGGAGGAACATGTTGATTCACTGCTGGACATGGCTCAGAATTACACATGGGAAACATGCCTTGCTTACTCTGAGCGAGTGTTCAACATGATTGCAGACAAACGGCTCCCCAATGGTTGGAATGATACTAGTCTGATACAGGACATTCGCCGTGACAAGAGTGGGTTAGGCCGTCATTTGCCTCGTGGTGTTGTGCGGGCAGCGAAAGATGGTGTTGGGGCTGAGTTTAATAGGGATGTTGATGGCCGTGTATGTACCATTTGGAATAGGGGTAAGGACTGTGGTTTTGCATCTAGTCATGGCGTAGGTGCTGACAGGTATATTCATGTGTGTACATGATGTGCGTATGACCTTAAGCGTAAACATTATCATGAGGAGGTTGATTGCAAAAGTAAACTCCGTGCTCGTGATGTGAGAAGCTCTGATACTGCCGCTGGTTCTGCTTCAAAGAAGTTTTAGATCTCGGTCGGCCTGGGGCCGGAATCTACAATGCTTCACTGCTTTCCTTGTGCCCGGACGTTGCCTGTCGTTGATGATGACGAACAACTTTCTGCTGGTCGCGCGGTCGACCCTGCTGGCCCAGTCGCTTGCTGCATAAAGACGGTTAGTGACAGTGTATCTGGTGCTATATCGATGCCACAGTCCGTCTGTCCGCCGCACCCGATGTACTGCTACACAGCACTCATTGATGGCACATGCTTGCCCTGTTGCTAGTTCACAATTTAACTGTGGATATTGTCCTGTTCCTCCGTGTCACCCGATACCGGAACCCTTTGTTGTTGATGTTCTACCTGATGCTGTTATGCCTCGTTCGTTACTAGTTGGTGTTGTTGATAGCAAGTTGAATAATTTGTTATGTGGAGGTACATCTCCCCACCCTGTTGACCGTCACTATAGTTGCAGTAGTGAATTGTCTGATGATGTTTTCGTTGGTGATAAATTTGTTGACGATAGTGTAGTGGTCTGCACTGACCTCTCAGGCAAGTAACCACATAGACAGGTAGGCGTGGGTAGTGTGTTGATATCAGGGAGCCTAGGTGGTGTAATGGTTAGCACACTGGCCTGGAATGCAAAGAGATGTGGGTTCGAGTCCCACTCTAGGCGCAATATTTCCCATTTTCATCAACCCCCATGACACTGGTGCCATGACCAGGATCCTGTACAAGCTTTGCGCTGTATGGTTGTTGAACCTATCCTGTGTATGTATGTGTTAGTGCATTGCCTGTATGTATGTAATTGTAAGCATTAAAGGACTTACAATTCCAGGGGGATGAGTGTAGTGGTCTGCATTGACCTCTCAGGCAAGTAACCACATAGACAGGTAGGCATGGGTAGTGTGTTGATATCAGGGAGCCTAGGTGGTGTAATGGTTAGCACACTGGCCCGGAATGCAAAGAGATGGGGGTTCGAGTCCCACTCTAGGCGCAATATTTCCCATTTTCATCAACCCCCATGACAATATCATTGATCGGTTAGCTGATGACAGCGGTAATTGTTCTGATTTGGTAAGTTGTGGGTCAACTGGTGTGATCCGCGGTGGTCTATCGCCAGGTAACTATGATAATAAGGGGCAATTCTGTGATCCGCCTGGTACTACACCTATTATGTCCACATTCAGTGAATTGTCGCCGTTGCAGTATAAGCATGTGCTGATAAAATTTTGGCCTACATGGTTTACATTGATGGACATCTTATCAGGTAATATATAATGCTGTGAGAGTGACAGGGTTACCTAATTATTTGTGCTCTAGAATACCTGTTCCATCTGCCCTGAATATTAATATTTGGCGAGAGTTGCTAATTGGTTATCATGATTACGCAGTGGTTGACTACCTAGAATTTGGTTGGCCTGCGAATTTTACTGGTACTGAGTACTGAAGTTAATCATCGTTGTCATGAAGAAGATTTGTTTTGGTTAGACACTTATGTTGCTACTGAAACTAGTCATGGGGCACTGTTGGGTCCATTTGATACTGCACCCTTCTCTCCGTGGGCACAGGTCAGTCCCATTATGATCCGCCCAAAGAAAAATACCAAGGAACGTAGGATAATTGTGGACCTTAGTTTTCCGAGGGGGCGTAGCGTTAATGCGGTGATAGTGACGGGTTTTTACCAAGGTGAGAGGTTTTCTTTTAATTTGCCAACTATCATGACGTTGGCCAAGCAGGTCACTAAGTTAGGTAAAGGCTGTTTTATGTGGTCCATTGATTTAGCTAGGGTGTATAGGCAACTACGGACATGTCCTTTAAGTGTCCCGCTTTTCGGCATTAAAGTTAAAGATAAATATTATTTTGATATTGTGCCTCCTTTCGGCTGTAGAACTTCATGTATGGCGTGTGCCAGGACCATGTCAGCTGTGGTGCACTTAATGCGGAAGAAAGGGTTTTTTGTGGCGTGCTATTTAGATGATTTTGTTGGGGTGGAGAGTACATTTGAAGAGGCACTTCGGGGCTATAATTCCATTTTAATTGCTTGGTCTGGAGCTTTCGATAAAAAAATGTACCACTCCCAAAATGGTTATGCAGTGGTGGGTTATCAGTTAGATTCCAAATGTATGGTGTTAAAGATACCACAGGATAAGCTTTTACACATATTAATAGAATGTAAGAAATGGAAAATAGGTGCCAAAGTGACTCGCAAAAATGTCCAAAGGTTAGTGGGTAGACATTTTTTTACAGGATTGCCCATTTATAGGCAAATCAGTAGTTACTCCAGAGTTAGTCAGGGATGTTGCATGGTTCCTACGGTACGCGGAAGGGAGTAATGGACTGGTGTTGCTGCGGCTGTATCTTAAGAAGAAATGGATCATCGAATGTGATTCATCTTTGCTTGCAGGCGGTGGTTTCAGTAGCACACATTTCTTCTCAGAATTGTACTCTTCTGATTTTTTGAGTGACAAAAAAACTCCATATATCGCAATTAGAAGCAATTAATTTGGTGGTTGCATTGAAGGTATTGTGCCCTCCCAAGCCTGAAGAATTTGTTATTATCATTTACACTGATAATGAAGCTTCGCAAAAGGTGTTATCTACTGGTGCTGGGAAAGACCCTGTGTTGTGTGCTTGTGCCAGGGAGATCTGGAGGTTCGCGGCCCACAGATGCTGCGAGTACAAGTATTACACAAACCAGGTAAGGACCTAGTATTAGCGGATGCACTCAGTAGGTTGTTTTTCGATGTACAGGCTCGTATTTTGGCTAATAAATTATGTATTGATCGTCATTTAACTAAAGTAAGTGCTGTTCATGACGACAATGTGTTTGACATGTATTTATGATTCACCGCTCGTTCTGATTATTTCTTTGCCCTTCTTCTCTCGCAGATTATGAGTATGTATTAGTTAGCAGGCTGGGCATATTTTTCAGAGCAGGATTAACACAAGGAACGTGGAGGAACAAAAGGGGCATTTTGAGGAATACTTGAAGTTTTGCAAAAATAGAACGGTTAACCCCAAGAACCCTAAACTAAAAACGGTAATGTTATATACTTTATACTTGAATGACAGATTGAGGACAGAAGGTGCAATAAATCTGTGTGGAGCAAAATCATGGGTAAAGTTAGTAGGGGGGAGGTGGGATGTATTAAATTGTTATGCAGAGTCAGTTCTTAAAAAAGGTGTGTGTAAATTAAAATGTAATATTGTAAACAGAGCATATCCGTTAAAAATAAAACATATCAAACTAATAATATTAAAGTGTAGACAAATTGGAACATATGGTCTTGTCTTTATTGCTGCTTTGTTAATTGGCTATACATGTTTGTTAAGACAGTCTAATTTGTTTTATTCCGAGATGCTGGGCGATGGCGGTCATACATTATTGGGCGGAGACATCGTGGCACATAAATCGTACCTGCTGGTGCACATCCGCAGCACAAAGACAGTATGCAAGCCGGACGAAAGCTACTATGTCAGGCTATCCAAGATACCACACTCCATCTTCTGCCCTGTAAGAGCGTGGACTGAATACTGCCAGAGTACACAGCGGCATCAGGGCTCCCCAGCATTTGCACTCGCGAACGGGGACCATTTAACTAATCAAACATTTATCAAATGTATACACCTGATTCTGAAGGGAGCCAAGTTACCGTGGTGGCCAATGGTGTCAACTCATAGCTTGAGACGTGGAGCAGCCAAGAGTATGCGCATATAGTAGTGTCGTTGGACTGTTTAAGACAATTAGGATGCTGGAAATCAAATAGCATTTTTAATTATGTAAATAAACAATTAATCACGAAAGGACCATCCACTCTCCTGTCCCAATTTGGCTGAGAGTTAGATGGTCCATGTTCTGTTATGTCTGACAAGTATGAGTCAGTAGGTGTGAAGTGTGTCTGATGTGCTCGATTGTATGACCGTGATCTGCCCGTAGCTGCTGTCTCCTATCTTCAACTTCAACATATTATTAATATATGACTAAATTTAAATGTAATGTGAGTAGAGTACTTATCTAACCATCATACCCTCAATCAATCAATAGTTCCATCCTCTAGTCGAGGGTTGGATGCAATGGTTCTCCACTTGTCCCGATGTTGTGCTGTTCTGATAGACTGTGAATAATTCAAGCCTGTCCACTGTGAAATATTTGTAAACCATGATGTTCTTGGTCTCCCTCTCCCTCTGCTGCCATTCACCTTCCCTTCCAACAATGTACGGTATATTGAACTCTGACGAATGATGTGGCCAAAATAAATAAGTTTCTTTGTCTGTATAGTGGCAAACAAGCTTTTCTTATTTTTAATTTTTCTGAGAACTTCTTTGTTGGTGATCTTCTTTGTCCATGATATTTTCATCATCCTTCGATAAGTCCACATCTCAAATGCTGCTAAACGTTTGTACATTTTCTTAGAGATTGTCCATGTCTCTGCCCCATACATTAGAGTAGACCACACATAACACTGAAGAATACGCTTCCTTGTTTGTATTAATATCTTACTTGATGTTAACACTCTATACATTTTGGAGAATGTTGTTCGGGCTATTGTTATCCTTCTTTTAATTTCTTCCTCACATCTCCCATCATTTGTAATCTTTTGTCCGAGATATATGAATTCGGATACTTGTTCTATGTTTGTGCCATCTATGGTTATATTGACATTTGGTTTATCTGTCTTTTTACTTATAACCATTGTTTTGGTCTTCCTGGCATTCATCTTCATGTTGAATAGTATTCCAGCTTTATTGATTCTATTCACTATATCTTGTAGGTTTTTCTCACTGTCTGCTAGTATTACACTGTCATCGGCATATCTAAGATTGTTGACGTTCATGCCACCTATTGTCACTCCCTTGCAATCTTCAATGTGTCTGAAAATCATCTCTGTGTACAGGTTAAATAGACATGGTGACAATACACACCCTGCATATAAGTAATTGATTAGACAGACATATTCATATCTTCTGGATTGTACTATCACGGAAGTTAGAGTTAGAGTATCAAGGCTCTTAGGTCATCTGTTCTGATCGACCATGCTTGGACATTGTTAGCTAGTGATAGATATATCAATGGCTACTGTGAAATTTATTTAAAATGATTAATAAATTTATTGGCCCAAAAAAGTAAATCCCTCTGTCGAGTTTTTGAATTACAACAGATTTGAGTTTGTCTCAGCAAGATCTGTTGAAAGAGCTTAAATTTATAGTTTGTTGTGTTTTGAAATTTGAGCTGATCTACCTAATCATATATAGCCATTATTACAATATTAGTACGGTGGTAGTCACGTGACTAGCTTTGACCCAATCATAAGATGAAACAACCCTAACCCTAACCCATATCCTAACCATAACCTTTATCCTAACCCCCCATCCTGATATGATCTTAAATGTTGCAAGGATATCAAACAACAACAAAGTTATCATAACTCATGTCTTGATAAGACATAACCTTAACCCTAACCAAAGACCCTATAATACTAAGACGGCTCACTCAGTCTGTACCATGTAATCAAAATGATCAAACCCACCACTTGGTGCGCTGGCTGTTCTCTTGGTTAAACAGTTGCTATATTATATGTATAAATGCATATATGAATGTGAAAGATGTGTGATGATGATGATGTGTATCTGTTCATAGGCTAGCAATGTTAGGTACATCAAATCCCGCTTGGGGCGCTGCGGTATATCTGTCTCCACTGCAGCATCTGAGCTCTGTGACCTAGTTTCTATATGCCTATATTCAGAGGTGCAGTGTAAAACCATTCACAAATACTATGCAAATGATTTGCCATACATGATGTCATCACAGTTGACCAATCACAACCTTGTTTACATCCGGGGAAGATTCTAGTGCATTCTGGGATACATTTCATGGCTTTACAAGCTGTTGAAGTCAGCCACTGTTGAAAAAGTCATCAAACAGATAAGTAACATTATCCAAATATTCTAATACTCTGTCAAACATAAATAGTTATTTATCTTTCATTTGGCACCTATATTGTGTATTTCTGTCACTTCGGAGAGACACTAGAGCACTTTTAAATACGTATTTAAATCGGCGGGATCGGCCGCGGTGGCAGTTCAAAACTAGCTCCTCGTGCTAAAATTTAGCACGAGGAGCTAACAGATAAGTAACATTACCAAACTCTTCTAATACTCTGTCAATCCTAAATAGTTAGTTATTTATCTTTCATTTGACACCTATATTGTGTATTTCTGTCATTTCGGAGAGACACTAGAGCACTTTTAAACAAGTGTTTAAATCGGCGGGATCGGCCGCGGTGGCAGCTCAACACTAGCTCCTCGCGCTAAATGTCGCGCAATGCTATGTCTATGTGGAGCATTTATTTTTGCAAAATAGATTAAAAAGCTTTCATTGGGTCGATTAAAAAGATCTTAATAGGCAATTGACGAGGAAGATCTTAAATATTTAATTTAACCTAAGAGCAAATTTGTGTGAAAGTATTTAAAAGCAGAGATAATAGTGAAAGCTGGGATATTCTGAGTGTCAGTGCCAGTGGTCACAACTTATTAGCTATAACCAATACAATAGGACAAAATTTTGATTTCTAGGAAAACTAAATCGTAGATAACTTTGGAACTACTAATCATATTTACTCGAATTAAGAAATCCTTTAATCTATTCAGTGAGCTCTGTCTGTCTACCGATTTTCAGTATTGTGCAACAATTTTAAAATGATGTACCTAGCAATGTCATATTGATGTGTATTCATACTTAGGCTACCTATCTCATGTATAATATAATTGTATGTGTTTACATGTGAAACACCAACCAGCAGCCGGGCTGATCAAACACACCACAAGGTGGCACTGCGAAATTTACATTACCATGGGAGAGATCCGTCTTACTATTTTTGGGTCTTTTCCCTAACGCGACGGGGATACAACAGGACTGAGGACACGACGTGATAAATCATAAAGGAGTGCCGTACTAATAATAAGCGCTCTGGCTATTGTCGTATTTATACGGTCAAATACGAATATGCACTTCCTTTATGGCAACGAGAGTGAAACCAAGTATTTATACCATCATACCACTTGCACCTGCAAGTGTTGAAATTGAAGTGAGAAAGGCAATGGGACAGCCTGGTAACTGGTTGATTCACATAATCACACAAATAGACCGATGCATTGTATCCATTCCACTACATCAAACTGCTTTTTCTACCAACTCGCTGAACACTCACCAAAAGTCTTTCGTTGTTTGAACGGCTTCCACATGCTGTCATTCCTGTCTGGCATTGCTATAATTCCAAATGCGCGTCCCTTTGTGACTTTGTCAGTGGTAAAACACGTCAACTCATTGGGTTCGTGTCGCGCTTTCGTTTTGTTGTGCCTGCAGCTGTGCACTACGTCACTGATAGTGGGATCTACGGTGGGCCGAGAGAAGAGGTTTGGGGCAACCGGAAACTAGCTTGAACAGTGTTCACAGAAATGAAGAAAATAATATCAATTAACTCTAACTTTGAGTCAAAGCAGCACGAATTGATTTCAACCGTACAATTTCATCGTGAATATTAAAGTCTGCCTCTATACCTTGCCGGGAAAACAAACAAACTCGGAGTAGTTCTAATTTGTGCCACAGGGTGGGGCATGCTTAGTACTGAACTTTTCCACTTGGTGGTGTAGAGTGACCTAGATTGGTCATGTGACAGCTGTTGTTGTGAAAATGGCTGGGTGAGTGGAGAGAAGGCATAAACTGAAGTATTTTCAATTTTCAGTTCAAACAGGAAATATATTTGCTTTAATGTAAAATATATGTTTGTACAATTACATTGCATAATTCAATGAGAAACACATATAGATGAAAAATGGTTTTTTTTGGTTGAATGTAAAAAGGTTTTGGACTACAGTATGGGGTTTGAACCCACACGTCCAACACCTTAAAGGGACCAGATATAGGTCGCTGGCGACGGGAACCGTACTCCGACAAATGCTCTCCAAGCACAACCTTGTTTAGTTTTTATGTTTAAATGAACCAAGTATGTGTGGGGAGAGTAGGGGACCAGGGCCATGCTAGTCTGAACTGCAAAGGAAGTTTGTTGTCTCCAAAATGGCCACCCCCATAGGTGGCGGCCATTTGCAATGGAAAAGCTGTGCTGTGATTGGCTGAAATTGTGCCGGCAACAGGCTCACACAGTAACAAGTGTCGCTGGTTCCCAGTATCGGCGGCAATATATTAGACCCAAATCTTTTCAAAGCTCTCGTATTTAACAGAATTACATGCCCAAAAAGTCAAATTTGGTCAAATTAACCACAAACTTGAAGCAATATTAACACCGCCGCCGAAATTTGGTTAAATTAAACCAAAAATCGACGTGATATTAATACCCCTCGCCGGTAACAGGCTCAGCAGATCGCCCTGAGCCTGTTGCCGGCGAGCACCACTAGTGTTAGGGACCGATTACGCCGAAATCTATTGAATGCGATCATATTTAACAGAATTACATACTCAAATAATGAAATTTAATTAAATTAACCTTAAATTCCAAGCGATATTAACGTAGCAGCTCGATCAGCATCGAATCGCCGAGTGTAAACAAAACAAATAGCAGTGCTCGCGGCAACGTTCGAAAATCCGCGCATGCGCAGAAGCCACCGCCGGTGCATTAGGCCACCAAGTGGTACAAATCTGAACTATTTCCGAGTTCGTTTGTTTTCCACGCGGCGGATAGCTGGCGACTTTAACCACTAGGCCACAGAGACCACACATAGTTACTTGTCTCACTTCAGGCTATTTGTGTATAGGACGTCATAGATACAAGGTGTATACTGTGTGAAAGTACAACGTCTGAACACTTCGAGTTCTGGATACTGAATGGTTTATTCACGGCGTAGGGCACGCTTGACCCGCCGGCTAAACTTTCCATGACGTCATCTCATTTGCATATCTCTTTGTCCCCAACTCTGCATATCGTTAACATATATTACCCACAGGTCTAGACGTCTATTACGCATATATCACATACTGTATGTGTGTATGTATGTTTTGCAAGCATCCATTTGAAATTTGTCAGTTACACGTACTGTATATAAAAGGAAAACTTTTTTTGTTATTGAATGTAAAAAGGAGTGAACCATATGGAGTGAGATATGTGCATTTGAAAGTTTTATACTTTCAGATCTTTTGTATTACTATTAACTAATTCAAGACCAGACACGGGAATTCAATTTTGTGGACTAATAAATTTATTAATCAGGCTTAATACATTTTTACATTAGCCTCTGATATAGTTATCAATAGCTAACAATAAAGACAAGTTAATATTTCATCAGTACAGATGATACTAATGTACTTGTCCTGATCTATTCTATCAGCCTGGATAGTACAATCCAGAAGAGATATTAAGCCTAACTATCCATATTAATTATTTGCAGGTTATTCATGAAACTAGTTATTTATTTAGTAATTATTTAGTTTAACTGTTGAGGATTAAATTTTCTTGAGAAGAATTGAAGACAGGAACCATCAGCTAGGGGGTGATCACGGTCATACTCTCGAAGCACACCAGGCACACGTCAATTGCTTATTCATTATTTCAAACAAGCAAGCAGCGGAAAGGACCATCTAGCTCTCAGCCAAATTGCGAAAGGAGAGCAGATGGTCCATTACTAACAAGGTTTTTATTCACATAGTTAAAAATACTATTTGATTTCCAATGACCCAATGTTTTTATGCAGTCCAGCGATACTCCTACATGAGCGTACTCTTGGGCAGCTCCACGGCGTAAGCTATGTGACGTCACCATCGGCCACCAGGGTAGCTTGGCCCCTTTTAGCACCAATCGTAGGCATTTTATGAAAGCCTGACTAGTCAGCGGTTCCCCGTTCGAGAGTACGAATGCTGGGGTGCCCTCATGGACACATGTATGGCGAGTGTAGTTTCTCCATGCACGTACAGGACAGAACAGAGATTTCGGTCCCTTTGACAGCCTGATACGGTAGCTGTCCTCTGGTCTGCATGTAGTTTTAGTACTCCGTATGTGCACCATCAGGTACGTTGGATGTGCCTGGATATCTCCACCCAACAACGTATGACCACCATCACCCAGCATCTCGGAGTAAAATAAATTTGATTGTCTTAGTAAACATGTATATCCAATAAGGACGGCAGCAATAAACACCAGACCATATTTACCAATTGTCATCAATTTTAATATAATTAACTTAATATGTTTAATCTTTAATGGATAGGCTCTATTTACAATGTTATTCTTTAATTTAAATATTCCTTGCTTTAGTAGCAATAACGCATACCCATCAAAGACATCACAGTCACCCCCTACTAGCCTTAGCCATGATCTGGCACCACTTAGATAATTTTTAATAGCCCCTGGAGTCTTTAGTCTATCATTTAAATATAAAGTGTATAACATTACCGTCTTCAGTTTGGGTTTTTTAGGATTATCTATTTGTTTCTTGCAAAACTTCAAATATTCAAAAAAGTGCACCCTTTTATTTCTCTAGGTTCCTTCCGCCAATCCCGCCTTGAAATATATGCTTAGCTTAGTAACTAAAGCATTATTGTAATCTGCGAGTGTAGAAAAAAGGCAAAGAAAATGAATTAGAGACCGAGTAGTATTACAGATACAGATCAAACACACTATTGTCATGACAAACTTCTATTCTGGATAGGGCATAGTGCTGACACAATTTGTCGGCTAACAATTTAGATTTCGAGTAAAAAAACAGCCTACTTAGCGCATCTGCTAGCACCAGGTCTTTCCCAGCCTTGTGGATGACCTGTACCCCGCAACAAGTCTGAGACGAAAATCGCCAGATTTCCCTTGCACAGGCACACAAGACTGGGTCTTTCCCAGCACCCGTAGATAACACTTTTTGTGATGCTTCATTATCAGTATTAATGATAATAACAAACTCTTCAGGGTGGACAGGACAAAGGTTTTTAAGCGCTACTACTAAATTTATGGCCTCTAATTGCGTGATGTGAAAATCATTACTCAAGAATTCTGGAGAGTATAACTGAGAAAAATAATGCGTCCCACTGAACGCCCCTCCTGCAAGAAGAGATGAGTCACACTCAATCACCCACCTTTTCCTTGGATACGGCCTGAGCAAAATTAACCCATTACTACCTTCCGCGAAGCGCAAAAACCAGGCTACATCCCAAATTAAACCCTCATTAACTATAGCCTTACCCATAAACGGAGTATTCCTAAAAAAATCCAAAATTCTATTCATAAAGCGCCTAGACTGAACTACACATTTAGAAATAAATTGTAACCTACCCACTAATCTTTGAACATTCTTCCTAGTGACCTTACTTCCCTGTTTCCATCTATTACACTCCGTCAATACCTCTAAAAGCTTATCTTTCGGAATTCTAACTACCATATCATTCGAGTCAATTTCATACCCCAACCATACCATGTTTGTCGCTGGCGCAGTGCATTTCTTAATTGACAAATCTAGTCCCAATGCTGCCGTCAATTTTTTAATATAAGCATATGCGGCTTGCGCCTTTACAAACATACTTTCTACTCCTACAAAATCATCCAAATAACATAAAGCAAAAGCACCCTTTTTAATCATCAAATGCACTACTGCTGACGTTGTTCTGGCACATGCCATACTAGACGTCCTACAACCGAACAGGGGTGCGATATCAAAATAGTACTTACCGTCAACTTTAATCCTGAATAACGTTACGCTAAGAGGGCAGATTCTTAATTGCCTGTATGCTCTTGCTAGGTCTATCGACCAGATATAACACCCTTTACCCAATTTAGTCACTTCCCTAGCCAGCGACATTATAGTAGGCAATTTATATGTATAATTACAGCCCTGGTAGAAACCCCTAACTATCCCTGCATTAACCCCTCTACCTCTCGGAAAACTAAGATCAACAATAATCCTTCATTCCTTGGTATTTTTCTTTGGGCGGGTCATAATTGGGCTTATTTGTGCCCAAGGAACAAATGGTGGATCACTGAAAGGTCCCAGCAATGCCCCATAAGATAGCTCGGTGGTCACATAATTATCTATCCAAAATAAATCCTCGTCATCACAACTATGATTAGTGTCAACCGGCGATGGTGGAATATCTCTAGTGTAGTTAGCCGGCCAACCAAATTCTAAATAATCAAGTAAATTGTCATCTTCATAACCAACTAAAAGTGTTCTCCACATTTTGATATTAAGGCCAGAAGGAACAGGAGTCCTAGATTTCAAATAATTCGGCAGACCTGACTGTCGTACTACTTCATAAATTTCAGAATAAGAACACCGGGCGACTATGTCACAACTCCAATTAGGCCACAAGTTCATTAAAACATCCTGGTATTCAATAGGAGACTTCTCGCAAAACGTTTGAACACGGTCAATATTATCTATATCTAATTGCATATCAATTCCAATATCAGATACATCAGTCACGTAACACCGGCGATCACTTTTACCGACAACTGCAGACGAACCGGCAACATTATTCTTGCTTTTTACGACAGTGTTCAAACCTAACCGAACAATAATATTATTACAGGAATTTCCACCATCACCATGCCTCAAAGCACGACTACGACCGTCAGTCCCTAACTGTTTCGAAATACAAACTTCATTCAACTGCTTAATGGCCAACGGAACATTTTTCAACAATGCCACAAGATGAACACAAACAGGGTCAGGGGAACAAAAATCATCAGAACTATTAACACATAAGCCGTGCTGATTAGCACTAAAGTTTGTGCGATCATGCAGCAATCTATGCACAGAGTTGACGGCTGGATCAACTAATGTTGTAAGTGCGGAAGTTTGATCAAACTCCGATGAGGCGGTGTGAAATGATTTATCAAACAATGAGTGTTGTCCGACTTGAGGCTGATCGCCTATGCCACTGTCGTCAGAGCAGTGGTGGGATACATGTCCATGACAACCAGCTGTTTGGAACCCAGTCGCCATATTTGAAACAGCAAGGGATGGCCGCTGTAAATTGCATGAGATATTCACTTCTGCCTGAACCTTTTGCCCACTAGCTTTACATATAATATTATTATTGAGTCTCCTAATTTTTTAGTTATACCAAGTAATATTACTAAAGTTAACACCCAAATTAACATATCGAAACAAGGCACCAGACGAATTGAACTGTTTACACTTTCTAGTGTCAACTTTATCCCGAGCTACAGAAGCAACAATCCCCTTTTCATGTATGTCATTAAATAACTCACCATTAGGCACAACATATGTAGAGCTAGCAATTGGATCAATAAATGGCGTAGACTCAGTCATACTCATTGGCAACTTAACGCCTGCGACTAACACCTCACCGACCTGTACATTAACGGCGACTGGGTCAAACGAGGTCAGCTGCGACATACGGAGGTCATCGACATCAACGGGATGATGCCGGGTGCGACTTGAGGAATCCATCATCAACACACGGACCGCACTTGGTTCTTTGGTAGCCCCAGCCAGGCTGCTCACTGAAAATTCTTCACCCGATCAGTTTCAACGGTAGATTTCAAGTCGCGTGCTTTAGTCTTGTTCTTACAATCCAACTCCCTGTGGAAATACTTCCTTTTGACATGAAATGCACACCATGTACAAATATGCAAAAATCATTCACTGCCAACACCATGACTAGAGAAAAACCTGCAGGATTTACCCCGGTTCCAGATTGTACATGGCTTACCATCAGTGTCTTTATTATATTCAGTATTACCAATGTCCTTAGGGAGCTTCACAGCAGAACTCGACAATCGGTGCCCCAAACCACACACATCTCGTCGAACCTCCTGAATGAAACTGTCATTTTCCCACTCCTCGGGGAGCCGCTTGTCCGCGATCATATTAAATATTTTTTCCGAAAACGCCAAGCATGTCTGCCATGTGTACGATTGAGCCATATCAAACAGAGTGTCCATATGAGCTTCAAGTTTAGGCACCCAGCTGACAGGAACGTCACCGCGCTTCATCATGCGGTGAATAGCTGCAAAATACTCGTACCAGGTACTTTGACCAAACCCAACCTTGCCTTTCTTTTCCCCCTGAATCACGTATTTATGAGGAATTAGTTTATGTTTACCTGACGCCTTTTTGACCCGGGCCACCGCCACTCGTAACAAATCCTTCAAATGTTCATTGTCAGAATCGGACCCAATATCCACATCAACGTCAACCGACGGTTCATTGCAATGTACGGCACTGCTACGCACCACTAGCTCAGCAGAACTGCCACTAACTGAAGCAACCTCACCCGGATTAGACACCGCCTGCACTACAACCGGCGTACAACGTACTTCCCCACAACCAACACACGATCTTTTCCCACTAGCAGAGCAGCGCCTGCTGCGTAAAACTGGTGGCGCAGTGACACTGGCGACGTCACCGACAGACACATCCGCCCGCCCCAATTTGCCAGTTAACAGCGGCGATTCATTCAAATTTGATTCTAGACAATCCAAACGAGCCAGAAGGGGAGCAGTAACAGTAGAAAGTTTGTTATCAAGGAGGCGGGATATATCCTCCAGCGACGCCCCTACAACATTACTCACAACAGGAGAAGCATTGAACGAAGATGTCATACGAACATGGCCTTGTGATCCTGGCGACTCCAACGGTACATGGCTAGAACTGCCACTACGAGTATTACTGGAATGCAGCAATGCATTGGAGAAGCGCCCTGTCCCACGAACCATGGACTTTACCTTAGGCATCGTAAATCCACAGCAGAACAGCCTAAATTTGTCAGTTGTGGAAGAGCTCTGATCTGTACTGATCAACCAGCAGGTGAGGAATGAATTGTTTTTTTAATCGACCGACGGAAGTCAGCTTCGGTCATGGTTACTGAATGCTATACTGCACTTGGTATCTATGGTAAGCATTACTATGGGGCCCGTCGTCATAGGCTTGAATTATGCATGTTACTGGCAACATGGGTAATGCAGCAGCCATTCCATGCTGGCCATATCAGCCGGGCCTGAGCATTAATAGTTTGAGGGGATCCGCTGCAAATACACAGGTTTCCGGTTTTAATGCTATGATGGCAGCAGCCGTTCTGGGTGTGCCTAGGCATTATCATTTGGACGGGTTACATCGCAAATGTGCTGGGTTCTGCGCTTAATTCTATAATGCCAGCAGCCATATTCTACAATCCAGCCGGACCTGAGCGTTAATGGCTTGACGGGATCCGCCGCAAATACGCAGATTTCCAGGTTTAATGCTATGATGGCAGCGACTGTTCTGGTCATGCATTATCATTTGGACGGGATCCATCGCAAATCCGCCGGGTTCTGGGCTTAACGCTATGATGGCAGCAGCCGTTCTGCGCAGTTTAGTCATGGGCGGACGACTCAGGATCGCAGAATATGCAGTTCATCATAGGTGAGTGTAGAAACTGATATGGTGCTACGACCCCAGGGCATCCTCCGATGCATACACTGTGGAACGGCGCATTTGCGATGGATCCTGTCCAAATGATAACACATAGGCATGACCAGAACGGCTGCTGCCATCATAGCATTAAACCCAGAAACCTGCGCAATTGCGGTGGATCCTGTCAAACCATTAATGCTCAGGGCCGGCTGAATCATTGAATGTGAAGTTTGTCAGAGGTGAGTGTAGAAACTGATATGGTTCTACTACCCCGGGCCTATATATATATTAGTATTGGCAGATCAATATATATATATTTCTTTTGGTCAATATATATAATATTATATATACACCTTGTAAGTTGTATATACATTGTATATATATGACATGTATACTATTACTAGTGCATATATAAAATGTATTTACTGCTTGGGCATCGTAAGATGCCATCACAACACATACATTTGATATATGACTAGTATATACATCATACATATGATATACACATGGTACATATATACACACATACACAATGACACACCTTGTGTATATGATGTTGTATATATACAAATAGCCTGAACTCAGACAAGTAAGTATGTGTGGTCTCATCGTAAGATGCCATCGCGACACATACATACATTTGATATATGACTAGTATATACATCATACATATGATATACATATGGTATATATATACACACGTACACAATGACACACCTTGTATATATTTATGATATCGTATATAATATACAAATAGCCTGAACTGAGACAAGTAAGTATGTGTGGTCTCTGTAGCCTAGTGGTTAAAGTTGCATAGTCCGATGGCTTTGAGTTTCTGTCATTTTTTTAGATAAATACATTAAATTGATCATTATAAGCTACTTTAGTTTAGGTTGAAATAACTTTTAGTTTAAATGGCTAACATTGGAGATATTTGAAGTGACAACATGCCAAATTAATTTTGGCAAGCTCGCCAAAACTCTGATGCCATAGGCTTATGCAATAAAGGGTTCTATTAAATTGACTCCCCATGCCCTTCTATGTGACAACAAATGCTTAATAACTGTATCAGTATCTAAGATAAATATGTAGAATCAAATCTAGGTCAGTGTTTTGGTTTTGAAAATTTGATGCTTCATCGGACTATGCAACTTTAAGGTGTTGAACTTGTAATCTGAAGTTGTTTGGCATTGAGAGTTCAAACCCCGTGTGTTTCACTGCTTTTTACATTCAACAACAACAAATGTTTTTTCTTCTATATGTGTTTCTGATTGAATTATGCAATGTAATTGTACTAACATATATTTCACATTAAAGCAAATATATTTCCTGTTTGAACTACCCTAAAGAAATTGGAAATACATCAGTTTTACTCTCCCTTCTCTCCACTCACCCATTCATTTTCAAAACAACAGCTGCCAGCTACATGCCGAGCGCCTGGCTAGGAAGTGACAAGCACCAATTTTCAAGTCATTGGTTTGACTCGATCATGGGTTCGACCATGGTCGAGTCAAACCAATGACTTGAAAATTGGTGCTGTCACTTCCTAGCCAGGGCGCTGCATATTAGGAGAGGGCAAGGACTGGTGTTCTCAGTGTCAGGATAATGTGACTGAGTGGGATACCAGGTCATGGTCCCAGCGGGCCTGGTTTCCCAGTGAGACAGCACTATAAAGTCGCCATGAGTGCGCACTGTCACAAGTCGGTACCCGTCCTGATATGACCTTAGATGTTGCTAGGACGTAAAACAACAACAAACAAACAACAAACAGGCCCAGCATCAGACCCCCTGCCCCCACCCTGACCTCAGCACTGACCCACTTCTCACCCAGCCTCAGCACCCCCCCCCCCCCACTCCCCACTGACCTCAGCACTCTTCCTGGCCCAGTTCAGGTGCAGTGTGTCTACAACTCTCCCCCACCCCCCACATATCTGGTTATATAAACATAACAACTAAGCAGAGTTGTGCTTGGAGAGCATTGGTTGGAGTACAATTCCCGTCGCCATGAGGTATACCGGGTCACTTTAATATTTCTCTATGTTCTGTTGCATTTTGATAAATACATGTAGGTCTATACTGACCGATCACATATTCATGCCATCTTGATTAAAAAATTAGGTTAATTACACAACTGATCCTAGCAAATACCATCCTTTGCTGTTGTGTTCCTGTATGCAAAAGTTGATCAGGTAGTGTAAGTGTTATTCCAATAAGCTTTCCATTATTTCCAAATGTGGATACAGATAAAGACAAATTTTTCACATGGATTGCAAAACTTTGGCACGATTTCTGCATAAATGATTTATTTGGCCCTGAGAGCGATCACAGATCTCTCAGAACTGTGTGAGAAAGCTAGATTGCCAGTAACTAGAGCTGTGTTGGTGAGTATCTGCACCTACAATTGATCATAAGACATTTAGTGCAATGGTAGATCGTTCAGCACTGACCTTTATTGCATTTGAAAGCAAGGCCAACTATAGCTGATAGTGGTACCCCATGAGTGTGAAATCACACAATTGTATTGACTTTAAGATCACGTTGAAAACTCAATAAAGGGTCATCGATTAATTATTCAGAATATTTCAACTAACTCAACACAACAGTTAGGCCATTAATCAGTTGTAGCATTAAAACATTGGAGAATGTGTGTAACGGATGGGTTGATATATGCAGGCATTAAACCACCAAGATCTAATGGGGGCATTTTAGATTAAGCCTACATATAATGCTTTAATTGTTGTTTTGTTATTATTTACTTGTGTATGTGGGTGTTTTTTTTTGTTCACGTGTTGTGAGTGCTGTGAATATATACTTTGTTTGCCGATTGTCCTATAATAACACATTGGCAGCCATGTACAATGTGCAAATACTGACTCAAATGTTAGGTACCCCCTTCAAACTTTTATTTTGGGTCACCATAGATGTTCAGTGCTAACTTGAACTGCGGTCCCACTCCTACTAGGATAACTCGTGTTGTGTTTTTAAACCAAGAGAGTTTATATCCATAGGGTGGCGCCACCGTGTGCCACCATGGTATGTGACCTGGGGCCGTATGCATGGAGCGGTGTTAGCGAGCCAAAACGCGTATAGGGCAGGATTTCTGGTTTAGCGCAGAAAAGTTGGTATGCATGGAGCAATGTTAGGCCTAACACCGAGCGTTTAAACTCGGAAATTCTAACTCTGCTCACAGCAGGTTTACAGCGGTGTTAGTGTTAGGTTAGTGTCAGGATGGAACCCAAATCTACTCAATGCTATCATATTTAACAGAATTACATAGGCAATAAGTGAAATCTTATCAGTTTAACCCTAAATGCGAAGCGATATTAATGCTGCTGCTGTAGCAGCGGGGATATTAATATTTTCAAATCGACGAATGTAAAGTAAACAAATCGCCACCACCGCAGCGACGTCGATATCCATACTGTCGACGTCAAGTAAAAATGGCCGCCGCCATCACCGCCGAATCGGCGGGAATTTCTTACGCCCAAATCTATTAAATGCTGTCATATTTAACAGAATTACAAACGCAATAAGTGAAATCTTATCAATTTAACCCTAAATTCGAACCGATATTAATGTAGCCGCAGCATTGGTGGCGTTATTCATATTGTCAAATCGAGGGATTTCCCAAATCTATAAATACATTCACGTTTAGCTAACACTCACCGTTTAAGTGCCCATGCATACGGCTTGACATAGTTCTCGACGACGCCGATAACCGGAGATAGGTACCCGGAATTAGAGGTATAACACCACACGCCGCTGACACCGCTCCATGCATACGGGCCCTGGTGGTAGGTGTAGCGTGTAAACCATGGTGGTCAATGTAGCACCAAGCACCTTTAACCTTGTGGCGGTCATCCGGCTATTCTATCGTGTGTAGGTGTCATCGTCTCATCATATGATGTCATTACATACGTTAGTGAATGACTTAATGTCATGTTATTAGCCCAGCTGACTAACAGTTATAGGTACCTCAGGATACAAGGCATGGATGATGGATCCGAAGGAATAGCATCAGCACTATACATACATAGGCCTTTTTCCTCTCCCCCCCCCCCCCAATTGCTCTGACCACTACCCATCGGAAGCCAACTCCCGACCACATGGGACCGCTTTCAGCGGTGCCCATAGACCTATTTCAATGTTTACTAACATCGTGTATGCGCGCAGCTTGGCTGCAGAACGAAGGCACACTGCCATTGGGTTTGCCGGTATGCGCAGTGCAAAACGTTTATTTTATTCAAAATTAATAGAAATGCAGAACCATAACCGTATAAATTTAATATAATCTATTCATTGAATATGTTTTCTATATGTTTACCAAGCAGTTTGTCTCTAGGTGGTGTGGTTTTAGAGATGTTTCACTTTTTCTGTATGAAGATTGCTCACAGCCATTGACAATGCATTGAGTTTGCCAGTACACGCAGAGTAAAATGTCTATTTGATTCAAAATTAATAGAAATGCAGAACCCTAACCATATAAATTTAATATAATCTATTCATTGAATATGTTTTCTATATGTCTTCCAAGCAGTTTGTTTCTAAGTGGTGTGGTTTTAGAGATATTTCACCTTTTCTCTATGAAGATTGCTCATAGCCATTGAGTTTGCAGTGTGACAGTGTGTCGTCCTGCAGCCAAAAGGCGCGCGCACTGACCTAGATACCCGTGCTGACGTCACATGAAATAGGTCTATACAGTGTTGTAGATTTGCAGCCATCAGCGCACCGATGCGACTGAAAACTCCCCAAAAACAAACAACACAGGCCTACACGCATATATCCCTACATACACATACAACCATACATACACACATGTCGGCCTATCCATACATACAAACATACATGCATACAGCCACTCATACACACATGAGTAGGTCTACATGGCCTAATATACTGGACGCGGGGGCCGAATCGGTAGAGCGCAGGCCTCCCGTGCGGACGGTCGGGAGTTCAATTCCCGATCGAGTAAAACCAATGACTTACAAAATTGATACTTGTCGCTTCCTAGCCAGGTACTCAGCATTATTAGGATAGGGAAGGGACTTGTTGGCTCAGTGTCAGGATAATATGTGACTGAGTGGGTTTTCATGTCATGGTACTGGCAGCCTGGTCTCCCAGTGGGGCAGCACTATAAAAGTCAGCATGAGTGCACACTGTCACAAGTCGGTACCCATTTTGATCTGACCTTAGATGTTGCCAGGACGTAAAATTCCAACAACCAGCCAACCAACATGACCTAATAGCCCTCTTGGCTAACAGCTATGCGGCTGCACCTATACATACCCAAACTTATGCAAGGCATGGATCCGAAAGAATATCATCAGCCATATATACACACATGCACATGTACAGCCATACATACACATTCATACACACATACAGGCATACATACATATAGCCATACATACACATACACACATATATTATCTAAAATGGTATTAGCCCACTTATCTACAGCCAAAGTACCTGAAGGTCCTGTCACATTACGGCGTATGGCGGGAGCGTATTGAAAACCTATGTCAAAAATGGGAAAAAAACTGCGCGGGATGACATATCATGACCTTTGGTGACCTCTCGGGTGTTTTTCATCGTATGCGTAACCTATGAGGAGCGTACGAGGAGCATATGAGAGCATACTGTGACATTTTTTGACGGTTTTGATTGGCATGTGGAGCGTATGAGGAGCGTATGAGGAGCATATGCGAAGCGTATGCGAAGCGTATGTGAGACCTATGTTATCTCTCCTCGGTCCGCCACCTGGTGGCTCCTGGGTATATATAGTGCATCGCCTTTATATACCGAGACCATAGGTCGGGGATATGCCGCCATAAGCTACTCATACGCTTTGCATATGCTACGCATATGCTCCCATACGCAACTCGTAGGTTCTGCGTATGCTTCATACACCAGAGATACGCCCGTGACGCAAGTTGAGCATACGAGTAGCATACGCCGGCATACCCATAGCATACACCGGCGTACCCCTAGCATACAAGGAGCATATGCCGGTGTATGAGAAGCGTATGAGTAGCGTATGAACCATACACTCCCGTAGGTCGAGATTTTTTTAGCATGCACAAACAAATTTGGACGGACGGACGGGAGAAAGCATATGGCGGTGTACAACGGCGTAAGCCGGGATAGGCCGGCACATGACAGCATATGCATAGCGTACGCATAGCGTATGCGTAGCGTATGGTGGCGTATGCCGACGTATATGACGTAACCCGCCTACGCCGCCGTACGCTCCCGCAAAAAAAACTAATGTGACAGCCCCTTAAGCATACAAGACACCCGAATGCAGCATCAGCCATGAGGTCACTGTGTCACTCATTTTGTAGTAAATGGAACCAGAGTGAGACTGGGTGACACAATGTGTGGTCCGAGACACTTACGGTGTGGGACCATAGTTTGCCGCTGTATAAACATATGTAGTTTATATCGATTATGAAGTTTAGCTTTACACCATTAAGCTGAATAGGCTTAAGCATCCGGGCATGGAAGAGGCGGGAGCATAAAAAAAGAAGAGAAAGTTTAATTGAGTGTACAAAAGTTCAGCCTATAGGTGCCTGGATGGAGTTTAATCCGCCACTGTTTACACCAACCTACATTTCCACAAAAGATGATATAGCTCGATATTTATAACACTTTGTAAAGACTAGGTCTCCATAAAGTAAAGTTGAATCCTATACTCCAACTAATAGATTTACCACTCATCGTGGTCACCAGTATGTAAAGTCTACGGATCGAATCTGTGGTTGTGTAGGCAGGCTATAGTGAAATCAATACAGACAAAGAGAAAGGAAGAGTATAAAGTGTGAAAGAAGAGAGACAGTCAAGCCCTCTGGTTTATTATTTATATGGTACATGGGTTCATTGTAGAGTATCCCACCCTTTTCCCCCAATGGGAAACAAGCATTCTTTGTTCTACCAATAGAGATCCAGCATTCCTGGTCCCCATGGTTACCAGTTGTCTGCCCACCACCACCAAGCTGTGTGGCTCCCCTGGCCACCACCTGCCTTGAGCCTGAGTGGTGATCCTACCTAGCAGAGGGGGGAGGGGGTAGGCCCTGAATGCCCCTTAACACACAGTCCTGCCAGCACCACTATGTCTATTGACATCTCACTCAGGCACCACCAGCACCTACATATACACATATATGTGCCTGGTCATGTATACCCGATCAGTAATAGAACATTTGCATTCCCCCCAATGCCGTAAATCGGAATATTTTACAACTTGTTCACCTTACAATATAATACACGTCCTTATATTTGCGCACAAGGGCATGTCTGGTACAGCGGTAGCCATTTCTTTTGAATAAAAGAGTGGTTGTCAGTAGGCCTACACTTAGATCAGCGTTAGGGTTTGGTTATCTACAGGTACGAGCCATTCATTTAGTAATAGGTCATAAAGGTACATTCAGTACCTTCTGCGTTGGAAAGTAATACATCGTTATAGGCCTACTATGCTTTGGACCCAAAGAATAATTGTGGCATCCGATACATGCACAAAAATGAGGATGCTGCAAAATGGGAGAAAGAATTAGTAACAAATCTAGTGGTAGCAGTTGCTAATTCTGTCAGCAGTGGTGTGTTAAAGGTCTACCACCCATGCTCCTAGGCTGAGCTTTAGTACACTCAATTAAGCCATTTCTGTTGTATACTCTCAGCCTCGCCCCATTCCGTGTCCCTTTGGCTGAAGCCTAATCCACCACTAACGAGGGAGTTGTCAAAACGTAAGGCGAGTAAAGCTAAGATTCCATATACGCGGTATGCGGTATGCGGCATGCGAATGCGAATACTATATGTGACATAGATACCCACGCCGAGCCCCAATAGCCGATGTCAACCTTTTGTGCTGTGGGGTCGTTAAACAAAAAGAAGAAAAAAAGAAAAAAAAAAGATACCCATGCTATTTGGGGTTTTTTTTGCTCCAAATTTGTGAAAGAACCGATCGGTCCATGGGTCGATTTATTTGCCGCATTCGCATTCGCATTCACAATCGTATTCGGATGTATGTGTGATGTTGATTAAGAACCGACTCTACTCCACGACGTCTAGTTTCATAATGCCTTTATTCGGGTTCCACACAGCTGCTGCCGGCGGCCCGGCTTGGGTTTCGGTTTCGGGTTGTTACATACATCACATCTCCCTTTTTACAGTTCCTTAACTTTCGTTCATGCAGTTTTGGTTTGACCTGCCAATCGGCCCTTAGTGTGATGCCGTATAGTTTCTGGCGTTTGACCTTGTACAGTTTTCGTCTTTTGCTTGTAATGCAACAATCTCGTACATGCTCCTGGATTTCTCGTATGGGTGTTTTATTCGCGCCCCCGGCCACTGTGCCTTACATGGCGCATCCCATGCTCCCCTTTTTTCTTTTTTTTTTTTACACAAGAACATACATATTACATTACAATGTTATATTACAATGGTACATTACAATGTTATGTTTGACTTACATGATTAGATGTATATCACGGTTCAGACTAACATGTACGTGTGATTGAATTCTCCTGTTCAATCCGGCGTTATGTGCCGCCCTTGTCTTACTACTACGCTATATATATATATATGAACAATGTCATGCTGTTATTTAGTTCACAATTACCAAGATTGCTACACTAGTTGGTGCACTTATCTTTTGTTTTGCTTGTTGGTGCTGGTGTCGGCACCGTTATCTTGAGTATGAACATGCGGTCCATGTAATTGATAGTCTTTCTGTTCTACGTTTCTTATCAGTCACGCGGGTGTGTTGCTATCCCGGCTTGTTTATGTTGCTTTACTGCTGTCCATATCTCGGTGGGGGTTTGCTTACACGGCCGTGGCGGGTCCTATAGTTTCTTTGTTGTGTGTGTGCGCCTTGCGGGTGATTTTCTGTTCGGTGCACGTGGTTTTGGTTTTCGTTGTTTGCGTTTCTCGCGTTGTTTTTAATTGGATATATATATTTGCGATTCCGCTTTAGTCTGTTGTTTCTTTCATTGACTATCTCATAATCTCTGTCGTTTTCTTTGTTTGTTTTGCTTACGACCCCCGTCTGCCATTTTCCTTCATGCGTGACGTATCTCACATGCTGGCCTGTGCTTAGTTGTTTGTGTTTCTTACCTGCATGCCGATCGAACGCTGTCTTTTGTTTGTTTTGTATTTGTTCGATTTGTTGTTCGGTTATTTGTGTTACGTTTGGCTGTAATGATGTTTTAGTTATTGGCAATTTTGATCTTAATTTACGGCTCATCAACAGTTGTGCTGGCGACGCCTCTACTTCGGCTAACGGTGTATTTCTGTAATTTAGCAGAAAGAGGTTGTAATCTTTGTTTTCGTCTCGTGCTTTCTTTATCATGTGTTTTACCGTTTGTACGTGTCGTTCTACCTGGCCGTTACTTTGAGGGTGCATAGGACTCGAGAATTTTGGTGTAATCCCGTACTCTGTGGCAAAGTTCATGTATTCCCTACTTGCGAACTGTGGCCCGTTGTCGGAGACTATCACTGACGGGATCCCGTGTCTGCCGAAGATCTGTCTTAGTTCTGTTATTACTGATGCGCTTGATGTGTTTTGTAGTTGTACCACCTCTGGGAATTTTGAATAGTAGTCTACTAGTAGCATGTAATCTGTCCCGTCTACGTGGAATAAGTCTACTCCTACCTTGTGGAACGGCAGGCATGGTATATCGTGCGATCTCAGTGGTTCTTTGTGTAGCTTGTTTCTATATTGCTGGCATATGGTGCATCTCTCTACCGTGTTTTCTAATTGTATCTGCATCCCCGGCCAGAATACGTGTTCTCTTGCGAGTCTTTTGCTCTTTATTATTCCCTGATGTGTTTCGTGTAGTGTTTCTAATATTTGTTTTTGTAGTTGTTTAGGTATGATGATCCTGTTACCTCTTAGCAACATGCCATTACATATCGTTATCTCGTGTCTGTGTGCGTGGTATAGTGTGGTGCATTTCGGTATGCGTTTTTTATCTTCGTCCCATCCATTTTGTACTAGTTTGACTACCTCGCTTAAAACCGTGTCAGTTTTTGTTTCTTCAACAATGTCTGTCATCACTCCCTCGATTACCTCTACGGCCGCGATGCTTATTTGTTTGTCAAATAGTTCGTGTGGCCCTGTGGTACCGCTGTGATCTCTGGAGAGCGCATCTGCAACAAACATTTCAGTTCCTTTTATGTGTACTAACTCTAGGTCATAGTTTTGTAGTCTCATTCTCATTCTTTGCATTCTTGCGGACAATTGATGCAGTGGTTTGTTTACAATTGACACTAGTGGTTTGTGGTCTGTTTCCACGCGTACCTTTTTCCCGAAAATGTAATCGTGAAACTTTGTACAACCGAAGCATATTGCGAGTAACTCTTTCTCTATGACCGCATAGCTACTTTGCGTATCATCTAGGGCCTTTGAGGCCATTGCGATGGGGCGCCCTTCCTGGAGCAGTGCAGCTCCTAACCCAGATTTGGACGCATCTACCTGGAGCGTTATGGTTTTTGACACATCGTAAAATCTCAGTACAGGTGCATGCGTTATCATGTATTTTAATTTATTAAATGCTTTTTCTTGCTCTTCTTGCCAGTGCCATGCAGTTTCTTTAGTTGTCACAATTCTGAGTGGTTTTGTCATTTCTGCTAGGTTTGGTAGGAATTTGCCTACATACGCTACCATCCCCAGGAAGTGCTGTACAGCTTGCTTACTTGTTGGTGTAGGCATGTCGTTAATGGCTTGTACTCTTTCTTGGTTTGGTTTGATTCCTTGGCCTGATATTACGTGACCCACATATTCTACGCTAGTTTTGCGTATGTCTGATTTTTCGGGGTTAAACCTGAGGTTTACCTGTCTGGCACGTTCAAGAACAGCTTGAAGGTTTTCGTTATGCTCGGTTACCGTTTTGCCGTATACCAAGATGTCATCTGTTATGACATTTACTCCCTTTAGCCCTTTGAGTATTTCATTCATTTCGTAAATGAAGATATCCCCGGCCGTTTTGATGCCAAACGGCAATCTGGTGTACCTGTACCGTCCCCAAGGCGTGTTGAATGTACATAGTTTTGAGCTGTTGGTGTCTAGTTGTATTTGCCAATACCCACTTTTTGCATCGATCACGGAAAAGTACTTTGCCCCTTCTAGTTTAGAGATTACCTCTTCTACCATTCTGGTTGGATATGGTCCTCGTCTTATTGCTTTGTTGAGCTTTGTTGGATCTAAACATACTCAAATTTTGTCTCCCTTTTTGACTATCGTAATTGAATTCACCCACGGTGTTGGCTCCGTCTCTTGTACTATGACTCCTAGTGTGATCATTCTGTCTAACTCGGCCCTTACTCTATCTTCTATTGCGTGCGGTATCCGCCTCGGGGGGTCTATTACAGGTTGAAACGTGTTATCTACATGTATTTTAGCGTCTACCTTTATTGTGCCTAGGCCAGTGAATACATCTTTAAATTTGTTTACCATTTGTTGCGCTTGGCACCCATTGTCGTCGTCTCGCTTTTCGACCACGTCGATTCTGGACAGAATCCGCAGTCGTACGCATGCGTCTTTTCCTAGTATGGCACACCCTTTATCAACCACTTGGAACCGCATCCACTGTCCTCTGATTTCCAGTGATGTTTCGCCTGCTGGTACTATCTTTTGGCCCGAATATGTGACCAACCGACATGTTGCGCTGGTTAACTTTGCTCCTTCGACTTTGTTGAACACGCTCATGGGCAGTATGTTGGCTTCGGAGCCTGTGTCCAGTTTGAAGTTGACTTGTAGTGGTCCTATTGGTATGTCCGCGAACCACATGTCTGCTGACTTGTCCCCTTCCTTGGATACTGCTCCTATGAACAGCTCGTCGTCTTGTTGCACAAACTCGTTGATATCTGTGTTGTCGTGTTCGTCTAGCACTATCTCGTGTATGGCCGTTGTTTTGCCACGACATACGCGAGCGAAATGACCGATTTTCTTGCATACTGCGCATGCCTTTCCTCTGGCTGGGCACGCGTCTCTGTCATTTTTGTGCGCGTAACCGCACCACGCGCAGTCTTTGCGTATGTCCGTGTTGTTGCCGCCGCGTCCCTGTGACGGTCTGCCGGCGGCTTGACGGTGCTGTGGTTGTTGCTGGTTCACGTACTGTCTTGCCGTTTGTCGTTTGGTGTCGTACTGCCGTATGAAATCCACTCCATAGGCAATGTCGTTGCTACCGGTCAACTGCTTGGCCTTATGTTCGCTCATCCAACACATGTCTTCGCAGAGCTCCAGTGTCAGTTTCGGTGTTTGGAGTAGTCGATCGCGTAGCGTGTTGCATTTCACGCCACTGACCAACCTGTCGGACATTAGCGAATCTTCCAACTCGCCGTATTGACATTGTCGTACCTTGTGCCTAACTTCCCTGATATAGGCATACATCGATTCTTGGCCTTGGTTATATGAGTTGAAGTTGTATCTCGTAACCGTAATGTTTGTTTTACCCTCGCAGTACTTCCTGAATGCCTCTCTCAGAGGTGCGATCCTGTCTGTTTCCATTTGGGTGAATGTCATGGCCTGGTGTATTTTTTTAGCTTCGGCTCCCGCCACATGCAAAAAGACACAACATTGCACTTTTTCACTCCGTGTTAGCACTCCAGCTGCCGTTGCGTATATGTTGTACGCATGGTACCAAGTCCTCCAATTCGACGCTAGATTCCCATCTAGGTTTAGGTGTGCTGGTGGCTTCAAGCCTGACAGTGCCATTGTTCACACAGGTTCGCATCTGACACCATGTGATGTTGATTAAGAACCGACTCTACTCCACGACGTCTAGTTTCATAATGCCTTTATTCGGGTTCCACACAGCTGCTGCCGGCGGCCCGGCTTGGGTTTCGGTTTCGGGTTGTTACATACATCACAGTATGGAAGCACTACTATGCCTTTACAATTACATGCTTTTCGATTTTTTTTGCCGCATTCGCATTCGCATAGCGCATACCGCGTATATGGAATCTTAGCTTAAATTGCTTATTTACCCACATCGCGGATTGTTTTCTTCGCTGAACAGCAATATTGCCATGAACTTGCTCATAGCTGTCGACATGACGTAAAACGTCCAAGTCACGCACTGACGCAATATTCTCAAATTGGTAATTGCCTTGTCAGCCTTAATTATTATTATCATTATTATCCTGTTAGGTTCTTTTTTGTGTGCCACATTTGCGACATTTTGGTGTGTACCTGTGTGTATGAGTGCATGTATTTGCGTACATAGCTGCCCTGGCTCACAGACTAGTTTCCCAACATGAAACATGAATGAAATATGGTCACTGTTCTTCTGCGTCAGCGTAGGCCTACACTTGTCCCATATTATATATATATGTGGATGGCAACCTGCCAACCACTGACTGCTGGCCGTAATGTTAATTTTTAATAAATGCAAATGTAGAAATGATTATGTATGCGGTACTGGATGTCAGGGCATGGGGATGGTGGGCGGTAAGGTCGGGGAGGTGAGAGGGGGCGGGGCGGTGAATGAGTACGGGGAGGGGGCGGGGGAGGGAGGAGCTTGCCTCTTTCTACTTAAATGTAGGCCTACCCTCCAGAGGCCGCCACGGCCGTGCCACACCCGAACCAGACCACAACAAACCGCAACATGGCGAAGCTGCTTGACGCACTCCAATCTCACAGCCGCGTCTTTCTCAACGTATTCCGCAACAAAGCTTCTCTCAACAACCATGTACCCGCTGTCACTATCACCACTGGACACACCTCCTCTGAACCATTATGCGCCCACCACCAGTCATGTTCGTCGCCCATCCCCGAGTTTGATGATCGGCCAGCGCTGCAGAGCTACGCGGATCTGTATCGATATAGCCTTACGAACCACGACCAGTTCTGGGGAACGCTAGCAAAATCAAGACTCAAGTGGTTCCAGGATTTCAATTGCGTTCAGGATGGGAATCTGGCAGAAGGAAATGTCAGATATTTCATTAACGGGAAGCTGAATGTGTCAGGTAAGGGAATAGTGACATTTGCTAAGTTGTAGGGTTGTACCAGTTAGTGTTGCCGTTGGCCTTTACTGCTGGCGGAGGCATGTCCACGACTAGATAAAGGACTACAAGTACAGGGTGAATCTGTTATCTAGTCCACGACGTGAGTCGAGCCAAAGTAATTATGTACGCTTACAAGCCACGCTATCAAACCACGACAATTACACAATTCACCCAAAATACTGTAGTAATTCACACCTACAAGCCTCATTACATATAGCCCATATCCTTACAACCCACAGTGATGATTCACGCTTACAAACCACACTTTCCCGCTTTGTTATCGTCTGCTTCCATATCCAAATCTGCGAAATGTAGCCTAATTGCAGTCAAAGACTATATAATACTAAGGCGGCTCAGTCAGCCTGTACTGTGTAATCAAAATGACCAAACCCACCACTTGGTGCGCTGGCTGTTCTCTTGGTTAAACAGATGCTATATTATATGGATAAATGTATATGAATGTGAAAGATGTGTGATGATGATGATGATGATGATGCTGATGATGATGTGTGTTTGTTCATAGCAATTTCATATTGATGTGTATTCATACATACCTATCTCATGTATAATATAATTGTATGTGTTTACATGTGAAACACCAACCAGCAGCCGGGCTGATCAAACCCACCACAAGGTGGCACTGCGAAATTTATATTATAGTATTATAGGGTCTTTGTTGCAGTTTACCATTAACATTAGTAGTAGGGCATATGCCTACTAGCAAGCTACATATACTGGTGAAAAAGAAAAAAAAACCAGATATTTGTTTTGTTCTTTAATGCAATTGTAGGCATAGGGCTAGAGTAGTGATTTAGTTTATGCGGGTGAACGCACTCTGTTTTAGGTCTATGGTTGCAAACATGCCCGTATTTACTTCAGTGGCTTTCACTCAGGATCCTCGTTGAGCCAACCACCAGCAGGACATGACCTCTTAAGCCTTTAACAAATCTATTATTGTACTCACAACATATCGTCAAGGCTTCGGGCGTGCGGCAATCACATTTCTGATAATCACCCAAATTGGAAGGTGTCTAGCAACCATTATTGCTGTGCTAGTGGCACCATGCTTTGATAATGCTGGCATTATATATATATATTTCAAGTAATCGCTAAAGGGCCTGTCACACTACGATGTATGGCAGCGGCATACGCATAACGTGGCGCAATCATTTGTAAAATGTTATAGGTCGAGATAAGCCGACCTTTGTGCACTGCAGGAGGTCCCAGCGGCGTATGAAGTGTATGCCTGGCATATGGCTACCATATAGCGACGTATGCAAAGCATATGACGACGTATACTCGGCGTATTGGGATGTATTTTGACGGTTGGAGGCGACAGAACCAGCGTATGAGTAACATAGGCCGCCATATACCGAACGTGCTCCTAAACTATCCCGACATACCACTAAAGTACACGTAGCGTGTGAGGAACGTATGAGCCACACGCCGGCATAGGTTGAAAGTTTTGAACATGCACAAAACTTTTTCAGCGGCTCGACCTACGCCGACCTATGACAACCTAGGAAGAGCGTATACGACATATGCCCAACCTATGCGTAACGTATGACACCCAACGCTGACGTGTCGGTCGAAAATCAAATATGTTGGCATACTCTACGGCTATACACCGTAGTGTTACAGCCCTTTTGCAGAACGTTGTGAGTACGCCAGAGACACCCGAAGGTTGTCGGTTCAACGTATGGCTAACCTATACCGACTTACCCCTAACATGTGCATAACATATGCCGACATACACCCAGCATACATCCAGCATATGAGAACCGTATGGGCCACACGCCCGCATAAGTTGAACATTTTGAACATGCACAAATCTTTTTTCGCTGCTCGACCTATGACGACCTCATCATCATCATCATCATGAAAGCTGCCTGCAAAAGTGTTGAAGTGCTGCTGGCTTTTGCAAGTTACCAGCGGCACTCTCTCGGGGAGCAAATAGAGGTTTCACACCGGCAAGAACATGTCAAGACAGGCGCAAAACTATTTGTCCCTGCAGTGGCTGGTCGGGAGATGTTGGGAGTTCCATACATCAACCGCCCTTAATGCTGCCACAGTGACATGGTTTTCTGTTTAGGGTTTGCTCCCTTAGCCTTCGGTTCTGTCAAGGACCTGTACCACAAGGCAGTGGTTTAGAACTCTGCAAGGCAGGGGCGTCAAACTCCCTGAGGTATTGCTATACCTGCATACCACGACCTATGAAGAGCGTATACGACATATGCCCAACCTATGCGTAACCTATGACGTCGTATGACGACGTATTGGTCGAAAACCGCATACGCCAGCATACACTAATGCGATAGGTCGTAGTGTGACAGGCCCTTTAGTCCGCTAGATATCTGGTTGGAGTAATGATTATTACTTAGACCTGTGTGATTTGTCATATAGACACATCGAACAATGTCACTATCACATGACTGGCACCCAAAATGCCCCTGCTTGGGAAAAAGAAGTACACAAGTATTGTTTTGCATATAAACCAATATAGCAATACTTCAATTGAATTGATCGTTTTTATGATGTTCAAACTGGGAAATGCACTGAATTTCAGTTAATTCTGTTTCTGTCAATGTGTGTGACTGCCAAATGTTTCCAAAGCATTGCGAATAAATAAATAAAACCCCATAGATCTACTCTGAACCACAACCCAGCTAAAACTTACAAGCGATCTGTGGTGGGTTTTTCTTTGGGCAGATTGGCCAGCACACTGCATGAAGTGAATCTCAGCATGTTGTGTATTTGTCACTGGGTGTGCATGTCCAATGCTTCCAAAGCAGTGCGGAGAATAAACAAATACGCAAACAAAGATATATTATGCCTGGTATATTATATATGACAAAAATAAATAAATACAAACACCAGCAACCTAATCGTAGCAATGGATACTCATAATATGTTGGGATGTCAGGTAACTCATTCCTGGTCTACTCTGGCCTATATTAGACGTTTATTTGTTGTTTTATATGTGCACACTGGCTTCTTTGCTCTTGGGGGGGGGGGCGAGGGAGGGGGTAACCAGAAGTACTTTGCAATTCCCACTAGCATCTTTGCGCGTGTATTCATCTATATATATGTATATGTCGTGGGGTGATGAAAATGGGAAATACTGTGCCTAGAGCGGGACTCGAACCCACATCTCTTTGCATTCCGGGCCAGTGTGCTAACCATTACACCACCTAGGCTCCCTGATATCAACACTCCCCACGCCTACCTGTCTATGTGGTTACTTGCCTGAGAGGTCAGTGCAGACCACTACACTCGTCCCCCTGGAATTGTAAGTCTTGTAATGCTTACAATTACATACATACAGGCAATGCACTAACACATACATACACAGGGTAGGTTCAACAACCATACAGCGCAAAGCTTGTACAGGATCCTGATCACGGCAACCAGTGTCGTGGGGGTGATGAAAATGGGAAATATTGCGCCTAGAGCGGGACTCGAACCCACATCTCTGCATTCCGGGCCAGTGTGCTAACCATTACACCACCTAGGCTCCCTGATATCAATACACTCCCCACGCCTACCTGTCTATGTGGTTACTTGCCTGAGAGGTCAGTGCAGACCACTACATATGCATACATACCACAATGGGATGGGATCCTCTCCCACAGGCCTGTATGTCATCTGCGTAGATGTACATAGTAGGCTAAGTTATCATATACAGGTTAGGAAAAAAAACTTGAAAATTAAAAAAAAAACTAATATAGAAACTACTAACACCCAAAACCGCAAAGGTTGGCACGAGAAAGATCAGGTAAAGACTCCTGAGTGCGGGACCAGACCAATCCAGTATCACAGCTGTCCAGCGTTGAAAACAAGCACCCTCACGGGAGCTTATATGTTATGGACAGAATAAAAAACTTGTCACAAAAAAAAAAAAAAAATACCGACACTACATTCACACACCAATGCACACACACGTGCACACATGCAATACTCACGCACGCACACTCCAACGCATCCTGCCCTACTGCCCCTAACTCACTCACTCACTTACTCATAGTCATACACTCACTCACTTACTCACTAACTCATTCACTCACCTACTTACTCATACATTCACTCACTCATGCACTTACTTACCCACTCACTCACCCACCCACCCACTCACCTACACACACTAATACGTATCAGTTAAATTATAGATCCTATATGGATCATGTAGACATACACTGGTACTAGTGGTAGTGTTTAAATCCGACCGAGGGGGCAGCCAAAGCCGTGCCACTAATACTATGCTAATCGTCTCCCCGCAATACCCCCCCCCCCCCCCCCCCCACCCCCGCCTCTCCGCGAATATGTCTCGTGGCAGTAGGACTACTTGTCTTACTCTAATAGTTGAAACAATTACCTTCCCTATATACGGGGTTTCCTGCCCCCCCCCCCCCCCGGCCCCATAAATCATCTATCTGTGTACATTTCATTTAATGTAATCCACGGAATTGACCAATCACAGCAAAGAACGCCGCCGAGAAATCGACGTAACGCGGGCGGAAAAATTCTTTGTTCGGTGCCACTAATTGGGAATGATTGCACCATACCTAACCATTGCGCTAATACAAAACATGAACTAAAAATAGTGCAAGTCGACAGCTTTCAAACTGGTCGACAGGGTTTAGGAGGTTCTGTCATAAGAAATGTTTATGTTCCTAACTAAACTTGTGCGAAAGTTTGCGCGTAGTAACGTAAGTTGCGCCACTAATAAACGTTACTAATTCAATGGAATTACAGCATATTGGAGATGGGATAGACTCCACAGTAGCATTACTAAGTAAGGTTATTGACACTTTTACTTACTGATGCTTCTGCTTACATTTCAGGATGGAAGATTTGTATAAAATGGAGAAATGGTATAAACATGGACGGAGTTGTATAGACATTGTCATGTACATCCATGTACCAAATAAATCTTGTTATTCTATTGTGACATAGACGGTAAAACGTACACAGGTGGTGAGCGTGATGTCACACTAACAATTAACAAATGAATTCTTTTCCCATTGACTTTCTATTTATCTATGTTAATTGTTTGTAGCCAGGTCTAGCGCAGGTGTGCACTTGGCATATTACGTAACTTGGCAGATGCGAGGTTGTGGTCAGGTGATCAAGCTGAAACTTGTTTATCTACTGGAAAACAACTGAACTGTCACCCTAATGACAGAAATGCTCTGGGTTTGTTTAAAACTGTACACCGTAGAGCTCTGTTAAAATTTAGGGGCTCTGGATTCGTTTTCGGGGTAGACGAAGCAGGCGGAGAAGTGAAACTCTGGATGTGGAGACGAATGCAAGAAATCAAAGATGTTGCATGCTAGTACTTGAGAGACAGCATTGAGTATGTATTCTAGTTCCAAAAATCTTACTCGGCAGATGCGTGGAGGACCAAGACCACATTGCCAGCACCTTGATTCATGCACTACCGTAATAATCATAGTAATTTCTCAAATCCTGAACATTTATTCCAGACTACTAATCTATGTACTCTTTTCGTACTCATCATACTCACTGGGAAACAAGTCAATGCGAATAGCAGATACAGTTCTTCTATTCGGAAAGGGGTGACTTTTTTGCAAGTATACGGTAACGCGTATAAATAATATTCTTATCAAGTGTCGACGGGCATATGCGCAAAGCGACTAACTTTTTTTCGTCAGGCTTGATGAAGCTGCATTTACAGTTAATTTGCCGGCGGTTGAAGCGAAATTAGACAAAACATGATGCATATGAGAGTTTTGTCATGCATAAGATTATTTTTGTTGTGGATGACAAAAGATCAGCGTGAGCGTGATGTCATCGGTCGGAACTATGATAGAGTTCCATACATATGTTTATATTGTTTGAAATGCATAACTAAATACCTATGATACTTAGAAACATGAAATAAAATAACTATGTTATCTAGAGAATCTATTCTATATTACTATATGTATTACAAAACATATAAATGAATATAAAATGATGAAATAATACTAATTAAATTAACTTTTTGAAACACTTTCCTTTTCTATAAAGAATTATTCTATATATTGATATTACTTAATAAATATAATAATAATATAATATATATTACAACAACAAATTATTTATTTAATAAAAATAAATATAAAAATAATAATAAAATAATATATATTTTTGGAGAATTTTACAGATTAAACATAGGCAGAGAGTACAACCAGTAGATCAAAGTAAAGTGATCGACAGTCTGTTTCCCTATGATCCGGGCCAGTCGCTGATCAGTCTGTATCCCTATGATCCGGGCCAGGCATCGGAGCGTTCGTTGTTGGATTGAAATAATCGAACGTATAGGTACTCTTTTCGACGTTCAGACCGGGACGGAAAATCTTCAAAAATACTCTTCCTTCTTTTCGCAAAGCGAAGGCAATAGATAATGCCTGGGGAGGCATAGGTAATGCCTAGGGCATGAAGAAGTCTTCATCATTTCTACAAAAGCGAGTGTCTGTTGGGAGCTCAGCTAAAATGATTAGAAAGATTCTTCCTTTTCTTTTCTTATTGTTCGCTAGGCGATTGCATGAGATTCTTTCCACTGCTTTTTGGCAGAGAGAATGCATGGGAAGGCATAGCTAATGCCTAGGGCACTGAATGAACTTAATCATTTTTTACAAAAGCGAATGTCTGTTGGGAGTTCAGCTTAGAGGAAATGTATTATTCAAATACTTTACTGAATAGAAATCAGATATATTCAATCAGATTCGAGCCCTAGCCTTTACATCTAGTTGGCGACCACTGAGTCTGGTCATTGAATAGGGGTCTAAAGTTGTGTGTTGTGTAATATGTACCGGTTATTACTTGGGTTAATATGTGTGTATATTACTTTGGATATTACTGATGGCATCAGTCAATGGCCACGATGACATAATGTTTGTTTGTTTTGTTTGTTTGAGTTTTACATCCTGCAACATCTGATGTCATACCAGGATGTGGACCAACTTGTGACAGTGCACATTCATGATGACTTTATAGTGATGTCACACTGGGATACCAGGCCACTCGCACCATGACCCAATATCTCCCTCAGCCATGTTATCCTAATGCTGAGCTAACCAGTCCTAGCCCTATCCTAGTAATGCCGAGCACAAAGCTAGGTAGCGACACATATCAATTTTGTAAATCATTGGGTTCACCCGGCTGGGATTCGAACTCCCAACTTTCCACAAGAGAAGCCAATGCTCTACCGATTCGACCACCACGTCCCGTCAACGACGACATGACGTTAGAGGGCTGGTATGGGAGTGGGATCGAGGGGTGCATGCCCGTGAGGTGGCGGTGTGGTGTACACGTTGGTGGGCACAGTGCCTATCTGTATATTAGTCTATTACCGACAGCGCCAGTCAGGAATTGCGCAGTTGTAAAGTAAACTTACAACTAGCAACACGCGGTTCTATTCTATGTGCCTGCTGCCGTGTAAAAGCTCCAGTACCAATATCATGAGAATTATTTTAGGTTTTGTTTTGTTTTATCAACCAAAAGTACATTAGTTTGTTTATCCTGGCTAGAAACAATTGGATCGAATGGCAAAGGTTGTCCTCTACCTTTTAACCTCACTGTACAAGTTAATCTAGGTGCCAAATCATCCTAACTAATTTTAGAATCAACTATTCGAACCTTTTCCCGATTAAATTTTTTTCGAATGTTCTTAAGCCCTACCACGGTTACTACCGAACCCCGTGATCTAACTACTATGTATCCTGGATCATATTTTCATTCTAAAGATTCATTCACTATGATACCACGAAATTATCTAAATAAATCAAACAACATTTTCCTAAAAACTCTGAGAAAATAACATTCATCATTCTTTGGAAAACAGCTGGTGCATTAGTTTTAATCCAAACTGCATGCGTTTAAATTGAAACAGTCCAATATGAGTGTTAATAGCTGTTTTAGGTCTACTTTCCTCATCTACCATTACATGCCAATAACCAGATTTTAGCTCTATAGTGGTAACAATTTTAGCTCCATGAAGTTGATAAAATATATCCTGTATCCTGGACAGAGGATAAGCATCTTTAGTTGTCACTGCATTTAGCTTACGATAGTCCCCACCAAGACGAATGGTACCGTCCTTTTTCGTCACTATAGAAACTAGTGAAGCCCAAGGACTACAACTTGCCTCTATAATAGTGTAGTAGTCTGTATATGAGCCCCACTACCACGTGGTGGGGGCAGACACTAGGCTGCACACCTACGCAGTTACACTGAACTGCTCTAGGTGGCGGCAGGCTAGCCACCGGGCAGACCCCTGATGGGGCTGCCCTCTACTGCGTGTGGCTAGCTCACCCCCCACTGACCTATAAAGGCGACATGGGACCTGGCGAGTTAGGGGGCGGGTCAGTTGACTGTTGACACCGCGGAGAGCAGAGAGGTTTTGTAATAAACCAGGTTGAAGCATACTGATACTGAATCTTGGCATTCTTCCATGAGTGCGTGACGGTGTGGGGGAAGACCGTAGGCCATCACATTAGTGTCGTGACCAGCTCGCCTTCTGCGTAAGGGGTGAGTTTTGGACCTGGGCCATGGCTTCCGAAGGTGAGTTCTCTTCATGAATTGGTATGGAGGGGATGGTGACAGCCCGTCTGCGTAGTGGGCGCCCGTACCAAATTGATGGTGGTGGGCGTCCCGTCGCAGGAGGACCGTCTGTGAGTTGGAACGCTTCTGTGGTGAGTTCATCGCATCGCGCTCTGTCAATAATACCTGTTGGGGGTGTGAGTGATACTTTCGTTCCCAATGCAGGTGCCGGCGTCATCGGGGAGGGCCGTAAGGTGTCAATTGGTCGGGGGGGCGTAGCTACTCCCGTGCCAGCACCAGTGCTTTCGCCCGGGGTCACATGACCCAATATCCCACTCAGTCACATTATCCTGACACCGAGCTAGCCAGTCCTTGCCCTATCCTAATAATGCCGAGCACCGGGCTAGGAAGCGACAAGTATCAATTTTTAAATTATTGGTTTGACTCTAGCAGGAACCGAACTCGCGACCTCCCGATCTTCCGCACGCGAGGCCTGTGCTCTACCGATTTGGCCACCGCGCCACGGATGTAGAATATCACAAAAGGAAACAAATTTATCTCTATAATTAATTTCAGCTGCACAAATTTCCATTACATGTGTACCTATGAGCATATCAAAGCTCAGTGAATCTACCACAAAGAAAGGAAATAACGTATCGTAAAGAGAAATATACGCTATACCTACAGTTGGAATTAGATGTCCTGACAGAGATCTCAACCTACTACCCGGATACAATTGCGCATCGGATACACTGATGTCAATTAAAGATTGAAAAGCAGACAAATGTATTAAACTCTTAGCCACACCTGAGTCTACAAGACCAGATAAATGAAATCCATCAAATTCAATATTAATCGAGGGATGTGCGCTTTTTAGTTTCCGGTCTGTAGTACCGCTCATGTTAACGTTACCTGAAAGTTATTTTATTTGATATGGATAATCGCGCATCATGTGCCTCATTACATAGGAAACAAGATTTTGTACGCTTTGGCGCTGTACTATGGCTTCTTTGCCTAAAAGCATTACTTTTCCGCGACTGTGGATACACACGAGACATTCCTGTCGGGAAAGTCTGCGTCTGCGCAACTGGTGAAACATTTCGATTGCTCCCCTGCTGTTGCGTTGACAGCGCATGCGTCACCGTGTGTTGTGCCACTGGAGTGTGCCTATTTATAGTGGCATTTTCTACCCCGACCGGCTGCTCTAGGTTTACGTCCGGCAATCCACCACATACGCCTTGGTTATAAGAACTGACATGAGAAGGTGTCGCAGCGTTCACGGCATGAATCGCTGAATGCTCAGAAACACCACTGCCTAACGACAAGTTACCCATGCACTTTCTAAGAGACTTAATTTCACCTTGAATAGTCTTCAGAACCTGACTATCTGAACCAGAGGATTTAGAACCTCTTTGAGAAGAGAAAGACTTGGAAAAATCCAAAGAAGTACTATTTAGACTATGTATTTGCTCAGAAATAGCTAAATTACCAAGACACGATTTAGCACGTCTCTGCTGCCTAATAACAGACCTATCACTGAGAATAGACATTTCAAAGGCTTCTTCAAGAGTTTTTGGTCGGTTTGTCTCTACATACCATATGGTATTATCATCAAGTAAGGAGTAACAAAATCTCGAAAGGAGTATCTCAAAGGTATCAGTGCCAAAAGCTGCAGTAGGAAGATTCCAACCTTTAGCTGCAGCAGTCTTAAACCGCTGACAGTATGCAGCTACTGTTTCCCCTTCATTTTGTTTCATAGTCATCACTATCCCCTTTAAATGACTACATTCATCCGCTGTCAATTGAGGAGATTCTATCACTTCCTTAATTTCCTCCCAGGACCTAGCATTCTTATGCTGAAAAGAGGTGAAATGAACTTCATGCAAAGTCCCTGTTGCATTCGATAAAGCAAAGCGAATAACCAACATGTTACTAACTGTATCGTGTCGATAACCGTCGTGGTCAGCAGTTATGTAAAGTTGAATCCACGATTCAATTAAAACTGAACCAATATTTAACTCATTGTGGTCTAATAACCCATGTGTCAGTAACCGTATCGTGTTGATAACCGTCGTGGTCACCAGTTATGTAAAGGTTAGGGCTCGAATCTCTGGTTGTGTAGGCAGGCTATAGTGAAATCAATACAGACAAAGAGAAAGGAAGAGTATAAAGTATAAAGAAGGAGAGAGAGTCAAGCCCTCTGGTTTATTATTTATATGGTTACATGGGTTCATTGTAGAGTATCACCCCACCCCTTTCCCCCAATGGGAAACAAGCATTCTTGGCCCTACCAATAGGGATCTAGCATTCGTGGTCCCCATGGCTTCCAGTGGTCTGAGCACCACCACCAACCTGTATGGCCCCATGGCCTCCACCAACCTTGACCCTGAGTGTGGTCATCCTACCCAGCACAGGGGGAGGGGGTATGCCCTGAGTGCCCTCACACCCAGCCCTGCCAGCACCACTATGTCTATTTACATCCCACTCAGGCACCACCAGCACTTACATATATAATATGCGCTTGGTCACGTACACCTGATCAGTAATAGAACATTTGCATTCCCCCCCATGCCGTAAATCGGAATATTTTACATAGAGGTTGTGTAGTGTGTACCACTTGGGTGGGGTGGGGTGGGGTGGGGTGGGGTGGGGTGGGGGGGGGTCTTAATTTAAAGTTGCATAGTCCGATGGTTTAACGTTTCGATAATTTTCTGAGATAAATATATTAGGTTGATCATTATAATCTACTTTCCACTAGCTTGAAATGACTGACTTAAAAAGGTTTTGGAGATATTTGAAGTGTAAACACATCAAATTAATGTACATGCTTGCCAAAACCTAGATACAAGATTCACCCCGTACTGCTGCAGTAGGGGTGCAAACCAACCCTATGTAAAAGCTGTCGAAAATGCGGGTCAAAGAATTGAGAGCCTAATTTCACAATCTAAGAAGCAACAATTATTCTTTACATATGTCTTATTGATAGCCCGCTACCTTTGAGTTGAAAAATATAATATAATATCTAGTTTAATAAGATTTAAAAGTGAAATCGACGGCGTTCTGCGGCCGCCATCTTGTCTTTTTGCATTCTCTCCCATTTCACCAACTCTGTGCCTATTGAAGTATCCATTCGATACTGGAGGCAGGCATTCTACTTCCTGTTCCATACTAAAGCTATTTTCGCCCGTATTTAGACTACGTTGTCGTTCACCCGTGAGTACCGGGTGAATCCTTTATCTAGCCAAAACCCTGACCCACAATTTCATCAGTAATAGATTCTATTCAATTGACTTAATATGATGTTCTATATAGCAACAAATACTTAATTAAAATCCACTTAATGGTGGATATTGATCTGGTATAAGTCTGGATTTATGTTAAACCCATTGCTAACCAGATCATGACGTGTACCTTTAAATATGCCTACCCGCACAGTAAAGAAACCTAACATTTTCTCTCGCTCTCTTGCTTGCTCGCTCTCGCCCTCTCTGTCTTTCTCTATATATCTCTATCTTCTCTTTTTTTTTAAATAGAAAAAAGACCCCTCTCTTTCTCTCTCTCTTTCTCTCTCTCTTTCTCTCTGTGTCTCTGTCTCTCTGTCTCTCACTCTATGTGTCCCTGTCTCTGTCTCTGTCTCTCGACTCGACTACTCATCGAATATAGTTTGACGTGTTCCAATATATATGATATAGCCACCGCAATCATTATATAACTTATAAGGGATGTATCTGCCATATATCTAATGTCTTCTGTCTAGTGATTGTTACTTTTTGCTAATCCAACAATGAGATGCTGTTGGGCGGTCACGCTCTGTTTCCCGCCCCGAGCGAAACGCCACCAACTATCACAGTATCAGTGAGCCTAATTTACTACTCTACTTTTTGTGGGTCTAATGTAGTGATCTACATTAGCTTAAACCAGACGAAATGGCCGAATGAGTTGAACGTCCGTCTCCCGTTTTGGTAGCTCGTGGGATTCGAACTCACGGGTTCGAACTCTGGTAAAGTCAAACTACTGACTTAAAAATGGATACTTGTCGCTTCCTAGCCAGGCACTCAGCATTATTAGGATAGAGCAAGGAGTTGTTGGCTCAGTGTCACGATAATGTGACTGAGTGGGATATCAGGTCATGGTGCTGGTGGCCTGGTCTCCCAGTGGGGCAGCACTATAAAGTTGGCGTGAGTGCGCACTGTCATAAGTCGGTACCCCTCCTGATATGACCATAGATGTTGCCAGGACGTAAAACTCCAACAACCAACCAATATTAGCCTAATTTACTAATCTAGTTTCTGTCTAATGATTGATGTTGTTGCAAAACCAATTGACTTACATGCACATTCGTCTAATTAGGATGAGGGTTGAGGATACGGGCACGGAGGGGGTTGGGGGGGGGGAGGGCTGGGGCGGGAGGGGGGGGGGGTCATATGCCAGCAAGCCTCGTTCCCGGCGAAGGAATGCTTTGGAAGTGAATTCGTAGTACAAAAATATATACCTGTTTCCATGACGGTTAACCCGAGATTCCATTAACAGGTATACTTGTTTGTTTTGCAAAAAGGTGTAATAACTAATACACAAACAAAGATTTAGCGGGATGTGTGTCCGTGAGGGTCATTCCATCAGTACATAATCAATCAGGTTCACCAGGCGCGGTGGCCGAATCGGTAGAGCCGACTTTGACAATGGCTTTTTCAGTTTTTCCGCTTAGACAAACTAATTGCAAAACGTGATTGAAGCTGCATCATACAATGAAAGAAGAATTTTATTTTTTAAATGAAAACACTTGTTTAGATTGTATTCTACATATCGAACTTAGATACTGGTGCACCTATTAAACATTTACTGCTGCATGGGATGGAATGCCAGGTCAATTTAATAGAACTTGTTACTACTGAAGCATATCATGTCAGCATTTATATGTGGATGCCAACATTATTTTAGCATGTTTTGATTTCAAATATCTCCAAATTTAACCAGATATAATCAAAGTTACCTCGGTGTAAAATAAGGTAGATTATAGCGAACAACCTAATCTCGTTAAATCAAATATAATGGCTGAAACTGAAAACCATCGGAATAGCTCTTTCTCTCTCTCTTGAAGATTTATACTGCCTATCATGGATAAGCCTGAATAGGCTTGTTTTCACCATTAGACAGTTTGTTGATAGAAAGCCCGAGCCTACACTTTTACCGGCATGGGGATTTTTTACCTCCCACACCACATAGACATGGTATGAGAGCAACTGGCCTTTGATGACGCTGTAAGTTATACACAGCGGTGGGAATCCAAATTGGCAGAGGTGGGGCACAGAGAATTGAACCTTCAGATTAGGAGTCCGACCTAGAAAAAAGTCAGACACTTTAACCACTCCGCCACAGAGAACACAGAGAATATGCAACTTTAAAATGAATCATATACCGTATAACATACAACACATCAATGGAATCTTGGCTTTACTGTGAGAAGTTCATGTCTGGTGATCTTATATTGGACTATGAATGCTTATATTTTTAGCAAGTGTACGGACATGTGTGTTAAATTGATAGTCAAAGAAAAATGTGTGACCCAGAAAGAATACACGTGAGTTATGATTCTCCACCCAAGAAAAGACACGGCACAGAAAATAACACAAATAATGGAGGGTGGGAAAAAGAAATAGAAAATAAATAAGTGCGAGGGCTTGACCTCTATCGTCATCACTGACGTCACAGCGAAGGGAGTGTGTGTGTGTGTGTGTGTGTGTGTGTGTGTGTGTGTGTGTGCTTGTTTGTGGGTTCGAGTGTGTTTGTTTGTGTGCTTGCGCCGACGGGTGGAGGATGGGCCTTAAAGTAAAAATAACCAACCCAACATACTACACATGCACCAGGATTGAGCATGGAATCCCTGTTGGAATTAATTGTGGCTGTAACTCTGGATAATGTCCGATTTCATAGATAATAGTGGAATTCGTGTGATGTTTAAAGTGTACAATACAACTTATTTCCTCCTTTAGTTGTTGGGGAATTAACACAAAATTCAGCTCCATCTCACAACTTTAATTGTTCTTTATCTAAGGGGAGAGGAGGGCATATTATAATATATACTGTAACTATAAGGAATGTATACAGGTGAATGATAACACGTACCTAAACAACAATTAAATACAAAACATATATACACATATAGGTCATGTATATATACACACATAATGTATATCCATATAGGTCATGGATATATATTTTACCTCGGTATTACGCCTCTGGCTACTCGTACAAAGTTCACCCTCGTCAGACAAAGAGATTCAGACGAGGTGGGGGGTTATGATACCGGTCCCGGCCCAGCTGACCTGGATGAGCAAGTAGCATGACTTGTTCAACAAAAGATGGAGGAGATGCTTCCTTCCAGAGTGGCGGCCACGAAGAAAAAGAGATCGAAAGTCAAGCTTGATTCAGACGAATCTGAGTGGGAGTACCTATCAGAGCATCAGGCCTAGTCTGATGATGAGTCAGAGGAGGAAGTGGTTGTGTTTTCGCATAAACACAAACACGAAGAAAGAGCACTCATCAGAAGGGGATGAGTACATGAGGGCCCGTAAGAAGAAGCCTCTCATGAAGAAGAGCAAGAAGATGACAAAGAAAAGGAGGAAACACTAATCCTCTTCCTCTGACCCCACGCATTTTCACAAGGTTACTTAAACCAACTTTTTCCCAGATGGTGAGGGAAGGACATATTATGTTTCCATATATTGATGATTCATTTATTGTTGCACAAACACAACAACAATGCCAGACAGCAGTAGACAAATTAGGTGAAACGTTTACAGAATTAGGGTTCTCCATACATGAAACTAAATCAGTACTAACACCAGCAAACAAGTTAAAGTTTCTGGGATTCTTTATTGACAGCACAGAAATGACCATTTCATTAACAGAACAAAAAGTTGATAAATTTACAACAACAGCAAATCAATTATTAAAATTGAACAAACCAAAGATACGACAAATCGCATTATTGATAGGAATAATGATAGCATATGCACCAGCTATTCTTTATGGCAAGGCTCACATTAAAACACTAGAGATAGATAAGAACTTGGCTTTGGCACGCACAAAAGGAAACTTTGAGCGGCCCATGACGATTTTTCCAGAAGGCCAAAATTATATTATTTGGTGGCTGTCACACATTACCAAATCGCCCAACCCCATTAAAATGGGAGAGCCCAACACTACAGTTACAAGCAATGCTTCATTAGAAGGCTGGGGGGCTCATAGAGACCAACAGGCAACAGGTGGTCGTTGGATGGGAGATGACATCTCCGATCACATTAATGTATTAGAGCCATTTACCTAGGACTTCGTAGTCTGATTCACGTCCCTAAAAATCATGTAAGAGTTTGAACCGATAACACGACAGCTATGGCTTATATACGTAATATGGGAGGGCCTCGTTCCAAACCATGTAATTACATGGCTAAACTCATTTGGGACTGGGCAGAGAAACACAAGATATGGCTAACAGTAGCACATATTCCAGGCAGTCAAAATACTTTGGCTGACAAGAAAAGCCAACATTTTCACTACCATTTAGAATGGTCACTAAATCAGAGTATTTTCGTCCACATTTGTCACAAATGGGGCAAACCAGAAATTGACTTATTCGCATCACGCAATAACAAAAAGTTACCTAAATATGTGTCTTGGCCTCCAGAGCCAGAAGCCTGGACAGTAGATAGATGCATTCTCATTAATTTGGAATAATAAATTCTATTACATATTTCCACCATTCAGCATTATCAGCAGAGTGGCCAGGAAGATCAAGCTGGATCACACACACGCAGTACTGATAGTACCAGCATGAGAAACACAACCATGGCTAGCGGCAATAACATCAGCAGCAAAAGACATGGTCAGATTCCCAAGAGAAAGGAACAACCTACAACATCAGGGACCACTAACAGTCCACGGAGACATGTTGACAACACCCTTTTTGGCATTCCTTTTTTAAGAAAACATTTAGAGCAATATGGTTTAGACAAAATAACGAAAGAAAGACTTATTTCACATGCCGTTTTGGTTTGAACACTGGTCGATTCAAACCAACGACTTAAAAGTTATACTTTTTGCTTCCTAGCTAGGCGCTCAGTATTATTAGGATAGGGCAAAGACTGGTTGGCTCAGTATCAGGATAATGTGACTGAGTGGGATATTAGGTCATGGTGCTGGTGGACCGGTCTCTCAGCCGGAAACCGTCCTAATATGACCTTAGATGTTGCCATGACGTAAAACTCCAACAACCAACTATTATAAATATAAATATAGATTTATATACAGTAAAACCTCTCTAAATCGACCGACCGTGGAACCGACTTTATGTGGTCCATTTAGGGAGGTGGTCGGTTTAGAGAGTTGGAATATCCTTACAATGGTAATTTGAGGACCCAAATAAAGCGATCGATTTAGCAGAGTGGTTGATTTGTGGAGGGGTCGGCATAGAGAGATTTGACTGTATATGTGTGTGCATGTGTATATATATATTATATTTTACCTCGGTATACAGCCTCAGGCTAGCCTCAGGCTAGGGAGAAGGAAGCACGTGAGGTACCAGCAATTAGCATATACAACTCACGACTGGATTACGTGTCGTTGGTTTGCTCCGGCAAATTTAGTCTACATACAAGCTAATACGCAGTAAGTATCATAAAAACTGTGGTTAGCTTAATTATGATGCATTAGATCATCATTATGGAAAGTTTAGACTTTCTTTGGTCCATTTTGGACGAGTTATTTGGTTATAAAAAACCAAGGATAGAATTCCTTCTCGAAGGAACGAAACCGATCATTAGCGGTTCTGTCAACACCGTGTCACCGTGTGATTATGGGTAGAGATGTGGGCTCTGCCTCATCTCCTGTGGAAATTCTCTCGTACTCTAATAGAGAGTAATGTTGGAGATGCTCCTGGGTTTCTTTTATAGACTCCCCACAAACTTTTCAGGCGTTTCTCCGAGTTTCGTAGCATTTTCTCCAACTTGTTGACGTAGTAGTCACAGGTGGGAGAAGTGTGCGGAACAGAGGGATGGGCGGGACGATACACTGGTCCCGACCCCGCGTAAGGTTTGGGCTTGACCCAAAATCCACGCACAAATTTAGCTTATTACGCCTGTGTTATAACGTATAAATACGTTCTCTAACACCACTAGATGTCCAATTGAGTTTGAAACAACCATATTGTGACATATATATATACCGGGACTGACCAAAAATCTTTGTTTCAGTTCCCGATGGCCACGAAGCGGTGTAAGCGCGGTGCAGCAGCAGCCGAGGGGCGTGTTCCGAGTGGATTGGACGAGGAGTATGACTCCTCACCCGTGTTGTCGGCAGTGCCTTCGACACAGCCCGGGGCGCATATTCTCTCCGAGGCGGACGAGGACATAGTGCCTGACGGCGCCGCGGCTCCAAATTGGGAGACTCGGTTTGCGGCGATGGAGAGTCATATTATGTCTCTCAAACCACCGGTGTCTCTTAAACGGCGAATGCCGAGTGTCCCAAGATGAATCATCATTTGAGGATTTCTCGGAGACAGACTCAGCGATGGAGCTTAAGGCTCCTCCTCCTCCTTCTCCTAAACGGAGGAAGAAGAAGAAACATATCATTTCTTCTGGTGATGATTTCACCAAAGAACGGGGGAAGACTGGACTTCGCAAAAAGCGGAAGACCAAGTCCAAGAAGAAGAAGAGGAAAGATTCTTCTTCTTCCGATTCTTCCACAGATTCCACTTCCACAGAATCAGACTCAGACACACAATATGAAGGTGTCTATGCTGCCATTGGTGGCAAAGTGGCTAAGAAAGTGGAGAAGCCAAAGGCTAAGCGTGTTAAAACCACTACGCTTATGTGCGAGACCATTAATGGCCATTTCCGCACGTTTAAACCGGCGGAAATTATCTCCAAGTTAGGAGATGAATTAACAGGCATTAAAGGTGTTCCCAACTCCATCATTAAGGAGATGGATCGAGATGTCAATATGACGGATGACCGTAAGAAATGTGAGGGTGTGTTGCACACAGTGCATAAGGCGGTGCTTGGTACCCTAACAGCTATTGCTCCTGTGGCAAATAGAATGCAAAGAGAAAATAAGTTCTCGTCTTTGGCTAAGATGATGGACAAAGGAATTGCATTGTTAGCGGCGGCAGGTGATTACCTGTCGTACCGAAGATATGAGAATGTCTTCAAGTCGGTTTGCACAGATGCTGGCAAAGAAGTGGCTCGCTCAAAGAAGGTTACGGATAATGATGGGAAAGAGTTTACGCTCTTTCTCGCTCCGGAGCCGATTAAAGGGAAACCTTTAGATAACACGAAAATGTTTGGTGGTCAACTACAATACCTCTATAAAGAGGTAGAAACTGCAGCCAAGAGTGGCAAAAACATGGATGGCAAGAAGAAACAGGAAACCCCTCGTTTCAAAAGGTCACGAGGGGATTTTCGTCCACGACGGTTCACCAGGGGAACCAGACTGGGCTCAAACTTCGGTCAAGCATTTCGGGGCCGGGGCGCTCGTTCAGGCTGGACCGACAACACCGCACGGCCACTAGGCCGAGGCGTCAACTCGCCGAGACCCTTCCCCAGGGGCGGGTCCAAGTAGAGGTCAAAACACAGACGTTACAAGTCCTTGCAGCCTCTAAAACCACACAAACTGTAAGCAACTTTGTGGCTGGCAATATTAATAATCATATTTCTGAGTGGCACAAAATTACTAGTGACCAAGAAATTTTACAAATAGTTAGGGGTGTTCACATTCCCTTCACACAAATTCCGGTACAAGGCAGTATACCTTTTCCTTATAAGATTGAACTGGTTGAACGAGAGGCACTAACTAAACAGGTACAAAAATTCTTTGAGAAAGGAATTATACAAAAAGTGACACACTGTTCAGGAGAGTTTATTTCAAACATCTTCTCGAGACCAAAGCCTAAAGGCGAGGTTCGAATGATCCTGGATTTAACAATCCTTAATAAAATGGTTGAATATCGACATTTTAAAATGTTCTCGCTAGATACAGCACGAGATCTGATTACGCCAGGATGCTGGATGGCTAGTGTTGATTTACAAGATGCATATTTAACGCTTCCCATAAGGGGGAAAAAGACCGGAAAATTGTTCGGTTTCTTTTTGGGCTAACCAACTCTATGAGTTTACCTGCATGCCGAATGGTTTAGCTTGTGCCCCTCGTTTAATCACTAAACTGCTTAAACCTGTTTTCTCAGTAATGGCGCGGAAGGGTCATATAATGTTTCCATACATAGATGATTCCTTTATTATAGCATCAACACAAATTGATTGTGTGAATGCAGTTTTGGATTTATGTGCATTACTCACTAAACTGGGGTTTTATGTACATCCACAAAAGTCAGTGTTTAAACCAACAAAACAACTCAAATGTTTAGGGTTTATTCTGGATACACAGTCCCTTACAGTGTCGATAACAGAACAAAAACTAATTAATTTTATGACTACAGCGACTCAGCTTATTAAGTTATCAAAGCCAAAAATTAGACAGGTTGCTGTTCTTATTGGCATAATGACCTCATATGCACCTGCTGTGTTATATGGGAAGGCCCATATTAAGTCGCTAGAAATAGATACAAATTTAGCGTTAGCACGAACTAAAGGCAATTTTGAGCGAAAGATGTTTATTTCACAAGAAGGGTTACAGGATATTGGATGGTGGATGCAACATATAGCAAGTTCACCAAATCCAATCTGCATGGCGGAACCTAATACAGTAATTACTACTGATGCTTCGTTAGAAGGTTGGGGAGCTCATCGAGATGGGGTCACAACAGGAGGTAGATGGAATGATGATGAAAAATCAGACCATATTAATGCACTAGAATTGCGTGCTATTTATCTGGGCTTACGTAGTTTAGTAAAGATAAATAAATCACAGGTTAGAATACTAACTGATAATACTACTGCCATGGCATATATTCGTAACATGGGTGTAACCAAATCAAAGTCTTGCAATCAGTTATCTAAACTGATTTGGAACTGGGCACAGGCTCAACAAGTCTGGCTGACTGTAGCGCATATTCCAGGGTCACAAAATACACTTGCAGATTATAAAAGTAGAAATTTCCATGACCATTTAGAGTGGTCTCTCTCTACAACTTTGTTTAACTTCGTTTGTGAAAAATGGGGTACACTAAAAACTTATTTGAGTTACACCTAAAGTTGACTTGTTTGCATCACGAAATAATAACAAATTACCTTGCTATGTTTCTTGGCATCCTGAACCGGAGCCTTGGAAAGTAGATGCATTTGCTATTATCTGGGAAAATAATTATTTTTATATTTTCCCACCGTTTAGCATTATCAGCCGAGTTGTCAGGAAAATCGGTTTGGAAAGGACACATGCTATACTGGTGGTGCCCGATTGGGACACGCAACCTTGGCTGCCAGCAGTTTCACAACTGGCAAAAGAACATATATGATTCCCAAGAAAACTCGGGAATCTGACACACCACGGACCGCTAGTGGTTCACGGCGACGTGTCAACGACGCCCTATTGGCATTCCTTTTCTAAGGAAACAGCTGCAGCAATTTGGATTGGACAAAATTACTGAGAATAGGATAGTATCTGATGCCTGGAGGCCAGGAACTGTCAAAATGTACACATCCTATTTAAAGAAATGGGGTGTACATTGTTTGTTAATGAAAGTCAAGGCAACAAATCCAACAATTTCACAAGTAGCTCGTTTTCTTCGTTCTCTAGAGGATGAAGGACTATCCTTTGGGTCGATCAATGCGGCAAGATGTGCGTTATCAATCATATTACCTAGAATTGATGGCGAAACAGTTGGAAAACATTATGTCCTTTGTTATCTACTTCGGTCAATTTATCAAAGGAATCCTCCAAAATCAAAGTATAGTCGGTTTTGGGATGTTTCTATAGTATTTAAGTTGTTTCAGGCTTGGCCTCACAACTCGTGGTTAGATATAAAACAATTAGGTTTTAAGGTCGCGGTCCTGTTATTATTAGTAACGGGACACAGAGGACAGACGATTGTTGCTTTATCCTTAACTGGATTAGAAATAGACAAGAAACAAGCTATGTTTGATTTAGCACAATTGCTCAAATCGAACACGTTAGGTGACCCTTTATCTACGGTTCACTTAGACTGCTTTCCGAATGATCGGAAATTATGTGTTGTGTCAGCCATATGGGCTTATATATCTAAGACAAAGGATTTACGTGCATCACAACAACTATTAGTGAGCTTTATAAAGCCACATACGGCAATTTCACGAGACACCCTTGCCAGATGGACAATTACGGTGTTGAAATTGGCTGGAGTGGATACGGGCAAATACTCTTCCCACTCAACTAGAGGTGCCATGGTCTCCAAGGCACGGTTGCTAGGTATTTCTGTGAAAAGAATACTAGCGCACGCAGGCTGGAAGACGGCTAAGTCGTTTGCAAAACATTACAACAAACGACTAGAAAAGCCTACCGGCATTGCAAAGCGCCTGCTCGCCAACTAACAAGAATAGGTGAGAACAAAAACTTTGAATGTTATAATAAGAATGAATGATATTAAGGATAAAAATGAATTATGTAAAAGTCTCCCTAGTCTGAGGCTGTATACCGAGGTAAAATAGTATAGTTATACGAATCTTACCTGGGTATAGATGATGGATAACTGTTGTTTTCCCCGAGGTATAAGCCTCGGGTAGACGTGGGCTAGGGCCCACCCACCACGCCCTACCACGTTAACATATATATATATGTATATATATATATATATATATAATGTCATATGTGGTGATTGGAGAATTGGCCCATAATTCTGAATTGTGTTTGATCCAGCGGAAGAATCCTGAGACTGAGGTTGGAAAAAGGGGGGTTTATTCAATCACACAAATAGGTTCACAGTGTCAAGTAAATTTCAAATGTTATTTGATGTGGGGGTTCAATCCATCTGCTCAATGTCAGCTGATGGTAGAGGGAGGACCTTGGAGCCTGAGGAGGTAGGCACGGGAGCCAACCCGCACAAAGTGGCATTTAATAAAGAGGGCGGGTGGGCGTGGTAAAACAATATGCTTTGAAATCCAAGCCCGAATGCGGGTCAGGAGGCTTAGGAGAAGGGGGGGGGAGCACGCAAGCGCCACTTGGTGATGTAAGCGTCTCAGGCTTCCTCCGCCGGATCAACCGCAATTCAGAATTATGGGCCGATTCAGACAGAGGAAGCCTGAGACTGAGGTGGGAAAAAGGGGGGTTTATTCAATCACACAAATAGGTTCACAGTGTCAAGTAAATTTCAAATGTTATTTGATGTGGGGGTTCAATCCATCTGCTCAATGTCAGCTGATGGTAGAGGGAGGACCTGGGAGCCCGAGGAAGTAGGCCCGGGAGCCGACCCAAAACACAAAGCCAAGGTTCTCGGGGCATCCGCGGGCACTACTCTGCGACACATGAATTTCCTGGCAGCCGGGACACAAGTGCTTATGTGGGCGACGCTGCCCACAAGCTGCTGGAGGGCCTTCTTAGTAAGGGTCAGGGGCTCGAACCAGCTCTCGCAGTCGCCGAGGACCTCGTCGAGGGAGGGGATGTGGAGGACCAGTGCCTCTGTGTCGAGCTCTATTCCCAGCCAGGATAACACTATGCATACATACACTACATTCACACACCAACGCACACCTATTGTATACATCTATTGTAGGTCATTCTAGACTAGGAATGGGCTAGCTGGCATCGCGACCTTGTTTATACTGTACCAGAGGTCACTCCAAGAAGCTCTTCAAGCCAAGGTACAACAGCTCACTCAGAGGGGCCTTCTTTTCACAGCGAGTGATAAACATGTGGAATGAGCTACCGGAAGAAGCGGTGGAAGCAGCTACCATAAATCAATTCAAGAATGCGCTGGACAGGGCCTGGGCCAGACAAACATTCCTGTACGATTTCGAGGCTGCCTACCACTAGAGCTGAGAGATATGAGCTTTGTATAGGCTACCACAAGCATGCATCAAAGAAGAGGATAATAATAATAGTAATAATAATAGACCTCCGAAGAGCTGTCCAGCAGTTGGGCGAGTCATGGTGGAGGTAGGGGTGAGAGTGGGGCTTTCTTACATCAAAACCCAAGAGATTGTGTGTTAATAGCGAATGGTAGACAGGAAGTGTGAACACTTATTTGTTTAACATTAACAGTTGGAAGCTCTGCTGATTTAGTTCGCATTGCTAGGTTCAGTTGATTTAACACGTTAAAGGTAAATATAATATAAGGAGTCGGTTCCAAATTCACTGTCGTATCAATTGATGAATCACTTTTTGCAGGGAAGGGAGGGTAAATCTGATTCACATTGCTGTCATGTCATTTTTCAGCAATGTAGCTTTTTCAGGTTCACATTCATTATACAATTTAATCGATCTCTTTTGAGAATCGAATGTGGTTATGCAGTATTTCAGTAAAGGGCCATCCAAAGTTGTCAACATTTTCAAGGTAGTACAAAGGGTACTACTTTTCCTGCTCCCACCTCCCTTCCAAAATAGTACATGTCACCAGTTTACTACTTGGGTTTGAACCATGGTCGATTCAAACCAATAACTTTAAAATGTAACTTGTAACTGGCGTTCGGCATTACGAGAATAGGGCAAGGAGCAGTGGAATGAGGAAGACCAATTGTCCACGATTGAAAATACCCCTGCTTAATCAACTAATCTACAACAACAAATTGCAGAAAAATATAAACATTGTTATTAAATGATGAAAGTTGTATTTTACTGACGGCACCCCTCCCCTTGCAGTACTGCTTGTTAAATTAGATTCAGCCATGTGTTACAAACTGCTTGTTGAATTAGAGTGAGTGAGCCATGTGTTACAAACTGCTTGTTGAATTAGAGTGAGTGATCTGTGTGTTACAAACTGCTTGTTGAATTATAGTGAGTGAGCCGTGTGTTACAAACCACTTGTTGAATTAGAGTGATTGAGCCACGTGTTACAAGCTGCTTGTTGAATTAGAGTTAGTGACCCTACAAACTGCTTGTTGAATTATAGTGAGTGAGCCATGTGTTACAAACTGCTTGTTGAATTATAGTCAGTGAGCCGTGTTACAACCTGCTTATTGAATTCGAGTGAGTGAACCATGTGTTGCAAAATGCTTGTTGAATTAATTTAGAGTGAGTGAGCCGTGTGTTACAAACTGTGTAGAATTAGAGTGAGTGAGCCATGTGTTACAAACTGTTTATTGAATTAGAGTGAGTGGGCCATGTGTTACAAACTGTTTGTAGAATTAGAGTGAGTGAGCCATGTGTTACAAGCTGTTTATTGAATTGGCGCATAATTTCGAATTGTGGTTGATTCGGGCTGGAAGCCGGGGACCCACCACGCTCCAAGCGGCGAACACTCACACCTATCGAAACCTCCCCCCGGCCGTTAGACATTCAGTTTCGATCCTCCATGCTGGGAACATTTCACCACACCCACCCACCCTCTTTTTTAAGGACTACTACGTAGGGGTCGGCTCCGGCGGCCTCAGAGCCTCCGGCCATCCAAGACGCCCCTCTCGACATCGACGAGATCGACTGAGAGACCCCCATTGTGTAGCTCTCCCTGACTGTGCCAATAAATTTACTTTACTCCCACTAGGTCTCCGGCTTCCTTACTCGAATCAGAGTGAGTGGGCCGTGTGTTACAAACTGCTTGTAGAATTAGAGTGAGTGAGCCATGTGTTACACACTGTTTATTGAATTAGACTAAGTGAGCCATGTATTATAAACTGTTTATTGAATTAGAGTAAGTGGGCCGTGTGTTACAAACTGTTGATTGAATTAGAGTAAGTGAGCCGTGTGTTACAAACTGCTTGTAGAATTAGAGTGAGTAACCCTGTGTGACAAACTGCTTGTTGAATTAGAGCAAGTGAGCCATGTGTTACAAACTGCTTGTTGAATTAGACGTAGTGACCCTGTGTTACAAACTGTTGATTGAATTAGAGTAAGTGAGCCGTGTGTTACAAACTGCTTGTTGAATCAGAGTGAGTGACCCTGTGTTACAAACTGCTTGTTGAATTAGAGCAAGTGAGCCATGTGTTACAAACTGCTTGATTATGCTTTCAGTAAACTGTGTGGACCGCCACTATGAGGCAGACCCGGACCGCCTGGCCCTTATCTGGGAGAAGGATGAACCTGGCAACGAGGAGTACTTCACATACAAGTAAGAACAACTCACAAGGGCCACACAGGATTCTGATATTGACTGAGGCGATACTGATTCACGAGCGATTTAACCCAATATTAGGGTAATAAGACGTGAAATAAATTACTTCTACTCTTCAAACTTTGGCTATGTTCCCATGACAACCAATTTCCAAAATATTGAATATTGTGTATACTTGCTTTAATAAACAATGTTTTAAGGTAGCAAGGCAACGCTTTTTTTTCATTAAGAAAGAGAATATTGTATGCTTGTTTTAATAAACAATGTTTTAAACTAGGAATAAACAGTTTTTCAAGTTACAAAAGTAATTAAATATATGCCCCTATTGATGATAGCATACCCAAGTTCTAAGCGTACACATGTCAAATTGGAGTTCCCCAAAAATCTCCATCTGAAGCAGATGTACAGAAATATACCGATTACAAAAATCAATTCAGGAAACGTTATCATTCTAGGACGTAAATGACACAATTTCCTGAGAGTTCACTATATAATATATATTGTATCTATATATATATATAATATATATATATGTATATATTTTATCAATAATATATATGTATGCATTTTATATGTAGAAATATGTATAATATAATAGATATTTTATATTTAGATATATATTATATACATATTTTATATAGGTATATATGTTTTACCTCGTCCCCTAGCCTCCTGGCTAATTATAGCACAGGGAGAGGTGGCACTTCCACTTGATTCAATTTGCGTTTCCACCTCACCAAGTACAGACATGGAAAAGTGAGCAGTGAGTTAGTCTTTATCACTACTACTTGTGAGTACACATTACTATACTGCAGGTATATTCATGTGTTATATTTGCTATTGCACGGGTGTTTCAATGTGGAAAATGTCTAAGAGACACTTTATGGAATATTGTGTGCTGACATTTGGTGGGTAAATTATTTCAACATTGACATTGGCATGTTGGGCCAATTTAGCTTTCATTGACATTGACATTGTTTGTCAATACACTGTCATCCTATGGACATGTGCTAAACACAGCACAGTTTACACTTCTGCCTGTTTAAGGTTTTTCCAGTCACACATGGAGTTGTGACTTACATTATGCACAGACTATGTGCATTTACACTAGTGTTGACAGACTCAGTTGAATATACACTGAGTAGACGTTGACAGCCGGTGACTGGCTGTGAGACCTGGTTGATGGCCGGTGAGCATACAGTGGACAGCCACTGACAGCGTACAGTTGACACTTTACCCATGCAACTTTTTGTAGTTTGACTGCATGTTGAGTCATTTCAACTTGCATTCCTACCTCACAGATTACGGACGTGGAAAAGTGAACAGTGTTTCAGTATTTACCACTTTCTTCGGTTTGTAAATATATAGACTTGACTTTGGGGGTGGTTTTAACATTACTGGTTGCAGAACTCCAACATTGGTCGTAATGCGTAGCATTACGTTTGATGCGAGGGAAGGGAGATTAACTTCAGTAGGGAGTGTTGTAGAAGCTGGGGACATCTTTACAACGTTGTAACGACGAAGGGTTGAGGCGGCCCCGAATCTCTTTGGTCCGGCGGTAGTTGAGCGGTAGTACGCACTTGTATCCAGTCGACAGCAGCAAGGGTTTCGAGGAAGGGCGGGTAAAGATGGGTGCAGCGGTGGTTCCAGCAACAAGAACAAAGCGAGAGAAAACGTAAAGGTACAGGGCCCCACCCAAGCACACAACTCCCCTGGTCAGACGGAGGAGTATGCCTGGGAGGAAAAAAAAAGGGTAGACTATAGGAAAGAGAAATGAGGAGATTTGAGTCAAAGGACCGTGTCTATTTGCTCTATGGCGACCAACCAGCGAGCCATAGACACGGACAGAGTAAGAGTAGAAAGTGAAATGCCGGTGGGCCCCCCCTCCTGGAACTCTTTTCAGACATATCAAGGAGGAGCAAGGCCGGCGGAGAGGAGATAGAGAGAGGTGTGGACAGAGTGCGGTCCGGATCGCAAGTGAATATAGACTTACTGCTATCATATTATCTGATAATATCTGCCATTGGACTGGTGTTTCAATGTAATTATTTTGAACATACACTTTATTTGATAATGTGTGCTGACATTAGGTGAGAAAATTATTTCAACCTTGACATTGAGATGTTAGGTCAATTTAGGTACCATTGACATTGTGTAAAGGGGTAAAGGGGACAAACAGGGTAACTGAGGAGGTAACACAGGCTGAGGAGGCACAGCGCAATACAAGGGGCTCATGAGGAGCAGGAGGCTCGCGATGAGCAGAGAGTCAGGGGCTCATGAGGAGCAGAGGATAAATAGTGAGGGGCTCATAAGGAGCAGTGTCAGAGTTGGTAGAGGGGGGGCCGAGGAGCCCTCCGCCGCAGAGGGGGGAGGGTAGAGGAGGGAGAGTTGGGTGGGTGGGTGGAGAAGAAAAGGGGCAGAGAGCTGGAAGGCGGCTGGAGGCTGAGTGCCTGAGGGAGGTCGGCGGGCGGCCTTATAAGGGGGGAAGTGAGCAGAGGCAGGAGGGGGTGAGTCGCTCAGGGCCGGGGGGAGGTGAGCAGCGGGGGTGAGTCGCTCAGGGGCGGGGGAAGTGAGCAGTGGCAGGAGGGGGGGGGTGAGTCGCTCAGGGCCGGGTGAGGGCGAGGGTGAGCAGCGGGCGTCACGCGAGGCGCGAGTGCTGGGTGAAAGCGGGTAGAGGGGGGGGGGGGTGAGTCGCTCTCCCTCCCCTCGCATCAAACGAAATGCTTCGCATTACGACCGATGCGCGAGAAGGAAGAACAGAGGCGGAGGTGGGAAAACTGAAGGCGTTTTTTATTGTGACGCCTCGGGCAACATACAGAGAAACAGTGAGGAAAAACATAACATTGACAAGGTAAGGTAAAGAAAAATAATAATAAGAATAAAAAAAAAAAAAAAAAGGGGACAAACAGGGTAACTGAGGAGGTCACACAGGCTGAGGAGGCACAGCGCAATACAAGGGGCTCATGAGGAGCAGGAGGCTCGCGATGAGCAGAGAGTCAGGGGCTCATGAGGAGCAGAGGATGAAATAGTGAGGGGCTCATAAGGAGCAGTGTCAGAGTTGGTAGAGGGGGGGCCGAGGAGCCCTCCGCCAAAGAGTAAGGAGAGGGCTCGAGGCACGCCCGAGGCGGGGGCGCGGGGCGCCCGAGGCGGGGCCCGGAGAGGCAGGCCAGGATGAGAGGAAGGTCCGGGGTCTACGTGGAGGGGGAGCGGGCGGCCAAAAAAGGGTAGGCCCGCTCCTGAGGGCTGGGGGAGGAGGTCCGGTGAGGGTCGAGCAGGGGGGCAGCGAACTCCTCAGGGCTGGGCTGGGTGGGAATGGGGGTCGGGTCGGGCGGCTTCATGAAGGCGGTGTCGTGAAGGTCGGTGCCGTGTAGGTCGGTGGCTGGGCTGTCTGGGGGGGGGGGGGTCTCCCGTGAGGCTGGGCTGAGTCGTCTGAGGTGTGAGGTGCGAGGTGGTGATCCTCGGCTTCGTCTGGGCGGCGTTTCGATCGGTGTTGCTGGGGGACCGTCGGTGGGCGTTGCGTAGCTGTCGGGAATGGTCGGGGTGAGGCGCCGGGCTATGCCCCCCGGGCCAGCCGGGGGGAGGCCGGCGGATCAAAAATCCGCCGAGGTGGCGGGGGTCTGGCGCTCACGGGCTTGCTTGGTGCGGCATGCGGCCTCGCTATGCAATGTTAGTATGCGCCGGACGTTGGCGCAATACGCACAGACGTGCCGGTGCCTGTTTCCCACCTCGCCGTGAGCCTCTCCGAGGGGTGCCCGATCGCACGAGGTGGGATCGCGGTTCCAAGCGGAGCAGGGGGCCCCGTGAGCGTGCCTATCGTAGGCGGTGCGGGTGTCGACCTGCTGCCGGGGCAGGTGTGCGCCTCGGGCCCCCTCGTCGCCTCGGGGAGCTGGTGTTGCCGGGGTGGTAGGCGTGGTGAGGGAGTCGAGCCTGACCGCGTTGAGGGCGACAGGGTCATGCCACCCCTGGGGGAGCCTTCCGTCCGCGATCCAGGAAAATATGGTCTCTGAGTACTGGCGGACGGTCGGCCAGGGGTGGATGAGGATGTCCCTCATGACGGTGAGGTGGTGGTGGTGTAGGCCCTGGAGGGAGTGGGCCGGGACGGAGGGATGGTTAACCAAGGTGAGGAGGGCGAGGCTATACTCGTCCCTGGTCGCCTCCCCGAGTTTTACCGCCTTGCGCCCCGGCCCCCTTTCCACGAGGTCGCAGGGGAAGACGTAGTCAGCGGGAATACCTCGGCGGCGTACGGTGTGTTGCGCCTCGGCGGATGCGAGGATGTCCCGGACTGCGTCGGCCGCGGATGTTGGGGTGTGCTCCGCGGGATCCTGACGGTAGGCGACCGACGGTGTCGAGCTGGCGTGCACGCGGCTGTACAGCTCGTACTGCGGGTGCAGGCCTCCGGGCTGAGTCGCGTGAGGTGGAGGCGGCGGCCGGCTCCCGGCTGCGGCGTGCACCCGAGATGCCGGGACGGGCGGCAGGCTGTAGGCGGGCTCCTGCCGCGGCGCGGGTGCAGGCAGGTCCGAGGCTCCTCGGGCGATCCCCGTCTCAACGGCCTGGACGCGGCTGGTGAGGCGGGTGATGGCCTGGATGAGGAGGGCGATCTCACTGCTGGCGTGGCCCGAGGGTGCTGCGGGCGAGGTGGGGGCCGTGGAGGGGAGGGATCCCCCCGGGGAGCCCGTAGAAAGGTTCCGATAAATCGGCCCAAACTTTGGTTGAAGATTTAACTTCAGTAGGGAGTGTTGTAGAAGCTGGGGACATCTTTACAACGTTGTAACGACGAAGGGTTGAGGCGGCCCCGAATCTCTTTGGTCCGGCGGTAGTTGAGCGGTATTACGCACTTGTATCCAGTCGACAGCAGCAAGGGTTTCAAGGAAGGGCGGGTAAAGATGGGTGCAGCGGTGGTTCCAGCAACAAGAACAAAGCGAGAGAAAACGTAAAGGTACAGGGCCCCACCCAAGCACACAACTCCCCTGGTCAGACGGAGGAGTATGCCTGGGAGGAAAAAAAAAGGGTAGACTATAGGAAAGAGAAATGAGGAGATTTGAGTCAAAGGACCGTGTCTATTTGCTCTATGGCGACCAACCAGCGAGCCATAGACACGGACAGAGTAAGAGTAGAAAGTGAAATGCCGGTGGGCCCCCCCTCCTGGAACTCTTTTCAGACATATCAAGGAGGAGCAAGGCCGGCGGAGAGGAGATAGAGAGAGGTGTGGACAGAGTGCGGTCCGGATCGCAAGTGAATATAGACTTACTGCTATCATATTATCTGATAATATCTGCCATTGGACTGGTGTTTCAATGTAATTATTTTGAACATACACTTTATTTGATAATGTGTGCTGACATTAGGTGAGAAAATTATTTCAACCTTGACATTGAGATGTTAGGTCAATTTAGGTACCATTGACATTGTGTTTCAATGTTCTATACAGGCATAAATGGGGTTGTAACTTACATTAGTTACACAATTATGCACAGACACTAGTGTCTGACAGACTCATTTTAACACTGAGAACATATTGACAGCCGGTGAGCGGCCATGAGACCCGGTTGACAGCCGGGGAGCATTCAGTTGACAGTCACTCACAGTGTACAGTTGACAGCATATCTTATGCTGTTTGTATACACAGTACACATGTTTATGTAAACTGAGTGTGCTTAATTGGAATAGTGCGCTAGGATGCGCAGAAAGTCCCACCGGTCTGGACTAATTGGTGCAGGTGCTCAGGCTTGAAACTTGAACATGTCATGTGCTCCTTCATGTGCTCACGGGGGTTATCACATATAATCTTTGAGAGTAATGCGGACCATTTTTGTTCCTTTAAAGTGAATGTGAATTGGTTTGTTTGTTGTTTGTTGTTTTATGTCCTAGCAACATCTAAGGTCATATCTGGACAGTTGTGACTTGGTAGGCAACCGGTGGCGAGTTGCTGCTGTCAGATCACGCACCAAATAAGGCAAAGCTAGTCTATGACTCCATGAACAATCCAGTTCATTGTCATATGAACATAGATACCATATGGCATTATGCACACTATCACACTAACCAGTGCTGATGCTATTCAGAGTGCGGTAATCAGACGGATTGCAAAGCTCATCTATGACACCATGAACAACCAGTTCATTGTCATAAAGACATAGATGCCATGCTGCACTAGGCACACTATCACACTGACTAATAGTGATAATATTCAGACAGCTGTAGTCAGTGGATTGCAAAGCTCATCTATGACACCATGAACATCCAGTTCATTGTCATATGGACATAGATGCCATGTGGCACTATGCACACTACCACATTAATGGCCCTTCAGGGCGTTAAACCCCAGAACCCATTTGGGAGTGGGAGTCATGGGCATGAGAACCCCAGACAGTTGTGTATATGTAAAGACACATACTAGTTGTGAATTCTCACACTATGAAAATGGAACTTGAAAGTCATGAGTAGGTAAACCCCAGAAGTAGGCATAGTTGTGAGTTCACTCTATGTGACCCTTATATGATTGTATAGGGAAAGCCTATTTAGGTCTTGTTGGCAGGGTGGGTCCAGTCCAGTATTTTCTCCATTTTAGTACAACTCACATTGGTACTATAATAGGCATTCCAAGTCATTACACTGGCACTCAGTGGACAGGCTACATATATAGATATATATATATCTATATATGTGGTTAATATATATATATATATTTCTAGCTGTATGGGGTGTGTTTACATACACAGTCTGACTTGTGGCCAGCTACACACCAAGGGTAGTAGTAGGTAATTAACCATAAGGTAATCAACTCTATTGGCTGAGGCCATGATTGAGTGTGATAGGCACAATTATACACTCTTTACTGACTGTCTAGACAGACCCAGACCAGCAGACATTTAAAGTCTGACATACACTTACGAGCACTGGACATTCCTTGGGCAAGCAAGGAACACACAGGGCCTAACTAAGCCCAACATACAACTACCAATGGGCATTGTTTAACACACAAGTGTTGCATTTAATAAAAAGGGGAAAACCATTACTGGGTGTTGGCTTTTCTTAGGAAACTACTTTTGTATAGTTTAGATTTAAGATGGAAAATTTCACTTTTAACTTAGAAAGCAGAAATTACCCAACTTGTACCAGTTGGCTGTGCACACTTAACTGTATAACATATGGGTAATAGTCAGTGATCATGATGCCTCATCATCTAGAAAGTGATTAGTTAAATCCACTTTTGAAATTATTGCACTGACTTATTGGGATTAGTAGTTACTTATTACAGATTACTCAATAAATCCATACAATATAACATTGCTCTGACCAGTATGGTTCAGCTACCGCTTCACACATACATTTAGATCAATGGCTAATAATAAATAAGTCTCTTAAGGTGCTAGATACTGCTGGCCAATTCAAGTAATATAGCAGGGTTCTTGCTGCACATGAAATACAAACGTGCTCTGTCTACATCTGGGCACAAATATGATGGTTTGATGCAAAGAGGTGCACGCATCGCATCTGTACATAAGAAACATTGCATCTGTACATAAGAACATAGGTCCTGTAAAGAAACAGGGCCACAGAAATGGTAGTAAAACATACCCAAGAGCAGATTGAGGGATGACTACACATTTTGTGCCTACAGGCACAGAATCAGGTTAAGAAACTGACCTGGATGGCGTAAGGTTCGGGATGAAATCAATAGAAGGGCTCAGCCCTCTGTGTGTTTTAGGCTTACATTATCAGGCTTATATACTATTTTGCCTAGTAGCATGATATGGGTTGGTTTGGTTTGAACCCTGGTTTACACGATGAAACCATTACTCTGCATAGCTACTTTGAGCAACTTGAAGAGCAGAGAAAGCCATCTATGGCAGTACCAGATTTTCAATTTGCACTTCAGGATCCTGTTAGTACACTTCAGGATTGGTCGTAATGCGTAGCATTGCGGTTGATGCGAGGAGAGGAAGAGACCCTCCCCCGCCCTGGGCTGTCGCGCAGCGTTCTCGCCTCACCCGACGCCCGCTCCCCTCCTCCCGCTCCCCCGCCCCGGGCTGTCGCCCAGCATTCTCACCTCACCCGACGCCCGCTGCTCCCCTCGCCCTCCCCCGGGCCGGCTGCTTTCACACCTCACCTGCTGCCGCCCTCCAGCCCCCCTTATAAGGCCGCCGGCCGGCCTCCCTCAGCCACTCGCCTGCCTGCCTCCCTCCTGCCCAGAAAATTTCTACTTTGGCTCTTCACTCCACCTCGGACCGCTGCAACTCCTCAGGCCGCAAGCATGCCGGGACAAGGAAAAGGTAAGGGCCGCAAGGGCTCCCGGGCGACCGCCCTGGCCACCCCGGGACCATCCTCAAGTTCACGGCGGGACGAGTCACCCTCCTCGGCCCCGGCGTCCCCCTCGGCGCCCTTGGACCGCACCTCGGGCACCGACACGACGGCGATCCTGGAGGCCCTCCATCGCCTCCAGACCGAGCAGTGGGAGACTGCCGCCCGCATGAAGGCTCTGGAGTCCGGCGAGGCCCGACCCCCGCCGGAGACGCCCTCACCTGCACCGAGACGCCAGGCCACCCACATCTCCGCGCCCGCCCCGGCACCTCGGGCGCGCGCCCCGGCCGGGGCCCGGCCCCCGCCGCCACCTCAGGCGACCCTGCCGGGGGCAGCTCACCCCCAGTACCGAGGAGCCGACCCAGCATACCCCAGCTTCCGCAGCCGACGCCGTGCGGGAAATATTGGCATCCGCCGAGGCGCGGCACTCCGTGAGGCGCCAAGGTATACCGGCAGAGTATATCTTCCCCTCAGATTTAGTGGAGAGGGGGCCCGAGAGGAAGCCGGTGAAGAGGGGCGAGGCGACGAAAGACGAGTATAGCCTCGCCCTTCTCACCCTTATCGACCACCCCAGCTTCCCCGCCCACTCCGCCCAAGGCCTGCACCACCATCACCTCATCGTACTGAGGGACAACCTCGTCTACCCGTGGCCGACCGTCCGCCGTTATTCCGAGACGGTGTTTACTTGGACGGGAGGCTCCCCCACGGGTGGCACGAGCCGGTTGCCCTCAACCTCCTGAGGGTCGAATCCCTCACCATGCCCGCTCACCAAGCAGCGAACACACCAGCCCGCCCCCTAGATCCAGAAAGACCCCGGCCCCAGCCCCGCGCCCAGGCCGACACCCGGGTCCCCTACAGCAGGGACCTCCACGGGGCACCCTGCAACTCGTGGAACCGGGACCCCACCTCATGCACCCAAGCCACCCCGGGGGAGGTCCACGGCCAAGGGGCCACCAAGCAGCGCCACACGTGCGCGTATTGCGCCAATGTACGGAAAGTCCTCACCATGCATAGTGAGGACAAATGCATGGCAAAACGCGCACGTGAGCGTGCGGCACCCCCCACCTCGCCGGATTTTTAGTAAGCCGGCACCTCCCGACCGGCCCAGAGGCCCTTAACCGGCCCACTGATCACCAAAAAGCCGCCCTCTCCACCAGAACGCCATCCAGCCCCCCTGACACCGCCCCCGGCCCCCAGCCGGAGGCCCACCGGAGCACCATCAGCTTCCCCGAGGCACGGCCTGACCACCGCCTCGGCGCCGACCTCGTCTGCACCACTCCCTCGGCCGGGGACCCTCACCCCGCCCCTAAGGCTCTCAGTGCCTCCCAGCACCCGCTGCTTACCAACACCCTCGACCCAGACGTCCACCTCGACCCCGGCGATACCGCCTTCCTCTGCCCCCCCGCCGACCACCCTCCCGACCCCCCCCGACCCCGCCCCCCACCCCGCATGACTTTGCTGCCCCCCTCTCCTGCCCTGGCCGCACCTCCTCCCCCCCCAAAACCCCTCCCGCCTCAGCGCCCACCCTCGACGAGCCCACTGTCGACGTCATCGACCCCCACCTCCAGGCCACCCTGCCCGCCGCCCCCACCTGCGGCCCTACCCCCTCCCAACCGTACCGCCCCACCGTCCTCTCTACCTGGCCCCACACCTCCGGCGAGGCATGGGCCCGGTACCCTGCCTTTGACCGCACCTACACCGCCCTCCGGGAAGCGGGCCTACCTAATTTTTTGGCCGCCCGCATCCCCCTCCCCTCAGGCCTCCACATCCCTGCCTGGCGCTCCCGCCTCCAGGACTACCATGACCCAGCCGTCCTCGACTTGCTCGAGTTCGGCTTCCACGCCAACTACTCCGCCTCGACCCCCCCCCCCCCCACCCTTCCTTCTCCAACCACCGTGAGCCCCCCGAGCATCTAATCCATATCCAGGAGTTCGTCGACACGGAGCTCGCCCTCGGCGCCCTCATCGGCCCATTCACTGTCCCTCCCTTCACCCCCTGGACACAGGTCTCGCCCATGATGACCCGCCCCAAGTCCGACTCAGGAAAGAGGCGGGTCATCGTCGACTTCTCCTACCCCCGAGGCGCCAGCGTGAACTCGGGCATCCCCCGACGCGAGTACCTCGGGGAGCCCCACGCCTACACCCTCCCCTCCGTCGCCGACGTAGGCGCCGCCTCGTGACCCAAGGCATTGGGGCCTACGTCTGGTCGGCAGATATATCCCGGGCCTACCGCCAGCTCCGTGCCGACCCGCTATCCTGCCCTCTCTACGGTATCTGCCTCAATGGGAAAATGTATGTGGACCTCGCCCTCCCTTTTGGGTGCCGCTCCTTGGGCGCGGCGTGCGTTCGCGTCACTTCGGCGGTGGCCTGGATCATTCGACGCGAGGGCTTCCACGCCCTCGTCTACGTCGATGACTTTATCGAGTGCGAGGGCTCCTACCTGAGGGCCTGCCAGGCATTCGACGCCTTCCTCGCCCTCACCGCAGCCCTCGGGCTCGACGTGGCATCCGGGAAGTGTCACCCGCCCGCTGTCCGCCTCACCTGGCTCGGGTTCGCCCTCGACAGCGAGGCGATGACCATCCGGGTCGCCCCCGACAAAGTCCAGGCCCTCGTCGAAGACTGCGAGAGCCGCATCGCGCGCCCCACCCTCGGGAAACAAGAGCTCCAAAGCCTACTGGGCCGCCTCAACCACGTAAGCAGCTGTGTACTCCCCGGCCGGAAGTTCATGGCCCGGCTCCTCGGGGCTCTGCGCAGCTGCTTCGGGGCCACCACTCTCACCCTCGCCGATGACGCCCTCCGGGACCTGAGGTGGTTCACCACCTATGGGCGGATCTCAAACGGCCTCTGTCTCCTCCGGGCCCCGGAGGGTCGCCGGCTGGTGCTTGAGTGTGACTCCTGCCTCACCGGCGGAGGGGCCTACTCCCCCACGCACTTCTTTGCCCGAGGGTACTCTGAGGACTTCCGGGCGCGCTTCCCCACGATACACGAGCTCGAGGCGGTGGACCTCGTCGTCGCCCTCTGTGCCCTCCCCGCGGACGACATCGCGGGGGCGACGGTGGTGGTCAACACCGACAACATGGCCTCCGCCATCGCGCTCGAGACCGGACGCGCCCGAGACCCTACCCTCGGGACCTGCGCAAGGGAGCTCTGGCTGATGGCGGCCACCGGCTCCTTTGAGCTCCGTATTACGCACAAGCCCGGGGCGGACCTCCTCCTCGCCGACGCCCTCAGCCGGGCCCACCTATCAGGGCCCTGGGCCGCGACGGCCCGCGCCGAGGTGGCCCGCCTCGGGCTTCTCCCTACCGATGCCACTCACGATGCCTTCCCCTTCTACCCCGGCCTCTAGGTTACCCTCCTACCCCGGCGACTTGGAAGAACCGCCGTCGCCAGGCCGAGGAGTTCGTCACCTACGCGGTTTCCCGATGCGTGGACCCTCTCGCGCCCTCGCCCTTCGACGTAGCCGCCTTCACCGCCGCCCTCTTCTGCCACGGCATCGCCCCGGCCTCCGTGAAGAACACCGTCTCGGGGGCCCGGTCCTGGGTGGAGGGCACCGGGGGCCTCACCTCGGGCTTCGACGCCGGCCTCCCCAAGGATGTCTGCCGGGGGGGGAACGCTCCTCCGCGCACGTTCCGCGCCAGGCTCCCCCCCCCCTCTCTCCACACCAGCTCATTCTCGCCATCACGCACCTCACGCGAGCGCCCCCGCCTCGCTCGTGCCTCGGGCCGCGCTCCTCCTCGGGTACTTCGGCATGCTGCGGCAATCCAACCTCCTGGCCCCGAGTCCCGAGGGGTGGGGCGGCCCCCACACGCTCACCCGCGACGACATCCGCCCCGCGCCCGGAGGGCTCCGCCTCATCATCAGGAGTTCCAAGACTATCTCCGGCCCCTCGGGCGCGGTCGCCCTCTTCATCCCTGCCATCCCGGGCTCTGCCCTCTGCCCCGTCTCGGCGTGGCAAGGCGCCGTCGCCCTCTGTCCCGCTGCCCCGGATGCACCCGCCTTCCTCATGCCCTCCGGCTGCCCCCTCGACCCGCGCTCCCTCACTGCGCTCCTGCGAGGGGCCCTGCAGGCCCAAGGGGTGCCGGCGCCCGAGTCCTTCACTCTCCACAGCCTCCGCCGAGGCGCCGCCCAAGCCTGCCAGTGCGCCTGGGTCCCCCTCGCGGAGATCATGGCCCAGGGCACCTGGTCCTCCGGGGCGGTGCACTCCTACATACACCGCCTCGCACCCTCGGGCGCGCCGCGAGCCCTCTCCTCCGCCTTGGTGGAGGGCTCCTCGGCACCCCCTCATTGACTTGCTACAGACTATGACTCTGCCCCCTAAGGGCCCTTTGTACATTCATTCTTGCTGCTCCTCATGAGCCCCTTGTCATTGCATTTGCTCCTTCTGAGCGCTTTTCTTACTGTTTGTTCCTCTGTATACTTTTCCTGTTGAGGCGTCCAATAAACGCCTTTTTCCCACTCCCGCTTTCCTTTCTTCCTTTTCGCGCATCGGTCATAATGCGTAGCATTGCGGTTGATGCGAGGAGAGGAAGAGACCCTAAACCGCCCTGGGCTGTCGCGCAGCGTTCTCGCCTCACCTGACGCCCGCTCCCCTCCTCCCCCTCCCCCGCCTCGGGCTGTCGCCCAGCATTCTCGCCTCACCCGACGCCCGCTGCTCACCTCTCCCTCGCCCTCCCCCGGGCCGGCTGCTTTCACACCTCACCTGCTGCCGCCCTCCAGCCCCCCTTATAAGGCCGCCCGCCGGCCTCCCTCAGCCACTCGCCTGCCTGCCTCCCTCCTGCCCAGCACATTTCTCCACCCACCCACCCAACTCTCTTCTACCTCTTCTTTCTCAGCTGGTGGAGGGCTCCTCGGCACCCCCTCACTGACTTGCTACAGACTATGACTCTGCCCCCTAAGGGCCCTTTGTACATTCGTTCTTGCTGCTCCTCATGAGCCCCTTGTCATTGCATTTGCTCCTTCTGAGCGCTTTTCTTACTGTTTGTTCCTCTGTATACTTTTCCTGTTGAGGCGTCCAATAAACGCCTTTTTCCCACTGCCGCTTTCCTTTCTTCCTTTTCGCGCATCATGTTAGTGCTAGTCTATCATAATACCCTAGTGTTTATATGATGACTGTTGCCAGGACTTAGAAAACAAACAGTCTGTGATGACATATAAGATAGGACATCATTGCAGAGTTTAACCTACCTGTGGGGAGGTAAATATAATTGATCCCATTTCAGCTTATCCTAAATAGTTTGACAACTTGGTAGCTAGTAACTCTCATTGATGTACCGTCAGATGACATAAAATAGGAGTTACCTCCAGACAGGGTGATTCGGCAAGGCAAAGCCTTGGGAGTTTTGAGGAAAATAGCCTTTTCATGATAGGATTTTATAGATTCATAGAATGACTACATGATAGGATTTATACATTCATAGATAACTACTCTGATAATAGGTACTCCAAAGTGATTTTATATTTTAAATGTTTTAGTGTTTAAAATTAGATATGTGTATAGATCTTTTAAATCCAATTCCAGTGATATCAAATGTATATAGATTTCTTGAATAGTTCTGGAATTATGAGGGTTTAAAGATTCATTTTTTTCGCCCTTATTTGTGCACATTTCCAAATTAGGGAAATCTAGGTTTTTAAGGCCCCAACACAAAAGCTATGTTGTGTATAATTTGTCCAATATCAAAGAATCTCACTCTCTATAGCACAAATAACAGCCTCCATTTTTATCCAGACCATTAGCTTTGTTATTCTGTAAGATATTTCATGCTAATCTTGCTAAATTCTTTAATTTCTACTGAATATCATCAGGGTTAATGATAAATTCTTTGAAACATCATAACTTCTGTTCTACTTACACTATCACTATTTTTTATTCCAAAATAATCAGAATCAAAGCTGTATATGATCATACATGTTTTGAATTAATATGAGGCAACAACTGAAAGTTCACTTTTATAGGCATTGCTGGCTGACTACAAGTCTAGGTCACAAAGATATTAACTTTATTAAGATGATTAAGCAGATTCTCTAGGGCAACAATAGGCTTCAGAAATGTTTTCAATGTCTGGCACCTTCCATACTCTAAAGTCATTGTTGATGGGTGCCACATCGAGCTTTTTCTGCCGAAACAGAAGCTTCTATCAACACCATGTTCGTCGCTCCGGTGCGGGGACAGGAAGACATGGTAATTTCTCAGACTAACCTTGCCGAGTATGATATAAATCTCAACCAAATATTGTTCTGGTTAGGTAGAGGAAGACTTGAGTTTTCTGATGATATAATTTTCAGGACGATCCTGATTAACTTTCAAGGAGTATGAGCGTCTGAATGTTTTACTCCTTCTGTTCAATCAAATTTCCCACTCAAAGACAGACATGATATGCTAATGAAGCCTGGTTTCTTCTCCATCTTTCATTGGTGGTTATTTTTAGCTCAGGTGACCAGACTCAGCAAGGTAGCAATTTTAGGGAAGGGAGTGGCTAAGACTGGATGCAAATAGACTATGGCAAACATGCACAGAGCTGCTGATGGTACACCCAAACATGTGTCCATTGACTCTAATTTATTTCATCATGTTAATTATAAATCGAACAGCCTAAAAGACAAAAGAACAGGCATTCACTTCATATAATTTCTTTTTCAAACAAACAGAATTAGCGGAGATTGAAGCGGTTTTAGAATGGTTAAATTATGTCAGATTTTGCGATGCGGACAGCGTATCCACCCACTTTGGAGTACCTACTGATAAAAATGTATATGTACCGTATACGTTCATGGGAAATATGAAAATAGTATATTAAAATATACCAGGCTTATAAATGCTACATATGATCCACCTAGCCCTATAACAGTGGATTTGGGTCTAAATAAAAACAATTCGACTCTATACAATTAGAAGCAAATGTCTTAACATTCACAAAGATATCACAAATAAGGGTTCACAAAAGATAAGTTGGATGTGAGCCCCTCAGAGAACAACTGTGTTCAAAAGAAGTAATTGGGACCCCTAGTTCAATCCCATTAAGAAAGCTAGCAATACAATGATGAAACCGAAATTATGATTAGGTAAACATCTCCCTGTGCTATAATTAGCCAGGAGGTTAGGGGACGAGGTGAAATAGAATAATTATGTGAGACTTACCTGGGTTTAGTTGACACATAATTGTTGTTTTACCGAGTCCGATAGACTTGGCTTGTTATATACAGTTCCCGCCCACCCTAGTGGTGAATGTAAGGAACTTCGGTCTGCCGAAGGGAGGAAAACAAAAAAACTGAAAAAAGGGGATAATTAGTTGGTAAAGGATTGAATCAAGTGGAACTGCTGCCTCTCCCTGTACTATAACAAGCCGAGGCTATCGGACTCAGTAAAACAATTATGTGTCAGCTATACCCAGGTAAGTCTCACATAATTATTCTATCTATATATATATATATATATATATATATATATTTTACCTCGGTATACAGCCTCAGGCTAGCCTCAGGCTAGGGAGAAGGAAGCACGTGAGGTACCAGCAATTAGCATATACAACTCACGACTGGATTACGTGTCGTTGGGTTGCTCCGGCAAAATTAGTCTACATACAAGCAAATACGCAGTAAGTATAATAAAAACTGTGGTTAGCTTAATTACGATGCATTAGAGCATCATTATGGAAAGTTTAGACTTTCTTTGGTCCAATTTGGACGAGTTATTTAGTTATAAACAACCAAGGATAGAACACTCGAGTGGGTTTCTCGAAGGAACCAAACCGGTCATTAGCGGTTATGTCAACACCCGGGTCACCGTGTGACTATGGGTAGAGATGTGGGTTTCGCCCTATCTCATGTGGAAATTCTCTCGTACTCTAATAGATAGTAATGTTGGAGATGCTCCTGGGTTTCTTTTATAGACTCCCCTAGACAAAACTTTTTCAGGCGTTTCTCCGAGTTTCGTAGCATTTTCTCCAACTTGTTGACGTAGTAGTCACAGGTGGGAGAAGTGTGCGGAACAGAGGGATGGGCGGGACGATACACTGGTCCCGACCCCGCGTAAGATTTGGGCTTGACCCACAATCCACGCACAAATTTAGCTTATTACGCCTGTGTTATAACGGTATAAACACGTTCTCTAACACCACTAGATGTCCAGTTGAGTTTGAAACAACCATATTGTGACATATATATATACCGGGACTGACCAAAAATATTTGTTTCAGTTCCCGATGGCCACGAAGCGGAGTAAGCGAGGTGCAGCAGCAGCCGAGGGGCGTGTTCCGAGTGGATTGGACGAGGAGTACGACTCCTCACCCGTGTTGTCGGCAGTGCCTTCGACACAGCCCGGGGCGCATATCCTCTCCGAGGCGGACGAGGACATAGTGCCTGACGGGGCCGCGGCTCCAAGTTCGGAGGCTCGGTTTGCGGCGATGGAGAGTCATATTATGTCTCTTAAACCACCGGTGTCTCTTAAACGGCGAATGCCGAGTGTCCAAGATGAGTTATCATTTGAGGATTTCTCGGAGACAGACTCAGCGATGGAGCTTATGGCTCCTCCTCCTCCTTCTCCTAAATGGAGGAAGAAGAAGAAACACATCATTTCTTCTGGTGATGATTTCACCAAGGAACGGGGGAAGACTGGACTTCGCAAAAAGCGGAAGACCAAGTCCAAGAAGAAGAAGAAGAGGAACGATTCTTCTTCTTCCGATTCTTCCACGGATTCCACTTCCACGGAATCAGACTCAGACACACAATTTGAAGGTGTCTATGCTGCCATTGGTGGCAAAGTGGCTAAGAAAGTGGAGAAGCCAAAGGCTAAGCGCATTAAAACCACTACGCTTATGCGTGAGACCATTAATGGCCATTTCCGCACGTTTAAACCGGCGGAAATTATCTTCAAGTTAGGAGATGAATTAACAGGCATTAAGGGTGTTCCCAACTCCATCATTAAGGAGATGGACCGAGATGTCAATATGACGGATGACCGTAAGAAATTTGAGGGTGTGTTGCACACAGTGCATAAGGCGGTGCTTGGTACCCTAACAGCTATTGCTCCTGTGGCAAATAGAATGCAAAGAGAAAATAAGTTCTCGTCTTTGGCTAAGATGATGGACAAAGGAATTGCATTGTTAGCGGCGGCAGGTCGCCGCCGCTAACAATGCAATACCGAAGATATGAGAATGTCTTCAAGTCGGTTTGCACAGATGCTGGCAAAGAAGTGGCTCGCTCAAAGAAGATTACGGATAATGATGGGAAAGAGTTTACGCTCTTTCTCGCTCCAGAGCCGATTAAAGGGAAACCTTTAGATAACACGAAAATGTTTGGCAGTCAACTACAATACCTCTATAAAGAGGTAGAAACTGCAGCCAAGAGTGGCAAAAACATGGATGGCAAGAAGAAACAGGAAACCCCTCGTTTCAAAAGGTCACGAGGGGATTTTCGTCCACGACGGTTCACCAGGGGAACCAGACCGGGCTCAAACTTCGGTCAAGCTTTTTGGGGCCGGGGCGCCCGCTCAGGCTGGACCGACAACACCGCACGGCCACTAGGCCGAGGCGTCAACTCGCCGAGACCCTTCCCCAGGGGCGGGTCCAAGTAGAGGTCCAAACACAGACTTTACAAGTCCCTGCGGCCTCTAAAACCACACAAACTGTAAGCAACTTTGTGGCTGGCAATATTAATAATCATATTTCTGAGTGGCACAAAATTACTAGTGACCAAGAAATTTTACAAATAGTTAGGGGTGTTCACATTCCCTTCACACAATTTCCGGTACAAGGCAGTATACCTTTTCCTTATAAGATTGAACCGGTTGAACGAGAGGCACTAACTAAACAGGTACAAAAGTTCTTTGAGAAAGGAATTATACAAAAAGTGACATACTGTTCAGGAGAGTTTATTTCAAACATCTTCTCGAGACCAAAGCCTAATGGCGAGTTTCGAATGATCCTGGATTTAACAATCCTTAATATAATGGTGGAATATAGACATTTTAAAAATGTTCTCGCTCGAGACCAAAGCCTAAGATACGGCACGAGATCTGATTAAACCAGAATGCGTGATGGCTGTGTTGATTACAAGATGCAAATTTACGCTTCCCATAGTGGAAAAAGACCGGAAATTACTTCGGTTTCTTTGGGATCTGTGGGATAACCAACTCTATGAAGTTTAACTTGCATGCCGAATGGTTTAGCTTGTGCCCCTCGTTTATTCACTAAACTGCTTAAACCTGTTTTCTCAGTAATGGCGCGGAAGGGTCATATAATGTTTCCATACATAGATGATTCCTTTATTATAGCATCGACACAAATTGATTGTGTGAATGCAGTTTTGGATTTATGTGCATTACTTACTAAATTAGGGTTTTATGTACATCCACATAAGTCAGTGCTTAAACCAACAAAACAACTAAAATGTTTAGGGTTTATTCTTGATACACAATCCCTAACAGAGTCGATAACAGAACAGAAAGTAAATAACTTTATGACCACAGCAACCCAGCTTCTTAAGCTACCGAAACCTAAGATTAGACAGGTTGCAGTCCTTATCGGAATAATGATATCTTATGCACCCGCTATTCTATACAGGAAAGCCCATATTAAATCTCTAGAAATAGATAAAAATTTAGCGTTAACACGAACTAAAGGGAATTTTGAGCGAAAGATGTTTATTTCGCAAGAAGGGCAACAGGATATTAGATGGTGGATGCAACACATAGCAAGTTCACCAAATCCAATCCGCATGGCGGAACCTAATACAGTAATTACTACTGATGCTTCGTTAGAAGGTTGGGGAGCTCATCGAGATGAAGTCACAACAGGAGGTAGATGGCTTGATGATGAAAAATCAGACATTAATGCGCTTGAATTGCGTGCTATTTATCTGGGCCTACGTAGCTTAGTCAAGATAACTAAATCACAAGTTAGAATACTAACTGATAACACTACTGCAATGGCATATATCCGTAACATGGGTGGAACCAAATCTAAGCCTTGCAATCAGTTATCTAAACTGATTTGGAACTGGGCACAGGCTCAACAAGTCTGGCTGACTGTAGCACATATCCCAGGGTCACAAAATACACTTGCAGACCATAAAAGTAGAAAATTCCATGACCATTTAGAATGGTCTCTCTCTACACCGTTGTTTAACTTCATTTGTGAAAAATGGGGTTCACCTAAAGTTGACTTGTTTGCATCACGAAATAATAACAAATTACCCTGTTATGTGTCTTGGCATCCTGAACCGGATGCTTGGAAAGTAGATGCATTTGCTATTACTTGGGAAAATAATTATTTTTATATTTTCCCACCGTTTAGCATTATCACAACAGCCGATTTGTGTAGAAAAATCGGCTTGGAAGGTACACATGCTATACTGGTGGTGCCCGATTGGGACACGCAACATTGGCAGCCCAGCAGTTTCACAACTGGCAAAAGAACATATACGATTCCCAAGAAAACTCGGGAATCTGACGCAAGCCACGGACCCGCTAGTGGGTTCACGGCGACGTGCCAACGACTGCCCCTAATTGGCATTCCTTTTCTAAGGAAACAGCTGCAGCAATTTGGATTGGACAAAATTACTGAGAACAGATAGATCTGATGCCTGGAGCCAGGAACTGTCAAAATGTACACAACCTATTTAAAGAAATGGGAGTACATTGTTTGTTAATGAAAGTCAAGCCAACAAATCAACAATTTCGCAAGTAGCTCGTTTTCTTCGTTCTCTAGAGGATGAAGGACTATCCTTTGGGTCGATCAATGCGGCAAGATGTGCGTTATCAATCATATTACCCAGAATTGATGGCGAAACAGTTGGAAAACAATATGTCCTTTGTTATCTACTTCGGTCAATTTATCAAAGGAATCCGCCAAAACCAAAGTATAGTCGGTTTTGGGATGTGGCTATAGTATTTAAGTTGTTTCAGGCTTGGCCTCACAACTCGTGGTTAGATATAAAACAATTAGGTTTTAAGGTCGCGGTCGTGTTATTATTAGTAACGGGACACAGAGGACAGACGATTGTTGCTTTATCCTTAACTGGATTAGAAATAGACAAGAAACAAGCCACGTTTGATTTAGCACAATTGCTCAAATGGAACACGTTAGGTGACCCTTTATCTACGGTTCACTTAGACTGCTTTCCGAATGATCGGAAATTATGTGTTGTGTCAGCCATACGGGCTTATATATCTAAGACAAAGGATTTACGTGCATTACAACAACTATTAGTGAGCTTTATAAAGCCACATAAGGCAATTTCACGAGACACCCTTGCCAGATGGACAATTACGGTGTTGAAATTGGTGTTGACATTGGCTGGAGTGGTTAGTGGGATAGGGCAAATACTCTTCCCACTCAACTAGAGGTGCCATGGTCTCCAAGGCAACGTTCTAGGTATTTTCTCTGGAAAAGAATCAAGCGCACCAGCTGGAAGACAGCTAAGTCGTTTTCAAAACATTACAACAAACGACTAGAAAAGCCTACCGGCATTGCAAAGCGCCTGCTCACCAACTAACAAGAATAGGTGAGAATAAAAACTTTAAAGTTATAATAAGAAATGAATGATATTAAGGATAAAAATGAATTATGTAAAAGTCTCCCTAGCCTGAGGCTAGCCTGAGGCTGTATACCGAGGTAAAAGAGTAGAGTTATACGAATCTTACCTGGGTATAGATGATGGATAACTGTTGTTTTCCCGAGGTATAAGCCTCGGGTAGACGTGGGCTAGGGCCCACCCACCACGCCCTACCACGTCTATTCCGTTGGTGTACCATTACGGGAAAATCATAGTATCCATTGTATTGAAAGATCATTTTTATCCTGAATAAGTAGGTTAAAATTGCTGGTACCTCACGTGCTTCCTTCTCCCTAGCCCACGTCTACCCGAGACTTATACCTCGGGAAAACAACAGTTATCCATCATCTATACCCAGGTAAGATTTGTATAACTATACTATATATATAAATAATCTCAATGCACTATTAGATACAATGCAAAGTGCATAGTATGTAGATGATGAACATCAGTTAGCTAACTGGCATGAACTTATAGAGGGAAGTGTAAGTGCCTTGACATTTTCCCATAATACATTATACTTCATAGCAACTAAGGTTATTCGTCAGCGATCCGAGATGGTCTCTTGCAACCACTTGCAAGCACTTTGCGACCAATTATGACCAAAGAACCCACCTCACTACGACCTCCTTTTAACCAACGCAATGGTCGGAGACCTCTGGGCGACCATTTTGGTCATAAGAAGCTTTTTAGTGCAGTAGCTGCAACCTCCTAGCGACCACAATGGCCACAAGGAGGTCGGCGACCACTGAGGACCATTTTGCAACCACTTTGCAACCATTTTGTGATAACTTGCGACCTCTTTGCGACCATCCCTTTTTTTGTGGTCACAAGCAGTGGTGTGACTGGAGTATAACTGAATGTTCTGTACATCGCAGGCAGCTGTACGAGATGATGAACCAAGTGGCCAACACGCTACGGTCACACGGCGTGCAGCGCGGGGACCGGGTCATCTTCTACATACCCGTGTCGCCCATCGCCGTGGCGGCCATGTTGGCCTGTGCGCGCATCGGGGCTCCCCACAGCATCGTGTTTGCAGGCTTCAGTGCCGGGTCGCTCGCCTCCCGCATCAAGGACTGTACGTATATATGCATACACGCTGACCAGTGACGTCATCATCACGTGACTGATACTCATAATTCACTCAGGTGGACGCACGACTGGCATATATTGTTTTTTGTTTGTTTTACATTAGGGTTATCTGGGTTAATGGTTATTTATTATCCCCGGCTCCCCCCTCCAGGCAGCACTCACGTCCCTGGCTGAACTCGAATTCTCAACCCTATCGTTCTCTCTCTTAAACTAGTGGTATTGGTGGGTAGGTGAGCTTATAGTTCAGTCACACAACGGCCAGCATTCGCCTCCAACTGCCTTACGACCAAAATGTTGCTGACCTCCCAGCATCCCACTTGCTACATTGATTCAAAAACGCAGTCGGAGACCAGTAGGTGAGCGGTCGGCAAATGGTTGCCAAGCAGTGACCACTCGCTGACCCCTCGCCGATGTTTAGGGAGGTTGGTCGACGACCAGTCACCGAGCGATCGTGAGTGGTCACCGACCAAAATTCTGATGTTCCTGGCACGGCGGTGACAGAACAGTCGCCAAGCGGTCACCGAGGATTGGGCCGTCGATTTGGTGACTGCTCAGCGACCGCTCGGTGACCGCTCAGCAACCAAGATTCTCATGCTCCTGGTGCGGCAGTCGCCGAGTGGTCACCAAGAGGTCGCTGAGTGGTCGCCGCCAACCAATGGCGACCCGGTGCTGTCCGCAGTGGTCGCAAGGAAGTTGCAAATGCAGCACCTGCAACCTCCTTATGACCAAAATGATCGTGAGTGGTCAGTGATATCACGCTGCCGGGACATAAGGACCATGTATGGTCTTCGCAAACCGATCGTAAGCGAACGCAGGCCTCGTGTGACTGGGGTATGAGATGTGTGGTGCTGTCAATTTGAATGTTGAGTCCGTTGTAACGAGTTGCTCCGATCGTTGTCACGTGACTGGATTTTTGGCAGGAACCAATGGGTGCGATGTCTGCCCGGTTAAGTGGCACCACCACGCTGTTACTAACCACTGGCTTAGGAATTATGGTCTTTGGTTCCCGGGGCGTTATTTCTGGAGTCTATGAGTGATGTCACAACGGACTTGTTCAACCTCAGAATAGACAGCAATACCAGAGGCCAGCCGAACTAAAAGATCTTCAAGGAGAGGTCCAGGCTTGAGGTCAGGAAACACTCAGTCTTCCAGACCAAGTGGTTAAAGCACCAACAGTTGAAGTATTTGAGAGAAGGCTGGATAGACATTGGAGAGAACACCCACAATTATATAACTTTAAGTCTCCGTCCACCTCCATATGTGTGCAAAGGAGATAGTTTTTGATTTATTACCATAACCAGCTGGCATTAGAGGCCCAATAGCAAAGACCCTATAATACTAAGACGGCTCACTCCCTATCTCCCTAAATTTCGCAGTGCCACCTTGTGGTGGGTTTGATCAGCCCGGCTGCTGGTCGGTGTTTCACATATAAACACATACAATTATATTATACATGAGATAGGTAAGTATGAATACACATTAATATGAAATTGCTATGAACAAATACACATCATCATCAGCATCATCATCATCATCACCATCATCACACATCTTTCACATTCATATATACATTTATACATATAATATAGCATCTGTTTAACCAAGAGAACAGCCAGCGCACCAAGTGGTGGGTTTGATCATTTTGATTCCACAGTACAGGCTGAGTGAGCCGTCTTAGTATTATAGGGTCTTTGCCAATAGGGCCTAGATCAACCAAAAGAGGATCTGTAAGTCAATCTATAAGTTAATCAGTTCATTGCTTGCAGCGGGGGCCACCACCATCATCACGGCTGACCAAGCCTTACGTGCTGGGAAGGTGATCGAGCTGAAGAAGGTCGTGGATGAAGCCGTGGCGCTCAGTCCGACGGTGCGTCATGTATTCGTGGTGAAGCGGACCGGGGCAGAGGTCACCATGGGGCCCAAGGACATCCGCCTCGACGAAGTGAGCTGTGTGTGCCGCCCGTGTGTGTGTTACTCGTGTGTATGTATGTCCCACCCGTGTGTGTGTGGTGCTCGTGTGTGTGTGCTGCTCGTGTGTGTGTGCCACCCGTTTGTGTGCTGCTCGTGTGTGTGTATGTGCTGATCGTGTGTGTGTCCCACCCGTGTGTTTATATTGTTTCCCATGTGTGTGTGTGTGTGTGTGTATGTGCTGCCCGTGTGTGTGTGCCGCCCGTGTGTGTGTGTTCCACCCGTGTGTGTATATTGTTCCCCGCGTGTGTGTGTGCTGCCTGTGTGTGTGTCCCACCCGTGTGTGTGTATTGTTGCCCGTGTGTGTGTGTGTGTGTGTCTGTGCTGCCCGTGTGTGTGCCGCCCGTGTATGTGTGTGTCCCACCCGTGTGTGTGTATTGTTGCCCGTGTGTGGGTGCTTCCCGTGTGTGTGTATTGTTGCCCGTGTGTGTGTGTGTGTGTGCTGCATGTGTGTGCCGCCCGTGTGTGTGTGTCCCACCCGTGTGTGTGTATTGTTGCCCGTGTGTGGGTGCTGCCCGTGTGTGTGTATTGTTGCCCGTGTGTGTGTGTGCTGCCTGTGTGTGTCCCACCCGTGTGTGTGTATTGTTGCCCGTGTGTGTGTGTATGTGTGTGTGCTGCCCGTGTGTGTGCCGCCCATGTGTGTGTGTCCCACCCGTATGTGTGTATTGTTGCCCGTGTGTGGGTGCTGCCCGTGTGTGTGTATTGTTGCCCGTTTGTGTGTGTGCTGCCCGTGTGTGTGCTGCCCGTGTGTGTGTATTGTTGCCTTTGTGTGCAGTGTGGTATTTAGAGGGTTTTCCTGGTAACCCAGAACCCCCCCCCTCTAAAATATTAAAATACGGAAATAAAATGATTGAAATGTGTATTAAAATATCACCAAAATTTACCATTTTGATGCAATAAAAGCGACGATTCACTCAATAGAACCTGTTACTGCCAATGCCTACGGTGTCCAGCATTTCAGTGTGCACACCAACATTAATTGGGCATGTTTTTATTTCAAATATCTCCAGTTAAACCTTAAAAAATATAAGTTACACTATAGCGATCGACCTAATATTTATCTAATATATATGGTAGAAGTCATCGGATATTGCCACTTAAACAACCATTAGACAAGCCACAACACCTTGTTGTAAAGGACGTTGTATAAAAGCCAATATTCTTGGTCTTCATAAGATAGCTATGACAAAGTAATATGCTATTGTTGCAGAAGGCTATTATTATTATTATTATTAAAATCCAATATTTCCAGTACCTGTAGTTTTAGTAACATAGTAACTGTCATCATCCTGTCATTTAGTATTTGTATTTTCTTATTTAAAACTATTATCGATATCCTATAACCACATCATGTTACCTACATTCTCCCACTCACAGGTTAGAACCGTGGTCGAGTCAAATCAATGACTTGAAAATTAATACTTGTCGCTGCCTAGCCTGGCACTTGGCATTACTATGATACGATACGACTCAGTGGAATGAGGAAGACCACTTGTCTGTCATTAAAATTTCCCCCGCTTAATCGACTAATGTGCCCCCAAGAAACAATCATCTTATCTCTCCATAGGCAATGGCGAAAGAGCGAACTGAGTGCGAACCGGAAGTAATGGACAGCTCAGACCTGCTGTTCCTTCTCTACACGTCAGGCAGTACCGGGACCCCCAAAGGTGTTGCACACTCTCAGGCCGGGTACCTGCTGTATGCTGCACTCACACACAAAGTAAACCTCATTGGCTCACTACCAAGTACAGTATAACCCCATTAAACCAAACTTGAAGGGACCCTAGAAATTTGTTTGGATTAACCGATCATTGGTTTAACCAAGCTTTTGCTTCGACTTTGACTTTGAGTAAGAGTGTATTGCACATGTACTATGCAATGTATGTGGACACTTTGATTATTGTTTTTTATGTACATACAGTATAACCCCGTTAAACCAAGCTTGGTTAAACCAAACGATCGGTTAATCTAAACAAATTTCTAGGGTCCCTTCAAAATACTACCATTTATCATATAAAAAAAGTTGGTGGGGTCTCAGATGACCTTATAACCACATGAAGGTTTGGTTTAACTGTATCGGAAGTGACCTGGAGCCTGAAATTCTGTTTGGATTAACCGATAATTTGGATTAAACGACTTTGGTTTAACCAACATTTTTTATATGATAAATAGAGCAGCTTAGAAATAGCAGCCACGCTGGCACACTGCTCAGCATTGGTAAATGTAGGAGCTTGTAAGTAACAGCCACACTGGCACACTTCCGAGTGTTGATAACTGTAAGAGTTTGTAAGTAATATCCACACTTGCACACTATTCAGCATTGGTAAATGCCAGAGTTTGTAAGTAACAGCCACACTTGCACACTGTGCAGAATTGGTAAATGTAAGCACTTGTAAGTAACAGCCTCACTGGCACACACTGCTCAGCATTGGTAAAGATAAGAGCTTGTAAGTAACATCCACACAGGCACACTGCGCAGATTTGGTGAATGTAGGAGTTTGTAAGTAACATCCACACAGGCACACTGCGCAGAATTGGTAAATGTAAGCACAGACGCAGAATTGGTAAATGTAGGAGCTTGTTAGTAACATCCACACAATCACACTGTGCAGAATTGGTAAATGTAGGAGCTTGTAAGTAACATCCACACAGGCACACTGCGCAGAATTGGTAAATGTAGGAGCTTGTAACTAACAGGCACACTGCGCAGAATTGGTAAATGTAGGAACTTGTAAGTAATAATCACACTGACATTCCATGCATTAGTAAATATTGTATATAGCTTGAATGTAACATCCGTTGAGCTAGTTTATTTTGGATATAAAATAATATTACCAAAACTCATTGTGAGAATATTTGTATATCCAATTCAAGGGTTCATACAAATTCCAAAATCGACATAAATTTGTCATTATTTAGCCAAAGCACATGAATACAAAACGGACACTGTACAGCACTGTCCTGATTTTAATTTTTAGAACATATCATTTTCTCATACACTGACCTCTTACGTAGCTCCTTGTACGATTGTTTTCTCCCCAATATTTGAACAATAAATGTAAATAAAAGTATGATTCATAATGTGCCCCTCTTTCTGCAAGAAACAAATCCAATGTAGTATCCATTTAAAAATACATATCTTATCAGTGCTACTGAAGCTGTCACTCCACAAGCTGTAGGGAGTTCGCAGTTGTTTATTGACAATGAAAGAATTACCACTCATCTACGTGAGCAGGGTTTCCACCAGAAAATAATTTGAGGGTATGCAGAATTGCGGGGGAGAGGGGGAGCGGTATGGAGGTGTCTCCGCCTCCTTGAAGAACTTTTAAAAAGAAATTATCCCAACAATTTGAGTGTACAGAGTCGTACCCTCAGAATTATATGAAGAATGGTATTAACACGTTTTTTTTAATTTAAAAAAAGGTCTTAAATGTGATTGGTTGATAGGTGTAGGAACCCTGGAGATAGTCTCTAGCGCCAGTGCAGTACCGATCTCCATTTTGTTTGTATTTTAACAGATGGTCTTCGACTACCGAGATGGTGACAGGTTCGGGTGCATGGCGGACATTGGTTGGATCACGGGCCACAGCTACGTCGTCTACGGGCCACTCTGCAACGGGGCCACAACGCTGCTCTTTGAGAGTGTGCCCACCTACCCCAACCCAGGTGCGTAGTAGTTTTTGGGTTGTGGTTTTGCTGTTATTGGTAAATTCTGTTGTTGCTTTACATGATATGTATATGCTCTATAATCAATTATGGGAATATAAACAAGGACACTACCACTTATCAGTTCTCTTCTATATATTAGGTACTGTCATAGGAGTTAGTTCCTGCTTTTGCCACTATGGTGCCACCCGTGAGGGGCTCCTGATCACCCTGATACCAGCTGCGTCTGGTCACTTCCGCCTCCATACCTAATCAGATGGTCAGATTTTAAAAAAAATATATATATATATATATATATATATATATATGATGTATAACAAATTGGGTATGTTACACGATAACATGTATAATCTACAGCACGATGACAGTAACCATAGTGTAGTCACATACGGAATGCAACATTCTAAAACCTAAGGTCATGTTAGGACGGATACCGACTTGTGACAGTGCATACTCATGGTGACTTTATAGTGCTGCCCCACTGGGAGACCAGGCCGTTGGTGCCATGACCTGATATCTCACTCAGTCACATTATCCTGACACTGACCTAACCAGTCCTTGCCCTATCCTAATAATGCTGAGAACCTGGCTAGGAAGCGACAAGTATCAATTTGGTAAGTCCTTGGTTTGACTCGACTGTAAATCGAACTCCCGATCTTCCACATGGGAAGCCTACGCTGTACCGGTTCGGCCACCGTTCCGGTCCCACGATTTGAAATCCCCCCCCCGTGCAATCAACTAATGTATCCAACAAAAAAAGGTGTAGTGATCCCATTGTCCATTGAACCTGATGCCTCAGTACAATGATTACTACGCCCTGCCCACCCCACTCCTCCACTGCAGGCCGGTACTGGGAGACGGTGGAACGCCTGCGTCTCAGTCAGCTGTACATAGCCCCGACGGCCCTGCGTCTCCTCCTCAAGTCGGGAGACGACTGGGTGAAGAAGTATGACCGCTCCTCCCTGCGTACCATCGGCTCAGGTGATAAATAATAGATGCAGTTATTGCAGGCAGGAAGCTGACTCAATAACTGCAGCAGTGTGTGTGGGTGTGGGTGTGTGTGGGTGTGGGGAGGGTGGTGAGATTAAAGCTGCGTAGTCCGATGAAGCATCAAATTTTCAAAACCAAAACTATTAACTAGATTTGATTCTACATATCTAAGATGCTGCTGCACTTATTAATCATGTGGTGCCACATAGAAGGGAACATATAGATAAACAATTCTGCCTGGAAATTGTGGAACCATTGCCCTCACTGGTTGATTGCAGGGAACCCATAGCAAAGCAGTTTTTGCTTGGATTTTGAAATGGTCGTCATTCATTGGAGGTGAATATGTTATCTATATAAGCCTTGGCTTAGTACAACTTTAATTGAAACTTGTAAGAATATGGGTGTTTCATGTCCTCTGGTCCCTCAGTAGGTAAAGGCTGGGCCGCGTTCAGGGTACCTCTCGGCGACGTCGCGGCGATGCTTTTTGGCCTATTTGCGTTCAGGGTGCGTCGCGGAGACGTCTCGGCGACGCCTCCCTTTTCAGATAGGAGACAAAAAGCACCTCGAAAATGGCCACCGTTGTAATGTATGTGTCTTCCAGTTGTGTTGTTATCCGAACACCCCCAGTGTGGCACAGAGTGATGTCACTACAGAACGTTCTAAATAAAGACAGTTGCAAACTAGATCTCACAGTGTCGACATCAACATATATTACATGGTGTCAGATGTGGAGGCAATGGTGCTTTCCAGCCCATTGCTTCTGGTGGATACCGGGCATCAGTACCCCGGGCACCAACCAACATGTCTTGCAAATTTATTGTACCAGGCATCGACACCCTGGTCGAAGAAACTGTAACACATACTTGCAGTAGCTGCGGCGCATCGGGCAGCAACTCCCCGGGCACCAACAGAAGCAGCACTGACTTTAATATGATGAGTGACAAGACGATGCACAGATGCCTGGAAAGATGGCACATGGATGCATGGATCGAGGCACATACATGACTACACAGGTGCCAAGAAGCACGGATGTACGGTTCGTCGTTGGAAACGAACGGCTCTAATGAAAACAGCCGGAATGAGGACGCGCAGGACGTCACGACATTGCTTGGAATGAATAAATGACAATACGATGGACAGATGCCTGAGAAGATGGCACACAGATGCACAGATGCCTAAGAGGCATGGACACAGATGCAGGGATGCTACGAAGCACAGATGCGCAGGACATCGACAGGGACAGTCGGCTATAAAGAAGATGACCAGAATAAAGACGCGCAGGACGTCAGGCAAGCTAAGCAACAGGCAAGGTACCGAGATTCCTCGAGAAGTGAGTCGGAGCGCCAGGAAGTAAGCACCAAACGCTATGCCAATGGAGGCATGTGATAGACATGAAGTGTGACTTAATATCATATATGAATTGACATAAGATGAAACATGAGACAATTCAAGGTAAAGGAACTTCTATTTCTGCATAATTAAATCTTTAACATCGACATGAAAATATAGGTATGCTGATATCCGAACGCCCCCAAGCAGCGCGGGGCCACATCATGAAAGAATGTGGTTCAAGTATGTGTATGCGACAAAGTAGCGGTTGGCCGTCTGCTTGGTTAAAGCTGCATACTCAGGTGTAGACACACTATACGATATGATGTACTGCTAGAGTATCTATATCGATATAAATTATTTCATGCAGGCTGTAATAATTTGAGTGTGTCACCATAATATTGGTATTTTGTTCCATCATAAGATTGCTATGCTATGGGCTTGTTATTAATGATGGAAATATAAAACTAAAATGTTGTATCGTATGAAACGTAGTACCTACATGCATATATGTGTTATATGTGTCGTATGCAGGTGGAATTCCTATTGGTGCACACCGTTCCCATGGTGAACGAATAGCAATATTAACCAACTAAATATATATTTTAAAATGTTAAAAGTGGATATCATGACCACTATATTGTCGGATGTCAGAATTGAATGAAGTGTGTCACAACAATTTCACAATGACAAGGCCTGTGGATGACGAAATAATTGTGTAAAATATACATTTGTGTAAAATATTGGTTATATAGAAACCAGAGTAAGCCGAATATGCAGAATCTACCGGATATACTGATATTTGTAACTTTGAATTTAATGTCATATGCATTAAAATAAAATAATTTATATAAATATATTTAATAAATATATCTATATGTTATAGAAATATATATATGTGGAAAAGGTCAAAGAATGCAAACAAAGACATAGTATGTCGATTGTGACGTTTTGAATTAGGAATGGTTTGGTTAGACTGTGCAACTTTAAATTGTTACCGTATGTTACCATGACAATACATAAAGAACGTCACACATTTGAGGTCAAACAAAGACTTTACAGAACACATTCACACATAGGAAATGGCACATGAAGGTAACTGAGTATGCTTTTTGGTGATGTTTTGTCAATGCTGTAAGTTGTTGTACTTGTCATAGATCTTGTCAAATAGCTGTTGACTCATTACTATTATTGTAGGTAATGTTCACTGATGCAATTGTAATAATTAAGCAAGTGACATGCTAGAAAAGAAGTACAGTAAGAATGACACATGATTAAGGTCAAATCAAGAATGGCCACAACACATGCAAGGATAAGAAACGACACATGAAGCTAACTAAAGGCCCTGTCACACTACGACGTTTCCCCCGGCGCGCCGGCAACGCGCAAAATATTTGCAACCCGTCGAGAAACGTCGAACTTTTCGGCGCTTTGGGAGAAAGTTTGACGTGGCGCAGCGTGTTAATAGCGTGCTATGAGCGCGCGGCCAACGGGCTTCGACGCGCGGCGGAACAGCATGTCAACGTCCCGCCAGCGGGTTCCCAGCGTGCCATCGGCGTGCTGTCGGCGCGCTGTCGGCGCGTTGGTGTCGGGTTAGTACCATGTCAACGCGTACATACCCGCCAGCAACACGTTAGGACGCGCCCGCAGCGCGTCCACACCGCGCGGCCAACGCATCCAGGCGCGCCGGCAACACGTCCAACGCGCCGAGAAACGCTGGAGCAACCCCAATGGCGCGCCCACAACACGTCGATGGGACGTTCCCGACGCGCCGACGGAACGGTCACATTTTGGGGAAAAAAAAGCCAACGTTAACCGACGTTGATCAACGTCCTGCCAGCGTTGCACCGGCGCGCCGCCAACGGGTGTCGACGTGTTGCTAACGCGTCCGTGACGTGCCCGCCAACACGCTGCCGTGCGTTGCGGCCCGTCGAAAGTTTTCTGCAAGCACAAAACCTCGACGCGTGCCGACGCTCGCCGACGTGTTCATTCAAACGTTGCTATGTACCGACGCGCCGGTAACGTACCGGACGTGTACCGACGTTTCGACCAAAAAGGCAACACGTCGACGCGCGTTGGTAGGAAACGTCGTAGTGTGACAGGGCCTTAAGTATACATTTTGTGTGTTGGTATAAATGCTTTAAGTTGTCTTGCATGTCAAAGATGTTATCAAATGAATTTTGACTCAATGCTTTTATAAACAAAAACAAAAATATGACGAAATGTTCACGGATGAAATTTTTATATGAAGCATGAGTTTAATTTGAACATTTTGGGAAATGTTGTTCATGAAATACTATATTGAATATTTGAGTCTCATATGTTATATAAGTCGTTTGCTGTTGTTGCTATGCCACTTTCTGTTCTGCCTAGCAAGTGCCTTGTTATGTTCAGTTATGAATTGCATACAACGTTACGTAATAATACGCTCGTTGTTCAGGTCATATGAAGAAGAGACAAAATAAGTCTACATTTAAGAAGTGACAACTGACCCTGACTATGTATTCGTTGTATTACTTTATGGGTCGTGTTTTTGTATGATGGGCTACATTCGATAGTTTCCCATTTACATGTTTCATGGTTCTCTTCTTAAACTTAGTATGTATAATATCTCTATATGTATTAGGTCTTCATGTACAATGCCATTTACATTGTTCTGGAATGTTAGTAAATTTGAGCATGGCATTTTATCCTCGCAATACCTGGTACCATTCTGTTATCGATAGGAATTATTTTAAAGAGGGGGATATGGCGTTATGACATTAGTTATAATAACACGAGAAGGACCTGTTGCTATCGATGGTAGTTGATATATACAAAATGTTACCATTAATTGAATTTTGTTCCTCTGTTCCATTGAAAGGGAGATGTAATGTATGTGTCTTCCAGTTGTGTTGTTATCCGAACACCCCCAATGTGGCACAGAGTGATGTCACTACAGAACGTTCTAAATAAAGACAGTTGCAAACTAGATCTCACAGTGTCGACATCAACATATATTACAACCGTCTCTAGTGGTTTCAGCCTATCACAGCGCAGCATTTCCATTGCAAATGGCCGCCGCCTAAGGGGGCGGTCATTTTCGAGGCGACAAACTGCTTGTGCAGTTCAGACTAGCGTGACGTCAGTGCCATCTCCGAGGCGCCTCCGAGACAGACCCTGAACACGGCCCTGATGTTGCCACCCAGCACGCCGGGTCGCAGCTTCAGCTTATACACCTGAAGATGGCGTTTGTGCCACTCTCAGCCCTATAGACCCTATCTTTCTTTTCTTTTAAAGTTGCATAGTCCCATTGGTTTGAGTTGCTGTCATTTTCTGAGATAAATATATTAGCTTGATCGTTAGAATCTAGTTCACTTTAGCTTAAAGTAGCTTTGATTTTAAATGGCTACCTTTGAAGATATTTAAAGTACAACCATGCAAAATTAATGTTGGCAACCATGCCAAAAGTGTGACACCATAGACTTTTGTAGTAACACGTTCTATTAAATTTCTGCAGTATTGCCTTCTATGTGGTGGCAAATGTTTAATAAGTCACCAGTATCTAAGTTAGATAGATATATAGAATCAAATCTAGTTAATTGTCTTGGTTTTGAAAATTTCATGTTTTCATCGGACTATGCAGCTTTAACTTACTTCATACTGATGTTGCCTGATGACCAAACTTGGTAGAATTATTGGCATACATTTGTTTCTAATGTACATTGCAGTGAAATTATCCAAGCAAATATTTGACATTAGATATTTTATATATGTGGTTTCCCCACCTCACCGACCACTGGGTGCTGGGTCACAGCTTCAGTCCTACCTAAAGGCCCTGTCACACTACGACGTTTCCGCCGGCGCGCCGGCAATGCGCAAAATATTTGCAACCCGTCGGCACGCGTCCAACTCTTCGGCGCTTTGGGAGAAAGTTTGACGTGGCGCAGCTAGTTAGTAGCGTGCTATAAGCGCGTGGCCAACGGGCTTCGACGCGCGGCGGAACAAAGTGTCAACGTACCGCCAGCGGGTTCCCAGCGTGCCATCAACGTGTTGTCGGCGTGCCAACGGCGTGGGGTAGGGCCGGCAGAGTGCCCAGACCCGCCGCCAACGAGTCCAGGCGCGCCGGCAACACGTCCAACGAGCTGAGAAACGCTGGCGGAGCTCCGACAACGCGCCGATAACACGCTGATGGCACGCTGGGAACCCGCTGGCGGGACGTTGCAGACGCGCCGACGGAACGGTCGCATTTTTGGGGGAAAAAAGCCAACGTTAACCGACGTTGATCAGCGTTCTACCAGCGTTCCGCCGGCGTGCCGCCAACGTGTGTCGACGTGTTGCTAACGCGTCCGTAACGCACCCTCCAACCTGTCGGCATGCGTCGGTCCGCGCCGAAAGTTTTGTGCAAGCACAAAACAATCGGCGCGACCAGACGCGCCGACGGGCTCCGACGTTTTGGTACACACGTTGCTATCTGGCAACGTGTACCGACGTGCCGGTAACGCGCCGGTAACGTACCTGACGTGTACCGACGTTTCGACCAAAAACACACCACGTCGGCACGCGTCGACCCGCGTTGAGCCGAAACGTCGTAATGTGACAGCCCATTATAAGGGACCAGCGGAACTCTGAATACCCGTATTGAATCCTACGATAATGGTTCCATGACCCTCATCTGTGCATTGCAGTTGGCGAACCACTCAACCACGAAGCTTGGGAGTGGTACTACAAGGTGGTGGGTGAGGAGCGTTGCCCCCTTGTCGACACCTGGTGGCAGACAGGTGAGTTACGGCATTAATTTCTCTCTTTTTTGGGGTACATTAGTTGATTAAGCAGGGAAAATTTCAATCGTGGACAATTGGTTTTCCTCATTGCACTGCTTCTTTCTCTATTCTTGTAATGCTGACGACCAGGCTAGAGAACGATAAGTATAAACCTTTATGTCATTGATTTGACTCGGTCAGTATTTGAATCCGACAACCTATCAAAAGCAGGAGACAGACACTCAACTCATTCGGGCACCCCTGCCTAGTTTGTTATGGCTCATAACGAGAACTCTTTGATAAATATAGCTACATTCACTGAAAATCATCTACATACACATTGTTAGACAAAGGACTTCTGCTATTTTAACTTCTAAATCAAGCGATTTGCCCTGATTCAAATTGAGCCAGAAATGTGTTATTCAAAATTTATGCACAAGATTAGCAATTGGGAAACTTGTATTGTATAGCATGAACACAATTGATGGTTGTTACAAAATGAATTGCTTAAAAGTACACACAAAATAATATTGCAGAATTTTGCCTTAGAGTTAGTTACACATAAGACGAGAATATACAACGTAGAACGCATTGTGAATGACCTACTTACTACTTAGTATAGAACTCCACCAAGTATATTGGCAGATTAACCTTTTTGGTGCAGCTGGAAACCATAAGTCATGCCTGACTGCCCCGACCTCAAATAGACCACATACTACTCGAGTTGTGTTCAAACCAATATAAATTGTCCACAAAATAAAGGCCATCCAAACAAGAATCTTGTTTTGTGTTTTTTTTTGTGGCACGGCCGATGAGACATGAGGAATGTGAGTAGGGGAGAGGATAAATGTTTTCTTTATTGCATATGCATAGGGTGTGATGTTGGCGTGGGGGGGGGGGGGGGGAGTGGCTAGTTAATAGTACTGAACATTACATTGTGGTAGTGGGGGGTGGGGGTAAATTTGGGTTGGAAGGGCCTGGGTGGTGATCGGTAAGTAGTCCTTTCTTTTAATTTAAACAAAAAGAAGGCATTATTTCGCCTCCTCCCTGACGCGGTCCCCGAATAGATAGAGCGCAGGCTTCCCATGTGGAAGGTAGGGAGTTCAAAACCCGGCCGAGTCAAACCAGTGACTTACAAAATTGATACTTGTCGCTACCTAGCAGCGCGCTCGGACTGGTTAGCTCAGGGAAAGGACTGGTTAGCTCAGTATCAGGATAATGTGTCTGAGTGGGAAATTGGGTCATTGTGCTAGTGGCCTGGTCTCCCAGTGTGGCAGCACTATAAAGTTGCTATGAGTGTGCACTGTCACAAGTTGGTTTCCATCCTGATATGATATTCGATGTTGCCAGGATGTAAAACCTCAACAAGCGAACAAAAACACCTCCCCGCCCTCTGCCCCCCCCCCCACACACAGTCCTCAATTCACTCACTAGTAAATATCAATTAATTCACAATCACCATCACCCGCTACAATATATTAACTTTGGGACCTACCCCTCCTCGTTATCTAGCCGATATAGTCGGTGACTGGTGGGGTGTGTCTGTCTGTATTTGCTTATTGAATGTACTGGATGGTAGCAGAGAACGTAAACATATATCTATGCAGAGACATCTACAGTACAAAAACACACACATACAACGCAAGAATACAGCGGGATGAGTATATATTCTCCGGCTAGGAATATCAGCCCTAGCCTAAAAAAACGAAAAGAAGAAGAACTTCTGGGAGAGGAGGTTAAATGCGTCCGTTAGGGACAATGGGCACCGGTGCCGGCGCCACCAGTCATACAAGCCAAAGGTGGAGGATGCAATATCTACAATATTCGGTACAATATAATATATAAACAAGTAATTCCATTCGCACCTTTATACTCGCATAATACGGAATACATCACCTATTTCCATGATCGCAATAAAGAGGTGGAGTGTGGGGGGGTTGTGAGGGGGGCGGAACTGATCCCAACCTCCTTCTTGGAGGTTGTTGGTATTTTTCGTCCTGGCAACATCTAAGGTCATATCGGGTGCCGACGTGTGACAGTGTACACTCATGACGACTTTATAGTGCTGCCACACTGGGAGACCAGGCTGCTAGCACCATGACCTGATATCCCACTCAGTTACATTATCCTGACAATTAGTCAACCAGTCCTTGCCATATCCTAATAATGCCGAGCACCTGGCTAGGAAGCGACAGCTATTAATTTTTAAGTCATTGGTTTGACTCGATTAGGGTTTGAACCTGTGGGTTCGAATGTCACGATCTACCAAAACAGGAGACGGATGCTCAACTCATTCAGCCATTCCATCTGGTCCTTCTTGGAGGCAGAAATGTTAACAGCAGACCCATATAAACTACTCTTTTTTTTCTTTTTTTTCCCCCACACGCAAAATGAGAGCAAACTCCCTGCATTTGTAGAGACGGGAGGCATCCTCATCACCCCGAGGCCCTCTGCCCCAGATGACATCATCAAAGCGGGGATGCCCATGCGCCCATTCTTTGGCATCGCCCCCGTCCTGCTCAACAAGGCGGGTAAAGACGTGACGTCACAAGGCCGGCCTGGAGCATTGTGCGTTGCCAAGCCGTGGCCGGGCATTATGGCGACTGTGTACGGGGATCACCAGCGGTACGTCGACACTTACCTCAAGCCATTCCCAGGTGGGTGCACTTGTCATATAAGAATGGCATATATATATATACACAGTAAAACCTCTCTAAATCGACCGACCTTGGGACCGACTTTAAGTGGTCTATTTAGGGAGGTGGTCGGTTTAGGAAGTTAGAATATGGTTAAAATGGTATTGTTGGGACCCAAATAAAGCGATCGATATAGGGGAGTGTTTGAGCTGTGGATGTGGTCGGTTAGAGAGGTTGTGTGTGTGTGTGTGCTTGTATGTATATATAATATATCTGTATGTATATGTAATTCTTACGTTATGCAAAGAGTGCGGTATGAGTTGACACAAGACCCCAACTCCTTTATTAAAAAAAGACACTTCCGAGCGAGTGGTGTGTTGCGCCCTGTGCAGGGGGCCGGCGAGATGCATGCCGGTGTGGTGGTTTCAGCGGGTTCCCGTGCTCAGAGGTGTCCCTCGCTTCTGCGCATGCGTCAGAATCTAATAAGGATGGCCGTAATCAATTAACACTACCCGGGCGACTCGGGTCATCCCAGTCGTCAGAAATTCAAATAGAACACGGCGAGTGGAGTCGACAAATACACGTGCCATGTGCAAAAAAAGAATAACTTAGATTAATTAAATGGAAATATAGGTAAACTGGGCCATCATAAAATACTTTAAAGCCTATTTTGCTGTATTTTTATCGGTAATAAAAAAAATTAAAAAAAGATTGTCCACCCGAGCGCGGAGAAGCGTATTCGATTATTCGACCCGAGTTTTTAGGATGTGCGCATGCGCCAATAAGTGGCTCAGGTGACCCGAGTTGATGCGAAATCCGCGCATGCGCAGAAGCAGCGCAGAAGCGAGGGACACCTCTGAGCACGGGAACCCGCTGAAACCACCACACCGGACTCCCCCCCCCCCCCCCCCACCAAACACACTCCCCGGAGAGTGGTAACGTATGGATAGTGATAAGCCCCTTATCGCCTGCAATAAGCTATGTAAGCTATCCCCACCTGGTTGGGGGGGGGGGGGGGTCCGGCATGCACCGCTCTACCTCCTGACATTCAACTCGCTCTATAATCTATGCTGACACAGCGACAGTGACGTATAGCTAAAGATGATTTACTCAACATTTTGGACATGTAGAGATATCATATTTAAATCATATAACCCATACATAATCACGTCATCTCCCCCCCCCCCCCCCCCCCTCACACTACCAGGGCATTACTTCAGCGGGGACGGCGCAGTCGTGGACGAAGACGGCTACTTCCGAATCACAGGCCGCATGGATGACGTCATAAACATCAGCGGCCACCGCATGGGCACTGCGGAGATAGAGGACGCCATTGTAAGCAGGCTGCAGCTAGCCAGCGACCAGAAATAGGTCCATAGCAATGATCCATCAGTAGCATTGTAATGTTCAAGTAGGGCCTGAGTTGTAGCCAATGTGCAACTCGTTTTACAGGAATCAGTTTAGCAGGGTCCGTAGGGGGGCCTGAAAAGTCTTGAACTTCATTTCCCCCATTTTAAGGTCTTGAAAAGCCTTGAATTTAACCTATTTTGGGTAATTAGTCCTGAAAAGCCCAGAATTCTATTATTTAATCTGTCCCCACTGATCTAAATTAGTCTGAAATTGCGATTCGGCATAAGATAATCTGGTATGCCTACACAATAAAACACCAATACTCACCTGAATTCCTCTTAAAAATATCCTTGAAATAGCCTTGAATTCCATATTTTCCATTGTGTACGGACTCTGGTTAAGATATGCATCGGTAATTATATGATGTACTTTAATTTGTGGTAACTTTGATTTTAAATGGCTAACTTTGGAGATATTTGAAGCACAGACATGCAAAATTAATTTGGGCATGTATGCCAAAACTGACACAATAGGCTTATGCAGTAACATGTTCTATTAACTTGACTCAGTGTGTCCTTCTATGTGGCGACAAATGCTTAATAAGTGTATTAGTATCTAAGTTAAATATGTAGAATCAAATCTAGGTGAGTGTTTAGGTTTGAAAAATCGGACTATGCAACTTTAATATACAGGAGCTGTTTTAAACACAATATCTTTCCTTTCCTTTCCTTTCCTTTCCTTTCAGACCGAACACCCAATGATAGCAGAAGCGGCTGTCGTTGGGTTCCCGCATGAGATTAAAGGCGAAGGTAAATATAAAATTAAAAAATATATATATTTGGGATTATTGAAAACCTAAATGATATCAGTGACCAGCAATACCTATTATTAACGCCTACAGCTTGAATGGCAGAAAGAAAACCCAAGTTGAATGTAATTGGGTCATTCTCTAAAACCAGGCACTGCATATTTTGTTTCTACGTTGCGATGGTGATAATTAATTCGATTTATTTTTTGGTAGAAAGTCAAATAATTATCATTGCCTTTGGTGGAATGTTGTGAGGGGGGAGAAGGGCGGGGGGGAGAGGGGTTTGGGGGGGGGGGGGGGGACGGAATGGCTGGGAGCGCCGGCAGAACTTCACCCGGTGGTATTGTCGCCCTGCACCGCTCAAAGTTCCGGCTGACTGCCTCCGCCGGAGACAACTGCACTTGACTACTAAGAGCACCAGGCACGGGTAGCCCAGACACTTCTTGTAACTGGTCGCCCACGATACTGCTTTGATAGACCTCCATTGGTCCCCGACTTGTTTTATTAAATTCTTCTGAAATCAATATTCCTCTATGTCTTTCTTGCCGCTTTCTGTCTGCATGTGCCCGACAGCTATCGCTGCTGGCACCCCAAAATAACTAAGCTAGAAATAAACTTTAAGCCAGGATCAGAATTGATACTAGCCGATGCCCTGAGCAGATCCTTTACTGACAATTCCCTTAAGGAGAAAGCACACCAGTTATGTCATTCACGTAATCTTAACGAGATAGTAGTTCATTTTGCACTGACTCTGATAGATTTCAGCCTTTAAATGTGAGCTTGTTCCTACCCTGGAAGATAGTACGCTGTTTGCCTCTATCATTGCCTTTGTGTGTTAAGTATATTAACAATACTGCGTGTATTTAATCTATCCCACAAAAAATTTATCATAAGTATGCTTGTATGATTTTGTGCTAAAGTAAAAATATGAAAATTTACACATCAACACCAACTTTTTCTAATAACTTCTTATTTGCTTAACTGTAATCAATAAAATCTTATTTGAATTTGTTGTGTATGTTAAAATGATATTAAACGAGTGATATCAAAATATTGCAAAATTTGTAAGAGAAAAAAATCGAGAAGTGAAATACTTTTCTTTTCATCTCTGACATATATGCACATGTAGACCTCCATATGAACACATACTCTGCTATTATTTGGAAGGTTTCGACTTTTGGTTCCCATGTCACACTTCAGTGCCCAGTTTCAGAGAATGACATGACCCACTTTCAGGGGTGTATGCCTACGTGGTGCTGATGGACGACTGCAAGCCGTCCCACGAGCAGGTGGAGCAGGAACTGAAGGTGCTGGTCAGGAAGCACATCGCTGCCTACGCTGTTCCCGAAATCATACAGGTGAGTGCCCGCCAGGTGGCGACTAGGCAGTAGCACAGTCTGACCATGCTTAAAGGTTCCCGTTATAGCTCGCGGAGACGGGGACCGTACTCTGAAAAATTCTCTCCAAGCACAATTTTGCTTATTTTTGTCTGTTTATATAACCAAATATGGGGGGGGGGGAGCGTGGTAGAGTCACTGCACCTGAACTGTGTCAGTGAGAGTGCTGAGGTCAGTGATCCCCAAACAGTGGGTGAGTGGAGAGAAGGGAGAGTAAAACTTAGGTATTTCAGTTATTTATTTAGAGTGGGCCCTAGTACATACAGGAAATATATTTGCTGTAATGTAAAATATTTGTTAGTATAATTTCATTGCATAATTTACTTACAGTGATTATTCAAAACATATATAGGGGGAACACATTTATTTAATGGTTGAATGTCAAATGTAAAGAGAGGGGTATGAGGTTCAGGTGCACAGTAGTAAGCTCATATTGCACACTGATAATGCATAAATTACGAGAGAGATAGGGAGAGAGAGATGAGATTGAGCGATCGGGGAGGGGTCCAAATACTCATTATTACTCACATTACAATGGGTTCAAGTGCACATTAGTGGGCTCATATTCCACAGTAATAATGGTTAAGTAAGTTTTGACGTCAAATATCTCCAAAGTTAGCCATTTGAAATTAGTTACTTCAAACTAAACTAAAGTAGACTATAGCCGTGTTTACACGGGCGAGTTAAGCCGCGTTATATAAATCGCCTTGTCTAGTTCGGTTTACATTCGCCATGTAAACGCGACTCTGAGGCGGATTAGGGCTGATTCGATTCATATTATTCATTTTATCTAAACCACCTCGCGAGGTCGTTTATATAAAGCGAACTAGCTTAAACATGTCACACGCATGCGCAGTCGAGACCTGAGTTTGTTGATTTTCAGGTCGAACAAAAGCGCATATTATAGAATTTAGTCTATGAAACCGCTAGCTGCGCGCAGATATTTTTTTTATCATTTATTTTTAGGTTTTCACTACCCAGCAGAAGTTTTGATCGTTCCAAAACAATATGATTCAGTCCATACATATCTAGGTCGAACCCACACTCTCTCGTGGCGACGTCGACTAACCGAAACTGGCGCTGGTTAGTCTGGACTTGCTCATGCGCAGATATCGATTTCCGCCTTAAACCGCTCTGTGTGTAAACGCGTCACTACTTCGCTTCATATAAATCGCTTTGTCTAATTCGCTTTACAATTGCCCGTGTAAACACGGCTTATAATGATTGGCATAATGTATTTATCTCAGAAAATTACAGAAATTCAAAAGTATCAGATTATGCAACTTTAATCAACTAAATGTAACAACAACAACAACAACAAAAGTGACTGCCACGCGTCTGTCACTGTCAGATTGTGTCGGATCTGCCGAAGACCCGGTCGGGGAAGATCATGCGGCGGATCCTGAGGAAGGTGGCCGCCGACCAGTCCGACGACCTGGGCGACATCTCCACACTGTCCGACCCCTCCATCGTCAAGACCATCATCCTCAACCACAGCACCATCACCAAGCGGAAGTAGCCACCGAGCTGGGGTAGCGACGGCTACGCTGATCTGACTGCGCAACGTATTGTTAAACAAATATATATATATATATTAAAAATCGATATTATTCCCTTTCCGGTTCCTCTCTGACCTATGGCAATCCATTATAGCAATACAATCTGGAATCATGAGGAGCCATATATATATATATATATATATATATATATATATATATATATCCCTCGGTAAAACAGAAGTTATCCTTCAACTATTTCCAGGTAAGTCTTGTATAACTTACCCTATATATATGTATGTGTGTGTGCGTGTGTGTGTATATATATATATATATATATATATATATATACACACATACATACATACAGTAAAATCTCTCTAAATTGACCGACCATGGGACTGACTTTAAGTGGTCCATTTAAGGAGGTGGTCGGTTTAGAGAGTTAGAATATCCTTCCAATGGTATTGTTGGGACCCAAGTAAAGCGCTCGATATAGGGTAATGGTCGATCTGTGAAGGGGTCGGTAATCAGAGGTTTTACTGTGTATATATATACATATATAATATATATATACATATATACACATATATATACATATATTATATATGTATATATATATATATATATATACTATAAATATATTAACATTGATATTGATATTGATATTCCCTTTCGGGTTCCTCTTTGACCTATGACAGGCCATTACAGTAATCTGGAATATATGAGAAGCAATATATATATATATATATAAAGGTGGTCGGTTTAGAGAGGTAGAATATCCTTACAGGTGTATTGTTGGGATCCAAATAATGCGATCGATATAGGGGAGTGGTCGATCTGTGGAGTGGTTGGTATAGAGAGGTTTTCCTATATATATATATATATATATGACGAGAGGAACCAGAAAAGGAATAATATCGATTTTAAAAAAAAAGATATATATATATATATATATATATATATTTTTTTTAATCGATATTATTCCTTTTCTGATTCCTCTCGTCATATGGCAAGCCATTTCAGTAATCAAATCTTGAATCTATGAGAAACCAGTATATTACAGAGAAGGTAGTTTGAGGGTGCGGAATTAAATACTCACCTTCTGTGATAGATTTAATGTTGGTTAGCCTGTTACCTTGCCACTGAAATCAAATAAACTTGTTTCGATTCCATAATAGCCAGGGGCGTAGCCAGAAATTAACATTCTAAGCACAAAGTCAGTTTGAAACCTGGTTTCACAAGTTGCACAGTGATCAGTGAGTAGAGGTTGAGGGGTATAGGCTTGTGAGAGGACAGAAAGGTGTTGTACAACCTGCAAACAATAAAATAAAAAAAGGAGGAGGGGTTGCAAGCTGTACAATTAATTTACGACACAAACAAGCAGCCAATTGAATCGGGATTTTATTCAATACACAGTAGTTAATTAGTCAGGTACACTTCACAGTTCATCTGTCATGAGTAAATGTCAGATGTTGGTAGGTCATGCCGAAATGTCAGATGTTGGTAGGTCATGCCGAAATCGACTCAGGCCCTCAACCCCATCATCTTAGTGTGTCCGTCGTTTGTAGGGATGGTTGGGCAGCTGAGTTGAGATGCTGAGCTGATCGTCTGGCTGCCGGAGTGGAAGTGATTTCTGGTGGGTCTCGGAGGCCGAGGGAGGGTGGCCGTGACATCAGAGGTCTCGCGGGGAGTCTCAGGCGCACGAGAAATCTGGTAGGGTATAGTGGTGGGGATTCAAACCCAGGTGGCGCCACCGGTGAGACTCCTTGTTCGCGCGCAAATTACCTATGTTGGCGAACCAACATGAACCATTACTGAACTGGAGGCCATCCTAGACAATATACCAAAACTCACAACCACGGAGATATTCCTACTTGGCGACTTCAATATAAACTATAAAACAAATAACAAAAATAAAAATACCTTAGAAAATCTGATTAACCGTAAAGGTCTGGTGCAAAAGATCGGTGATCTAACTAGACTAGGGGAAAACAGTTCTACTATAAGGGGAAAACAGTTCTACTATAGACCTCATTATGTCTATGTATAATCCCAGGATTATTGGGGTATTATGGAACGGATCCGATGGGTGGGTGCATGCATGTGAGTGCTTTTGTGGGTGCTGCTTGAGCAGCTTGGTGGGCGGGTGGGCTGCTTGATGTAGGCACTAGGCTTGTGAGGTTGCAGGAGGTCACCTGACTACCACCGGTTGGCTACTTGTGTAGTGTCAATAATAACCAACTCAAACCATGTCCACAAATCGTGAACCAGAAACTGGAGTATTAGTGACCACGAGCTAATATATGTCACCCGAAAAGAAATTTAAGCCATTACCAAAACCATGTATCGTATAGGTAGATCTTACAAGAACTACACAAAAGAAGCATTAGAAGCTCACCTAAAGGCCAATATAGAACCACTTCCCCCAACTGATCAAAATATAAACAATCAATGGGACACCATCCTGGGGGAAATACGAAAACATCTGTACAACAGCTGTCCAATAAAAAAAAATAAAATAAAAGGAAACCAAGAACCAATGGTTACACCGGAACTGATAAACATAATCATGAAGAAATACAATAACGGGAAATTAGCCAAAGAAAGGGGGCTTCAGACAGATATAGATAATTACCACAAATCGAGAAATCAAAGCCAGAAGGCAGTGAGTAAAGCACAGTGACACAGTGGTCTATATGGCTAGCAAATCACCCGAGGAACTAGAAGCAACCCTAAATTAAACACTATTGAAGTTGAAACGAATGGTGCCAAATAAACAAAATAAACAAAATAACAATAAGTACAAATAAATCAAAAGCGGTACTGTTCGGTACCAGGCACACCAAAAACCTAAAGCCACTGGGGGAAGGTCAACTCGAGACAGGGCACAAGTAAAAGGAAAGCTGCAAGCAAAACAAACAAACAAATTCTGGGAACACGTCCTCATCCACAAGCCATTACCATCTCACTAGATGTACATACTAGGCTAAGATATTAGTTATATGATAGGAAGTTATACCCCCAAAATAACCCAAAAAAACTAACATATATACTAACTACTTAAATAAATGCTTGTGGATGTCCCGGATACCAACCCGGAACCGGAACCCGGGCATACACCATAACATTCCTCACAGCTGTTCAGCATTGAAAACAAGCACCCTCGCAGGAGCTTACACGCTATGGGCAGAATAAATGCCGTACCAATAAAATAATAACATTTAAAAGAATTGTTGCATGTACTTGCATGAAATTAAAAAGTTGTAAGCACAAAATAAAAAAGTGCTTTTTATCAATGATTTTGTATGGGGGGGAAAATATGATGCTGATAAAAATTGTTTGCATGTGCTTACAGTGCGACTATGTAGCTACGGCCCTGGATAACGTTATGGTTAAGAAAATGTGGCAGACTCCTAGAAAACACTTGGCTTTTCAAGTACATGGAATGCATGCTATCGCCATGGTTTCTTATAGTTATAGTGCCTTATTGGAGGGCGTAGTCATAAATGTGGGGGTAACGTGGATGAGAAGTAGAATATGAGTATTCCTAGTCCTACGTGTCTCTCACTAAGAACTGAAGCTGAGACCCAGCACGCCGGTGTGGCGGTTTCAGCGTGTTCCCGTGCTCAGACGTGTACCTCGCTTCTGTGCATGCGTCAGAATCTAATAAGCATGGCCTTAATCGATTAACACTACCTGGGCGACTCGGGTCATCCGAGTGGTCAGAATTTCAAATAGAACACGGCGAGTGGAGTCGACAAATACACGTGCCGTGTGCAAAAAAAGAATAACTTAGATTAATTAAATGGAAATATAGGTAAACTAGGCCATCATAAAATACTTTAAATCCTATTTTGCTGTAGTTTTATCGGTTATTAAAAAAAAAAAAAATTTCCACCCGAGCGCGGAGAAGCGTATTCGATTATTCGACCCGAGTTTGTAGGATGTGCGCATGCGCCAATAAGTGGCTCGGGTGACCCAAGTTGATGCGAAATCCGCGCATGCGCAGAAGCAACGGGACACGGCTGAGCACGGGAACAAGCTGAAACCGCCACACCGGGTCTCAGCTATAGCTTACCCAGACAGCACACAGTCGTCGGCCCGACGGCGGCCCGACGGCGGCCGCTCCGGCGGCCCGACGGTGGAAAACGCCGTCGGGCCGACGTTGTTTTGTCCAACCTCCCGCCGTCGGGGCGACGGCGGCTGCCGCCGTTGGGCCGCGGCGGCAGCCGCCGTGCCCCCGACGGCGTCGGGGCGACGGCGGCTGCCGCCGGCGGCCCAACGGCGACAAAAGCCGTCGGGCCGACGTTGTTTTGTCCAACCGTCCACCGTCGACTCGACGGCGGCTGCCGCCGTCGGGGCGACGGCGACAAAAGCCGTCGGGCCGACGTTGTTTTGTCCAACCGTCCACCGTCGCCCCGACGGCGGCTGCCGCCGTCGGGGCGACGGCGACAAACGCCGTCGAGATCCCATACCATATAAATTTAATATAGTCTGTACGTATTGACACTATAGTGACAGTGTCTTCTCGGAAAAAAACCAAGATTCCGTTCAGGGTAATTCAAATCGTATTAACACGAATAATTCCATTAATACTGCGTAATAAATTACAAAACTTTTACAAAATAATCTAAACATATTAATAAACAAACCTGGTAAATGATTCCTTAAAATTCCTGGGATTTCTGGAGTTACTGGTAGAAAAAGAACACTGATCAACAATCGCACGTGTTGTGCTGGCTACTCGAGCGGGATTCGAAGTAAACAAACCATATCGGATAATTCAAATCGTATTAACACGAATAATTCCATTAATACTGCGTAATAAATTACAAAACTTTTACAAAATAATCTAAACATATTAATAAACAAACCTGGTAAATGATTCCTTAAAATTCCTGGGATTTCTGGAGTTACTGGTAGAAAAAGAACACTGATCAACAATCGCACGTGTTGTGCTGGCTACTCGAGCGGGATTCGAAGTAAACAAACCATATCGGATAATTCAAATCGTATTAACACGAATAATTCCATTAATACTGCGTAATAAATTACAAAACTTTTACAAAATAATCTAAACATATTAATAAACAAACCTGGTAAATGATTCCTTAAAATTCCTGGTATTTCTGGAGTTATTGGTAGAAAAAGAACACTGATCAGCAATCGCACGTGTTCCGCGGGCGACTCGAGCCGGAAAGCAAATTTAAAGAACTGCGCATGCGCGGCCCACCACGTCGGCTCGACGGTGGCTCGACGGTGGACCAGACGTGGAAAATGAATGCAAACCTGCGGCGGCCCACCACCGTCGGGCCGACGATGGCCCGACGGTGAATCAAATGTCGAAAGGGATTGAACCCTAACGTCGGAACACCACCGTCGGGCCGACGGTGGCCCGACGGTGGCTCACAAGTGGAAAAGGATTGAAACCTAAGGTCGGAACACCACCGTCGGGCCGACGATGGCCCGACGGTATACCAAGAGTGGAAATTGAATGCAAACCTACGGCGGCCCACCACTGTCGGGCCGACGGAGGCCCGACGGTGCCCCGACGGATCAAAAGTTGAACCCTAACGTCGGAACACCGCCGTCGGGCCGACGATGGCCCGACGGTGAATCAAAAGTGGAAAGGGATTGATTCCCAACGTCGGATCACCACCGTCGGGCCGACGGTGGCCCGACGGTGAATCAAAAGTGGAAAGGGATTGATTCCCAACGTCGGATCACCACCGTCGGGCCGACGGTGGCCCGACGGTGGAAAGTCGGTGCCGACGGACCGACCAATAGCCGACGTCGGGCCGACGGCTGTGTGCTATCTGGGTACATGGTGGAAGGTGGAGGTTGGTGCTACTCACGGCTCAATCCTTCACTATAGAGGGAGTGCACGTGACGTCATCACTCAACAGTCAGCGGCCAGCCATCTTGGATTACGAGTACCCTCCCTAGCCATGTTGTTAATTCATTCAGATGCAGTAAAACAGATTTTTCTTGTGTTTTGGGAGGTTCTGGACAGTTTACATCCAATGTGTTTACTTACAGCACTTTAGCAACAACTTCTGAGGCCAAACTGCTCAAAACAGTGAAAAATCAGTAAATAAGCACAGTGTTGGCAGTTGCAAGCCTTCTGTATGTATTCCAATATGGCCACCGAACGTTGTCTTGTGACGTCATTCCACCCCCTCTATAGAGGGAGTGCATGTGACGTCATCACTCAGTGGTCAGAGGTCAGCAATCAGCCATCTTGGATTACGAGCACCCTTGCCTAGCCCTGTTGTGAATGTATGCTGGTGCAGTAACATCATTTTCCTTGTGTTCTGAGCTGTTCTGGGCGGTTTACATCCAATGTGTTTACTTTCAGCACCTTAACAACTTCTGAGGCCAAACTGCTCAAAACAGTGACAAATAAACCAACAAATAGGTAAATAAGCACAATGTAGACAGGTTCAGTCCTTCTGTATGTAATCCAATATGGCACCGAAAGTTGCCTCGTGACATCATTACACCCCCTCTATTGTGCACCGATAACCACGTGGCTTCTGATGACCAAACTTGGTAAGACTATTGCAATCCATTTGTTTCTAATGTAGATTGCAGAGACATTGTCCGATCAAATATTTACACTAGATAAATCACCGCTTCGTGTATCATGGGGCGTAATCGATTATTCAACTCGGGTCACTCGAGCCACTTTTTAGCGCATGCGCACATCCTACAGACTCGGGTTGAATAAACGAATACGGTTATCCACGCTCGGGGTGGAAAAAATGCTGACTTAATCTAAAACGTAATATCTTTTTTTAATAACTGATACAAGTACAACAAAATTGGATTTAAAGTAGTTTACGATTGTATAAGCTGACAATCTGGGTTATTTAAAAAAAAACACCCGAAACACAACATGCAGGACTTGTACTGGTAGCTGTTATCCTACAGGTACCAGCACAGATGTGACGTCATCACTTCTAGCAAACCCCAGCCAAGAGGTGGGTTACTGCGCTCGGGTCGTTTTGCACACAGCACGTGTATTTGTCGACTCTACTCGCGGTGTTCGATTTGAAATTCTGACGACTCGAGTGACCGGAGTCGCTCGGGTCGTGTTAATCGATTACGGCCCGGGTGTATGTCTATTCCCCCCTACCTTCTGGCGTGTAAACTGAAGCTGTGACCCGGCATGCTGGGTCCCAGTGTCAGTCCTTCCTGAGGGACCAGTGGAACTTGGAACATGAATGGGCAGCTCTATCTGAATGCGGAGCAGCAGCGAATAATTCAATTTCAGCCTTACACGGTAGAGTGCTAAGTAGCACGACGGAGTATTAAACGCACTATGCAGTACTGAGCAGCACTAGGTACTACTACTATACTACCAAGCGAAATATGCACAAATCAGGTATTGCCAAGTTAGCCCTATGTGCTGAAGAATCTCATTCTTATTTGGCCATTTGAACTTGTGTAGAATCAAGGTTTTTTGCCATTAAGCTGCGTAATATTTCTAAATGCATATGTATTATCAGGGATGATATTTTTCCGTTTTTTTAAGCGAATTTCCAGGGGGTTTTTCACACCCTGGGGGCATTTTGTAGATAGGTCTAAATTTGAGGAGAGTAAAGTAGATAGCCTGAAGGACGGACTTTTGCCGTCGGATTAATAATATATACCGGCTTGATTTCCACTTTTCTTTTTGCCTGAGACCACTATCATCCCCGATTAAGTACCATGTGTTTGTCAAGAGATGGAACCGATATAAGGATGAATAGCTAGCTAGTTCTAAAGTAATTTCCCATGTACATTGGAAGATTTGGCAGAGACCAGTTGAATTTTAAGGCAGAGGGATATTGTGAACTCTGTATAGTCTGACTCAGGTATTTTACTAAACCTAATAATATGAATAATTATATAGATCGATTTAGCAACCATTGAAGATTATTTTTTCGATGTGATGTATGGAAATCTAATGCGATATAGTCTCAGTATTACCCGGTGTGCAATTGATGTAACACAATACATTCCTGGAAACAAACAAAAGAAAGAAAACAAAGAGATTACATGTTTTTGTATGATCCAACTACGCAGCCCTGTTATAGTTAACAGGTTATCAGAATTTAGGAAGGTTATCTTGAATGAAACCTTTGTTTTACATACATAATCCCTGATACACTTTGTATAGGCCTACCTTGTTATGTACACTGTTTTGATACCCTGCAATGTTGAAACCGTTCAGAGCACATATACACATTTACTGATTGTTCAGGAATAATACACTCAGCGGTGTCCATTGTTTCACTTGTTGAAAATAATAAATAACAGACCATGATTACCTGCAATTATTTTATTTTTTAGTATAGATTAGAGCGGTATGTAAATAACATTCTATCTATACTTCTTCTCTTGGTAAATTATACATAGATGGCAGTCTTTTTACATCTTATTGGTGATACACGTGTTATACTGTAATATAGCAATCAGTATGTGATTACATACATATACATACAGTATACAGATGAACCTCGATCCAACGGACACCGATGCAAAGGATTCCGGATCCAACGGACACAATCCGTTAGAGTGAGCTAGGCTCCCACACATGTGTAATGCATACTCACACATATGCATACTCATTCACACATACAAACATACCCACATAGTGCCATGCACACATAGTGACATGCACAGAGCCGTGTAGGTTTGTTTGTTAAAATTTAACATCCTAGCAACATCTAAGGTCATATTAGGACGGGTACCGACTTGTGACGTGTTGTTTACGTTTTTGGTCTCCTGTTTTCCACATTATCACTACGGCACCTATAGATAAAGCAATTTTGTCGCTGCAACGGACAAACGGCTTTAACGGACAACTGCTCCCCCCTATTAGTCCGTTGGATCGAGGTTCATCTGTATATACAAATATGTATACACCAGTACACAGGTACCAAACCTCTTATCCAACTTCCAGAATTACCAGAAAACTGGCTATTTTTTAAACTGGTTAGATACAATTTAGTTCTTTTCATTGTCTATTTATATTTTTTATGAATATATTTATGCTGTCTCCACCAAACCGGAAAATATATAAATCCAGGCCACTTCCGGTCCCAAGCTTGCAGGATATTTCGTCCGGTACCTGTACCTGACAAATCGGGCGGTACAGTGAGGGCGTAATCGATTATTCAACTCGGGTCACTCGAACCACTTTTTGGCGCATGCGCACATCCTACAGACTCGGGTTGAATAAACAAATACGCTTCTCCACGCTCGGGGTGGAAAAAATGGTGACTTAATCTAAAAAGTAATATCTTTTTTTAATAACTGATACAAGTACAGCAAAATTGGATTTAAAGTAGTTTATAATTGTATAAGCTGACAATCCGGGTTATTTTAAAAAAGCACCCTTAACAAAACATGCAGGACTTGTACTGGTAGCTGTTATCCTACAGGTACCAGCACAGATGTGATGTCATCGCTCCTAGCAAACCCCAACCAAGAGGTGGGTTACTGCGGTCAGGTCGTTTTGCACATGGCACGTGTATTTGTCGACTCTACTCGCGGTGTTCGATTTGAAATTCTGACGACTCGGGTGACCGGAGTCGCCTGGGTCGTGTTAATCGATTACGGCCCTGGTGTATGTAGGGGGGTGGGGGCATTGGTGCGTGCACAGACGTGTGGCGCCCCCCAACGGATCTGAGTGTGAGTAGGATGGAAGTTTGTAGGTTAAGCAGGCTCCTCCAGTCGATGACTGGGGGAGTAGATAGGGCTGGGGAGCAGATGGAAGCTTCCGTCCTTATTATGCTCGTATAATGGCTTATACAGCATATATATTATATACCACAATAATCTTAGGCAGCACATCATTACCGATCTTTCTTTTTTTAAATACTTTTTTTTATCACTTCACATTTAGGTTTAATAGTAAAGCATGCAACAACAAAAGCAACAAAAGTCAAGAGAAACAAGATTGTACAGGTCCTGACCTACCTCAAGTACGCCAAAAAACGTGCTATGAAAGCACTGAAGTCAACCCTGTACGACATCCTGGGCTATGTGGCACATCTTGCCCAGAGGCTCTATTCACCGGGAGCCATCAGTGGGGAGCCTAAGCGGGGCGAGAACCTGGGTGTTGCTGATGACGGGACAGACGCAAGGGTTCGACACGTACCCAGTCGCCATAATAAAGCATCTAGTAGCAAGATCCTCCCTCCACGTCCCCTGCCAAGTCCCACCGCTCACTGTTCAAGATCTCACGGACGTCATCGACTACCTGCAAGAGGCAGGCCCCAAGTCCCGAGTGCTAACGGCTGCACTGCTACTGGGCTACTTTACCATGCTAAGACAGGGGAATCTCCTAGTGACTGGACCAACTCACAATGCGCGTCACACCATCACTGGGAGGGACATCACCGACAAATGAGACGCCCTGACAGTGTACGTCAGAACCACTAAGACCTCCAAAACAGCAACCGACGGATACTCGGTCATGCTACCGAGAATCCCGAGCTCCAACTGCTGCCCCGTACGAGCCTGGCGACGATACTCAAGATGCACCAACATCGAACCTGGAGGTCCCACCTTCCTGATCTCCGACGGCGATCCTCTACACGCTTGCACCCTAACGAGGCCGCTCAGGCTGCCACTGACTGCCAAGGTGTAAGGTCCACGGCTGGAATCTGTGGTTGTGTAGGCAGGCTATGGTGAAATCAATACAGGCAAAAAGAGAAAGGAAGAGTATAAAGAGTGAAAGAAGAGAGAGAGCCAAGCACTCAGGTTTATTCTTATATGGTACATGGATCCAGTATGGCATATCACATGACCACATTCTCCCAATGAGAATCAAGCATCTACAGCTCTACCAATGAGAATCAAGCATTTCAGGCCCCCTAAACTAACATGGATCCTGGTCGTGAGTGGTCAAGGGCGAGGTTTGCGCAGAAATAAACTCCAGTGCATACAAACAAGGGAAGAGCAAACTACCACATATCCACTTGGCATTTCACTGCCTCATGATCTGAAAACCAAATGGCCAGTACCGATATATAGTTTTAAAGTCTACTTTTATATAAGGTTTCATACTATTTATAAGAAAACAAGTTTATTGTTGTGAATTTCCTTCTTTCTTTCCTAGTGTTAGTTTATACCTTTGTGTAAGGGCAATGTTTCTAGCACAGTACATCTTTATTTAAGGGCTAACAAATAAAATTGTTTTGCAACCAATGGTTGGCAGGTTAGTATTTAATATATCCACTACCAAAGCTAAGCTTTTGAATAGTATTGATAGTGGTTAATCAGTAATCTGCTTAAGATATCACAAATAATAACTATGTAAATACAGTCGGCCCTAGTTAATCTAGATTCTTTTGTTCTCAATGTTGCAGAGATTGTTAGAATTGGTTGGTTTGTTTAAATCTAGATTAAAGGAATAAAGTCAATGGTCGAGATCTATTCCGTGATTGTTTTAATTTTTTTGCTCGGGGTTTTATGTCCTAGCAACATCTAACGTCATATCAGGATGGGTAGCCTTTTCTGACAGTGTGCACTCATGCCAACTTTATAGTGTTGTCCCACTGGGAGACATGCAGGCCGCTAGCTGGCACCGTGACCCGATATCCCAGTCAGTCACATTCTTCTGTCATTAGTATTAATGCCGAGCACCAGGCTAGTTAGTGACTAGTAGCAATTGTGAAAGTCATTGGCCTGCATCGGTGGTCGGACTAACGTGAGCTAACTGTCCTGATCATAATGCAACTAGTTCATATGAAACCGTAGTCCAGGAACATTAGGTTTTAACCCGGAAAAAAATAATGTCAAGCTGAATTTTTTTTTACAAGCTCAGTTCATCTTGCTGAGTAACATATCAAAAGTCCCCTAAAATCCCACCCTTGCTTCATTCCTAAAAAAATGGTGTTACCTAGCAACCATAGCTGAATGCTAAATGGCCCAGAAAATGCCCTTATGGATTAACTAATTCCACTATTAATCTAACATTTACTTGTATTTATCATTCTGATTAATAAGCAAGTACAACAATACATACAACAACACCATACATATTTATTATACATGGTAACCAATGGCAACAGCGTACATTGCAGCCAAAGTATGGTAGTGCTAGCATGAATATTAGCAACCACATCCAAACTATGTCGTGATGAAAGTGTAGTAGATCATGTTATTATTAGTACAAAATATAAACAGTACAAATGGTCAATATCTTGTTTGAAACCGTTTCATATCTATGAATTATGCTGATCAATGACAACCTATGTCCGAACATATGCATAGCAACCAGCGTAATTGAAATGCATGACCATTGTTTAGCACCATATTATGGTTTTATTATTAGGTGTGTAATATATGCTAATGAATTAGTTCGTTCATCCATCAATCCATCCGTTCGTCCTGCCATCCTTTCGTTCATCCATCCATCCGTCCATCCATCCATCCATCCTCCCATGCATATCGATCCATCTGAGATCGTGGCTGCCTCAGATGAACTGGACAATGTTGTTAGATTAGGTGGCTTCCACCTATTGATGTCTTATATGGGAGCTGTTGGCAACATAATGTCAGGCAGTGGATTAGAAGAACTGTGGAGCACAATATATGCCAAAGCCTCTGTTGCACACATGACGACTGGAGACGCATATTCCCATGCTCTACGTGCTCACTATCTTACTCAAGAAACTTTGGCCACTATCCTTCTGCAAACACCAGACTGCCTTAGTGAAGATGACAAAGGTACATTGACGAAGCTTTATCAGGATCTTTTGAAAGAGGAAACATCTTTTGGAAGATGGATTGGGGACTATTGTTATTAGTCAACTGAAGCAACTTCTCAAACAGCTGTCTGACCATGCCAAAGCTATATCTCGAACAGCTAAACTCTGGATCCAATACTTTGAGCAAGTTAACATCATGCGATTATTTGTCAGAGCAGAGAGGACAGGTGACTGGGAGCTTCACCGCTATACTGTCACGAAAATGCTTCCACACCCACATGCCGCAGGACATCTTCCATACACAAAATTGGCACATCTATATGAACAGCAAATGACAGAATTGTCAAAGAGGATGACTTCGGAAGAATACAACATGTTCACAAACAGGGGTTTCTTCACAATCCGCCGAAGTGACAAGTTCTGGTGTGGAGTTTGGTCTGACATGACCATTCAACAGGTACTGATGGAGCTATCAAGACCTCGGGAGGATTAACCCGTGGCCGTGGAATCAGCGAGAGCACACTTGCACAGTGGGTGCTTGCTCTACCGCTGTGTGTACCACTATGTAATGCCCTGGAAACATTCACTGGCATCAACCCAGGTACATCTGAGCAGCACAAAGAGCATAAGGAAGTTCTTACCTCAAGACAAACCAGAGACAATCATGACTTGAACTCCTCCCTGGAATGGCTAGAAGCACACCCTCCCTTTGTGAACAAACCAGATAATACCTTGGTTTCCCTTGCTACTGGAATTGTAGCACACAAAACCATTAACTGCGATGAAGCTGAACGTCATGGATTCAAAGCTATGCAGGAAATGGTTGGTAAACTGTTTGCAGGAATAAAACTTCGATGGAATGACAAAGTAAAACCGCTTGCAGCAATGATAAACACTGTACAAATTCGCAACGATGAAGTCACCGTTAATCCACTGCAACTGTTCAGTCAAATCGCCTGCATTCTTAACTCGAGCTCCGAGTTGTCCAGCTTCTTGAAGTATGAACTGGCGCCACGACCCCCATCATTGTTTGATGATGTGTCAATGAGAAAATCGACAAAGGCTGCATTAGCTACTCTGCTAGAATCATTGGTACCCAGTGACAATAATATGCCAGGCGAGGCTCTTTTTGTTGTTGATGGTGGACATTTTCTTCACTCAGTGACTTGGCCACATCCAGCAACTTATGATGAAATCTGTCAAATGTACCTCAAGCACTACCAGTCAAATGCAACAGTTTTCTTTGATGGATATGATGGACCTCCTTCAACAAAATCTGTTGAACAAAATCTGTTGAACAAAATCGCAGGGCAAGCAAGGCATTCTCCGCAGATATCATCTTCACTGACAGCATGCACACTATGACAACACAGCAGGTTTTCTTGGAAATGGAAACAATAAATCCCGCCTTATTCTTGCTGTATCTTCTGGTCTCTGTGATGCCTGTATACATGTTGCACAGGCCACAGCTGATGCTGACACAATGATCATGTCTACAGCTCTTGATCTTGCATTCAATGGGGAGACAGTTGTGTTGCTTGGGACTGACACACACCGGTTGGTCATGCTCGTTGCTCGGACACCAACCAATACAAAGCTATTCATGCTTCGTCCCAGTATGAACAATAAACCGGCAAAATTATTCTATATCACCGCGATACAGCAAGCTGTTGGAGAAAAACAACACAACTTGCTTTTTCTTCACGCCGTCACAGGGTGTGATACCACATCTGCGTTGTATGGACAAGGGAAGAAAAAGGTGTTTCGGTTGCGCATGTCAAATGACGAGCTTGTTAAGGGAATGAGAGTGTTCAATACGGAAAATTTGAATCCAACCGATGTCTCAGCAGCTGGAGAAAAGTTTCTTCTCACATTATATGGTGGAACAAGGTTCAATACACTGGATGAATACAGATAATATGCCTATAAGAGGAACATTGCTGGCAAGTCAGTGGGTGCCAAGTTCACTTTAGCCACTCTGCCACCCACCAGCGCAGCTGCACGACAACATTCTTTGCGGACCTACTTACAGGTGCAACAATGGTTGGGAAAGGATCCCTCACCGACTGAGTGGGGATGGAAAACTCATAACAACGTATTGCTTCCCCTCCTACTGACTTGCCACCGGCACCTCAGAAACTAATAAAACTCATAAGCTGCAACTGTAAGGCAGGATGCATGAGTCGTTGTGGGTGCAGACAGGCAGGAATGGCTTGCTCTGCAATGTGTTCACAATGTATGGGAATTGGATGCAGCAACGCCCCACAGGCTGAGGAACTCGGTACTGGCGAGGACGAGTAGATTCAAGTGTTGGTTGATCAGTTGATCACTCATACATCAGGATTACATAGCTAATAACTTTCCTGATAGATATATATATATCGATTTGCAATGAACAAAATTGAAGCATTTCATTGATATCTATGCTGTTGCCATTGGTTACCGATGTATAATAATCATGTATGGTGTTGTTCTATGTATTATCTTACTTGCTTATTAATTAGAATGTTAATTACAAGCATATGTTAAGTTCATAATGCAATAAGTCCATTTATAAGGTCATTATCTGGGCCATTAGCATGCATCGATGGTTGCTAGGCAACATAATTCTTTTAGCGATGAAGCAAGGGTGGGATTTTAGGGGACTTTTGATATTTTGTTTAATATACTTCACTAAGCTTATATAAAAAAAATTAGCTTGACATTATTTTTTCCCGGGTTTTACTGTTCTGGTAGCTAATGCTCCTGCCCACTACCGATATTCAATACAATGTCAGACTCTAATAACTTTGCTTGTATGATCTTCTAATACAGTGTAAGCCCCGAGCACACATCCGTCGGGCCGACGTCGCAATTGGTCGCAACCGACGCCATCGAGCTTTCCAAACCGTCGGGGGCCGCCGACGGCCGCCGGAGGGAATTCCGACGTTGGGGATCAATCCCTTTCCACTTTTGATTCACCATCGGGCCTTCGTCGGCCCGACGGCGGTGTTCCGTCGTTAGGGTTCAATCCAAATTTCCACTTTTGAGCCGTCGGCCACCGTCGGGCCGCCGGTGGTGTTCCGACGTTAGGGTTCAATCCCTTTCCACTTTTGATTCACCATCGGGCCTCCGTCGGCCCGACGGTGGTGGGCCGCCGCAGGTTTGCATTCATTTTCCACACTTGGTCCACCGTCGAGCCAACGGTGGTGGGCCGGGCATGCGCAGTTCTTTAAATTTTAATTCCGGCTCGAGTCGCCCGCGGAACACGTGCGATTGTTGATCGGTGTTCTTTTTCTACCAATAACTCCAGAAATACCAGGACTTTTAAGGAATTATTTAACAGGTATACCGATATTAAATCAATGTCAGACTCTACTTGCTTGTATGATCTTTCTAATAAAGCTGTAGCCCAGATAGCACACAGCCGTCGGGCCGACGTCGGCTATTGGTCGCACCGTCGCCATCGACTTTCCACCGTCGGGCCGCCGTCGGGCCGCCGGTGGATTTCCGACGTTGGGAATCAATCCCTTTCCGCATTCGGAATTATTTTACAGGTTTGTTTATTAATATGTGTAGATTATTTTGTAAAAGTTTTGTAATTTATTAGGATGTATTAATGGAATTATTCGTGTTAATATGATTTGAATTACCCTGTATGTATTGACACTAGAGTGACAGTGTCTTCTCGGCTCGTCGGGTCGACGGTGGCAGCCGCCGTCGAGTCGACGGTGGGAGGTTGGACAAAACAACGTCGGCCCGACGGCGTTTGTCACCGTCGGCCCGACGGCGTTTGTCGCCGTCGGCTCATCGGCGGTTTCCGCCGCCGTCGCCCCGACGGCGGGAGGTTGGACAAAACAACGTCGGCCCGACGGCGGTTTCCACCGTCGGGCCGACAGAGCGGCCACCGTTGGGCCGACGTTGGGCCGACGGCTGTGTGCTGGCTGGTCAAAATTACGACGGCTATAAGCATTTCCGAAGTACTACACATATGTGTATAATCCGAGAATCACGGCATCTTATTGTTGGCCATTTAATATATAATATGTAGGTTTGTAGATATTAGAACACATAACGTTTTGTGAAAACCCCCCACAGCCTGGGTTCGCCTCTTGTTTCATTCTTATCTTGGTAGTGTATTCAACGGACTGTGAAGAAATGGCACCGTAAACCTCATTGCTATGGTTTTGTCTTATTTGTGATGATTAAAGAGAAAAGCAGAAAAATATTAGCACGGTAACAGTCCAAGTTGAATCAACAATTTTACAGAAATGTTTAGCTCAAATTTCAATGTTATGGGGCAATTTCAGGATTGATCTTTTACTATACTATAACTGGGTCCATGCATAGAGTGTGAAATGGTGAAAATAATTCCTGTACTGTATCTGTACTCAGTGTTTGATGCAGAGTTTGACAGTACTTGCAAGTGGAGACGAATGTTACGATGTTAATGATTCCAGAAAAGGACAACTTTTTCTTTTTTTTAAAGAAATAAATGTTTTCAACTTAATGAAGACATTGTATATGACCATTTGAAGTGAAATGGGTTATTGTTCAGAGGTTTTGATTAAGTTTGTGACACTTAATTTTCAATGCTGTTGACAATGTCACAAATTAGTGATGTAATTTTCTATTTATTTAGCAACATCCATTCCAATAAGATACATAATACACAATATTAACATTTACTTTTGATCTAAAATATCTCCCACATTATTGGGCTAAATGATGAAATCTAAATATTGACACTCCAATAATGGGTTCCTTTGAAATATGCATTTCAAGTAAACTACCTCAAGTGGTACACAGTTTCTGAGAACGATCCATAACGCATTGTGCTAGTATAAAGGCGTGGAAGTGAATTATTCTTGTTATATACCTCATTATTGTACCAATTATTCTTGTTCTACCTCCTCCACACCATTTGGGACCGGTGGTGCCACCATCGCCACCCCTACTCGCCCCTAACACCCAACGGGCGTGGGAAACGTCACTCGCACAAGGGGATATACATGGATGGTGCCCAGATAGCACACAGCCGGCGGCCCGACGGTGGAAACCGCCGTCGGGCCGATGTTGTTTTGTCCAACCTCCCGCCGTCGACTCGACGGCGGCTGCCGCCGTCACCCTGACGGCGGAAACCACCGACGAGCCAACGGCGACAAAACAACGGCCCGACGGCGACAAGCGCCGTCGGCCCAACGGCGACAAGCGCTGTCGGCCCGACGGCGACAAACCGACGTTGTTTTGTCCAACCTCCCGCCGTCGCCCCGACTGTGACACACGCCGTTGGCCCGAAGGTCATCTTGTTTTTTTTCCCCGAGAAGACACTGTCACCCTAGTGTCAATATGTACAGATGCAAAAATATTAATTTTATTCAAAATTAATAGAAATCGAGAACCCTAACCTTATGAATTTAATATAATCTTTTTGGTAACGATATTGTCTATATATGTGTACCAAGCGATTTGTTTCTACGTGGTGCGTTTGTAGAGATATTTTCCTTTTTCTGTATGGGTTAGGGTTAGTGCTTAATTAAATACAGAAAAAGTGAAATATCTCTACAACCACACCACATAGAAACAAATCGCTTGGTACACATGTAGAAAACATCGTTACCAAAAAGATTATATTAGATTTACAAGGTTAGGGCTCCTGAAATCTATTAATTTTGAATAAAACCAATATTTTGCACCTGTACGTTATTGACAGTGTCTTCTCGGAAAAAAACAAGATGGCGGTTCTTCGTCAACATTCGTACAGGGTAATTCAAATCGTATTAACACGAATAATTCCATTAATACGTCGTAATAAATTACAAAACTTTTACAAAATAATCTAAACATATTAATAAACAAACCTGTTAAATAATTCCTTAAAATTCCTCCGATTTGTGGAGTTATTTGTTGAAAAAGAACGCTGCTCACCGATCGCGCGTGTTCCGCTGGTGACTCGAGCCGGAAACCATATGTAACGAACTGCGCATGCGCGGATCAACACCGTCGGCCCGACGGTGGGCCGACGGTGGCTAAAAGTGGAAAGGGATTGATACCCAACATCGGAACACCACCGTAGGCCCGACGGTGGCTCGAATGTGGAAAATGAATGCAAACCAACGGCGGCCCACCACCGTCGGCCCGACGGTGGGCCGACGGTGGCTCAAAAGTGGAAAGGGATTGATACCCAACGGCGGCCCACCGCCGTCGGCCCGACGGTGGAAAGTCGGTGGTGACGGTGCGACCAATAGCCAACGTCGGGCCGATGGCTGTGTGCTATCTGGGTGGGCGATAAACCGTTTATCGCATGTAATATTACTAATAAACTCCATAGTGCCCTGGCTCCCTGAGGCGGGTGAGGGTCCATGCATGCACCACTCAAACACGGGGGAGGGAGGCACTCCGCTCGCTCAGAATATATATATATATATATATAATTATATTATATATAAAGTATTATTTATCAAAAATAAATATATATTTATATTGTTTGATCGTTGTTGTTTTACGTCCTAGCAACATCTCTGGTCATATCAGGACGGGTACCGACTTGTGACAGTGCGCACTCATGGTGACTTTATAGTGCTGTCCCACTAGGAGACCAGACCGCCAGCACCATATGACCTGATATTCCACTCAGTTACATTATCCTGACACTGAGTCAACCAGTCCTTGCCCTATCCTAATAATGCTGAGCGCCTGGCTAGGAAGCGACAAGTATCAATCGACCAGGGTTTGAACCCAAAAACCCATGGGTTAGGATCTCACAATCTCCAAAAACAGGAGACGGACGCGGACCTCTTGAGGGGGTTGAAGTGGAAATGAGAACATATTTGTTCGGTATGTTTATAGACACGTTGACTAGGGACGTCTGGCAAAACAAAGGAAATGGGCCATTTTGCACATAAACCAATACATCAATTGAATTTATCTTAGGCAACAACAAAATTTGTTATCCACCCCCTCCTCGCTTTTTTTTTTTTTAACTGTTAAAAATGCTTTAAACTGTTAAAGCTGTGTCGGGCTAGCAGCAATTCAACGTTCAGACTTTATATGTAACTATGTAAGGACCTCCTATGGACAGCGGTAAACCATATGCATGCGCTGAAATCTATGTTTATGTAATTCCACTGAAAGCATGTAAAAAAAACTGAATAAATGAATTATGTTCGAACTGTGAAGCACTATCAAATACATTAAATTTCAGCTCAATATTTGTTTGTCAATGTGTGTGCCTGACCAACACTTCCGAAGCATTGTGAATAAATAAAACATATCCTGAACCACAAGCCAGCTACAATTCGCATATTAGTTGTAATAGCCTAACCATAATATTCATTCATTATAACAACTGCAGAGAACAAAAACACAAAAGAAATATAAATAATGTTAAAGTTGCATAGTCCGATGATTTTAAATTTCTGTATTTTTTCTGAGATAAATATATTATTTCGATCACTAGTATCTACTTTACATTAGTTCAAAGTTACTTTCATTTCAAATGGTAAACTTTGGAGATATTTAGAATGCAAACATGGAAAATTAGTTTTGGCAAAACTCTGACACCATAGACTTCTGCAGTAACAGGTTCTGTTAAATTGACTCAGTATTGCCTTCTACATAGAAACAAATCCTTAATAAGTGCATCAGTATCTAAGTTAGATATGTAAAATCAAATCTAGATAATTGGTTTCGTTTTGAAAATTTGATATTTCATCGGACTATGCAGCTTTAAGTAAATATGCTGGTGAATTTGAAAAAAAACATGTCCCTCCCTATTCTGTGCCCGGTTTGACTAGTTTCATGTTTTTGTGTGTGGGTTTGTTTTTTCAAACAACTCCGAAAACCACCAGGCTGGGAAAAACGAGTTTTTCACAGCGTTCAAACTGGCAAATCTAAATGTCAGTTTAATGCATATGTAAGCCTGTGTTTCGCCGATGCTTTTAACAATTTTGAATTGAAAATAGCTGTACCCTAGTTGACCTTAACTCAATAGTATCATAATCATTCAAAAGCAACAAATTATGCAACTTTAATTACCATTCTTAGAGGGTAAATTGATTTTATTCATGTAAATAGGTCATTTCTCAGCAACGTATCCTCGTTCTTCGGTTCCAAGTGAGTTACTTACACACAATTCTTATTAATTTTTGACAATTTATAATACACAGTTTATAATACACATAATACAACAAGGTAGACAAGTCTTTGAGTCATAACTCAATATATATTTACTTTTTAATGTATAACATTACATATTAATATAATAGTACATGACATAACAAGCAAAACGATATGGGTTTCAACATTTACAATTAGCAGCTCAGCAATTGATCTTGTAATAGCATCATATAGTCATAAGAAATAGGAAGGAGCGAGAATATGAAAGATGAGGGAAAATGAAAAGTAGAAGGAAAAAAGAAAGCAAGAAAGTCTTTGTTTTATGTTGATAACTGTTGTTAAGGGTAGTGGATGATTAGTCAGTCAAAGTGCAATCTGGTTATGTTGGAGACTTGTTAACGGTAGTGGGTGATTAGTCAAAGTGCAATCTGGTTATGTTGGAGACGTGTTAGGGGTAGTGGGTAGTCTGTCAATGTGTAATCTGGTTATGTTGGCGACTTGTTAACGGTAGTGGGTGATTAGTCAAAGTGCAATCTGGTTATGTTGGAGAAGTGTTAGGGGTAGTGGGTAGTCAGTCAATGTGCAATCTGGTTATGTTGGAGACATGTATGGGGCAGTGGGTAGTCAGACAAAGTGCAATCTGGTCATGTTGGAGAAGTGTTAATGGTAGTGGGTAATTAGTCAGTCAATGTGCAATCTGGTTATGTTGGAGACTTGTTAATGGTAGTGGGTGATTAGTCAATGTGCAATCTGGTTATGTTGGAGAAGTGTTAATGGTAGTGGGTAATTAGTCAGTCAATGTGCAATCTGGTTATGTTGGAGACTTGTTAATGGTAGCCGGTGATTAGTCAGTTAATGTGCAATCTGGTTATGTTGGAGACTTGCTAACGGTAGTGGGTGATTAGTCAATGTGCAATCTGGTTATGTTGGAGACTTGCTAACGGTAGTGGGTGATTAGTCAATGTGCAATCTGGTTATGTTGGAGACTTGTTAATGGTAGTGGGTGATTAGTCAATGTGCAATCTGGTTATGTTGGAGACTTGTTAATGGTAGCGGGTGATTATTCAGTCAATGTGCAATCTGGTTATGTTGGAGACGTGTTAACGGTAGTGGGTGATTAGTCAGTTAATGTGCAATCTGGTTATGTTGAAGACTTGTTAGGGGCAGTGGGTTAGTCAAAGTACTCAAAACATTTCATCATGATAATTAAATATGGTAGAGGTTACGATGAGAATATCTGTCCATTCCACATACCCATATGTTCTCCCCAAGAACAACCCCATCTATTCGGACCTTCCAACACCTGCAGTCTATGGGATTGTAACATAATTAATTGATTAACATTAAAAACACCACTAATTTTACATTTCCTCCGCATTTGGGACCATATACTACTTTTTTCATTACTCATGTTACATGAATGCATAGAAGATCCATACTTTATGACCTGCCGAAAAACGTTACAACGATCATAGTCATGATCACGATAACCATATCGCATGCTTACATGGCGGAAGGTGGGGTGGGGCCATGCTCCCAGCACCATCATTTCCTTTACTCCTGATGAGCAGACTTGGTAGAATTATAGCCATACATTTGATTCAAATGCAGATTACAGTGAAATTGTGCTAGAAAATATTTTACATGAGATATACCACTTCATGTATCAGGGACTTTGTGTATTTGCCACTTCCCACCATCTTCCGCCATATAAGCTGAAACTGTAACCCAACATGCTAGGTCACAGCTTCAGTTCGTCCTGAAGGACTAGTGGAACTGGGAATACATGTATTGGATATATATTGGTTACTGTCAATTGCAGCATTCTATTCACACTATTTGTTTTAGGTATACAATGTATTCAAGTCTTATATTGTCTATTACAGTGTAAAAATATACGTTTTTTTGGTCGAAATAGCCAAAATTCGGAATCATATCAATATCTTGGGCGACGGAGTTGGGGACCATTGTTATGTAATAGTGATGCAATGTGTGCCGACTAGCTGTGTGACATGGAAATAACTATGTGTAAATGTTATGACGCACGGTGACCGGGATTGCAGTATGATGTCCGGATATTAAGATACGGTTACTAATTACAGAAATGTTCCCTCCATGCACCAGGAAGAGTGCAAATGGCGAGGGGCATAGATTATAGTTTACTTTAACTGTATGACAACTACTTGTTATCACAGGATCGCTGGGTAAGCACACCCAGCCATTCTGCATACATTAAGGACAACACCTGCCCTGGGGTTGAGTGACAGGTGCCCCTCTTGGGTGCCACTCCTCCCAGGCTGCAGAGGTGTCTGATTTGCTGGCTGTGCGAGCCCAGTCACCCATGTACTCCTTGCACTTCTGGGCAGACAACACACTCAGCAAAGATACCAAAGGAAGCAGTTCACCTCTGAGCTGTGTGTAACACCCATAGGACTTAGGTTCAATGGGATGTAGGCACTGATTTTGACTGAACAAGCAGAAGCTACATGGGTCTGTGTAGCAGGTTGTAAGTGAGTCAGGGTGGCAGGTCACTAGTAGGTGAACAAGAGTTGTAGCAATAAAGCTCAACCTTATCACTGTCAATCTTGCGTGATTTGTCTCCCTTTCTTTCTTATGAGTTGTGTTTTGGTATTTAGTGGGGGTGGGGGTGGGGGAGAGACTGACCGTAGTAGTAGCGAGTATAAGATGAGTACCTGGAGACGGCCAAACAACCAGTTATTCTTCAATAGGTTACCTCTAATCACATTACTTGGTAATAAAATATAATACGGATAAAGGGCTCCCAATCTCATTTAAACCTATTTGACCGTAGTTAAGTAAAAGCACTTCAGTAGACTCTATGCACATTACACTCAAAGGTCCTGTGCTGAACATGTACATGCATAGCGGATTCTATTATAGTAGCTGAATGTAATAATTAAAGTCGTACATGTACATGGTAAGCCGATGGGATTTGGTCCCGTTTTAACCGAAACAGAAACTAATACTCTTAATATTATATTAATAATATACTTGATTAATATTAACATTTTATTTATATTGTTACTATGTTTAATACTAGTGCTTTGTCTAAAATAATGGTATTAGCGTAATTAGATAGTTATTAAAGCTGCATGGTCAGATGAAAGCATAATATTTTCAAAACTAAAACTTTACGTAGATTAGATCCCACATATCGCACTTAAATAATGGTGCCCTTACCAAGCATTTGTTGTTGCATAGAAAAGCATACTAAGCAGGTTTCATAGAACCTATTGCTGCTGAAATCTATGGTGTCAGAATTTTAACGTGGTTGCCAAAATTAATTTCGTATGATTTCACTTCAAATATCTCCAAAGTTAACCATTAAAAATAAAAGATACTTCAAACTAAAGAAAAATAGACGTATAAGGATCAACTTAATGTATTTATCTAAGAATATTGCAGAAACCATCGGACTGTGCAGATTTAAACAAACCCCAGTTGAGCGGTGTTGAATGTGATCAGCACTATGGCTGACCCGCTATACTTTATCAATAAAATAGCCATTATAGATGGCGTCATTTTCATTACAGATCACATCGCTGTCGCCCTGTAACCACGGTAACAAGTAACTTCCAAAACATGCTGCTGTTTATAGACCCATCAGTGGAAGGTATGCGGACTCCTTAATTAACTTACATTATAGCAGACAATATAACACACCTTAAAAAATATATACAATTTCCTGCAATCATGCATATATTATGGCAGAATCTGAACGGCATTGAACTGTAACATGTATAGTCTGTCTTCATTTGTGTAATAATTGCTTCACCCACAAAGCTCCCCCCCCCCCCCCAGCCCAGACTAATTAGCCTTCCCAATGGGACTTTATTTATGTAAATCACACTGGTCATTTTAACCATGACAACATTAGGCGAAATGCAAGTTAAATGACAATAATTCGATGAAACCACGACATTTTCTAAGCCAAAGCACTTGCGTACATTTGATGGTAAATAGCTAACATGGATAATGGGGCACTTATTAAACATTTATTGTGGCTTAGAAAGAAGAAGCCAATTTAATCAAACCTTTCACTGCTCCAAGTTATACAAACTTATCATGTCCAGCTTTTCGGTGTGCATACCAAAATTACCATGTATATTTTTTTTGCTTCAAATCTTGCTCTTTTTAATCGATTACTCCAACAAAAGTAAAGCAACAATCAATTTAATATACACATTTTTAAAACATTTTACTGTTCCTTCGATGTCAGGACAACATTGGTCTGAATCAGGAGTTCTCATTTGAAGACCGGTACTACTACTAAGATTTCAATTGCAGATGTATGAACTTTAATTTACGGTAACATTGGTTTCTCAGCTGGAAGATCACCCCTTGAGGAAGCCACATTCACATTACTACATGTTTGTTGCTAAATAAAACTCAACTCAACTGAACAAAATGAAAACAAGGGAATTAAAAGTTTATGCGTCACAATTCCACACTTATATTTGAAGGCAGTGTTCCTCACATAAAACTAAATACCTGTAAGGCAAATTGTTTCATTTAGTACACATGTTAGCTTCTTTTAGACACAATTAGTACTTATCCAGGGATGATAGTGGTTTCAGGCAAATAAAAAAGTGGAAATCAAGTCGAGATTATTATGCCAACGGCAAAGCTCTGTTTACACCTATATCAAAAATGTCCCCAGGCTGTGAAAAAAAACCGGAAATTCGGTTAAAAACGGAAAAAATATCCCTGTTATCTAATATTAGCTCTCGACACCACGGTCATACATTATTAATAACACTACGCAGATAAACAATTATTTTGTTGTTGTAATACCATCAAGCACTGAATAGGAATATATATCTGCAGGGTAAATAGTATAAAGTTGGCTTCATAAAACTAGCAAATTCTAAAGTATACACTTCTGCTACTTTCGTAAACTCCTACTAATTCACTAATAGAAAGGCAATACAGCTGGTGCTGTAGATAAGAAAAATAAAAACATGTATGAAAATGGCTAGCTCGGGATTTGATTGTCAGAGCACCCAGCCATGATACAAAGGTATAAAATTTGTCGCAGAAGTGACTTTGCCCGGAGAGCTCAGTAAGAACTAAATCTCACGTAGAATAAAAGGGTAAAATGGCAAAATCTCACGGCATCTCGATTTCCAGTCCGAGACAAGACCGCGAAAGCCTGGCCTGTCGATCTTTTCGATTTTACCAGTTTTAAAATAGTGTCAGAAAAGTTACCACTAGCTAATATATATAGCAATGTTGATAAAAGGTTTGTTGAAAAATAACAAAAAATGAACATAATTTGGGTCGTAGCAAATATTATTTAATTATAATGTAATGTAATTTGGTTAAATATTGAAAAAATATATAATACACGATTTTCGCGACTAGTACGACACCTGGCGATAGGCGATGACACTTGTGTTGTGGTCGACAGCATGTCACTGTGTTGTTTTCTAGTGGATCAAGGTTGGCGATTGTGCGAGAGTTGGAGGGTTGGCACTTATACATATCAAACTACTATTCTTTCTTAGTGCCACCCTGACTCTTATAATAAACTGCTAAATCTATTTATATTACTACTTAAAGTAAGCGCTTCTGGCAGTTCATAAAGGACAGCTTGTGTATCGACTCCTGCCTTATAGCAGTTGAGGATACACAGGGTGCCTCTGGTGACAGATGCTGTGACCCACAAGCCCAGTATGGATTACGCTCTGCGCATGCGTCGCGGAAATTGGGTACTATGTAATAATTTGTAATCACTATCTAGCATTAGAAGATATGGTTAATATCGAGCAATATATAATTATAATGTAATGATTTGTATTCACTGTCTAGCATTAGAAGATAACTTGGTTAAATATTGAACAATATATAATTATATTGCAATGATCTGTATTCACTGTCTAGCGTTAGAACATAACTTGGTTAATATCGAACAATATATAATTCTGTAATGACTCGTATTCACTGTCTAGCATTTAAAAGATAATATGGTCAAAATCGAACAATATATAATTATAATGTAATGATTTGTAATCTCTGTCAAGCATTAGAACATAATTTGGGTAACATCGAACATTACATAAGTGTACATGTTGCGTAGCAATATGGATAATTCAACACGCGGAACCCCTCGCTGTTACCTATGACGCTCTACCCTGGCCCCACCTTTCGGATTAGGCCGATTTAACAACTTTTGACCCACAGGTCCACTCCTGGCTTTCCCAGAAACAGCCTAACCGTTGTCGCAGGCACTCCCCACTTCACATGCAGTGCCTGAACCTAACACATGGTGAGTGGGGCTGTCTCATCAAATTTAACCATCCCACCCACCCAAACTGAAAGGCACCAGCAACAGGGTTGATCATCTTGGGTTCTGAAATAACAGACTTGAGCTTAACTCCTACTGAACATTATGCTTTGAGGAAATAAAGATTCCAAACTACATATGGGTTTCCACATTGCTGAATTATAATGTAATAACCCATATTCACTGGTTAGTGTGATATATGTAAACAGTTAGGATTATAACATAATTAGGTTAATATCAAACAATATATAATTATGTCTAGCAAAAACCTATCAAGACAGTGCTAGAAGAATTATATAATGATACTTCTAAAACTAGAAATGTATTGTTTACTGTGTTAAAACAAGTTAATATTCGAGATACATGTAGTAAAACACAGACGGCACTGGTAACAAAAACAACAAGAGAGCAATAGGCACTTTTGGAACAGAATACTCAGTTGGTCGTGTGTATACATCAAACAACAATGCAAGTCGGTGGTGAGCATGTTAAATACTTCAGAGTGCATGAACCAATGCCAGATGATCAGAGATCAGCTCAACAAATTGGTCCTGTGGAAGTACACCTATTGGAGGCAATGTCGTGTAGACAACTGGTTACACTTAGGGTGCAACGATGGAAGACAGCCCCACCTGAGGTTACTTACTCAAGTTAGGGAACGACATGAGGTGTTTGTGTGGTTTTTTTTTTTTTACAAGCTAGGGTTACCTGTAGGCAACAGTAAAGCACTGACCAAAGCAAGCCCTGTCAATGACACACACGTGAATGTAGTTGAAATCAACGGAGACAGTCTCACACGAAGAGGTGCATGTGCTTGTTTGTATATAGGACCATCTTGTGGCAGTGCACATTCATGGCGACTTTATTTATAGTGCTGCCTCAATGGGAGACCGGCCCGCCAGCATCATAACCCAATACCCCACTCAAGCCATATTATCCTAATACTGAGCAAACCAGTCTTTGCCCTATCTTATAAATGTTGAGCGCACAACTAGGGAACGACACGTATTAATTTTCTAAGTCATTGGTTTGACTCTGTCATGGTTCGATCCCATGATCTCCCACAAGGGAAGCTAGCCAACGCTCTGACCGACTCGGCTATACCGTCCGTTTGAACAACACAAACCAGTTTTATAACACTTGTTCTCAATTCGCAAACTAAGTTGAAGTCACAGTGGGCGAATCAGAGAAACAAATTCACTGTAACAGGCGAAATGAGCCGGTCTCTTGACAACATACAACACTACTTTAAAGCCACTACTTTTGTAACAAGGCATTCTCGGGTATTCGCGGAAGATTCGGTGGAGTGAGGGAAGGGGGTGGTGGAGGGGAGTGAGGGGATAGCAGGGGGAAGAGGGATGAGGTGGAGAAAGAGGGAATGGCAGAGGAGAGGGATGCGAGGGTGGAGGAAAAGGAGATGGGGGGGGGGAGGAAAAGGGGATAGCGGAGGGGAGAGGACGCGGGGAGAAAGGGGATTGAGGGATGGCGGACGGGTAAGAATGGCAGCAGGGGAGAAGTGATGGGGGGGGGCGGGGCGGGGGAGTAAGGGGATGGCAGAGGGAATGGAGACGGGCAGAGGGGAGAGTGGGAGGAGAGGGCGATGGTGTGGGAGGAATGGCGGGGGTGGCGTGGGAGAAATGGTGTGGGGAGGGAATGGCGGGGGGGGGGGTCTATTAATAGCCGTGATGGTAGGGTGAGCCATATCCGTAAGGAGGTGGGGCCTGCGAATACACAAGGGGTGGATCCTGGGAGCAAACAGGGGGAGGGGTCTGCGAGTAGACAGAGGGTGAGGCAGGGGCAGACGGGTGGGGGTTCACAGGGGGAGGGTTCTGGGGGTTCATGGCAGGCTGTCTCTGGGTGTAAACAGCAGAAGCAGTCTGGGTGGACACAAGCGGTGGGGCCACTCCGTAACCGGTGCCCTCTCCTGGAGAAGGGCCTCCTCCGCCAGGGACGTTAGTGTAGCCCTGTGGAGGTGGGGCGTACCCCTATGGAAGGGCATAGCTCTGTCGCTGCGGGGAGTATCCCTGTTGGCCTTGCGGAGGTGGAGCGTATCCTTGTGGAGGCTGAGCGTATCCTTTTGGAGGTGGGGCGTATCCTTGCGGAGGCTGAGCGTATCCTTGTGCAGGCGGGGTGTATCCTTGCGCAGGCGGGGGATAGCCCTGCTGGCCTTGCGGAGGCTGAGCGTATCCTTGCGGGGGTGGGGCGTATCCTTGCGGAGGTGGGGCGTAGCCTTGCGGAGGCGGTGCCTGTGACTGCCGGGCGGCGGCGGGCGCGGCTGGTGCGACGCCGTGCGTGTTGACGGAGGCCCGGGGACCCGCGGCCGGCGGCCGGGGCTTGATGCCGCGCTTCTTCATGTATGAGGTCACCTGGTCGGGCAGCTCAGCCAGCACGCACTTTGCCAGCAGCGCCTGACTGCGGCTGAGGTTACCCTCGCGGTTGATGAAATCCCGGAAAGGCACAAACTGAGAGAAACAAAACAAAAAAGTGTTAAAATGTCAAACCAACACGACGCTTTAGGGGGAAAAGTCACGGAGCCATGTTCCCGGTGACCGCGGCACTAAGGAGTTTTTCTCACAGAATATCCATTGTGAGTGATTGCGGGGGGGGGGGAGGAGTGAAGTGGGGTTTTTTTGTTTGTTAATCCTTTTTCTATAAATATGTAACGTTGACGAGTATGAGCTACGTCACGTTAGCTTAGAACGTTGCAGATAATCGAAGTGAGAGCATGCAGAATAATTTGTATGCGCCCACCGTTTGAAGCCAAGTGCAATATGCCATCATTACCATAACTAAGTCATATCTATACTATGCTAGATGGGGTGGCCGGATGGAGAGAGCCTCCCTGTTTGGCAAGGTCAAACCAATGACGTAAAAATGGATACTTGTCACTACGTAGACTGGCGCTCAGCATCACTAGGCTAAGACAAGGAGCAATGGAATGAGGAATAATAATTGTCCGTGATTGAAATTTCACCTGCTTAATCAACTAATGAAAAAAATACTAAAATTAAAATTGAATTAATTAAATAAAAAATATAAATAAAAAATTAATTTGTAAATCACCACATGTCGATGCTAACAGGTTTTGATGTTCCCAAGAGCCCAACGCCACACGTAAATTGCTAATGAGTTCACCAGTATCTAAGCTGGATAGAAAGGATAAAATCCAGTGTTTTTACTTTGAAAATATTATGGTTGGTTAGTTGTTGGAGTTTTACATCCTTGCAACATCTAACGTCTTATCAGGACAGGTACCGACTTGTGCCAATGTGCACTCATGGCGACTTTATAGTGCTTCCCCACTGGGAAATCAGGCATATGGCACCATGACCCGATATCCTGACACTGAATTAAAGAGTCATTGCCCTATCCTAATAATGCCGAATGCCAGGCTAGGAAACGACAAGTATCAATTTTATATGTCATTGGTTTGACTCGACCGGGAACCGAACTCTCGACATTCCACACGCGAGGGCCGCGCTCTACCGACTCGGCCACCGCGTCCGGTGAAAATATGCTTTCATCAGATTATGCAACATTAAATATGGACAATGTCAGTCAAAACGAGATGCAAATGACTGCGGAAGGCTCACCTGCACAATGTCCCTCGCGGCGATGCGGCCATTTGCAACCAGTTCCTTATCGTCGGAGTCCAGCTCGTCCATCGCTGAATGAGAAAGACAGATAGAAAGAAAGAAGGAAAGAGAGAAAGAAAAGAAGTGGGGGGAAAGAAAGGAAGAAATAGAAATGGGGAGAAAAAGAAGAAAGAAAGAAAGAAAGAAAGAAAGAAAGAAAGAAAGAAAGAAAGAAAAAGGAAAAGAAAAAAATGAGAAAGGAAAGAGAAATGAAAGAAATAAAAAAGAAAGTAAAGGAAGGAAAAAAGAAAGTAAAGGAAGGAAAAGGTAAATAAAACAAGGGATAAAAGTAACAAAACACAAGAAAGCAAGTGGAAAAGAAAGAAAGAAAGAAAGAAAGAAAGAAAAAGAAAGAATGAAAGAAAGAAACAAATATCAAGGGAGGTAACACGTCTAGCATCTAGATCTTCTGAACATCAATGGGGGGGGGGGCCCCATCCCACCATTCAAATGAATTTAGATTGCTGCAGAATAAGAATAGGATGGCGCGACATGCAGACATTTTCGTCACTAATTAACTTACTAGTTTTCACAATAACTGATTGCTGCTATTGTTTTGCGCTGATTTGTGTTTGGGCAGGGTGGAAGCTGGGGTGAGGGCAATGGAGAAGGGGGTGCCATAATAGGGTGAATTGGAGGTAAAATCAAACAAATAGAATATTTAAATACCAACAAACGCTAAGGGATTGAAGTTACGATACATGTATTTCACAACATCGAGGTCGTGTATGCTAGTAGTTCATTGTAAGGTAACTAGGAGACCATGCTTATTAACTCTTTATTTAATCACCAGGTGGCAGGCAGCACCATAGATCAGTGGGTTGATATGGCGGCCTACAACTTACAAGGCAACATTTTCATACCCCCCACCCCAATAAAGTGTACAATAAAAATGTTGATATTGTAGTAGTCTGCACTGTCCTCTCAGGTATGGAGCCACATAGACAGGTAAGTGTGGATAGGGTAATTGCACCAGGCAGCCTAGGGGGTGAAATTGTTAGCACCCAAGTCTGGAATTGATTATTTACTTCTCTCATCACCCCTTTTAATTGGTCTGCATGTTAAATGTTATCTTCTCATATAATTACATCTTATTGCTAGGTTATATCATCATATGTGCTGCATTTTACATCTCATCCCATAACCTGATCATATACCATGACCGTATGTCGGTTGTTGCTGCTCTCATACCAACATAATTGATGATGATGGGGCGGAGGCGCCCGAATAAAAGCCATGTCTTCCCAATCTCAGCTTCCACGTCTTCTGTGCCCGAGAGCAATGGCCCCAGAATGGCAAGAAGTGTCGTTTCGAAAAACTGCTTGATGTGATCAACATTTTGATAAGTTTCAGAAAGCGTACGGTGGATCTTAATCCTCTCCATCCTCCCCCAAATGTATGCCTTATACGCTTATGAAAATGTTGATAATTGTGTAGGACCCCTAAGTGTAGCATATATCAAAACAAAGATCGACATTAAAACCAGAATTTGTTTCCTCTCACTCATGAAGCTATTTTCATTAACTACAGGTCAAAGGAAGGGAACCCAAACTACAGTAAAAACCTCTCTAACCGACCACCTCCACAGATCGCCCAGTCCCCTATATCGATCGCTTTATTTAGGTCCCAAACGATCGCCCATACGATTGTAACGGTAAAAAAGAACTCCCTTAACCGACCACCACCATTTAAAGTCGGTCCCACGATCGGTCGATTTAGAGAGGTTTTACTGTACAAAGAATGTGGTGCTCACCAGTAAAGTCCGCGTCGCCGATTCCCACGATGATGATGGAGAGGGGCAGTACCGACGCCTGTCACGGAAAGTGGATGCTTAGCATGGTTGGTTGGGGTTTTATGTCACAGCCACATCTAAGGTCATTTCAGTCCTTTCTGAGGGACCAGCAGCGGGACTCGGAATATCCACATTGTTCCTTTTCATCGTATTTATTTCAAGTTCAATTTTAACGCTGTGTATAACTTACAGCGTCATCAAAGGACAGTTGCTCTCATACCATGTCTATATGACCTGGGCAGTATCGACCTGGCATAGTGGTTTTAAGCTCTAGCAACATCTGAGGTCATATAAGAACGAAATTCGGACTAATCAATTGCTGTCATATATAATATATATATAATCTTTGTAATATAAGTAATATACTGACATTTTTTTAACGTTAATCAGTGAATATCAACAATCGTGGAAATCAGTGAAATCGCGACGATCTGTCATCCCTGATTGATTGTTGAGACCATTGAGGGCTAGACATTCATAACAGTGTAATGCCCTATTTTTCCCCCCAGAGAATCAAAAGATAATTGTATCCTAAAATGTGAAAAAGTGTAATTGTTTGCATGTAAACAGTATCTGTAAGTGCATTTTTTTCAACATTTCAATCTTTGAAAGCTCATTGCAGCAAAACAATCTTTTGAATCTTCCTCATATTTGGCACAATATTAGAATAACCATTCACTAAGACTAATATATATTATTTATATCAATATTACATAAAAAAAATGTGGAAAATATTGAATTTTGATTGAACATATAAAGGCAAATTGTCGGAAAACCAAATATATCAATTCAATGAATTGTTAAAAGCTTGTAGCTTAACCAATTGGTTAAGCTACAAGCTAGAAAAATTGACAGTGCACATCATCTGGAGGTAATACATATTATCCTATTAATATTTTGTGTAGAAATACAAAAAGTGCATTTCGATTTCACATACAAAGGAAAAGTGTACAAATAAAAAAATGTGTTCATCAAGCTTTGAACACTCACTGTAGCTCATCCAATATGTGGATCTTCTTCAAATTTTGCACACATGGCGTGTGGAACTAATGCATATTGGCTATAACAATAATTTAGCTAAAGATATCAAAAACTGCATCTTGATTTCAAATACAAATTAAAAGTGTCTGAAACAAAAAATAATGAATTCAATAAATCTTTACTTATTCACGGTGCCTAGAGCAATGGTTGGATCTTACCCAAATTTCGTCCAATATTAGATTATATATTCTGTAATATATCTCAATAGACATCAATGTCATGTACATGTTTCTACATGGGTGTTACCATTGTGAAACTAGTGTGGTCAGCAATGGCCCACACAAGTTGGTGTCACTATTCTGTCTGTGGCTCCTTGCACTAACTAGCACTATAGGAAGATTTGTATCATTGGAAAGGTAATCAAATTGCCTATATATCCATACCAAATCTTATTAGGTTTTAAATCATTTTTAATTCAACAGATGGATTTTAAACTTTCAAAATAATTTAAATTGCAGAATTTGACCCGATTGACCTTTTTGACCTAGGGCAAGCTATATATAGATAGAAAGCTGAGGTCACTGCGCCTCTTTTGCTACCATCCATGATCTTCTACGATGTAATGAAAGGAAGCGCGAGCCCATTCAAAATACCGTTTTCAGAGTCGTTTTCATTTACACCATTTACACATATTTATTACCTAAATACACTCATTATACAAATGGATTTTACTTAAATACAAACTTAGTATATATTAAATCCAACAACACCATCGGACAGAACAAATGTTGATCTTCTAGGATCTGCAATTTCATCAAAATCAAATACATACAAAAATAGTTATAAGCATGTGAATATTGATGAAGAAAGCACCATTCCTGCACTTTTTCATGCCGCTGCCGGTACCGAGAAAAACCCCAACAAACAAGACGTCGCGGGACACTGGAGTTAGTTGGCACAGTTTAGTGGTTCAGGTCCTATGACAAAAACACTTGCAATACGTGTGTCCCGAGCTGCGCTGGTCCCACAGGAATGCCTGACACTGCGACTCAGCACGTCAGGTCGCAGCTTCATCCTACATGCCAGAGCGTGTGGTTGGTGCCCTTCCCACCCTTTTCCTTCTCCATGGTCCCTATATTGTAAGTCCTGATATGACCTTGGATGTTGCTAGGACGTAAAACAACTAACCAATATATATATTTTAAACTTTCCACCTGATAAATATAATGTGATGACCAAGCTTGGTGGGATTATTGCCAAACGTTTGTTTACACAATGCAGCAAATTCCACAAACCAAATGTGATCACTTCAATGGCTGGAAGACCAGTGCCTTTGTGCTGACAAAATATATATTCAGATTAATCAAATATATGCCACAAAAAAAAGAAAAAGAAGGAAAAAAAAAAAAGGAGAAAGATCTGGTTGCAAAAGGCCCGAATGCATATCCCTCACCTCGACAATGGCCGCCTTGGTGTTCTGCATGTCCGTGATGATTCCGTCCGTTAGAATTAGCAGCACAAAGTAGTGCGATCCATCCTGGTGTTCATGAGCGAACCTGGCGGAAGAAAAGCGCATTCCTAAAGAACCAGCCTCCTGATGCGCAGGCCGGACGCGGTAGCCGAAACGATATGAGTGATGAATGTCAGGTATTTGAATCCCGGCCGCGTCAAACAGATGACGTACAACATTTACACTTGTCGCTACCTAGCCTGGCACTCAGCATTGATTAATAGGAATGGGCAAGGACTGCTTTGCTCAGGATCAGTATAATGTGACTGAGTGGGATATTGGATCATGGTGCTAGTGGCACCAGTAGGACAGTACTACAAAGTCACCATGAGCGTGCACCGTCACAAGTCAGTATTCATCCAGACACGACCATAGAATGTTGCTAGGATGTAAACCCCAAACAAACAGCCTAGTGCACACACATGTGGAAACACAAACACATACATGCTTTCATAACTTATTTACCCTAAAAGTACCTGGCTATAATAATGTCATGGGGGTGATGAAAATGGGAAATATTGTGCTTGAGCGGGACTCGAACCCACATCTCTTCGCATTCTGGGCCAGTGTGTTAACCATTACACCACCTAGGCTCCCTGATATCAACACACTACCCACGCCTACCTGTCAATGCGGCTCGTTGCCTGAGAGGGCAGTGAAGACCACTACACTCGTCCCCCTGGAATTGTAAGTCTTTTAATACTTACAATTAGATACATACAGGCAATGCCCTTACATACATAGACAGGGTAGGTTCAACAACTATACAGCGCGTAGCTTGTACAGGGTCATGGTCTCGACAACCAGTGTCATGGGGTGATGAAAATGGGAAATATTGCGCCTAGAGTGGGACTCGAACCCACATCTCTTTGCATTCCGGGCCAGTGTGCTAACCATTACACCACCTAGGCTCCCTGATATCAACACACTACCCACGCCTACCTGTCTATGCGGCTCCTTGCCTGAGAGGTCAGTGCAGACCACTACAATAACTAAACATTTAAACTAAATATTTAGTACTTTAGATTGCAAATTCAGACATTTTTTATTATATAGGGTTGTCTCGCAGACATGTCAGTGCTGCTGAACTAATTACACCACGGCAGGAGCAACTGACCTCAGCGCTCTGCTCCTATATATTCGGTGAAAAACTAAACATTGATGTGCTTAGACAGCATTTGTCAGAGTACAGCTCCAGTCTTTTGTGAGCTATACCAGATTGCCTTTAGCCTTTTGGGGGCAGGTGAGCCCCCAGGTTTCGCGCGTTTACAGTCCATGCACCTGAATGCACCTCCAATCGGGTAGCACTGTACTTCAGATATAATCTACAAGTTATCAGGGAAACATATCTAGAAAAGCAATTCAACTACAGTGTAAGTGCATGGAACTTGCGGGTGCACCCGAGCGCTCCTGGCACCAAAGCGTTAAGAGGCGGTGTCACAGTGTCACTTACTTCGCGCAGTGTTTGATGACTGGTGAGAAGTTGGTGGGGCCGTACAGCTGGATGTGCTGCAGTGCATTGTGGTAGGCGGACAGCACACCGTCTATACCCTGGCAGAATGGGTTTGATGGATGAAGGTTCTGGAACACCAACGTCAAACAACTCTCCTCAGTAAGTGTCGATATGTACCAAATAACAAATACAGTAAAACCTCTCTATCTGACCACCTTCACAGATTGACCACTCCCCTAGATCGATATTTAGGCCCCGAACGATCACCCATACAATACCATTGTAACGATAAAAAAACTCCCTCCCTAAAGCGACCACCTCTCGGTCGACTTAGAGAGGTTTTATCGTGCTAACAAGTACCATGGAGGGATGCCGAGGCGAAGATGCGTCTGTATGTGTGTGGTTGGGGGAGGGGGGGGGGGGGTCAAACATCAGTAGTTTCAAGCATTCACATGTTACCACATTAATTTTGTAAGCAGAGCCTTCAAGAAGGCCCGGCCCCACAGAGGTTATGGAAGTTGGTTGGTTGTTGGAGTTTTACGTTCTGGCAACATCTAAGGTCATATCAGGACGGGTGGCTAGGGAAGTAAATGGTTATCAATCATCTCAGCTGGTCTATGTAGCCAGGGAACCCATGGTCGGTTGTGAATAAAATGGACTAATTATTAAAAGTAGGCTAAAATAACAGATTATATATAAATGATTATGTGGTGGAGCATTAAAACAGTTTTCGTACTGCATGACCTAGAATGGAAATCTGACCTCCAACCACCTTGAGTGATGACCTAGAATGTGGGTCATTCTCTGAAACTGGCCACACCATATTTGGTTTCTACATTACGATGGTGATAATTCTTCCTTTTGTTTAATTGTAATCAATAAAAAATCTCGTTTGAATTTGTTGTCTGTTAACATTTTGTTTTGGATGTACAGTATGTTTGATTTCCATGTTCCATATTACTGAATTTGTATAACATAAAATAAAAATATATAATAGCCTTTTTTTCTCCAATTCTGACATATGCACATGTAAGCCTTCATATGAATATGGATTCTGCTATTATTTGAAATGTTTTTTTTTGCTGTTACTTGGAAGGTTTTCACTTTGGGCTTCCATGTCACACTTTAGTGCCCAGTTTTAGAGAATGACCCATACACAGATGTATACGGAGAATAGTGTCAGTCATTATTGACATGTCTGCTTTTGTGTATAGGTTTTTACACCGTGGAGGGCTATATATAGTTTTTAATACATTGGGAGGAGCTGTAAATAACAGTCTTAAACTTTGCGGAGTTATTTATAGCTGTGAATAAAGACCTCCTAAATATGGCTTACTACTAGAAAATCTTGGAATTAGTCAATCTCGACTTCTAATGTTGTATTCAAATTGTTAATTCATGTTTTCCCCTTGATTATTTTATTTCGGTCCAGAAAACGTCTTTATAAAATTGTGGGGTGTTTTTTGTTAATCTAAAACAAAGTGTCGGAAAATGACACTCGAATTTGATATATATTTAACAAAATACTTAGATAATGCAAGAACATGTCTAAACAGAAATGATTGAACATGACAATAAACGGAGAAAACGTGAGAAAATGTTTCAAAGAGTGGTTGCTTTTCGTCATACACAACAATAAAATAAAAAGTTAAACACAATTCAGGGTGTTAGCATTTCTTTAAAAAATCGAATGGATAGAAGCACAATGACGGTTAATATGCAAAATGACTTTTGTTAGCAAGCATATTAATTTATGAAAACACAAGCTTCACTCATATCGGACGGTAAACCAGTATTTGGGGTTCATAATGTAAATAAACAGTGTTTTAGCTTTTACACTAGCTGATGTGTTTACACTAGACTATGGCTGGTGTTATTTGTATCAATCTACTGTTGAACGTGAATTATGTTCTGGGCAAAATCACCGTGTGCAAAATAAATAAATAAATAAATAAATAAACAACAACACACTTCACAGCGGCACGCGTATTCTTAGGCACGGTGATACGCCTCTCTTGAGTTCCACTTACTCGCATTCTGCTTGCTCATGGGTCCGGTGCCTAACGCCATTTTGGATGGCATTAGCTGGCAGCGATATGAGCAAATTAACACATTTCAGGTACATATGGACACATTTTCACGTGCACATCTTACAGACGCTGAGAATGAATGAAAAGGAGGAAATTTATATATATTTTTTAATAATAGAATGGTGTATACATGTGTAACTGTAATCTAATGTTTGGAGTAGGCCTACACAAATACAGTGCAGCCCCGCGTGCCAGTTAACACAATATTTAACACAATAGAGCAGTCATCGCCTAACTGACCATCGCATCAAGGTTGAAAGTGGTCTCTGGCAAAAAAAAAGCAGAAATCTATGCCCCTGTTAAGGTTATCAGTAAACCAGCGCCGAATTTCCGCGAAAACGTGGATAATCTCCAATAGGCTTAGCACTGGCCACTGTCAGGGAATCGCGGACAATTCCTGGAAGTCAGGTTTTATACAAATTGGTATACACTGATAGTTTAGCGGCATTTGAACCATTGGTCGTAATGCGAAGCATTGCGCTTGATGCGAGGAGAGGAAGAGACCCTCCCCCGCCCCGGGCTGTCGCGCTGCGCTCACACCTCACCCGACGCCGCCGCGCGCCGCTCCCTCCCCCGCCCCCCGTGTCGCGCAGCATTCGCGCCTCACCCGACGCCCGCTGCTCACCCTCACTCGCCCTCCCCCGGGCCGGCAGCTTTCACAACTCACCTGCTGTCGCCCGCCCCCCCCTCTCCTTATAAGGCCGCCCGCCGGCCTCCCTCAGGCACTCGCCCTCCTGCCGCCTTCCAGCTCTCTGCCCAGTCTTTTCCTTTGGGTTCACCTCCTCTACTGCTCCACCTCGGACCGCCGCTCCTCCTCGGACCGATCCATCATGCCCGGGCGCGGAAAAGGGAAAAGCCGGAGGAGCACCAGGACTACCAGCACCAGGACTACCGTCATGGCCACGCCAGGGCGGGCTCGCCGGGAGGCTCCGCACCCTCCTCAGCCCCGGCCTCACCCTCGGCGCCCTCGGGCCGCCGCTCCAGCGACACGGCCGCCCTCCTGGAGGCGATCAGCCGGCTCGCTACCCGCCTGGAAGCCATCGAGACCGGGGTCGCCCGAGGAGCCCCGGACAGCCCCCAGCCCGCCTCAATGCGGGAGGCCGTCTACACCCTGCCGCCGCGATCGGGAGCCGACCGCCTCCCCCGCCTCAAGCGACTCTACCCGGGGCGGTGCATCCGCAGTACGAGGGGTACAACCGCCTCGCCGCCGCCTCGGCCCCGCCGCCCGCCTACCGCCAGGAGACGGTGGAGCACAGCCCAGCATCCGCGGCCGACGCAGTCCGCGAGATCCTGGCCTCCGCCGAGGCGCACCACACCGTCCGGCGCCGAGGTGTCCCCTCAGGCTATGTCTTCCCTTCCGACCTGGTGGAGAGGGGCCCGGGACGGAAGCCGGTGAAACTGGGTGAGGCCACCAAGGACGAGTATCACCTCGCCCTCCTCACCTTGGTCAACCACCCCTCGTTCCCCGCCCACTCTCTCCAGGGCCTACACCACCATCACCTCACCATCATGAGGGACAACCTCGTCCACCCCTGGACGGCCGTCCGCCGGTACTCAGAGACCATCTTCTCGTGGACCGCGGACGGGAGGCTCCCCCAAGGGTGGCACGACCCCGTGGCCCTCAACATGATCCGAGTCGACAGCATGCTTACCATGGACTCCCTCACGACGCCCCCCACCCCGGCAACTACAGCTCCCCGAGGCGACGATGGGGCCCGAGGCGCACACCTGCCGCGGCAGCAAGTCGACACCCGCACCGCCTACGATAGGCACGCTCACGGGGCCCCCTGCCCGCTTGGAACCGCGATCCCGCCTCGTGCGATCGGGCCCCCATCGGGGAGGCCCACGGTGAGGTGGGAGACAGGCGCCGGCACGTCTGTGCATACTGCGCCAACGTACGGCGCATATTAACAATGCACAGCGAGGCCGGATGCCGCACCAAGCAAGCCCGTGAGCGCCAGACCCCGGCCGCCTCGGCGGATTTTTGATCCGCCGGCCCCCCCCCGGCCGGCCCGGGGGGCCCTCCCCGGCGCCGCACCCCCCCCACTGCCGACAGCCCCGCGACGTCCACCGACAGCCCCCCCAACACAAACCCAACAACCACACACCCCACCCACACCAACACCACCCACCACAACCCCCCCAAAGCCCAGCCACCGACCCTCACGACACCGCCTTCATGAACCCGCCCGACCCGACCCCGACTCCCACCCCGCCCAGCCCTGAGGAGTTCGCTGCCCCCCTGCTCGACCCTCGCCGGACCTCCTCCCCCCAGGCCTCAGGAGCGGGCCTCCCTTTTTTGGCCGCCCGCTCCCCCTCCACGTAGGCCCCGGACCCTCCTCTCAACCAGACCTGCCTCCCCGGGCCCCCGCCTCGGGCGCCCCGTGCCCCCGCCTCGGGCGCGCCTCGAGCCCTCTCCTTACTCTTTGGCGGAGGGCTCCTCGGCCCCCCCTCTACCAGAACTCTGACATTGCTCCTTATGAGCCCCTGCTGTATTTATCTTTCTGCTCCTCATGAGCCCCTCACTGCATTGCTCCTCACGAGCCTGTTTATTTGCTCCTCATGAGCCCTTCCTTGCTTTTTTCCTCCTCAGCCTGCTTATTACCTGTTCCTCTGTATGCTCTGTTTGAGGCGTTAATAAAACGCCTTTTCTCCCACCCCCGCCTTGCTTTCTTCCTTTTCGCGCATCGGTCGTAATGCGAAGCATTACGCTTGATGCGAGGAGAGGAAGAGACCCTCCCCCGCCCCGGGCTGTCGCGCTGCGCTCACACCTCACCCGACGCCGCCGCGCGCCGCTCCCTCCCCCGCCCCCGTGTCGCGCAGCATTCGCGCCTCACCCGACGCCCGCTGCTCACCCTCACTCGCCCTCCCCCGGGCCGGCAGCTTTCACAACTCACCTGCTGTCGCCCGCCCCCCCCTTCCCTTATAAGGCCGCCCGCCGGCCTCCCTCAGGCACTCGCCCTCCTGCCGCCTTCCAGCTCTCTGCTTCTTTTCCTCCACCCACCCACCCAACTTTCCCTCCTCCACCCTCCTCCCTCTGCGGCGGAGGGCTCCTCGGCCCCCCCTCTACCAGAACTCTGACACTGCTCCTTATGAGCCCCTCCTGTATTTATCTCTTCTGCTCCTCATGAGCCCCTCACTGTTTTGCTCCTCACGAGCCTGTTTACTTGCTCCTCATGAGCCCTTTCCTTGCTTTTTTCCTCCTCAGCCTGTTTTACCTGTTCCTCTGTATGCTCTGTTTGAGGCGTTAATAAAACGCCTTTTCTTCTCACCCCCGCCTTGCTTTCTTCCTCTTCGCGCATCAATATATGCTGATAGTTTTGCAGTGTTTGAATAAGATATTAGCATGCGCTGATAATGGTAGTGCTGTGGCGTTTTACTAATGTATTGTGCAAGTTACTCGCAACATGGCTAATTCGCGGGCGATGTGCGACTCCTCCAGAATAACTAAGGACCGACGGTGGCGCCCCCTACCCTTACGCCGCGAACCAACCACGGCCATCAGCCAGCTCGTGACGGCGGCACCATCTAACGTCGGACCCGAGAACTCGCCAGCCCGGTTAGAGGAGGCGCCGCCCATCCCGCCAAAAACGGTCACGTGACCCCAGATTCAAACTTCAAACCCTTCTACGGTCACACAACCGCTGCAGACGCCGAACGGACAAGTCTTCCAGCATTCTTCACCAAGCCACCCACACCTCTAATAAAGGATCATAGCGGGAGGGTTGAGAGTTCGAGTCCGGCCCTCCACACCATTGAGCAGACGGCATTCCCAAGGGCAGGGGGAGGTCAACCATTGAATGGCTAACCAGCACCTGTGATACTGTTCCATTTTGTTGTTCAATAAACCATTACATACGACTATCACCTCCGCCTTCATGAATTAGCATACGATGATAGTGTCGCGGGATTGCAGTACAGTAAAAATCGTAGGAAATCCGCAAAATCGTGGAGATCTTTCATCCGTGGACATTTTAGCTCAATGACAAATATATGATGTTTTTTTTTTTTTATACCTCAGCTCTGATCAGCCACTCCGCTATCAGAAATATTGAATTTGGGACATCACTCATTGTTTGTTGACTAGTATAACATTAGTATTCTACAGCTGATAACATTTTTGAATCATATCAGAATAATGGGTCAAGTTGTATTTTGTTTGTTAGTGTTTGGTATCCTAGCAACATCTAACCTCATATAAGGATGTGTACCGACTTGGTGCAGTGTGCACACATGCCAACTATATAGTGCTGCCCCATTGTGAGGCCAGACTGTCAGTACATGACGCCGATATACCACTCAAGTCACATTATCTTGATACTGAGCAAATCAGTCCTTGCTCTATCCTATTAATGAATGGTGCACACCAGGCTAAACAGTAACACTGCATACATTTTGTAAGTCATTGGTTTAACTCGGCTGGGGATTGAACTCATGATCTCCCACACTGGAAGCCAGCAAGCGCTCTTACCAGTTCGGTCACCACATCTGATCCCAAAGCCGGGATAAGAGAAAGTAGAGCCTCAATCCCCAATCAGACCTGGAATCTGGATTAAAGATAATTTATAGCTGAATACTCAAAATGCAAAACCAGCATCACCCCGAACAATCTACAGTGGTACCTGTCTTTAGCGATCCGTGTAATTGACAAACCACTGCCATGTGCAGGGATGTGATTGGCCACCAGCAAAAAACTCAGAAAATCAGGCTGGGGGTTTGAGAGCCTCCAAGATTTGGCCAATAAGAATTGACCTTATAAAAGGTTTGCAAGGACAGACAGCTATGTGGCATAAATAGTCAACAACTGAATATACTGCAGGCTTGCGCAATCCAGTATTACCGGCAAAACAGCTGGCTTCCCGGATGCAAGTCCAGCCCTGACCTCCCTATAGGCTATAACACCAAATATGTTATTACCATATCTGCATGAATCACAAGAATGGCCAAATTTTATTATTAAAAACTTGGAAATCCACGAGTGAATCACATCCCTGCATAAACTGCAGGCACCTGATTTGCTTGTCCCGCTGATGACAGGCCATCTTCTATGTCAGGTTGGTTGGTTGGTTGGTTTTACATCTTAGCAACATCTAAGGTCATATCAGGACGGGTACCGACTTGCAACAGTGCGCACTCATGGTGACGGTATAGTGCTGCCCCATTGGGAAATCATGTACTGGTGTCGCGGTTTAAATTCTCCGTGGATTTAGATTCTACACAGGGTTTCTGCGCATGCATCAAAATCTAACAGCATTTCCGCCAGATTGGGCGTATTCGATTAATCAACTCGGGTGACCCGCACATCCTACAGACTCGGGTTGAATAATCAAATATGCTTCTCCACGCTCGGGGTAGAAAAATGGTGGCTTAATCCAAAACTTGTTCATAGCCAATATAACTACAGCAAAATAGTATTTAAAGTAGTTTTTGATTGCATATTTTAGTTATATTTCAATTTTATTAATCTGGTTTATTAAAAAAACTAAAACAAAAAAACACACACATAGGACTTGTACTGCTACAGCACGGTACCAGCACAAATGTGATGTCATCGCTCCTAGCCAACCCCAGCCAAGAGGTGGCTTACTGGGCTCGGGACCGTTTGCACACAGCACATGTTTTTGTCAACTCCACTCGCTGTGTTCTATTTGAATTTCTAGCAACTCGGGTGCCCCGAGTCGCCCGCCGACCGCGCATACGCAGAACCGCGAGCATAGAATCTGAACCCATGAATAATCTAAATTATGACACCATCAGCATGACCCAATATCCCACTCAGTTACAATATCCTGACACTGAGCTAACCAGTCCTTGCCATATCCTATTAATGCCGAGCGCCAGGCTAGGAAAGTAACAACAACAAATTAAATTCTGCTTAGATATATCTTAACCCCATTGGTGCTGAAGTTCTCATTCTCCTCATTCGTCAGAATATACAAGCCCTTAAATCCTCTTCTGAACAAGTAGGGTCCTAAACAGGTTAGTTAGGGTAGGGTATTCAGGGATGGACTCGGCCGGGATTCAAGCCCACGCCCTACACAGACGGCATGTATTAATTAGCATCACACATCGAGTGTGGGTAGGTCTTCCACTTACCAAGAAAAATTCGTGTGAGACTGTTCCATTGGGCGGTACTCGGGCTCCGAAACCTAACGCAGGAAACATCTTGTCTCTGGAAAGCATATTTAATATTCCAACAGTAATAAATAGAATTGAAGATAAAATTTGTTTGTTTGTTGTTTTACGTCCGAGCAACATCTAAGGTCATATCAGGATGGGTACCGACTTGTGACAGTGCGCACTCATGGCGACTTTATAGTGCTGCCCAACTGGGAGACCAGGCCACCAGCACCATGACATGATATCCCACTCAGGCACATTATCCTGACACTGAGCCAAACCAGTTCTTGCCCTATCCTAATAATGCTGGGCGCCTGGCTATGAAGCGACAAGTATCAATTATTAGGTCATTGGTTTGACCCGACCAGGGTTCGAACCCACGATCTCATGGTCTACCAATACGGGAGACGGATAAGCTGATGGTGATGGTGGCGACGACGATGATGATGATGCTGATGGAATTGAATCTTTTTTCCCGAATTTATAGGGATTGTTGTTGTACGTCCTAGCAACATCTAAAGTCATATCAGGACGAGTACCGACTTGTGACGGTACGTGGCGACTTAATAGTGCTGCCCCATTGGGAGACCAGGCCACCGGTACTATGACTCGATATCCCACACAGTCACATTACCCTGATATTGTGTTAACCAGTCCTTGTCCTGTCCTATTAATTCCGGCTGTCAGGATAGGTAGCAACAAATATCAATTATATAAGTCATTGGTGTGACTCGGCTGGGATTCGAACTCCCGACCATCCAATTCGACCGATTCGGCCACCACCTTTAAAAAGGAGAGGGGGGGGGGGTGCCCACATACATATATTATATATGTACAGACAGACACGGTAGCATAATGTTCAACATCTGGTAACCTAATCTATATCTAACTTGACCTAGTTTCAGGCCTTGGTGGTATTGATTTTTAACTGTTAAATGCTGTTCATGTGTGTGTGTGTGGGGGGGGGGGGGGTGCAATAACATTTAAACATCCTCAGCATACCTGCCAACTTTTGTTAAACGAAAATCCTAATAATAGAAATCCATCCGAGTGAAGCGAGGCCCGCAAGCAATCTAGGGGCCCCCGGAAAAATTTGAAAAATACATAAAAAATGGTGCATTCTGGTGCATTTTCAGAGACATTTTAGGCACATTATTAAAGAAATTATTACCAGTTTTCAGCCTAAATACTAGAGTGAGTAAAGTTAAAACTATTACCAGCGTAAAGTAATCGGGACAGGTGTAAAACCCACATACTCCGCGGTGCGGGCGGGACGCGGGCCGGATTTTTTTTCCGAATTTGATTTTGAAAAAGCGGAATAATATGTTTATAATTCGTAGGGTGGAATGAGAATAAAAAAATCGTGATTATTCCGCCAAAATCGTAATAGTTGTCAGGTATGCCTCAGCTGCTTCAACCCTGCAGACCAAAGTCCCCCCCCCCACCCCCCCATCACACCACCATTACATATTACCACTTCCTCTTCAAAGCTCAGCCACTGTTTGTAGACTAAAGATTTGATCACCCGATTTTAACATCTCTTATACACATAAATAGTCGCTGCCTTAATACACTATTCGTATTCCAGAAATATTAATGAACCACATAATATATACATATACACATATATATGTGCATATTTATATACATGCCTACATAGTTGGTCAGTTTAGGGAGATAGAATATGGTTAAAATGGTATTGTTGGGACCCATATATAAAGCGATCGATATAGGGGAGTAGTCGATCTGTGGAGGTGGTCGGTTAGAGGTTTTGCTGTATGTGGAGTTTACGTCCTGGCAACATCTAAGGTCATATCAGGATGTATGTATGTACGTATGTACGTATGTACGTATGTATGTACGTATGTATGTATGTATGTATGTATGTATGTATGTATGTATGTATGTATGTATGTATGTATGTATGTATGTATGTATGTATGTATGTATGTATGTATGTATGCACGTCTGATGTAGGCGTGTGTGTTTATACATGCTAGAGTCAGCCCAAAAACATATAACCTTCCTCAACTTTCAAAGTCCTTGACCCCGCCCTATAAGTTAAGCTATGACTGCTGCCCCACCGGCGCCCCCTGGGGGGGAGGTGGCGGTACTCACGAGTCATAGTCCTGGATGATTTCTCCGACGGCCCTTAGACCCTGCGCGTACAGGTTCTGCTGGTAGGCGTGCATGTAGTGCAGCGATGTCGGGTTTGCCGGGTCGCCGTTGGAGGCGGTGAAGTCGATGGCCACGGTAAAGTTCATCTGCATACTGAGGGCAAAGCAGCGCGGTCGCCACAGGTTAGAAACGAGGAGGTTCCCAAGTGCTTTTTTAGAAAATAAATGATATGTATTTCTTAATGAAAATAAATGATATGTATTTCTTTAGAAAATAAATTATATGTATTTCTTTAGAAAATAAATGATATTTTGTTTAGAAAATATATTATATGTATTTCTTTAGAAAATAAATATGCATTTCTTTAGAAAACAAATGATATGTATTTATTTACTTCTTTGTTAAGTGTTGGTGCTCTTATCCAAATGATTAAAAGGCAAAGGACAAACTGCTAGGGCGATCAACTTTCTGTACCAGAGAGTTGATCTACTAACTGTTGGCAGTCGATCGACTAATTGTAAACGGTTTATCACCTAATTGTAAATAATTGATCAACTAACTGTATATAGTTGATCAACTAACTGTATATATTTGATCAACTAACTGTAAATAGTTGATCAACTAACTGTGAACAGTCGATTAACTAACTGAAAAGAGTCAATCAACTTCCTGTAGAGAGTTGATCGGTTAACTGTAGTTGATCGACTAATTGTAAACAGTTTATCAACTACCTGAAAAGAGTCGATCAACTTCATGTCGAGAGTATATCGACTAACTGTAGACAGTCGATCTTCTAAGTGTAGAGAGTAGATCAACTAACTGTAGACAGTTGATCAACTAACTGTTGACAGTCGATGGTCTAACCATAGAGTCGATCAACTTTATGTAAAGTCGATCGACTAAGACAGTAGATTGTCTAACTCTAGAGAGTCGATCTACTAAGTGTAGAGAGTAGATCAACTAACTGTAGACAGTTGATCAACTAACTGTTGACAGTCGATGGTCTAACCATAGAGTTGATCAACTTTATGTACAGTCGATCGACTAAGACAGTAGATTGTCTAACTGTAGGGAGTGGATCTACTAACTATAGAGTCGATCAAATTCCTGTAGAAAGTTGATCGACTAAATGTAGATAGTTGAGCGACTAATTGTAGAGAATCGATCTACTAACTGTTGAGAGTCGATCAACTTCCTGTAGAGTCGATTGACTAGCTGCAAACAGTCGATCATCTAATTGTAGAAAGTTGATCGAACTGTAAACAGTCGCTCGTCTAACTGTAGAGAGTCAATCTACTAACTGACTGTAGAGAATTGATTGACTACCTATAGACTGTCGATCGAAAGAGAGCTTTTTTCAATTAGTTTTGTTTAATGATTCTGACTTACTGATATTGTGGGTATAGAAGGCTCTTGTGAAAATAGTATTACACCTTGGTGGGGAAATCAACAACCTCCTGACCACTTCAGCAGCATTTTTGGTAATATATCCCACACTGCTTAGTAGCGTGTCAAAGGTTGCCCATTTATAAATTGGTTTATTCTTACTTAGGTAGAAAAGAAATCTTAACATCCATACATATTTGCAGCAGTGACAGGTTATAGTAAATTGACTTAATATTCCTCTTCTGCAGCAATAAGTGTTTGATAAATGCACCAGTATCTAAGTTTGAAACGTAGGATCAAATGTACACGAGTGCTTTGGTTTAGAAAATGTTATGGTTTTATCGGATTAATGTAACTTTAATTAAATAATTGATTGATTAATGAGCTAAGCACCAACGTACCCGCCTTGTATAAAATCTATGAGGGAACTCTCCGTCTCAATCCGATATGACATTAGTGTGCACTGGAAATAAACAATATAAGAAATAAGTATGCTCACCTAAACTGTATGGTAAGCACAAACAAATAATGACTACAATAACGCTTAATTAAAAAACACAAAAAACAACCGAATGTTGTAGATAAACTGGTATTCCACTAATTAGTTGTCCTTTTACAACAATTCAAAAAACGAAGCAAGAAAAAAAATGCATAAAATGATACTGACAGTAGGTGTCTTTTTAATAACTTCATTCTAAAAAAGTTTAAAGAGGAAGAATTGTTTTATGTGGGGAAAAAAACAACATCACAAACAATACATAAAGTATGTATATCGCATACTTATTTCACACGCCCACGCATTTAAACAGAGGTCTAACAGGAATTTCATTGAATGGTTCAAATAGTAGAATATCAAAATTATAATTATTACTTACCGTGCCAGAATTTATATACTTTTTCTTTTTAGCCTTTTTCTTAAGGTTAACAACCTGAAAAGGGGAAAAAAACACGAGATATAATTTACCGGACGCGGTGGCCGAATCTGCAGAGCGTAGGCGGAAGGTCGGGAGTTCAATTCCCATCGAGTCAAACCAGTGACGTACAAAATTGAGACTTGTCGCTTCGTAACCCGGCGCTCAACATTATTAGGATAGGGCAAGGAGGAACAGTTAGCTCAGTGGCAGGATAATGTGACTGAGTGGGATATCAGGTCATGGTGCCGGCAGCCTGGTCTCCCAGTAACCTGCACTGTAAATTCGCCATGAAATTGAATGCGTACTACTACAAGTGAAGTCGGTACCCGTCCTGAGATGACCTTAGATGTTGCCAGAATGTAAAACTCCAACAAAACAAACATTCATAATTAACTGAATACACTAATGTCCAAGTATGTACCCTACATTGCATTTAGAACTAGATGTACAATTAACAGTTAATACAAGAAAAATATGAGAACAGAATCAAGAACCACAACTTTATCACTAGTCCCTGGTGTTCACCTCGTAAACAAAAATGTGATAAAAATGAGAATTGAACCAGACGGGATAATTAAATAAATTGAGCATCCTCCTTCCGTGTTCGAAGGTCGTGGGATTCGAACACGTAGGTTCGAACCTTGGCCGAGCCAAACAAATGACTTAAAAATGTATACTTGTCGCTACAAAGCCTGGCGTTCTGTATTAGTAGGATAGGGCAGGGAGCGATGGAATGAGGGAAAACAATTGACTGCAGTTGACATTTCTCCTGCTTAATCAAGTAATGTACCAGAAAACAACAAAAAAGCAACATCATATTTAATGGAAGCCATATACCACATTTATTTGCAGATAGAACAAGAGATACAGCAGCGAACTCAAGATAAGAAATGAGTCGCTAAATGACACGTGTGTAGTAGGCACTGATGTTCACACTGTAAGTAAAAATATTCTCAGAAATTCCTAATCAACAGTAGAACTTTGGCTTGGTTTATTGGTAAGTTTACGTCCTAGCAATATCTAAGGTCATATCAGGACATGCATCAACATAATTCATAAACTCACATAACTACCTACATTAGAGTTACACTAGAATTTTCGTAACAAACCAACATTTATATACCGCTTGCCTAACTGCAACTGAACATTAAAACTTACTACAAGTTTACCAACTGAATACAGAAGATAACTTCTGCTTACATTCTAAATACTATGTAAATACTCACATTGATCTGACTAATATTGATCTGGTTATATGACACTACTGTATCATATTGTTATGGAACTTTTGGGTTTCAGAATTTCATTGTGTTACATGGTGCAAATTGTCTATTCAACAGGTATTGTACACCTTATTCTATATACCTTTTGTGTAAATAACCCTTAATTGAAAAATGGCTGGAAGACCAGTGCTTCAGCACTGACAAAAGACTTATTCAGCAGAATAAACATTTACCACCAAAAAAAAAAAAAAAATCTATTTGTAGAACTACGACTTTATTGTGCCCCCCTCCCCCAGGGACACTGTGCCACTGGCACCACAACCCGATATCCCAATCGGTCACATTATCCTGACACTGAACCAACCAGTCATTCCCGATCCTAGTAATGCTCAGCACCAGGCAAGGTAGAGCCGAGTATCCCTTTGGTTAAGTCTTGGGTTTGATTCGACTGAGGATCGGACCCACGACCTTTCACATGGGAAGTGGGCGCTCTAACCACTCACCCCCCCCCCCCCTTTCAGTTGATACTGAATTATCTATAGACACTATAGCCGTGTTCACACCTGGGCGTTAAGTCGCCTCATCTAGTGCGCCTTGTCTAAGTCGGCTCACATTGGCAGTGTGGACGCGACGCTGAAGCGAATTAGGGCTAGTTCGCCTCATCTAGTTTGCTTCAAGTAAACCACGTCGCGAGGTAGTCCAGTTGAACAGAACTAGCTTAAGTCAGCCCACCTTGCTTGTGTGGACGGTAGCAGTTTACTTGAAGCGGATTAAGCATGTCACACTATATAATATAATTTGGTCTATGAACCGGCTAGAGGTGCACAGATATTTTTTCATCATTTATTTTTAGGGTTTCACTGCCCAGCAGAAGTTTTGACCGTTCCAAAACAATACGATTCAGTCGAAACAGATCTAGGGCGAACCCACACTCTCTCGTGCCGGCGTCGACTAACCGAAACTGGCGCTGGTTAGTATGGACTTGCTCATGCGCAGATATCGATTTCCGCCTTATACCGCTCCGTGTGTGGACACGACACTAGTTCGCCTCATCTAGTTCGGCCTAAAGTTGTGTGTGTGAACACGGCTTAATTCCCAGACATACACACCTTAATTGTAGATGTGACAGAGATACAATTAGAAGCTCACGGAAGAAAATTAGACCAGAACAGAATTAATTAGTGCAGCTTGATTAGTAGTTCCTGATGTTCACCTTGCAAACAAGTGTCCCGAGGAAATTAATAAGTAATTGTAACAACCGATTCACGTATATAATATACACACACACAGACACACCCACACACTTAAAGCTGCCGAGTTCGATGAAGCATACCATTTTCAAAACCAAATCAATTATTTAAATTTGATTCTACTTATCTAACTTAGATACTGATGCATTTTAAGCATTTGCTACCACATAGAAGGGAGTACTAAATCAATTTAATAGAGCCTGTTACTGCAGAAGCCAGCCTATGATATCAGAGTTTTGGCATGCTTGACAAAATTAATTTGACACGTTTTCACTTCAAATATCTCAAAAGTTGGCCATTTTAAATGAAAGTTACTCCAAACTAAAGAAATGTAGATTATAACAATCAAATTTAATATCATTATCTCAGAAAAATGAGATAAACTCAAAACCATTGGACTTTATGCAACTTTAACTGTAGACGGAACAAGAGATAACAATTAACACTACAGCCGATCAGACAAAATTAGATTAGAACAAAATCAATAGATGGCACTTGATTAGCTGGCAGTGGCGCTTACCTCGTAAATATTCTGCTGGCCCGGCCCAACCGCCAGCTGGCCCAGAGTTGTCGTGAACTCGCCAATGTAGTCGTGCCTGCGGGAAGTGAGCAGTACCTCGTTATGGTCCCGGAAGCCACGCGCATGCGCTATACCGGCTGCGCAGCCACACCCAATCCACACAAGCAGACGAGATTTGCGTTTGGCGTTCCCGTCCCTGTTGTTCTTGACCCGCTGTTCTATGTCTGTGTCTCACTACCTACCTTCCTCCCTCCCTACCCTCCCCTCCCACCTCATTCACTCCCTTCCGCCCTCCCCCCACCTCACTCCCGCCCTCCCTCCTCAACCTCTTCCGCCCTCTCTTCCCATCCCCCCACCTCACTCACTTCTATTAGTTCAACAACCACCGTAAAATATAGAGGGTAACTCAGCATTGTATATTAATTATTTGTATTTAATTTATTATTATTTATTTTAACATGGTAATAATTCAGAGATCACAGTAATAACTACTCGGTACGTGACTATGCATTTTAAAAAGACAGGCATGAACCAATCCCTACGGTAACTAATAAAAACTGAATTATAATAGGAAAACTAGGTTCAAAGAACAACAAAAGTCCATAATAATTAAGTTTCCTACACCACTGTTTGATGTCTCACTTAAAAATCAGTAAACCTACCCGCCATTTGAGTTCCAGTCGAAGCACTCCACTTTAATGGTTCTGTGAGAAGGTAAACAATTGTTAATTCTGTACACAATATTCAGAAGAGAATGCCAATATAATAATGCACATTAATGACGTGTATACTAGATGTCAACATAAAGGAAGTGACATGACAGCCAGGTATATGGGCAGTTTCAGTATGGCCTTATGTAAGATAGACAATTAGTGTATAACAGGCTGGTTTTGGAGGCAGAGTGGTTGGCACTACGGAACAAGACAATGGAAGAGATTCAGCACTGGTAAACGATCGCGATTAGCAGATATATATTCACGCCACTACACAGGGAAACCGTAAAATTGCTTATAATACAGGGATGAAAGTGGTCTCTGGGGAAAAAGCGGAAATGCTAATATTCTCCCATAGGTTTAGCATTGTCAGGGGATCGCGGAAAATTCCCGGAAGTCAGGTTACTTATATATTGGTATTCGCTGATAGTCCTGCGCCATTTGAAGCATGTATTAGTAGTGTATGCTTATAGTGCTGCGGCGCTTGGAGCATTTATTAATATTAGTAGTGTATGCTGATAGTGATGCGGTCTGAGCACCACATATTAGTATACGCTGATGGTGCTGCGGGATTGAAAAATACCGGAAATCCGCGGAATCGCGGAGATCTTTCATCCCTCATGTTATTAATATATTTGATCTATGTATACTCACATCACTACACATGGAAACCATAAAACTGCTTATAATATACTTGATCTATGTATACTCACGCCACTACACATGGAAACCATATAGCTGTTGATCTATGCATATTCACACCACTACACATAGAAACCGTAAAGCTGCTCATAATATATTTGATCTATGTATATTCACGCCACTACACACGGAAACCGTAAAGCTGCGCATAATATATTTGATCTATGTATATTCACGCCACTACACACGGAAACCGTAAAGCTGCTCATAATATATTTGATCTATGTATATTCACACCACTACACATGGAAACCGTAAAGCTGCTCATAATATATTTGATCTATGTATATTCACGCCACTACACACGGAAACCGTAAAGCTGCTCATAATATATTTGATCTATGTATATTCACGCCACTACACACGGAAACCGTAAAGCTGCTCATAATATATTTGATCTATGTATATTTATGCCACTACACATGGAAACCGTAAAGCTGCTCATAATATATTTGATCTATGTAAATTCACACCACTACACACGGAAACCGTAAAGCTGCTCATAATATATTTGATCTATGTATATTCACGCCACTACACACGGAAACCGTAAAGCTGGTCATAATATATTTGATCTATGTATATTTATAACACTACACATGGAACCCGTAAAGCTGCTCATAATATATTTGATCTATGTATATTCACGCCACTACACAATATATTTGATCTATGTATATTCACGCCACTACACACGGAAACCGTAAAGCTGGTCATAATATATTTGATCTATGTATATTTATAACACTACACATGGAAACCGTAAAGCTGCTCATAATATATTTGATCTATGTATATTCACGCCACTACACATGGAAACCGTAAAGCTGCTCATAATATATTTGATCTATGTATATTCACACCACTACACATGGAAACCATGAAGCTGCTCATAATATATTTGATCTATGTATATTTATGCCACTACACATGGAAACCGTAAAGCTGCTCATAATATATTTGATCTATGTATATTCACACCACTACACATGGAAACCATAAAGGTGCCCATAATATATTTGATCTATATATATTCACGCCACTGCACACGGAAACCGTAAAACTGGTTAGAATACACACACACACACACACTCACATTTATATATACACACACAAAGTAGATCTACTGCAAATATAACATCCATATTTAGGTCACATGTAAATTGTAAACAATTGTTGGCTCACCTGTCATGGTTCCCATTACAGAAAGCTGTCCCTTTGATGGAGAAGGGAAGCCATGTTGGATTTAGAGTGTTCTTGATGACTTCTGTTTTGTGGCTAACTGTGAACCTAAGTGATCAGAGGTGGATAATGTCAGAAAATGTAGAAACTTGAACACATAATTTTGGATCAAGACTGAAATAGGCATTTCCTGATCGTTTTCGACTATTTCAAGCTCTCAACAATTTTAAATTGAAAAAAAAAAAAAAAAAATCAAGAACACAACACATATAATTACATGTTCTAGGTTTTAGCTTAATTATTACCACTGAATGCTGCTCTGCAATATCCGAACATGCCAGTAGGAGGAAAAAGGGAATTTAAACATCTGGTCACATGATTTTACCATGTATTCCTTACATTAATATTCAAAGTATCTAAATGAAAGATCATCCTTTGAATGGGATATTTTTAGCTCAAACCAAATAGGTCAGGATTAGTCTACCCAGCACCATTAGACTCTTGAGTAACCCATCCCTATTAGTAGTGTTGTGACGTCACACAGGGAAGGAAGGGGTCGATTTATATAGGTCCACACTAAAAAAAACTTCAAATTTACTTCACGTGAGAACTACTTTCCCCAAGTCCGTAAGCATTCCCGAGCCTATGTCAGTGAGCACAGTAGGCCTAATTGGAGCAGAATGCCATTAATAGCCACAGCTGGACCACAGAGACCTTCAGACCATGGTTGAGCCATAAATAACTCCTAGAGAAATGGTTGTTTCAAGCTATACAAATTATAACTCGTCATATTGATCAAAATAAATGGAAATAAGTGAAGTTATTTTGGTTGTGTTACATCCCCTTTAACATAAGCGATATAATTACTCACTTTGGATTTTTTTTTAATGCGGAGGGAGTGGTTGCAACCATTTTTATTTTTATAAATATTCATTTGCCACTGGTCTTCCGCCAATATTAGAGATCAGAATAATGAATATTTAATTATGCTAGAGTGGTATTAGGTGGCGATGGGTCCTATAGAGATTTCCCGAGGTGCAATTTTCGTATTTGATTTAACTATACCATATTGGAGGGTGGATTTTGGTCCAATTAATGAGTGAGTGGTAACAATGTAATGACATATTATTAAGCTTAAATGTGAACACAATTTATCCTTACGTCCTGTCTTCGTTGATGCGATAAAAGATGAGGAAGGGATCTGATTTGCCGAAGAAGTCTTTCTTATCAAGATTGTTCGCATTGAATTGTAGTGTAATTAGCTCCTGAAGAAAGTAACATATCAAGTTATTATAATTGGGATGGAGAATTGGAATTACACTGCTAACATATCAGGGATGAAAGTGGTCTCCGGGAAAAAAAGCAGAAATCCTGATATTCTCCCATAGGCTTAGCATTGTCAGGGAATCACGGAAAAATACCGGAAGTCAGGTCTCAACTATTATTGTTGTGACTGCATTATCGTCCATATCTAACAGTTTCTTGCTTAGGTTTTATGTTCTAACTACATATAGAGTCATATAAGAACGGGATTCGAACCACCCAACTGTTGTCATATACATCCCATCTTTTGGAATTTTGTTTAACGTTAATCGGTGGATATAGGAAATCCCAGAAATCCGCGAAACCGCGGAGGTCTTTCATCTCTGCATATATATTAGGCAGTAATTCAAAGCATACGTCATTAAAGTTCAAACTAACACCTAAATAATCTACAGGTAAGTGCTAGCCTGCACATGAGCTATGTAGAGGTAAATGAGTGAATAGTGCAAGTGTGCTTACTTAAAGATGCATAATCCGATAAAATGAACAAACTTTCTAAACTAAACCCCTTACTTACGATACTGGTGAAATTATTAAGCACTTATTGCAGTTTGGTGCCCCTGCGCTACACTCGAAATCGTGCCCCTGTGCACACCAACATTAATTTGGGATGTTTTCAATTCAATTATCTCCAAAGTTAACACTTTAAAACAAAAGTTAGTACAAATTAAAGTAAATTAGATTATAATATTTCAACCTCAAATATGTATCTAATAAAATAAGGCGGAAACTCAAGACCATCGGATTATGCAACTTTAAACTCCTGAACTCTCAATGCTACAAAAACCTGGAATGCAAATTAACAATGGTTCTCGCCCATACCTACTTGGGGGATGTGTCCTACTTCAGGTCACATAGTGTTGACATGTATATAGTCCCCCCCCCCCCCGACCACACCACTCTCATGCCTGCTTATCAGAGCAACTACTGGGTAACACAAAATGGTTTGTGGCCTTTTGGTGTTTACTTACAATGAGGGGACAGTTCCCTTGGCTGATCTGTCAATCACTAGGTCCAACAGTGTTGACAACTTGAATTTAAATTTTAGACAACCAGGATTGATAGATATTTTCCATAGCACAGCTATTTGTATGTACTGAATATTCATATTACACATGGATCTATAGGACGACTAGTCTTAGTTTTTTTGTTTGATGTTTTACGTCATAGCAACATCTGAGGTCATATCAGGATGGGTATTGACTTGTGACAGTGTGCACTTATGGTGACTTTATAGTGCTGCCCCACTGGGAGACCAGGCCACTGGCACCATGACCCGATATCCCACAGTCACATTATCCTGATACTGTGCAAACCAGTCCTTGTCCTATCCTATTAATGCTGAGTGCCTGGCTAAGTAGCAACAAGTATCAATTTGATAAGTCATTGGTTTGACTCGGCTGGCATTCGAACTCCCGACATTCCACACTGGAAACCTGCGCTCTATCGATTAGGCCACCGCATTCGGTCTGTTAATTGTAAGGTGATTTTCTACATACATTCGAAGTTGTGGCAGAGACAAGTTAGGTTTGAAAGACAATGTCACACGGCTGCCACGCGCCCTTGATATATATTATATAGTCCAAGTCCTGCATTTAGGCTGGTAACAACCGGGGAGTATGACAATAACATACACATCTTTATTCCTCTTTCAACGGTATTAATCCAAATCAAGTTCTCTAGATCAAGATGTGATTACTCCATATAGATAAATGTTTTAACAATTCTTTGGGAGCAGCATTGATCTTAGGGCACACTATAAAAGTGCATTTCGGATTGTTTTTTTAAAACATCAATCTGCAGGCAAATAGTAAAACTGCATTTCATTTCGGATTTCTCTTTTTTAAATATTAATCTACAGACAAACATTACAAATGCATTTCGGATTTCTCTTTTTTAAATATTAACCTACAGGGAAATATTACAAATGCATTTTGGATTGCTCTTCTTGAACATTTATCTACATGCAAACATTAAATATGCATTTGAATTGCTCTTTATAAACATCAATCTACAGGCAAACAGTAAAAATACATTTCGGATCGCTCTTTTTAGACAATAATTATCAGGCAAACATAACAAAGGATTTACCCATTGCCATTATTCAACATTAATCCACATGCAAACATTAAAAATGCATTACATATTCCTACTCCTCCCTTTAATTTGACAGAAATATTGACATGAACTATAAACATAATAAACTAAACCCCGTGCATTGAAAAGCCCATAAATCATAACCCCATGTTCTCTAGACATGTCGAACTGAAGCTTCTTTAAATATTTCATTTATGAGCCTGCATAGCTAAAGAGCGTATATGGACACACGCATATATATATGTATATGGACAGAACACACTGTTTATGCAAGTTATTCGATGTAATATAAAACAGTATATACCGTCGAACACCAGTATGCCAACTTACTTTACAACTAGCGAGTTCTTCCACTCTCACTAGAGAAGAAATAGAAAGAGAACACATTTCAAACCGATGTTTTCCACATGTCGCAATCTTCATCTGGTACATTATTACGTTTTATCCAACAGACAATTATACTCTAAAATTAACATAACATTTCCTTCTACTTGTGATGGACGCATGGCTTGGACAATAACTGACGATAGCCCATCTATCCAGCACAGAATATTAAATTATAATATAACAGATTTTAACAACAAATATGCAAATTACATAGTCCGATGGTTTTGAGGTTCTGCCAGTCTTTAGATAAATAATTTAGGTCCATCGTTATAATCTACCTATATTTTAGTTTGAAGTAACTTTTATAATAAATGGTTAACTTTGGCGATATAAGCGAAAACATGCAGAATTACTGTTGGCATACACGTCAACATGCTGCACACCATAGGTTTCAGTAGGAATAGGCCCTATTGATTTGACTTAGTATTCTCTTTTATCCAGCAATAGTTAAGAAGTGCATCAGTATCTAAAGGCTGCATTCCATATACGCGTAATGCGTAACGCGTTATGCGAATGCCAGCATTCCATATACGCGTAATGCGTATTGCGCTATGCGTAATGCGTTATGCAGTGAAGTATATAAAAAGTACACACACACAGAAACACAGAAATGAGAAATATGAAGAATGGGACGGTGCAAACATGTAGGTTTATGCGGCGGACCTGTTAGGAAGCAGTCTTCATGAGAAATATGAAGAATGGGACGGTGCAAACATGTAGGTTTATGCGGCGGACCTGTTAGGAAGCAGTCTTCATATTTGGGACGGTCCTAACATCCCTCAAAGCAAGCTAAACTGAGCCATGTTTGCACCGTCCCATTCTTCATATTTCTCATGAAGACTGCTTCCTAACAGGTCCGCCGCATAAACCTACATGTTTGCACTGTCCCATTCTTCATATTTCTCCTGATATGACCTTAGATGTTGTTAGGACGTAAAACAACAACAAACAAACAAACAATCATATTTCTCATGAAGACTGCTTCCTAACAGGTCCGCCGCATAAACCTACATGTTTGCACTGTCCCATTCTTCATATTTCTCCTGATATGACCTTAGATGTTGCTAGGACGTAAAACAACAACAAACAAACAAACAATCATATTTCTCATGAAGACTGCTTCCTAACAGGTCCGCCGCATAAACCTACATGTTTGCACCGTCCCATTCTTCATATTTCTCATGAAGACTGCTTCCTAACAGGTCCGCCGCATAAACCTACATGTTTGCACCGTCCCATTCTTCATATTTCTCATGAAGACCGTAATTATCAGTCGCCTCCTCCAGCCTTATATCAATGGACAAATGCGACTGATGCTTTTCTGTTCACACCACCTTGTCCCGGCTGTCCGTAATTATCAGTCGCCTCCTCCAGCCTTATATCAATGGACAAATGCGACTGATGATTTTCTATTCGCACCACCTTGAAGAGTGCTTCCTAACAGGTCCGCCGCATAAACCTACATGTTTGCACCGTCCCATTCTTCATATTTCTCATGAAGACCGTAATTATCAGTCGCCTCCTCCAGCCTTATATCAATGGACAAATGCGACTGATGCTTTTCTGTTCGCACCACCTTGTCCCGGCTGTCCGTAATTATCAGTCGCCTCCTCCAGCCTTATATCAATGGACAAATGCGACTGATGCTTTTCTATTCGCACCACCTTTACGCATTACGCATTACGCACCGATCGCTACATGGAGCGATCGGGATAATGGATTTCTTTCTCGCATTACGCATTACGCGTATATGGAATGTAGCTCATAGGTTTCAAGGTGTTTCGATTTTTTGTCGCATTCGCATTACGCATTACGCGTATATGGAATGCGCCCTTAAGTTGGATCTGTAGAATCAAATCTTTTTTTATATATTTTTTTATTGACGAGGTATTTACTCTGCCCATAACGTATAAGCTCCTGTCAGGGTGCTTGTTTTCAACGCTGGACAATCTACGTAATCTACGTAATTATTATGGTTTCGAAAATGCTATGCTTTGATAGGACTATTCAGCTTTAAAAAGTGCTCTCGTCCCCGTCCCACAAAAAAGAAATCGGACGAAAACATTGAATTTTCGAAACCAAAACATCTAAATAGATTTGATCTTACTCTTATCCAACTTTTGCTGCTGTGTTCTATTGCTATAACCTGTAAGTCCAGTATTTCAGTGTACACACCAAAATAAATTTGTCATGTCTCCACTTCTAATATCTCAAACGTTACCCCTTTAAAATACAGTTACTTCAAACTAAAGTCAAGTAGATTATAATGCTCAACCTAATCCATTTAACTAAAAGATAATACAGAACCTCAAAACCATCGGGTTATGCAATTGCAAGCTGTTTTGTTTGTTTGTTGTTGTACTTCCTAGCAACATCTAAGGTCATATCAGGACGGGTACGGACTTGTGACCGTGCACCCTCATGGCGACTTTATAGTGCTGCCCCACTGGGAAACCAGGCCAAGAGCGCCATGACCTGATATCCCACTCAGTCACATTATCCTGACACTGAGCCAACCAGTCCTTGTCATATCCTAATAATGCCAAGCACCTAGCTAGGAAGCGACAAGTATCAATTTTTATGTCATTGGTTTGATTCGACCAGGTTTGGAACCCACGATCTACCAACACGGGAGACGGACGCTCTAACTCATTCGGCCATGCCGTCTGGCCGCAATTGCAAGCAAACTACGACTCAGATTGTCACGAGAAGTAGCTATATGAATAAATATTTTGAACAAAACGGGGAAAGAACCTTATTTTAAATATATTTAATGAAGATGTATAGCAGAAAAGAACCACAGAGGTTCCAAGCTGTCAGATTTGTAACATAATAGAATTACATAAGAATTTCTGATTAAAGCAAAACTCTCTGATTATCCTTCCCTATTAGTTAATGAAAACAATAGGTTAACTTACACGTTATGGTACCGGTATTCTTCTTTCCGACCCCTCTTTAAAGGAAACAAAATATGTTGGGAGATTAGGGTTATGAGCTTTAATGTATCAACAAGATAATATCGAAGTTATTTAAAATATCGATGGGTAATACATTACATAATTAGTAGTAATTAGTTTTATTCACGTTTCATGGGTGACCAGAAAAACACACACTTATAGATAAATATATACAGACACACATTCCTTTAGGTACCAACACGCCATTCACTTTTCTTAATTTAAAAAGAAAAAAAAAGAAAGAAAACGAATCTATTTATTAATTACGATAGAATGGACAAAGCACAACAGCTCCTTAAAGGAGCTATGGTATTTTGCCATTTGTACCTTAAAGTCACCCAGTAAAGACCACTGAGATGACAAACAATCTCGGAATATAATATATGAATGATGTCATGGATGGGATTCCCTCATCAAATGACTTAATATTGTTCGCCACATGACCGGAGAACACTTTTAGGTTGCACTTGCACACTAGCCACTGTGGCACTCTCCCTCCGCATATTCACTTACACAAACTGAAACGGTGTGCTTGGAGAGAATTTGTCAGAGAACAAAGCCAGTCTCAGTGGCCTATACCGGGTCCATTTAAAAAATAGTATATAAAAAGCTGAGATATGTTTTTGTGTGGGGGTTTTTAAAAGTGTTTTTTTAAAGCCGCAATAGTGACCCGGCTCTAAACTTCACGAGCTGCAACTTACTGGAGAGGTCGGTCAAGGCGACTCCCCTGGGAAGCCACAATATTTCCCAACGTACACTCAATGGAACCCAGGAAGTCCTGCAGAGAAAATTAATATCAATTATGCATCGCTACGCGTTTAGGAGACTTGTCTCCTGTGACGTAAATTACAGCACAGGTGTCGTGTGATCATTGGGAGAGCGAAATTAGTGAAGAAACTGGGCATTGAGCTCAGATGGGTTGTTTTTTTCATTTGGGGGTGAGCACTTTAACCACTAGTCTAGTTCATTTTAGTCAACACACCATGGAGCGCTTGTACATGTCAGGTAGTATGTCGTGAATGTAGGAGTGCAGAGCTGGTAAATATAACTATACATGCAGTGATAAAACATGCCAGCCTTGTATCCTATGGACAAGTGAACAATTTTGCATATTTCTATAACTGCTGACTAGTGCATAATAAATAATAAGGCGTCTCTATTTTGTTGTTTTGACATTTGTGTGTGTGCTAAAAAATATACTTTAAAATTACCCAAATGGACTGCCGTGCCTCAAATACTCATATATTATTGCCGTTACTAAACAAACTCACTCTTATTATTAAATATAAATAGTAAAGAAATGATCAAATATAACTTGCAAGAACATTTATATAATCAACAAAGTTCTTACGTGGCGTGAAAGCTTTGCACTCTTGGAGTCAACATCATACCTAGAAATCAAATAATACCGATATTGATTCTAATTTTAGCTGTTGATTTAAGCTTACAATGTTGCTTAAACTATTTTAGATACGTTATCAAAGACAGAATAAATAATAGTATATCCGTTCGCGTGTCAAACATTTCGTCTCTAGTTACGTGCTTAACCAATTGGAAGTCTTAAAATATGCTGAAATAACACAAATTTCAAACACTTGAATAGGAACGAAGGCTAGTGAGGTTCTGTGCCCTTCCATCATCAATTCAGTGGTGAGCTTAACGTAGAATACAATTATTGAGTGATATTTGACCCATGATTTATGCACAAGTACCTCAAATATAGCTGCGATGTTCGATATGGCACTTCCAGACAACTCCCATGTGGACATTTGTGGTTTAAGGGTGGTTCAAAGTTGTCACCATTTTCACGGTCGTACAAAGCATACGACGGGTGAGGGGGGGCGGGGGGTGGGGGCAAATGTCGGCATGGGAGTTGTCAGTAAAGTACAACTTTTAGCGTTTAATAAAATGATGATATTTATCGGCGATTTTCTTTTTGGGGGTGGGAGGGAGGGGGGGTAATATACTGCACTCGCTTCTGGCATGGAACCCAATAAGAGGTAGGTGTGGATAAGGTGATTGCATCAAGGAGTCTAGGTACTGTATGGTCAGCACACTTTTAGCCCCAGAATGCCAAGACGTGTGGCTTCGAACCCTGCGCTAGGCATAATATTTCCCATTTTCATCATCCTGATGATAGCACATTACTTGATTAAGATGGGGAATTTTCAATCGCAGACAATTGGTCTTCCTCATTCCATTCCTCTTTGCCCTATCCTAGTAATGCTGAACACCAGGCTAGGTAGCAACACATGGCAATTGTAAAAGTTATTTGTTTGACTCAACCATGGTTCAAACCATGGGGCTTGAATGCCATGACCTACAAAATTGGGAGACGGACACTCAATTCATTTGGCCATCCTGTATGGGTCTGAAGTAAAATGTTGATGTGTACTCCTTCGGGGAGGTGGGGGGAGGGGGGCCTGGAAAGTAGTACTCTTTGTACCACCTTAAGAATGTTGACAACTATGGAGAGCCCCTTAGTTAAAATTGCATGGTCCAACGAAGCATACTTTTTCTTTTCATTTTCTTAAAAATCTCAATGCTTACCTAATTTGGATCCTATAACTCCAACATAGATACTGATGAATTAACTAATAATTTGGGGCAGCACAGAAGGAATAATTAGTGAAATTATTAGGTCATGCCTTTGCACAACTACTTGAGAAATCCATAAAGCAGGGACACTGCGAAAAACTAGGCTAATCTCTTGACCTGCCACTATCATTGCCTTAATTGCAAGTACTAGATGCAGGTCTCAGGTTCCAGGTTGCCCCCTGGATGATTCACGATGGCTCAGTATGTCCAGAAGGGTCCTGCACAAAGGTATAGACTAATCAAGAAAATAGAAGGATTTGTTAGACAAATTAGATTCATAAGTTGATTCTATAGTGGCGCCATCGGTGCGAAAATGGTAGGGAACTAGGCTACCTATATTATTATTACCAGATCAGCCAATCACAAGATGGGAATCTGGGTCACAACTACAGGAGTTTTGGTGTGCTTGCTGAACTTATTGTGGATGTGCTCGCCCCAAAGTTAGCCATCGGTTATCAAACTTAAAGTTTCAAAGTTACTCTAGAGTAAGCCTGATAAAGAGTAGGTTAGAACAGTTAACCTAATATATTTATCTATAAAAAATAAAAGAGACACAAATTCAAAAGCTATTGGGTGCAACTTTAATCACATCCGCACACCTAGCCTTGTCCCCTGGACTTTGTTTCAACGGAGGTCGCCACTGTGGTCGTTTCAAAGGCCAGGCAGAGATGCCTGAGTTTTCTGCAATTATCACTCACTTTTTTTGGTGCCAATCAAAACAATGCCATTAGCAAAATGGACATTTCAGTGCCTTCTTTAAGCATTGCACGCACAGAGAAAATCATTTATAATGCAAGATATATTACTTGATTATGTTGCAAATATGTCAATGAATTATTCTGGATTCTGATTTCATTCAGAATATATTGTGAAAGTGATATTGAATGGGATGATCTGAGTCCAAATTGTATAATTTGATTTATTCTTGGAAAAAATCCACTCCACTTAATATGCTATGTCATCTTGTATTACAAATCATATACATTATTTAAACAATGGACTAGACACTCTAACATGTTGAGATCTTATTTTGTTAATGACATTGGATGACATATTGTATGAAATGAGTTGTTAGTTTTAGCAAATTCATATCAATGAGTGATATTACGGGTATTTCTCATAGGCATAACTGCAGTGGCTTCTGTTGTCACTCCCACAACACTGTCTCCAGGACAGGTTCTTAAGCAACCCATTAGAACAAGTGTTAGGAAGCTGGGTTGATATATCCACATCATTTTTCCATCTAATATCATGAATATATTATATAAGATTATAATTATAGATGCTCACCTATCATAGCCCATAATTTCAAAATCTGTGTGTGCAGCTGTGATAGATAGTCCTAAAAACAATTTTTTTTTAATAACCCTTTGAACACTACTCTGTTCACAAAAATATTAATTCAGCAATTTGCCACTAGGTGCCGCCAGTGACCTCTGTGAAGGAACCATTTGGATGAACACAGACAGCACATAGCAGCTAAGATGGGTACTGGAACCCGGTGATGCGGATTCCGAGGGACACCAGTTTGACAGGGACACTTCCATTCAAATGCATTGTTAACTGCCATGAGCAAATCTTCATACAGAAGAAGTCAAATATCTCCCGAATTACACCATCTAGAAACAAATCGTTTGGTACACATATAGAAAACATCTTTACCATAAAGACTATATTAAATTTATAAGGTTAGGGTTCATGAATTCTATTATTTTTGAATAAAACTAACGTTTTGCACTGCGCGTAGCGTCAAACTCAAGGCATTGTCAATGGCCGTAAGCAATCTTCATACAGAAAATACAGAAGAAGTCAAATATCTCTTAAATTACATCATCTAGAAACAAATCGTTTGGTACACATATAGAAAACATCTTTACCAAAAACATTATATTAAATTTATAAGGTTAGTGATGATGCTGTTCGATTTTGACGCATGTGCAGAAGCGATGTGTCCCTCGCAAACTGGTGTCCCTCGGAATCCGCAACACCGCCTACTGCGCACCCAGAAAATTTGTTCAGCTGGGGCATATTCGATTAACCAACTCGGGTCACCCGAGCCACTTTTTGGCGCATGCGCAGACTCTACATCCTCAGGTTGCATAATCGAACACTCTCTCCCAACACACTCGGGGTGGAAAAAATGGTGGCTTAATCCAATATATTTTTATTTTAAACCAATATAACTACAGCAAAATAGGATTTAAAGTATGTATGATTGCATAATTTAGTTATATTTCCATTTCATTAATCTGGGTTATTACAAACAAAAAAACATGTAGGACTGGTACTGGTAGCTGTTATCCTACAGGACGGTACAAGCGCAAATCTGACGTCATTGTTCCAGCCACCCCCAGCCAAGACATGAGTTACTGGGGTCGGAACCTTCTGCACATAACACATGTTTTTTGTCGACTTCACTCGCAGTGTTCAATTTTGAAATTCTAGCAACTCAGTTGACCCGAGTCGCCCGGGTCGTGTTAATTGAATACGGCCCTGGGTGTTGGGGAAAGATGGGGAAACATGTCTAACTAAATTGACATAAGGGGACCAACTTAACATGTTTGTAGGTCAAGAAGTTAACATGCTCTCTTACATTTCAAATTTCAGTTTCTGCGACTCTTCAAATCGGTAATCAATTAGGAATTTCTTGACGAAGGTGGGGTTGAGCGAGTCCTTGATCATTTCGGTGCGCCCATACTGTAAACAAAGCAGGCATGTACATATGCACAATTGGCCATATGATGAACCACAAAAAGATCGAACAAACAATTAAACACTGAACAATTAATTGATTGATTGATTGATTGGTGGTTGTTTTACGCCATGTCGACAGCAAAATTACAAAGATTGTGGTCAAGAAAAATAAAACTCCAGGTAAAAGTCATTCTTAGCTGTTGTTTCTTGTTTTACGTCATAGCAACATCTAAGGTCATATCAGGACGGATCGTTCTTAGCAAATTGGTAAAAATTGATTTAATAAACTATATGAAGTGGTTCAGTCCAAATACTGAACGAGATGGCCAGCTGGGTAGAGCACTCGCCCACTGTGTGGGAGGTTGCACAATAAATCCTTGGCCGAACAAAATTTAAAATTACCGAATTAATACTTGTTGCTACTTTGCCTGGTGGCCAACAGTACTAGAACTGGTTGACTCAGTGTCATGAAAATGTGACTCAGTAGGATATCGGGTCATGGTGCTGGTACCGATCTATCAGTGGAGCAGCGCTCTAAGGTTATCATATGTGCGCAATGTTACAAGTTGGTGCCCAATCAGATATGACCATGGATGTTGCTAACACGCAAAACCCCAATAACCAAATATTAAACAAATAATAACATGAATAAAATACTTAAATAGACAGAAGATATTATATGTCCAGTTGCAAGATTTCATTAGTAACCCTTAACAAGTAAGAAATTAGCAAATTGTCGTTTTTCAGTGTCCTTTAGTTTGATATCAGCCCGCAATATAGACACGTTGACCAGTGAAGTCACTGTCACGTGACTTGCACTTCCAATGATGGGTTGGCAAAACAAAGCAGACAGGGGCTGTTTTGTATATATAAATCAGGAGAAATTCTCCCATTAAAATTTTAATTAATAATCTCCGTAATCCTCATATTGTCCAACCCACCTAATTTTAGCTCACTTTTGTTACCACTGTGTGTATCTGTCCAATACTTCAAAAGCATTGATCAATAAAACCCACTAAACCATAACCATAAAATTGTTATCCCATAAACCCAAATGGCAGTACTACTGCTAATGGTTAGGCTGTATTCATGGAATAATGCGATGCTTTTGTTCATCACTTTGTAGCTGAGAAAACCATGTCAAAAGTAATTTTAAAAAAACAAAAAAAACACTCACTGGTGAATTTCAAACATGTCTACATTTCTGTAACTGGTTATATATCCCCAAAAGCAAAATACAACCAGATCAAGGGGAAACACGACTTTCACAGAACAGTCATACTGGCAAAAGAAATAAAAGAAGGCGGAACAAGTGCTATGTAAGTTGTAAGACGAAGTCATAGTGTAGAGAGATGCATATTTCCAGAGCTAACCTCATGGTAGTCTTCACTGCCCAATTCATTGGTGAATAGAACACACATCGGGTCTGATTTGGAGAACGTGTCGCGATCTTGAAGTTTTCTGGAAAATAAACCATGTTCTAGTTAATCAAATGTAAACTAAAAATAAATATACTTATTACTGTGTGCAAAGTGTTGGTCGACACAGCCGCAGGCCGGCAGGGTAGTTACTATAAATATAATAATACTTTCAGAATCATGAGAATGCAACAGTTTTCTAAATTTATAGCACATGAATCATGAACGTTGATTTGTATTTCTTTTCTAACTAAATCAAGAGCTAGAGGTATAGCCTGTTATTATTTGATGCCATCATACTTAGATGTGGTAGTGTGATCTTTCGCATGGGTATGTGCCCGCCAATCCGCCGCCGGCACCACTATCGCCGGGCCAATCAAACTTGTACAACTTTTTCCGACCTCATCTGAGGCAGAGTAGAGTCAGAAAAAGGCACCCAACCTAAGGCACATGAGCAGTACCCTCGTTGTTACCGCCGTTTTTGAAGGGCCAAAGATTTCAGCAACCATAGAAAATCTACATTTTTCTGTGATCTAATTCTTTAAAATCAGTTTTGATGAGATGAGGTGAATTGCCATACCAAGAAGAACCTTGATGTGAAATTTCATCAAGATCTGACCATTACTTTAAAAAAAGCTACAGTTGACTCATATTGTAGGTGGGAGTGATTGTATTACAGTTGCCATGGAAACCTACATTTTCCTGTGATCTAATCTTTGAGGGATCAGTTTTAATAAGCTGGGGTGATTTGGCATACGAAGAAGAATCTTGATGTGAAGTTTGATCAGGATCTGAGAATTAACAAAGAAACTAGAAATTTTGTTATAATTCGCATCACTCGGACAAAGTACGAGAAAACTGGTTTGAGAAGAAAATTTATTCAATCAATCTATAATTATATAATTGTTATATAAATCATCAAATATAAATCATCAATTACGTAACATGTAAGTAAAGATCAAGAATCAAACAGTCATGAGCAGTTATGTTATCAAGCAACGTATGAACAGTAACATGTAATCAGTAGATAGATAATCGAGATCTCGGTAAAGATCGGCATGAGTCAGGCTCAGCAAGTCATGTGCTGGGCACAGGTAAATGAGGAAGGCTGGCTCCCAACATAGTAAGCAGTAGGTGAGTGCGTGACAAGATGAAGCCAGTAATTCTGTACAATTAGAGTAGGTATAAGTACAAGGAAGAATATAAGAAAAACAGTGACCAGCATCAGCACTTAACCCCTTGAGAAGAGGGTGGGTGGGTGGGAGAGAAGTTACCAGAGCGAGTGTCAAGTGAGAAGTGAAGTGGGGAGGGGCGGAGGTCACGTGGTGCACGTACACACTTTGCCTCGTTCGCGAATTAACCATGTTGCCTCCACAACATAGGTAATTAGTCTATTTAACAACACTCATTAATAAGGCACTTCTCTAAAGCATTCTAGATGTCAGACATCTGGGCAGTTTTTACGCTCACAACGCGCGAAGGGTAAAACAAATGCCAATGTCATAGAGACAACACTAAAAGTACTCTATCACAGTAATTTGTGCTTTTTGGTGCTTTGAAAGCAAATTTCTCTTATTTCTATTAAATAGTTCAGATCTTTCTCCACAATTTCATATTCACTTTTTTTTTAAATCAGCCAATGGGACCTTTCATGGGCCATTTCTCTCACTATACACTTGGTGGCAGCACCAGCTCCCAGTCCAAGTCGGCCATCATGGTTGGATAGAATTGTGTAGGTGTGTGGTGAGGGTGGTGGTGTGTGGTGGGTGTGTATGTGTGTGGTGGGTGTGTATGTGTGTAGAGATGTGGTTGGTGTGTAAGTGTGTGGTAGTGGTGAGTGGTGGTGTAGGTGTGTGGTGGGGGTGTAGGTGTGTGGTGGGGGTTAGGTGTGTGGTGGGGGTGTAAGGGGTACTGGGGCTATATGTGTGTGTGGTGGGGGTTTAGGGCTGTGGTGGGGTTTAGGGATGCAAAAGATTATGAGGTTCCGCTCTGCAAGACACCCCTACACCTCCACCACAAACCACCTACACCCCACCACACACACTCTCAACCCCCACCACACCCCTAAACCCTACCACACCATTCCCACTCACCACACACCCCTACACTCCGACCACACACCCCCACCATACACACCAAAATCCTCACCACACCCCTACACCTCCACAACACACCCACCATACGCATCTACACCCCAACCACAACATACCGACTCATCACACACCCCTACACCTCCACCACACACCCCTAAATCCCCACACCCCCACCACACACACCAAAATTCTCACCACACCCTGCTTCTATGCAAAAGCAGCATTGTGCGCCATCTGACGAGAGTCATGCAAACTGAAAGGTCCCCATTGGAAGTTCTTGAATTTATTTTGTGAAAATAATTGTTGAGGCCGTGATCCTGTACGGCTACCACGGGCACTGACACTCAGAATATCTCAACTTTCACTATTATCTCTGCTTTTTAATCCTTTCAGAGAAAATTGCTTTGGTTAAATTAAATACTTCAGATCTTCCTCTTCAATCACGCATTAAGATCTTTTTAATCGACCCAATGAAAGGCTTAAAATTTATTTTGCAAAAGTAAGTGCTGCGCATAGACATAGCATTGCTGCAACACAAATACTGCATTGTTTTACCCTTCGCGAGTAACCAGACAGGATGGCCGAATGAGTTAGAGCATCCGTCTCCCGTGTTGGTAGGCCGTGGGATCATGGGTTCAAACCCTGGTTGAGTCAAACCAATGACTTAAAAATTTATACTTGTAGTTTCCTAGCCAGGCGCTCGGCATTATTAGTATAGGACAAGGACTGATTGGCTCAGTGTCAGCATAGTGTAACTGAGTGGGATATCAGGTCATGGGGATGGTGGCCTGGTATTCCAGTGGGGCAGCACTAAAAAGTCACCATGAATGTGCACTGTCACAAGTCGGTACCTGTCCTGATATGACCTTAAATGTTGCTAGGACGTAAAACAACAATAAACAAACAAACAAACCCTTCGCGAGTAGTTGCCAGGGCTGTGACGTCACGCCGACATCGAGAATTAGCTAACACAAAAGATCTGAAAGTCAACAACCTTCAAATGCACATATCTCACTCAATCTTTGGAATATCTCAAAAATTCAAAAAAGCATATTCTTTTGATTCATTGGAGCTTCCAATGAAATTATAATTTGAATGTTTGGCCAAATTTGAAAATGTTAGGAAGGTACCTAATATAGATTATAGGTAGGCCCATAGTTTATTTACACTTATTTACCTATTTTAAAGGGAGGAGATATTCGTTGCCGGGAAAACAAACGAACTCAGAATAGTTCAGATGTGTGCCACAGGGGTGGTGCATGCTTAGTACTGAACTTTTCCACTTGGTGGTGCACAAGAGAGTGACCTAGATTGTTGTGCTGGGTGAGTGGAGAGAAGGGAGGGTAATACTGAGGTATTTTCAATCTTCTTTAGAGTAGTGCAATAAGGAAATATATTTGCGTAATGTAAAATATATGTTAGTACAATTACATTGCATAATTCAATAAGAAACAGATATAGATTAAAAACTTTTTGTTGTTGTTGAATGTAAAAAATGTTCTGCAGTGGGTGAGATTTGAACCCACCCCAATAAACAACTTCAGGTTACAAGTCCAACACTCTAACCACTAGGCCACAGAGACCACACATGGTTAGTATTCTCAGTTCAGGCTATTAGTGAATACACGATGCCACAGTTTGGCCATATATGGGTATGTCCTAATTTCGCGAGAACGAGGCCACTTCCGGTTGTAATGTCTTTTGTCAGCGCCGGCAGTGTTAGGGACCGATTAGGCCGAAATCTATTGAATGCGATCATATTTAACAGAATTGCATACTCAAATAATGAAATTTAATTAAATTAACCTTAAATTCCAAGCGATATTAACGTAGCAGCTAGATCAGCGTCGAATCGCCGAGTGTAAACAAAACAAATAGCAGTGATCGCCGCAACGTGCGAAAATCCGCGCATGCGCAGAAGCCACGACAGGCTGTCCGCGCAGTACAAAACGTTTATTTTATTCAAAATTAATAGAAATCCAGAACCCTAACCATATACATTTTATATAATCTAGTCATATTTGATAGATTTACATACGCAATAAGTGAAATTTATTCAAATTAACCCTAAATCCGAAGCGAAATTAACGCTGCTGCCGCAAAGGCGGCGATATTAATATTTTCGAATCGACGAATCTAAAGTACACAAATAGCCGCCGCCGCAGCGACTGGAGGGAGAACTGAGAGTACTAATTATGTGTGGTCTCTGTGGCCTAGTGGTTAGAGTGTTGGACTTGTAACCTGAAGTTGTTTGTTGGTGTGGGTTCAAACCCCATATACAGCAGAACCTTTTTTACATTCATCAACAAAAAAACATTTTTTTAATCTATATCTGTTTCTCATTGAATTATGCAATGTAATTGTACTAACATATATTTTACATTACACAAATATATTTCCTGATTGAACTACTCTAAAGAAGATTGAAAATACCCCAGTTTTACTCTCCCTTATCTCCACTCACCCAGCCATTTTTAAAACAACAGCTGCCAGCTATTCCCAGCCTCAGAACTGACCCACTTCTGGTGGTGAAGTGGGTCCCATACTCTCCCCACACATACTTGGTTCATTTAAACATAAAAACTAAACAAAGTTGTGCTTGGAGAGCATTTGTCGGAGTAAGCTCAGTGTCCCAGCGAGCTATAGCTGGTCCCTTTAAGTATTTATCTATGTAAACCGATTGATTCAGGTATCAATTCCAATTTCCATACAATATCCAGAACCAGATTCTGACAAACTAGGATTCGCACATAGCTGACTTTCATCCGTTCAATAAACCAATGAAATATTAGTTTTGCTTCCTGGTGGAACTAACTAGCTAAAAATAGTAACAGCAAACCTCAAATAGCCTGTGGTGGTTAATCCGAGTTTCCGCTATAGATAAGTGTGCCATTTCTACCTTAGGCTTAGGCTTAACTTGCCTTGAGGTTCACTTGGGTCTTGGCCTTGGGGAGCACAGGAAACGAGCATCCATTCAGCCTAGGCTGACTAGAACACAATTCACGGCGATCATAATCCATTAATATAAGTGCTAATGGGATATGTACTAGTAACACATACCTGCATGACACTGATATTTCCACTTGAGACACTGGAACTGTCGCTACTCCAGGACGAAACACCGTATTAGCGGCCATGATGGTTGGATGTGTGTGTGCGTGCTGTGGTTGTTACTAACTAATCGTGCTTTGGTCCTGCTGCCCTCTAGTGGTTATTGCGACATTTCCCCGCTCTGATTGTACACCGGTGTGGTGGTTTCAGCGGGTTCCCGTGCTCAGAGGTGTCCCTCGCTTCTGCGCTGCTTCTGCGCATGCGCGGATTTCGCATCAACTCGGGTCACCTGAGCCACTTATTGGCGCATGCGCACATCCTACAAACTCGGGTCGAATAATCGAATACGCTTCTCCGCGCTCGGGTGGACAATCTTTTTTTTTTTTTTTAATAACCGATAAAAATACAGCAAAATAGGATTTAAAGTATTTTATGATGGCCCAGTTTACCTATATTTCCATTTAATTAATCTAAGTTATTCTTTTTATGCACATGGCACGTGTATTTGTCGACTCCACTCGCCGTGTTCTATTTGAATTTCTGACGACTCGGATGACCCGAGTCGCCCGGGTAGTGTTAATCGATTACGGCCATCCTTATTAGATTCTGACGCATGCGCAGAAGCGAGGGACACCTCTGAGCACGGGAACCCGCTGAAACCACCACACCTGTGACCTCCATACTTTTCAGGTGAGTGTGTACGCATTGAATATGTCTATGTCATGATATGGGCAGAGCATGTGTGTAGGCCTATTCTCTATGTCGGCGTGACGTCACAGCCCGGTCAAACTACTCGCGAAGGGTAAAACAACGCAGTAATTTGTGCTGCAGCAATGCTATGTCTATGCGGAGCATTTATTTTTGCAAAATAAATTTATAAGCTTTCATTGGGCCGATTAAAAAGAGGAAGATCTGAAGTGTTTAATTTAACCTAAGAGCAATTTTCTCCGAAAGGATTAAAAACAGAGATAATAGTGAAAGTTGGGATATTCTGAGTGTCAGTGCCAGTGGTAGCCTAGATAAAAGATTCACCCGGTACTTGTAGTACACGGGTGAAGATCAGCCTTATATAAATACGGGCGAAAATAGCGTTAGTATGGAAGTGAGGCTCCAGTATGTGGCTCCAGTATCAAATGGATACTTATATAGGCGCAGAGTTGGTGAAATGGGAGAGAATGCAAAAAGACAAGATGGCGGGCGTAGAACGCCGTCGATTTCACTTTTAAATCTTATTAAACTAGATATTATATTATATTTTTCAACTCAAAGGTAGCGGGTAAATATGAAGACACCTACATAGAATAAATGTTGCTTCTTAGATTGTGAAATTAGGCTCTCATTTCTTTTACCCCTCATTTTCGCCACCTTTTACATAGGGTTGGTTTGCACCCCTACTGCAGCAGTACGGGGTGAATCTTGTACCTAGTGGTAGCCCTACTGGATCACAGCCTCAAAAACTATTTTCGCTAAATAAATTCAAGAACTTCCAATTGGCTGATAAAAAAAAACTGAATGTGAAATTGTAGAGAAAGATCTGAACTATTTAATAGAAATAAGAGATATTTGCTTTCAAAGCACCAAAAAGCACAAATTACCGTGATAGGGTAGTTTTAGTGTTGTCTCTATGACAGTGGCATTTGTTTTACCCTTCGCATGTTGTGAGCGCAAAAAGTGCCCGGATGTCTGACATCGAGAATATATATATACATGTTCTCTTATATGGGTAAACGAGTTTAGTTAGTGCCTCTCTTTATTGTTGTTGTTATCAATGTTCGTATGCTATTACAATCGTTTTGTAAAGCTGTTTGGACAGGGCGCGGCGGTCGAATTGGTAGAGCGCGGGCCTAGCGTGCGGGAGATCGGGAGTTCGGTTACCAACGAGTCAAACCAATGAAAATTGAAACTTGTCGCTTCCTAGCCTGGTGCTCAGCATTAATCGGGTAGGATTAGTTCAGTGTCAGGATAATGTGACTGAGTGGGTATTGGGTCATGGTGCCAGTGGCCTGATTTACCAGTGGGCAGCACTATAAAGTCACCATGAGTGTGCACTGTCACAAGTCAGTACCCATCCTAATATGACCGCAGATGTTTCTAGGACATAAAACAACAAAACTAAAGCGCAAAGATTGAGAAAACAGTCAGAGGTGACCAATGAAGTTGACACATTCACATACATAAACAAATCAGTAAATTAGTTTCTATCATGTTTATTAAATATATCAAATATATTTCATCTAAGATAATTACTTATCACAAACATACCATGTGATTGTTAGCGCAGAACGTACCAGACTAGCCAACACCAAACTGAACAGTCCTTAGACCATTAACATAATACTCTTAATAGCCATCACTACATTATATGATCATTAAATAAATGAGTAACATTTGATTTGTAACTGGAAATATATTTGAGATTATTTTCAATTAATTAAAGCTTCATAGTCCAATGAAGCATCAAATTTTCCAAAACAATAACATAGATTTGAGTCTACATATGTAGCTTAGATAATGTTGCCCCAGTCACACCTACCCGGACGAGCACCAGATTTTGAGCCGGACCACCCCTGGACAAATCGCCCGGGCTGTCCCAAACCGCCCCGGATAAAATGGCTGTTTTAGCCGTTTTTTGCCTCGCAGTCACACCTTCCCGGATGAGCCCCGGACGAGCCCCGGGGGTGGTCCGGGTTAAAACGTGGCTCAAACGTGGCTCATCCGGGGTGAAACGGCCCCAGACGAACCCCGAACCACCCCTGGACCTACCCCGGTCCACCCCTGGACTACCCGGACAACCCCCAGACCATCCCCGGACCATGCCGGATCGACCCCGGATCGTAAAACACCCCCGGATCGCAAAACACCCCCGGAGCACCCCGGATGTTTTAAACATCTTAAAACATCCGGGACAGAGCTCAGATGAGGCCGGATGAGCCACGGATCAGACCGGATCACCCTGGACCAGCCACGGACGAGCCACGGATCACAGCGGATCGCCACAGACCACCCCGGATGACGGTCCGGGGCTCGGCCTGCCCCTGATCCGGATAGGTGTGACTGGGGTTTAAGAGTGCAAGGACTGGTTGGCTTGTTGCCATATAGAAGGAAATGCTGAGTTAATTTAATAGAACTTGTTACTGCAGAAGCCTATAGTGTCAGAGTTTTTGCATGGTTGCCAAAACTAATTTGACATCTTTACACTTCAAGTATCTCAAAAGTTAGCCATTTTAAATCAGTTACTTTAAACTAAAGTAAGGTAGATTATGACAATCAATTTAAAATATTTATCTCAGAAAAGCGACAGAAACTCAAAACCATCCGACTATGCAACTTTAACACCATATTGTACATGTTGCCGGTAACATGCATAATTCAAAACCCTAACTATGGGCTCTATAGTGATGCATACCATAGATACCATTCATAGCATTCCGTAGCCATGGTCGAAGTTAAGTTCCGGTAGTAGATTCAAAGGCTAAGCCAATCCTTACCTGACGCTCGACTAAGGCAGACCCACAGTCGGTTTGATATATATATAAAATGAATATAGTTTGCATTACAGCTTCATCATGCCCAAGGCATCTAAAGTTCGCGCTGAAGTTGGCCAGTATTCCAGAGCGTTGCTTGAGTCGATGAATGGGAGCCGCCATAGCACATCCTCCAGTGGCAGGAGACGAAATGTCCGCTTTCGTCGGGTCGTGTCCACTTGGGCGATCTGGCTTCATCCTCACCTGTGTTGTGTCAATTGGTTTCTGGTCAAGCGGCGACATTGGAGGATATTTCCCGCTTGCTTGACCAGAAGCTTTCGGCTGCTATGGAGCCGATATTAAGCCGTATTAATAGTCTAGAAAATAATTGTATTTCTCGTTCGCCATTATTAGATCAGCTGCCGAGTGGGCCGGATGAGCCAAGTGATGATGTCACCGAGCGAGATGGTGTAACGGCTACACCCATGATGACGAAAAGAATGATTCGTCCGGGTCGCTCGTGTGTTGGCTGCAGCGAAACGAGTGTTACACAACTGGCACAAGGTAATACTGATTCTTTTAGTATAGGCACGATGTCATGCATAGTTGCCACCGCCGAATGGTCCCCGGGCAGTAAGTGTGGTAACTCAGCTAAACGCATGACTGTGCGTATACCATTTCATGATGAATCGGATAGCGATGACGGTATGATGAAAGACTTAATACGTATTGTAGGGAAGAAAGCCCGTACGGCTGGGAAGCTGAAGTTACTTCTCCATAAATACGTCATACGGGAGGAAAAGACGGGTAAGGTTGCTCTTGGGGAGGCCAAATGGTTTGAGTATATAGCTGCAATACGTACAATGGTGAAGAGGGGAGATGTGCCGGCATCATGGATCCCCAAATTGGAGTATCAACTGGACAGCATTCTGGACATGGCACAAAGTTATACATCGCAAAAATGACTAGACTATAGTGAACAAATATTTAACATGATTGCCGATAAGCAGTCCCCTGATGCCTGGGATGATGAAGCTAAGATAAACGAAGTTCGAAGAGACATTTGTGGTTTAGATCAACGGCTAAGGAAAACTGTATCGCGTAGTGGTAGGGAGTTTATTTTGACAGATTACAGTAGGGATTGAGATGGCCGTCCATGTACTATATGGAATAGAGGTAAACAATGCGATTTCTATGGGAGCCTTGGTGATGGCTCCGATAAATACATACATGTCTGTTCCTGGAGTGCGTACAAACTCAAAAAGAAGCATTTCCATAAGGAGATTGACTGTAAATCAAAAATGTAAGTGAAAGATGCTACCGGGGACTCTGATGCTCATACAAAGCATTTTTAGGTGGCAGTTGGCACGGAACTGCAATCGTCGTGAAGAAAGTGTGTACACCATCGGTCGCTCTCAGCATTTGCTCGTCAATTCCACAAGGTGGCAGTGTCGTTGCGGCTCCTGTTTCACCGCAGATATCGTGGGTCCCAGTCAGCAGGCGCTGTATTCTGGTCAGTGAGAGTGTTTCTGCAGGCGTTAATCCCGGGTTAGTTTTGCAAAAATCCGTGCCCTTTCCTGTTACCACTACTAGGTCTTTGAATAATATTGATGTTTATCCTGGGAATGATCTCCTGTGTAAGTCTCATATTGATAAATTATCCCGTTTTTTCTCCCGGAGGTTTTTGTTAGTGAATATTTGTTCGATTTTGAAAAAAACACGGCATACACCATCTAACGGTTTTGGAAGGAAGCGTGAGTGTCCGTTTATTCCGTTAGGTGGCGCCACCGGTTAATAAAAGCAGAAATTAAAACCTTGTAATCAAAACTTTGGTATTTTTGAGCATCACACTGCTTATAACCCATATTCTTGGTTTAATAAAGACGTATGTTATGTAGATAGAAATTGTTGGTTATACAGTCAGGGTTTGAATCAGATGCATGCAGGGCTAACTCGTCGGTTACAGCGGACACCTCTCATGGCCGTTACCAAGCTGACTGGGTTCCGTAGACCCGGTTGCCATGGTGATGGACAAACACATCGCCATAGGCTACAAGAGCAAGGTGATCTGTCTACATCAGACAATGCTTGTCTTGCTTGTGGTAGCTCTACCACCAGTGGGGGCTGTAGTTCCCCCGCTCTGGACTGCAATTTGTCTCCACACACTATTATTAAAGAACTTTGTACCAGTCATGCCACTAGCTCGGTGTATGGTTTCCCTATGGAACCCACCATTATTTCTAATGTTAATATTCAGTTACAGTTTGACCATTTAAATAGTGATAAAGAGAGTTTAAATGTTAATATATTACATGACGATAATAGTTTGCATGTGGATATTGACATATTAGATCTTGAATTTAATGATGCTTTGCAACTTTGTGAAAAATCACCATTAGAATATAAAAAACATATTTTAAGTATGTGGCCTATACTAAATAATGCTGGTCATATGTCTCTACCTTATTCAGACATTTATAAAGTAGTGCGAGGTACTGGTCTACCTAATTATTTACATGCACAGATACCTGTTCTTTCATCTTAAATATTAGTAAGTGGAAGGAGTATTTGATAAATTGGTCATAATGCTCGCATTGCGGTTGATTTGCGGAGGAGAGGAGGACCCCCCTGCCCGCCGGTTGACTGTTACATCAACCCCCCCTCCCCATCTCAGCCCTTATAACCGCGCCCGCCGCTGCCTCCAGACACTCCGCCTCCTGCTCTCCTCCTGCTACCTCCTCCTGCTACCTCCTCCTGCTACCTCCTTTTTATTTGGCACTTCCCGGGCCTACATCTATGCGATCACGATCATGCCCTCCATAGCCCATGGATGAGGCCACACCACCGGACACTGCAGCACTAGGAGAGCCGTTGACCACGCCACCTCCCGATACCACCTCCGCGACATCCTCCTCCTCGCACTGCCACTCAGAGGCAGCACACTGGATATCCTCCGCCCGGTCTGGATATCCTCCGCTCGGTCTGTGGAGCGACTCGCCGGAATCGTGGAGATGGTCATATCCACCGCCGCCGCCCAGCCTACTCCGGCCGCCGCGCATGCCATTCTGGCTGTCGTGCCCGCCATCTCAGCGGCCGACGCCACCCCTCCAGCGCTGCCTCCTCATCCAGCAGCCCCGCGCACCCTCCACCCGCAGTATCAGCACTATGCCCCGCACTGGAACCCTGCCGAGCCCCTGGCCATCACCGCCTCCCCCAATGCCTCCGTCTACTGCCTCATCATGCACACCCCGACATCCACCATGGAGGCCGTCCACAAGATCCTGGAGTCTGCCGAGGCGCACCACACCGGAAGTCAGAAAGGTATCCCATCACACTACGTCTTCCCTCATGACCTCGTCGAGAGGGGGGGGCGGAGGGAAGGCCATGAAGAAGGGGGAGGCCACCAGCGAGGAATACAACCTCGCACTCCGGATGGTCGAGGCCCACCCCTCCTTCCCCTCCGACTCCATCCGCGCTCTCACCCACCATACCCTCACAGTGCTGAGGGATAACCTGACCTATCCGTGGCCTATCATCCGTCTATACTCTGAGACAGTGTTTACCTGGATCGCGGACGGTGGCTCCCAGAGGGTTGGCATGACCGCATGGCGATTAACGCCAGCCGCCTAGGGGCACTCACCGCCCCCTCGACAGCCGCCGCGGGATCCACCTCCACATCAGGGGCCGCCGAGTCAGCCCGCACTAAGAGCCAGCCACGCGCCTCCCATGCCGATGCCTGTACGCCGTACACCCAAGAGGCCTAAGGCACCCCTGCGCTGCATGGAACCGTGACCCAACCTCCTGTGACCCTGTGCCGCCCTACTGCGCCAATGTTAGGCGCATCCTGATGGTGCACAGTGAGGCTGTGTGTTACACGAAATGGAGCCGTGAGCGCGCGACAGCGGGCGGCCCCTCGGCGGATTTTTGATCCGCTGGCGGCGCTCAGCCCACCCTGATGGCAGCGACCCCGAGGCGCCACGCGACCGAGAATCCGTTTCTGATGTGGTGGGCCCAACCCCACCCTCACCTGCACCTCGCCGCACCTCGCCGCAGCCAGACTGCACCCCGTTGGCCGGCGACACCACATACGTAGGCCTCCTCCCCGGGTTCCACTCCCCCCCCCCCCCGCCCCCGCCGTCCAGGATACCCTCCCCACCGCCCCCTCCTGCGGCCCCACCCCACCCTCCTCTTCATATGGCCCCACACCTCCGGCGAGGCGTGGGCCCACCACCCCACCTTCACCCGGCCCTACGCAGCCCTCCGGGATGCGGGCCTACCTAACTTTTTGGCTCTCGCATCCCCCTCCACTCAGGCCTCCACATCCCGGCGTGGCGGGATCGACTCCAGGACTACCACGACCTCGACGTGGTCGACCTCGAGTTTGGATACCCGGTGAACTATCCCACCGGCGCCCCCCCCCCCCCCTCGCCCCACCTACACCAACCACCAGGAAGCCCGGGAGTGTGAGGTCCACCTCCGCGACTTCATGAGAACGGAGCTGGCTCACGGGGCCCTGGCCGGCCCTGTCCACATCCCGCCTTGCACCCCTCCGGGAGGGGGCCGGCTCCTATATATGGAAGGCCGACATCGTCAATACGTACAGGTGCAAAAATATTAGTTTTATTCAAAATTAATAGAAATCGAGAACCCTAACCGTATACAAATAAATTTAATATAGTCTATATACTAATAATATAGTTATCCCTAAATACAGAAAAAGTGAAATATCTCTACAACCACTCCACGAAGAAACAAATCGCTTGGTACACATATAGACAACATAGTTACCAAAAAGATTATATTAAATTTATAAGGTTAGGGTTCTTGATATCTATTAATTTTGAATAAAACTAATATTTTGCACCTGTACGTATTGACACTATAGTGACAGTGTCTTCTCGGAAAAACCAAGATGGCGGTCCTTCGTCAACATTCCGTACCGGGTAGTTCAAATCGTATTAACACGAATAATTCCATTAATACATCGTAATAAATTACTAAACTTTTACAAAATAATCTAAACATATTAATAAACAAACCTGTTAAATAATTCCTTAAAATTCCTCCGATTTCTGGCGTTATTTGTTAAAAAAGAATGCTGTCCAATGATCGCACATGTTGTGCAGGCGACTCGAGCCGGCGACTCGAGTCCGGTGGCGATTCGAAGTAAACAAACCGTATCGGATAATTAAAATCGTATTAACACGAATAATTCCATTAATACTTTGTAATAAATTACAAAACTTTTACAAAATAATCTAAACATATTAATAAACAAACCTGTTAAATAATTCCTTAAAATTCCTCCGATTTCTGGCATTATTTGTTAAAAAAGAACGCTGTCCAACGATCGCACGTGTTCCGCTGGCGACTCGAGCCGGAATCCAAATTTAAAGAACTGCGCATGCGCGGCCCACCACCGTCGGCTCGACGGTGGCTCGACGGTGGACCAGACATGGAAAATGAATGCAAACCTGCGGCGGCCCACCACCGTCGGCTTGACGGTGGCTCGGCGGTGGCTCGACGGTGGACCAGACATGGAAAATGAATGCAAACCTGTGGCGGCCCACCACTGTCGGGCCGACGGTGGCCCGACGGTGGACCAAGTGTGGAAAATGAATGCAAACCTGCGGCGGCCCACCACCGTCGGGCCGACGGTGGCTCAAAAGTGGAAAGGGATTGATTCCCAATGTCGGAACACCACCGTTGGCCCGACGGTGGACCAAGTGTGGAAAATGAATGCAAACCTGCGGCGGCCCACCACCGTCGGACCGACGGTGACCCGACGGTGGCCCGATGGTGGCTCAAAAGTGGAAAGGGATTGATTCCCAACGTCGGAACACCACCGTCGGCCCGACGGTGGAAAGTCGGTGCCGACGGTCCGACCAATAGCCGACGTCGGGCCGACGGCTGTGTGCTATCTGGGGCAGAGAGAGAGCTACACACACACACACACACACACCGACAGACACACAAAGACATACACACATAGATATACACATAAACACAGACACACACATACATATACACACAGACACACACATACATACACACACAGACATTACCACACATACATATACACACAGACAGACACACATAGATAGATACACACAGACAGACATGCATAGACAGCACACACAGACACAGAAACACACAGACATGCACAAACCCAACATACAGAGACACACATACACCCGAGCTGACTTTGCAGAGAGAGAGACACACACCCAGACAGAGACACATAGACAGCCACACACAGACAGAGGCAGACACACACACATACATGCACACACATACATACACACATACATACACACATACAGACATACACAGTCAGACACATACATACACACCCATACACACAGACACACAGACAAACATACACACATTTATATACACACAGACACACATATATAGACACACACACAGACATGCAGACAGCACACACAAACACATAAACACACATACATGCACACACCCGACATACACAGACACACATACACCCGACCTGACTTTGCAGAGAGAGACACACACACAGAGGCATATAGACAGACGCACACATACAGAGGCAGACACACACATACATACACACAGATATACACACAGACAGACATACACAGACACACACACATACACATTACCACACATACATATTCACACAGACACACACAGACAGACACACATAGATAGACACACACAGACAGACATGCATATACAGCACACACAAACACAGAAACACAGAGACATGCACACACCCGACATACCCAGACATACATACACCCGACCTGACTTTGCAGAGAGAGAGACACACACAGACAAAGACACATAGACAGACGCACACAGACAGAGGCAGACACACACACATACATACAAAGACAGACACACACATACATACACACATACACAGAAACATACAGACAGAGACAGACACACACATACATACACAGATAGACACACACACACACAGATACATACAGACATACATAGACAGACAGACAGAAGCAGACAACAGACACATATTATATTTGGTTAAAAACCCTAGTGCCATGGGCCTATGCCACTAATCCATTCCTAGAATGTTACCAACCCAAACAGAAATACCTACCTACAGTCCTGTAAGGTTCCCTGGTCATCTCACATCACGTGGTCACCGCGAGATGACCATCTGGGTCATAGCCACAGGACTTTTGGCAAGCTTGTCGAAATTATTTTTGGTTCTTTCAGCTCATATTACTTAAAAAATAAGCATCCTTTAAAAAAGTCACTCCGCACTAATAATTATTAGCTTGTAACGATCAATTTGATATATTTGTCTAAAAAATAAGACAAAAATTCATATGCCATTGGACCATGCAACTTTAACCGGAGCTAGGTGCTAGCTCCGGTCAGCTAGCACTGGGTACTGGGGGTTCCGCAAAAAAGGTAAACTGGTATGCGCCAATGTTTTAGCCATGAGTTTATTTATAGATTTGGGAATTCCCTCGAGTCGACAATATGAATAACGCCGCCAATGCAGCGCCGGCGTTAATATGGGTTCGATTTTATGGTTAATTTGAATAAATTTCACTTATGGCGTATGTAATTATGTTAAATATGACAGCATTTAATAGATTTGGGCCTAATATATTGCCGCCGATTCGGCGGCCATTTTTATTTGATGTTGGACTGTATGGATATCGACGTCGCTGCGGCGGCGGCGGTTTGTTTACTATACATTCATCGATTCGAAAATATTAATATCGCCGCTGCTGCGGCAGCAGCGTTAATATCGCTTCGCATTTACGGTTAAATTGATAAAATTTCACTTATTGCATATTTAATTCTGATATGATCGCATTGAATAGATTGAGACCCACACACGCACACTAACCGCCCCGGCTAGCAGTTAAACCCGATTTGATAATGGTTTAGCTTAGCCTAGGCTATGGTCGGCGGTTAGCGCTGGCACCGATTGATGCATACAGATTTTCCACAGTTAGCCCTGTGGAGATAGTCAAACCGCGGTTAAGGCCCTAACTCCGATTGGTGCATACGGTCCCTGGTCACCGCAGCCATCGCTTGGATCCTCCGGCGCGAGGGCTTCCACGCCCTCGTGTACGTCGATGACTTTGTCGGGTGCGAACGGACCTACCTGAAGGCCCGCCAAGCGTTCAACAGTTTCATCGACCTGGCTGCTGGTACAGGTAATTCACAAGCCTGGGAAGGACTTAGTATTAGCAGACGCCCTTGGTAGGTTGTTTTTTTACCCTAAATCAAAATTAATAGCTGACAAATTATGTCAGGAAAAACTATTGACCGAAGTAAATGTACATCATTTACCTTTTATATAACATTTGTAATCCCTCATAGACCAGTTCACATTACCCACCAATGTGTAATTATCGGAATATTTTACACCTGTACTGTAAGTACGGGGTGAATCTATTATCTAGTTATGATGCTGATGTATGTGAATACCATCAGAGAGCTTGTATTCTCGATGTCGGCATGACGTCACAACCCCGGAAACTAGCCCGCGAAGGGTAAAATACCGCCGTGATGTGTGCTGCGGCAATGCTATGTCTATGGGGAGGATTTATTGTTGTAAAATAAATTTAAAAACTTTCATCGAATCGATTAAAAATATCTTAATGCGCGATTGAAGAGGAAGATCTGAGGTATTTAATTTAACCTAAGAGCAATTTTCTCTGAAAGTATTAAAAACAGAGATAATAGTAAAAGTTGGGATATTCTGAGTGTCAGTGCCAGTGTTCGCCTTACCAGATCATGGCCTCAAAAACTATTTTCACCAAATAAATTCAAGAACTTCCAATTGGCTGATAAAAAAAAAGCTGAATATGAAATTATAGAGAAAGATCTGAACTATTTAATACCGACCCACCCACGGGGAGGCTTAAGACTAACGCATGTAGATATATATACATATATACATGAACAATATATACATAAACTATACCCACACAGGATTTCGTCAAAATCCAGCAACCGGAAACGGAAATAGGCCTCTATGGGCGCTGCCATTTGTAAAATTGTATCTCTGATTAACAGAATAATCCAAATCCAGCAAACGGAAACGGAAATCGCTCGTCGAACTTCGTTCAGCAGCCAGCAGGGTGGACGACAGCTATTGGTTAATAATATATCAAAACAAATGCCCGCTGCCATAGAATTTGCCGATACATGCAGTTCAAAACTTAGAGTTTATTCAAAATTAAAAGAAATAAATAAGAATTTGGAATAAACATGGATGCACAAATGAAATATTAATAGTTTACTCCGCGGAAACGACGGCCGTATTCGGGTCACCCGAGTTGATAGAATTTCAAATCGAACACCGCGAGTTCAGTCCGCAGCAATCTGGGTGGACGACAGCTATTGGTTAATAATATATCAAAACAAATGCCCGCTGTCATAGAATTTGCCGATATGCGCAGTTCAAAACTTTGATTTTATTCAAAATTAAAAGAAATAAAGAACAATTTGACATAAACATGGATGCACAAATGAAATATTAATGGTTTATTCCGCGGAAAAAACGACCGTGACTCGGATCACCCGAGTTGCTAGAATCTCAAATCGAACACCGCGAGTGGAGTAAAGATCAGAAAATACTTTGCTGTAGTTATATTGGGGGTCGGTCCTAAGCATTGCTTATTCATATTAGAAACAACAGAAATTTCCTTTCAAAGCACCAAAAAGCAAAAATCACTGTGATAGATAGGGTAGTTTCAATGTTGTTTCTATGAGAGTGGCATTTGTTTTACCCTTCGCGCGCCGTGAACCCCAAAAGTGCCCGGATGTCCGACATCGAGAATATAGATCTATATACACGCTCTCTGATACCATTAGGCTAGCCTAAATAGAGGCTAGACCTATAGTCGCTGAAGTCAGGCTAGACTAGTGTCACCTAAGGATTAGGTGACACTCCACACCTAAGGAGTGTGCCTGTCCAGCATTCTCTTTAGATGCGCGTGTAGTAGACTTGTCTCCTAGCGCACCGAATCTGACCAGTAATACCAGTTTTTAGCATGAAAGTTTCGGGATCCGAACTCATGGTTCTGCAGATCCAGGAATCAGGCAACATGTCATGCCACCTAACGGTACCCATTTGCTTCAGAATGCGAGAGTATTTACTGCAACGCTAAAATATTACCAATGACTTCCTACGGACGCTATATCTAGGAGGGAGTTTCGGTGCAGTGTGATTTTATATCCGAAACCCAAGACGTCATCAGTTCCTGTGTAATTTCACTTGGTATTTCAGGATGGTGGATGCCGTATCTCTTCCCGCCGGACTTGACAATATTCTATTATGTACAGATTCATATAAGGTAGGTAAAACCTCTACCTGACATAAACAATACCAACAACAGACATGTGTATTGCCTGTACGAAAAATGAGGAAACTTCCAAACTCTGATTGTGGACAAACGCAGTGCGTCAGCCAATTGTTTATACTTTACCACTTGATCGCGCACCTTCTCAGGCGTTGCCGGGTAGTCAAGCCTCAAAACAAGCATGATTTTGGTTTAGCGCCCTGTCGGCAATAGGGTGATACTAGAAGCCGCCTTGAGAGCAGAAGCCTAATTTAGTAATTAGTCATTCTTTTGGGATTTTACGCCCTATTGGCAGTATTGCCGTACATACTCTATGCTTACAGTTTCACAATGTGTGGCAGGTCGTGGGACTCGAACCCACGGGATTCGAAGCGTCAGCGGAGTCAGCAATGACTTAAAAATCGATACTTTTCCAAGTTGTCGCTTCCTAGCTTGGCGCTCGGCATTATTAGGGTAGGGCAAGGACTGGTTGGCTCAGTGTCAGGATAATCATTATCATAATGGGACTGAGTGCGATATCAGGTTATGGTGCTGGCAGCCTGGTCTCCCAGTGGGGCAGCACTATAAAGTCACCATGAGTGTGGACTGTCACAAGTTGGTACCCGTCCTGATATGACCTTAGATGTTGCCAGAATGTAAAACTCCCAACAACCAACCAAGCAATGACTTAAAACTTTGGTCATTACTCGCTACTTACTACCTAGCTTAGATCGTGGGGTTCGAACCCTGCTCGAGTCAAACCAATGATGTACAAATTGATACTTGTCGCTTCCTAGCCAGGCGCTTGGCATTATTAGGATAGGGCAAGGACTGGTTTGCTCAGTGTCAGGATAATGTGACTGAGTGGGATATCAGGTAATGGTGCTGGTGGCCTTGTATCCCAGTGGCGTGGGGTGCCACTATGAAGTCGCCATGAGTGCGCACTGTCACAAGTCGGAACCCGTCCTGATATGACCTTAGATGTTGGTAGGACCTAAAACAACAATAAACAATACTACCTAGCCTTGTCCAAGCTTGACGTTCGGCTTTACTAGGATAGTAGGATTAGGAATACCGAATAGGATAGGGAGCAGTGGAATGTGGGAGACCGATAGACGAGTTTGTAATTCCAACTGTGCATGCACTGAAAACGGTCTCTAAAGCAAAACAAATGCACATGTTCATTGGTTTGACGTATGTGCACAACACAAATGTACATGTTCATTGGTTTTATCTATATGCACAACACAACATTTCTGTATTTCTATCATTTTCAATTAAATCAAATAATTTGGCATACATAATGGATCCCCTCATGTCATGCAACATAATAATGTAATGCACATATTTAATATATAACTATTAATCATTTTGAGCTAACAAATGTCCAATTCACCAAAAAACTGTCGCCCACTTGACTTAGACTGTTGTTCTCATCACCATTACTGGCATATTAGCACTCAGCTGAGAGTACATGCTCTGTGGTAAAGGTCTAATTTATATTTTAATATAGAGAAATGCAATAATAGTTCAAATTCCATGATTTCTGTTTAATTTCGTGGTTTTCAAAGGCTGTGGGAAACCTAGGACTGTATTCTGGCCCATTCTCTATCTATTATTATAAATATGTAAAATTGAAGAAATTGAAAATAATTATCAACTAATTGTGCTTATGGCGTCTTGGCTTTTTGATCAAAAGTAATAATTCTAGAAATATATGGATCTAGATTTCTAAATCCAAATCTAGACTTTTATGAATCTAAAATCATGGTCAGCAATAGTGTGATGGTGTTTTAAAAAGTTCATTTCGTATATTACATATAATATTTATCTTTAGCCCAAAGTAATAAATATTACTTCAGTTAACAATGTATACATATGGGTCGTTCTCAGAAACTGTGTACCACTTTTGTGACATGGAAATCAAAAGCGAAAATATTCCAAATAATAGCATCAAACATTCCAATAATAACATTCCACCATAGCAGAATTCTTAATATGAAGGTTTATATGTTGGGCATATCTCACAGTTGAATTCTTTTCTACATTTTTATTTTGATGTTATACAAATTGAGAAGGCCATTAAAATTAACCATGTAATATCCATTCATAACATCATTTTAACACACACAACAAATTGATTACAGTTAAGCAAAAAAGATTGTGTCTTACAAGAATAAAGTTGAAAAAAAAAACGTTTGCGTAGATGCATGGTGTCAATATGAAAGTTTTCATATTTTCACTTTAGCACAAAATCGTATACACATTTTTTTAAAACACATTTTGTGGGATAGATCATAGGTAGTATTCCGAACATACTTAATACACAGAGCCAATAATAACTATTTGACTTACTACCCTGCCCCCTAACAATAAAAAAGCTAAATGCGCCAGTATCTAAGTTAGAAATGTAGAATCAAATCTAGATAATTGCATTTGTTTTGAAAAATTGATATTTTATCGGACTATGCAAGACTATGCAACATTAAGAATAAACTGGGTGTTCTTCGTTGCCCAATAACCACTGGAGTTTTGGACGCATACCTGCACTAGAAGCCGGTATGGATGTGGTTGCCATTCTGGCGTTCCGCTTGCCAAAACACAATGGGAGTTCATGTGATTGTTTGCCAGCAATCACCTCTCGCCCATGTTTTAGCGTGCCTGTTAAGGCTTGTCTGAGCAGGGGACCACGATGCTTTGTGGTGTACATCTACGGTCTATTGTCTTGGTAAAGTTACATATTAACTGTATGCGGGTCAGTTCCGAAGCAGCCTTTGTTGCTATGCGCTTTTAATTAACTACTTTTGTTCTGCGACTGTTTGCATGTATACGTGCTGATTCCACCCATTACCCGAAATGACCAGCATCCTTGTTTAGTGCAAGGCTAAATATTTTATGTGATCGTGTCTTCCTTAAATAGATTGATTGCCCAGCGGTCCATGTCGGCCACTGGACTTGTGCCAGTTTGCTTGTGGCTCCACTGGCAATTCTACAAAGAAAACACATCAATATAATATATAATATAATATTATAAATGAAACAGGTGATCTGCGAACGTATGTGGTATTGTTTTGTAATCTTCTCGGACAACCGTTAGCAAAGCGGCAGACTGGTATTCCATCACTGATCACCATAAGTAAAGCATGCAGTATGGAAACCCAGGATATTAATGAACTACCTGGTGTGATAACAAGTAGTTTTATTTAGTCTATTCTTAATTTTTCTTTACCAGAATTTTGTTTCTTAAAGCATATTAAAGCTGTATAGTCTGATGAAGCATCAAATTTTCAAAACCAAAGCAATTATCTATAGTTCAGTAGTTGATTCTAGATATCTAACTTAGATAATGATGCACTTAATTAAACATTTGTTGCCACATAGAAGATAATACTGAGTCAATTTAATAGAACCGGTTACTGTTGAACTTGAAGCCTATGATGTCAGAATTTTGGCAAGCTTGCCGAAAATAATTGGATATATTTGCACTTAAAATATCTCAAAACTTAGCCATTTAAAATAAAATTTACTTCAAACTAAAGTAAGGTATGTTATGACAATCAATTTAATATATTTATCTCAGAAAAATGGTAGACACTCAAAATCATCGAACTATGCAACTTTATGTATTACTAGTACCTAAATAATAGGTCGAGTCAAACCAATGACTTAAAAATTGATACTTGTCGCTTCCCATCCAGGCACTTGGCATTATTAGGATAGGGCAAGGTGCAGTGGAATGAGGAAGACCAATCGTCCACGATTTATATTTCCCCAGCTTAAACAACTAATCTACCAACAACAACAACAAAAACCCAACAAAATAGAGGGATTTCTAGTCAGGCACAACTCTACTATTGAATTGAAACCGGCAGCTTAGATAACATATCTTTTCAATCCATAAACTGTGTTATTATAGTTACTGATTTTGTATGTTCTATATTAATACGCTATCTCTCTCCCTCCATGCCCCCTCTCTCTGTCTCTTTGTCTCTCGCCCTCTCTCTTATCTTTCTCTATCTTTCTCTCTCTCTCGCTATATTAGTATATATATATGTCAGTGCATACATATGTATCCATCTATCTAGTTTGTTTCTAGCCCTCGCAATATAAAACTATTCAACACGAGCTCAATTCACCAGCGGGTTGTCGTTTGCATTCCTCCATGAGGCGAGTTTCTATCATGTGGTATACAGGCTACCGGATCTGACCTAGTGCTGGTGAAGGGCACACTTGTAGGTCAGCTAGACTCAAGGATATTTCGCGCCCTACATCCTTCAGTAAATCCGTTATGGCTGGCTGTTCAAGGCCTACAGGTTCACATAACACAGTGTCATTATCAATGCCACTCAAGGCTATTTCCAAAGCAGTGTTATGATATTTTATACTGAGCCAACCAGTCTTTGGCCTATCTGACTAATTAATAATACCAATACCCAGCGCCACCTGAGGTTGTGACAAGTAATCGAATTATCAATTTGGTTAAATCTTTTATTGAACTTGACCAGAATCGAACCCACGACATCCAGCACTGTACCTATAGGCCGTTCCGTCCGCTTGAATGGGATTATGTGGCACATCCTTTAAGTGTGACGTCCTCAATACCCTATTTCTTATTAATATACCTATCCCATTTCCACTCTCTCCGGAGACGGACCAATATAAGCGTATTGCTGCCAGTCACACACATGCGCATGTACTCAACTATGTATGGTCAAAAGAGTCGCACATTCGCGCTAAAATAATATACAAAGATGGAAATGGTATGGTGAATTACGTGGTTTGTCTGTGTGTGTGTATGCTCTTTTTAAAGGAGGGGGTGTGTTAGAGACATTTTCCTAAATTATCAGTCGGGTATTGTATGTGATGGTTTTGTTTGAAAATGAAAGTGAAAAATGAGTACATTTCGTATTTCATAAAGACAAGGGAGCATTTTTGAATAGTGAATAATTTGTATTTAAACCAATTTTTTGGGTGGGGGTTATTTGATATTGCAGCCAGGGGCCACATCGTCCACATCGTTTTGTTAACAACAACAAATTTAAAAATAAGAGAGTGTGAGTGAGTGAGTGAGTGAGTGAGTGAGTGAGTGAGAGAGAGAGAGAGAGAGAGAGAGAGAGAGAGAGAGAGAGAGAGAGAAGAGGAGAGAGAGAGAGAGAAGAGGCATGTAGTAGTCCGGAGTGTCGAAAACTCAAGTCTAAAATGTGTAAAATCCGCCAGCTTAAGCTTAAGCGGCCCCCTAAACCCCCTGCCGAAATTAGGAGTACACATCGTTAAAGGTCTAGCTACGCCCCTGGCAGCCACAACCCCCAAAACCTGAGAGCAAACCCCCACCCATCTCCCCCTTCTTCTAAAGAAAACTAGCCAGACAACCCATGCACAATAAGGGCTTTATGGTGGTGATTGGGGTGGGGTTGAAAGGTGAGGCTACCTAATAATGGGTAAGAATGTTAGTGTTTGGCGGGACACCGTAAATAGGGCGAAGCCCTGCTATAAATAGCGCCAACATTTATCGTAATACTTGCAATCCACCGACAATAATTAACCTGCATTCAATTGCTAGATAAAAGATTTACCCCAACCCAGAGTATGTCGAAAACTGACCAAAAACTGCTTCAAATAGGAATGAACTTGTAGAGGTAGTGGTTCCAATGAGCAGGCGTTATCTATAATACTAGTATGAGTACTAGTAGTAGGGTTAAGTTGACAAATTGGTAGAGAATACAAAACGTCAAGATGGCTGCCACAAAAAGCTCTGGATTCGACTTTTAAAGTTGATTTATCTCCATGATTTAATCTATTCTACAATTCAAAAGCAGTGGGTAATTATAAGATGTGTGTGAAGAATAGCTTCTGTTTCTTAGATTAAGAATGTGGTCAATTCCTATACCAAGCCTCCCATCACCTTTTCTAATGGGCTGTTCAGTCCTGTCTCAGGAGCAGGGCTGCAGGAGTAACTAGTCAATTGCTGGTATTATTTGTATGTGATAGGTGGAATGGGCGGGGCTAAGTTAAGCAAGATTATTATGTGGTAACACTTAGTAGCAGTGATGGTGAATTTTTCATTTTCGAAGGCTCTCGGATTAATTTTCTTTTCTTGGTCATACAGGTAATTTATCCTCAAGTGATTAGCACTCTGACTGTTATGGCCCTATCACACCAGACGGGATGGCCGAGTGGGTTGGAGCGTCCGTCTCCCGTGCTGGTAGATCGTGGGGTCGTGGGTTCGAGTCCCGGTTGAGTCAAACCAATGACTTTAAAATTGATACTTGTCGCTTCCTAGCCAGGCGCTCGGCATTATTAGGATAGGGCAAGGACTGGTGCTCAGTGTCAGGATAATGTGACTGAGTGGGATATCAGGTCATGGTGCCGGCGGCCTGATTTCCCAGTGGGACAGCACTATAAAGTTGCCATGAGTGTGCACTGTCACAAGTCGGTACCCGTCCTGATATGACCTTAGATGTTGCTAGGACGTAAAACAACAACAAACAAACAAACAACAAACATTATGATGCATCTCGCTAGTGTGTGGCCAACACGTAAAATCACTTTTTCATGTCAAGATGCGTCAAACTTTTCAGCGTGGGGGGCAAAGTTGGACGTATACATACCGTATACATAGTGTTTGGCCAACATATGGCTAACGTGCCTCCCAGGGGAAAACGCTAGAATTACACTCACGGCATGTTCGCAGAACGCCGGTGAACATTATATACATTATTCGATCGCCAGAACTACGCCTCATACGTTACATACGTCAAGACGCGGTGGAGAAACGCAAAACGTACGTTAGACGTATGTTATCCATACATTGTCAGTACGCAGACTGCGTTTCCACTGCCTTTAACGTAGTTCAACATAGTGAACGTTTGTTTAACATACATCGACGTATGCCTAACGTATACATAACGTATGGCCGACATAAAATCCACACGTTGTCAAACGTCGAAAGTTTTGTGCATGCACAAAACTTTGCTGACCCCCTAACGAATGATGTCGTATCTCGACGAACGTTGACATACATCGACGTATACCAACGAGAGCCTAATGCACGTGTAATGCATAAGGACCTATCTGACGTAGCGGCCAAAAATCACATACATCTGCGTATGTTTGCACGATGCGTCGTAATGTGACAGCACCATTAGTTACTCCCGCAGCACTACCTCTGAAGCAGGGCTGCTGAACAAACAACCCATTAGAAAAAGTGTCGGAAGGCTGGGTCGGTTGGTTATTGGAGGTTTACATCCTGACAACATCTAAGGTCATATCACGACGGGTACCGACTTGTGACAGTGTGCACGCATGGTGACTTTATAGTGCTGCCCAACTGGTATCCCACTCAGTTACATTATCCTGACACTGAGCCAACCAGTCCTTGCCCTATCCTAATAATGCTGAGTGCCTGGCTAGGAACCAATAAGTATCAATTATTAAGTCATTAGTTTGACTTGCCCAGGGTTTGAACCCATGGGTTTGAATCCCACAATATACCAAAACGGTAGACTGACGCTCAACTCATTCGGCCAGGCCGTCTGGTGGGAAGGCTGGGTAAAGGAAATTACATCAATTCTTAATCTCCCGGGAGAAAAGGGAAGAGAGCTGGAAGGCGGCAGGAGGGCGAGTGCCTGAGGGAGGCCTGGGGGCGACCTTATAAGGGAAAGGGGGCGGGCGACAGCAGGTGAGGTGTGAATGCTGCCGGCCCGGGGGAGGGCGAGAGGTGGCGAGCAGCGGGCATCGGGTGAGGCGCGAATGCTGCGCGACAGGGGCCGGGGGGAGGTGGCGGCGCGCGGCGGCGTCGGGCGAGGTGAACGGGCAGCGCGAGATGGCGGGGCGGGGGAGGGTCTCTTCCTCTCCTCGCATCAAACGTAATGCTACGCATTACGACCAAGCCAACACTGAACACTAGAACCAGAAACATACTAAAGCAGTTTTAGCTTGTATTTTAGACATAGTTGTCATTTACCCCTACTCTGGATAGGGGTAAAACTTCTATCTATGTGACTTTCAGATTTGCCAAAAGTCAGATTTTCGCTGATTGTTGTTGTTGGGGGAGGTGACTCTCATCCCTGATATTAGATCAAAGATTCACCCCGTTCTTGCAATAGCTGTGAGTGTGAGTGAGTGAGTGAGTGAGTGAGAGAGAGAGAGAGAAGGCGGCAAATGTTATTGATGCTGTGTCAATAAATTCATTCAAGAACAGATTAGAAAAAGCATGGGCTGATGATCCAGGGAAATTTGACCCCTTATTCACCACATGCTACTAATTATTCCTTGTGTTGCTTATTTACTTGCACTCAAGCAAAAATGAGAGACACATAAGTGTTCACACTTCCTGTCCACCATTCGCTATTTCGCTACCTGTCTATTCGGCTCCTTGCCTGAGAGGTCAGTGCAGAGTACTACAATGACATAGATTAATAAGACTTTAGAACTGGAATCGAGAACATTTAATCACTGCCATCTGGGTTGGTTTGCATCAACTCTGTGCCAATATATATAATCATTGGATGAGGGGCCCAGGAGCTCATCTTCTCTGATTGGTTGATCGATGCCAAACAGTTTTTGCTCGTTTTTAGATATGGTTGTCATTCAACCCTATTCTGGGTAGGGGTGAATCTTTTATCTACCCGTATATAGGCAATCCACCCCGATGGCAATCCCATGTAGATATTCAGAGGCGCGAGCACTGAGTAGCCATCTAAAGTGAAATGTAATGCTTTGGGTCATGCTATAGCGCCACCTCTCGCCGACGCCGTGCGTGACCCGGTGTAGCGGATTCCGAGGGACAGCGGTTTGCGAGGGACACTTCCATTCAAGTGCATTGTCAACGGCTGTGAGCAAATCTTCATACAGACAAAATCAAATATCTCTAAAATTACACCACCTAGAAACAAATCACTTCGTACACATATAGAACACATCTTTACCATTAAGATTATATTAAATTGATAAGGTTAGGGTTCTTGATTTCTTTTAATTTTGAATAAAACTAATGTTTTTCACAGCGCGTACCGTCCAACTCAAGGCATTGTCAATGGCCGTGAGCAATCTTCATACATAAAATACAGGAAAAGTTAAATATCTCTAAAACGACACCATTTAGAAACAAATCGTTTGGTACACATATAGAAAACATCTTTACCAAAAACATTATATTAAATTTATAAGGTTAGTGATGATGCTGTTCGATTTTGATGCATGCGCAGAAGCAATGTGTCCCTGGCAAACTGGTGTCCCTGGCAAACCGCAACACCGGGTTGAATCGTATTAATCCCGGGTGAGGGGCGCCGCACACCACCGCCAAGTCTGTTCTGCTAAAAGATGCACCGCACGACATCGCCTTGTAATTAAACCACGCAAGAGATGTGCTCACGGAGCATTGTTCCCGCCCCCCACATGCAATCCAAATGGTTGCTTGTTGAAGTTTTACGTCCTGGCAACATCTCAGTACAAGTGCTGATTTGTGACAGTGTACACTCATGGCGACTTTATAGTGCTGCCCCACTGGGAAATCAGATATCCATGACCCGATATCCGACTCAGTCACATTATCCTGACACTGAGCTAATCAGTGCTTGACCTATCCTATTAATAGTATTAATAATACAGAGTGCCAAGCTAGGAAGTGGCAAGTATCAATTTTGTAAGTCATTGGTTTGACTCGACTGGGAATTGAACTTCCGATCTCCCTCACGGGAGGCGTGCGTTCCACCGATTCGGCCACCGCGACGGGTATCAGTCCAAATGGTGTTTAGCGACCTATTGGGGTTTTACGCTGTCGCAACATATGAGGTTATATATGAGAATAGGTCAGTTCCAAGGCACCAAAGTTGTTGGTCTAAATAAACGGTTCACCCATACCTACAGTAGGGATGAATGACAAACCTGCTTAAATTCGCGCAAAATCTGCTTCAGTAGGAATTATCTGTGGAGAGGCGTGGTTCCAGTGCGCAGTGTTTATCCGTATTCATATTGGCACAGAGTTGGCGAAATGGGTTTATGGGAGAGAATACAAAAAGACAAAATGGCGACCACAGAAAGATCTCAATTCGCCTTTTAAGCGTATTAATCTATTCTACAATTCAAAAGTAGAGGCACATGAATAATATATTTTGCTTATTAGATTAAGAATTTATGTGGCTCTATTTCATTAACCCAGCCTTCCGATACTTTCTAATGGGTAGTTCAGCAGCCCTGTCTCAGGGCTGTGTGAGTGACTATTATTATTAATATTGATCAATCCAACCTGAGGTCGGCCTCTATCTAAATGTGCAACTAGTCTCGCCAGTGTTCTAAAATAAATTAGCCAAGCCATTAAAATCCCACAATCTACTAGATTGCAACCACCATTCCACTTCGTCATGAACCTCTCCATTAAATCTGGTCAAGTAATGGCTACGCCCATCGAGGACACAAATAATATATACGTCTTGAAAATGTAGACTTCCACCCCCACCCATCAAGCACCAGTTTACCTTTACTGCAATTAGCCAAGTGGACAGTTAGAACTTTTTGTGCCACTGAGTCATTTCTAAATTACACTATGGTGATGCCACTGTTGCAGTTTCCCAGGGACACGAGTTTCCCAGGGACACATCGCTTCTGCACAAGCGTCAAACTCGAACAGCATCATCACTAACCTTATAAATTTAATATAATGTTTTTGCTAAACATGTTTTCTATATGTGTACCAAGCGATTTGTTTGTAGGTGTTGTCGTTTTAGAGATATTTCACTTTTTCTGTATTGTCTGTATGAAGACTGCTCACGGCCATTGACAATGCCTTGAGTTTGACGGTACACGCAGTGCAAAACGTCAGTTTTATTACAAATTAATAGAAATCCAGAACCCTAACCGTATCAATTTAATATAATCTTTTTGCTAAACATGTTTTCTATATGTGTTCCAAGCGGTTTGTGTCTAGGTGGTGTAATTTGAGAGATATTTGACTTCTTCTGTATGAAGATTTGCTCACGGCCGTTAACAATGCATTTGAATGGAAGTGTCCCTGGCAAACTGATGTCCCTCGGAATCCGCATCACCACCAATCAGATTTTCTTCTAATTTCCAGATTTAATAGAATAGAAGAAAAGATGAGGCGGGTTGATGAATAGCATTTGATAAATAGAAGAAATTATTCCCACCCCCTCGCCACTCCAATGATCCCATAAAATAATTGTTTAAATTTAAATTTAGTTTATGCTCGCGATTTCTGTTATTGCATTTTAAAAACAGAAAATTGGGTGTTGGGGGATTTTTTCCTTCCGGTTGTGTGCCCTTCTTTTTCCTTCCGGTTGTGTGTGTGTGTGTGGGGGGGGGGGGAGTTATTTCTTGGAGGAGTTGGGTAGGGGGGAGGAGCGGACCCATCTCACTCAACTGAGGTACTTTCCTAGTTCTTACTTCATGCAATTGGTGCGGAGGACAGATCACATTAAAGTTCAGAAAGTAGGAATTGTGTAGCAGAGGATGCTCTCCCAGGCTGATGAGGCTGAGGCTCTGCTTAACATGAATTGATAGGTGCAGGCATGTGATTTCTCTGGTTTTAACCAGAATTCCTTTTTTTCCCCTGGCTGCCGAAACCGGAGTTCCAGTTTTTGTTAAATTCTTGTTTTTTTCTGGGCGCCGAAACACCTCTGAAATACACTATTTGCATCCCTCTCGCGACTCAGTGGGATGCTGTGTCCCCACGATAACCTAAAAAACATTCAGGTTTTTTTTCCTGCACCCAATCGTATGCCTGTAGGTGGTACAGGACTAAAGAAGAAGGGAGCTGCCAGCCTGCATAGCAGATAAAGAGGGCAATGCACTCACCCCTTGAGGTACAGGCACTTCTTTTCTCAGGGTCGAAAAGTCTTAGGTTTTGACAGATTTTTGAGATTTTTGTTGTTGTTGCGAGAAGGCAATATTAAGTATTTAAAGTCCAGATGCCTTAAGGGATTGGACATTTAAAAAGTTCTAGCCCACATACAGTTGGGAGCAGACCACACTGTCCTGCTCCAATTACATAGAACAGGAATACGTTCAAAATTGGACTACGGCTGTATTGTTTATGGTTCAGCCAGAAAATCATACATATCACAGTTAGACACTATACACCATCAAGGGCCTTCGGCTGGCCCTGGGGGCTTTTAGAACCTCGCCCGTCCAGAGCCTCTTAGTTCTGTACAGAGTTCCTTTCCCACATACATATGTATTTGAGATGGATCATAATACATTTCTATTTGAATAGCAGAAACTATTTAGTCATTACAAATAAAATAGGACAGTGAAAAGCAACTAACAAAATAACCCATGATAAGCAAAACCGAAACTATATGGTGATAACTTCGAGCTACTTATCACTCTCCAAACACATGTTGGCATGGAAGCTATGCAGCGATCTGCTGGAGATATTTGTTGTCCGAGTGCACATCCTAGATGCCAGCCATATCAAGTGCTCTTAGAAATGAGTCATTCTCAGAAACTGTGCCACATTCTTGGTTTCCACATTACATTGTTAATGATTTTTGCCTTCTCTTTTTGGGTAGTAATTCACATAGTTCATGTGGACTTTGTATATTAAGTATGTTAGCCATACTATATGTACTTAATCTATTCCACAAAGTGTATCCAAAGTATGCTTATGATAGTGTCTTAAAGTCGCCAGCTATCCGCCGCGTGGAAAACAAACGAACTCGGGAATGCGCCGGCGGCGATTTGTATATTCGGGTGTAATCGATTATTCAACTCGGGTCACTCGAGCCACTGTTTTGTTTACACTCGGCGATTCGACGCTGATCGAGCTGCTACGTTAATATCGCTTGGAATTTAAGGTTAATTTAATTAAATTTCATTATTTTAGTATGTAATTCTGTTAAATATGATCGCATTCAATAGATTTCGGCGTAATCGGTCCCTAACACTGCCGGGCACAAGCTGAGAACCAGCGAATCTTGTTACTGTGTGAGCCTGTTGCCGGCACAATTTCAGCCAATCACAGCGGCGATTTGTATATTCGGGTGTAATCGATTATTCAACTCGGGTCACTCGAGCCACTGTTTTGTTTACACTCGGCGATTCGACGCTGATCGAGCTGCTACGTTAATATCGCTTGGAATTTAAGGTTAATTTAATTAAATTTCATTATTTTAGTATGTAATTCTGTTAAATATGATCGCATTCAATAGATTTCGGCGTAAAACATTGCCGCTGGCGTTATGCTTCTGCGCATGCGCGGATTTTCGCACGTTGCGGCGATCACTGCTATTTGTTTTGTTTACACTCGGCGATTCGACGCTGATCGAGCTGCTACGTTAATATCGCTTGGAATTTAAGGTTAATTTAATTAAATTTCATTATTTTAGTATGTAATTCTGTTAAATATGATCGCATTCAATAGATTTCGGCGTAATCGGTCTGAAATTTATTGCCGCCCATACTGGGAACCAGCAAATCTTGTTACTGTGTGAGCCTGTTGCCGGCACAATTTCAGCCAATCACAGCGCAGCCTATGGGGGCGGCCATTTTGAAGACAACAAACTGCCTTTGCAGTTCAGACTAGCAGTGCCCTGGTCCCATACTCTCCCCACACATACTTGGTTCATTTAAACATAAAAACTAAACAAGATTGTGCTTGGAGAGCATTTGTCGGAGTATGAGCAGTGTCCCAGCGAGCTATAGCTGGTCCCTTTAAAGTGAAAATTTGCATATCAACACCATACCAAAAAGAGAAAGTGGTACACAACTTCTGAGAATTACCCAAATACTTGATAATGGTTTTTAGTTTTCTATAGAAATGGACCGACATTTGCCGTACCGATAGCCACTATATGCAGTATTTCTCTATTCATTGCCTCGTCATGTGAATGTATGTAGCTAGTACCTTCTTAATTAGAATGAGTTGTCATGTCTTCTCATAGCTTTTAATATTTTAAAAACGAAAATAGCGAGGATGTTGTCAAGTTATGCTTATTAAGGAGTTATAAAGGGGGATTAGTGTGCCTGTTTTGAGACAGACTGGAGTGTTTATAGCTATTATCCTAATGGAAGATTTGTTCTTTCTGATCCAAAGCATTGCTAGCAGATATGGGCTCTGTCAATCCTTTCACCGATAACAGCATATCTATTTACGAGTAGAGCCGTATCTGGTAGAGATAACCTGGTAGTAATAATTGCGTAGTCAAATTTTCTCACCAGACACTCCGAATTTGATCTAGTACAAGGGACGCGGTTGAAAATATATATTCTCAACCAAATTACTATCCATTTTAAAGTTGCATAGTCTGATGGTTTTGAGTTTCTCTCATTTTCTGAGATAAACATATTAGGTTGTTCATTATAATCTACCTTACTTTAGTTTGAAGTAACTTTTATTTTAAATCGCTAACTTTTGAGATATTTGAAATGGAAACATGCTAAATTAATTTTGCCAAGCTTGCCAAAACTCTAACAGTAACACCATAGGCTTCTGCAGTAACAGGTTCTACTAATTGACTCAGTATCCCCTTATATCTGATGACAAATGTTTAATAAGTGCACCAGCATCTAAGTTAGATATGTAGAATCAAATCTAGATAATTGTTTTCGTTTTGAAAATTTTGTTTTCATCGGACTATGCAGCTTTAAGATATGTGGAAAAGGAATATTCATCCCAACATCTATAAGACTATAACACGCTCAATACCCTGCTCCGAGTCCTACAGTTGCAGTCTACTATATTCTGCTATGGTTTTGGGTCATTTTCAACTAAATAGTATTATTGTTATTCCTTTCTATCATAATATTGATATTTGCCAGACCGTTGCACTAACCTCGCCCCTCCACCACAAAAATAACACGATATCCACCCAAATCGGGAAAAACTCCTAAAAACTAACCACAACAATGAAGTTGTGTTAAAGTTAATAAAGCTGTTAAAACTGAAATATTAAAATAAAAAAATAAAACTAAATCTTTTAGATTGACTCTCTTGCAGCACCTCCCAGACCCTGCAAATGTCTTGCTGTTTAAAAAGGAAACGGCGAAAAAAAACACCAGAATTGACCTCACCGAAATTTAATTAATAATAATACTGTTGTAGTCTGCATACCTCTCAGGCAAGGAGCCACATAGACAGGTAGGCGTAGATAGGGTAATTGTATCAGGGAGCCTAGGTCGTGAAATGGTTAGCACACTGGCCCTGGAATGCAAGACGTGTGGGTTTGAATCCTGCTCTAGGCGCAATATTTCCAATTTTGATCAACTGCAACAATAACTCTGACTCTGTTGCAGGTAACACTGGAAGCTGTACTTCCGGTCACCACAAGTGTTCTGTTGTTTAAAAAAGAAACGGCGAAAAAAACACCCGAATTGATCTCACCTAAATTAAACAAATTTAAACCCACAGAAAAAAACACATCCAATAATAATGCTAGATTGACTCTGCTACAGGTAACACACTGGAAGCAGTACACCCGGGAACCACAAATGTCCTGCTGTTTAAAAAAAGAAAAAGTGGAAAAATCAGCATTGACTTCACCTAAAAGACAATAATACCAGATTGACTCTGTTGCAGGTAACCAACTGGAAGCAGTATCGCCGGGCACCACATTATGTCCTGCTGTTTAAAAGGAAACAGCGAAAAAAAACCGAATTGATCTCATCTAAATATTAAACCAATAAAATAATAATATTTTCAATGGGCACCTCAAATGTCCTTCTATTTAAAAAAAAGAAACTGCGAAAAAACTGAATTAATGTACGCCCCCGGACTACCGCCCCGGTGGACCGCCACTCAGCCGAGGTAAACAATAACAATGTTCTGGCTTCGGGTGGCTTCGGCCCGCTCGCCCCGCCGCCTTGCGGGGATTCCCCTCGTGACGTCACGAGTACCGCCACACACAACAACACGGGATTGGCGGGGGAGGGGTTCCCCCGTGACGTCACGCCGGCGGCGCGACCGTGCCGCCACCTGGAGGATTCCCCGCACACCACCGGCAGCCCCGAGCACGGCGGGCCGCCGCGGGGAACCCCCCCTGTCCGTGACGTCACGCCGGCCCCGCCGTGAGGAAATGCCTCGCACTAACCACGTAAACAACGGTTCGGCGACTGCCGGCCACGCCACCGCGAGCCCGCCCCGTCCCGGAACCCCCCGCCACGCCACCCACCTGCCGTCACCAAGCGGCTTCGCGGAGTTCCAACCCGGAAGCTGCTCCACCCCGGCGGCCCCCGACCCCGCCGAGGCCTGTGACATCTGTGACGTGACCTGTGGCGCGGGCACGAGCGAGCCCGTCGAGGAGGTGATAAACATTGCAATCCAGCACTCCCTCCCGGCGGCCCCCGACTGCGGCCCCTCCCCCGTCGAGTACAGGGCCACCCTCGAATCATTCTGGCCTGTGCTATCGGGCGAGGGCTGGGCCGTCTACCCCGCCTACGCGGCGGCCTACGCCGCCGCCCGCGCCTCGGGACTTCCGAACTATTTGGCCGCCCGAGTCCCGGTCCCCTCGGACTTAAACATCCCCAATTGGCGCCGGATGCTCCGGGGCTACGACGACCACCTTCTCGCCGACCACCTCGAGTTCGGCTTACGGCGAACTACACCGCCCCTGGCCCGCCGACGCCGACCTACAACAACCACCGCGAGGACCCCGGCTTCGCCAGTCACGTCACCGACTATGCGGCGGAGGAGCTCCGGCGAGGCGCCCTCCTCGGGCCGTTCGCGGTTCCCCCCTTCACTCCTTGGGCGCAGTGCAGCCCTATAATGACGCGGCCCAAGTCCACCCCTGGGAAGCGCCGGGTGATCGTCGATTTATCCTTCCCTCCCAGACGAAGCGTAAACTCCGGCATCCCGAGGCGGGAGTACCTCGGGCGCCCACACGCCTACAGATTGCCGTCGGCGGCCGACCTCGGCCGCCGCATCGTCGGGGAGGGCCGGGGCGCCTTCTGTTGGTCGGCCGACGTCTCCCGCGCCTACCGCCAGCTCCGGGCCGAGACGCTCTCCACCCCCCTCTTCGGCATAACGGTCGACGGGCGCGCCTACCTGGACATAGCCCTGCCCTTTGGCTGCAGGACCTCCGGCGCGGCCTGCGTCAGAGTCACCGCCGCGGTCGCATGGATCGTGGGCCTACGCGGCTTCTTCGCGGCGGTCTACGTCGACGACTTCGTCGGCTGCGAGGCCACCTACCTCGGCGCGATGCGGGCGTTCGACGCCCTCAGGGAGGTCTGCGCCTCCCTGGGCCTCGAGCTCGCCCCCGACAAGTGTTGCCCCCCGACTGTCCGACTCACGTGGCTGGGCATCGACTTCGACTCGGAGGCCATGGTGCTCCGCATCCCCGATCAGAAGATGAGGGACGTCATCGAGGTCTGCGAGCGCTGGCTCGTTCGACCCACCCTCACCAGGAAGGCCCTCCAGAGACTCCTGGACCGCCTCGCGCATATCAGCACCTGCGTAGTCGCGTCTCGGAAATTCATGGGCCGCATCCTCTGGGGCCTCCGCGCCGCCCCCGCCGCCGGCGCCGCGGAGATCGACCCAGAGCTCAAGAAAGACGTCCGCTGGTACCGGGACTTCGCGGCGGCGGGGAACGGCGTACATCTCCTCCCGCCCCCCGTCTGCCCCACTTGGACCATCGAGTGCGACTCCTGCCTCACCGGCGGAGGCGCATTCTCGGCGGATGCCTGCTTCTCCGAGGCCTACGACCAAGAGATGATCGCGGCCTACCCCTCCATCCACCAACTCGAGGCCGTGAACCTCGTCATGGTGGTCCGCGCCCTCGGCCCCGGCGCCCCGGGGGGATACCGGTTCGTCGTCAATACGGACAACGCCGCCTCCGCGAGCGCCCTCGAATCGGGCCGCGTCGTCGACCCGACCCTCGGAGCGTGCGCCCGCGAGCTCTGGCTACTCGCGGCGCTCGGCTCCTTCGACCTCGCCATATACCACAAGCCCGGGGTCGAGCTGGTCCTCGCGGACGCTCTCAGCCGCGCGCACTACTCCCGGGAGGCCCTCGACCTGGTAGAGAGGGAATGCGGTGGGAGGGGGATCCGTAGGGTCCGGGTCCGTCACTCCCCCGACCTGTTCACGCATAACCTTTGAATCTTTGCAGAGTACGGCGCGTGCGCCCACGATCACCTGATGGCGCTCCGCCGGGCGGCCCTCGCCCCCGGGACCTGGCGCAACCGGGATCGGCACGCCAGGCGGTATCTGCAGTTCGCCGTCCAGCGGGGAGTCGACCATCTGGCTCCCGCCCCCTACGACGTCGGGCAGTTCATCGCCCACCTGCACCGCCTCTTGCCCTCGCCGGCCTCCGTCGCCAACGCCCTCTCGGGGGCGCGGGCTTGGGTCCGGGAGGCGGGGGGCGACGTCGCCCCCCTTTGACGCCCCCCTTCCCTCACAGGTGAAGCAGGGCGCCCAGCGGCTCTTCGCGGCTCCGACCCGACGCGCCCCCGCCATCACCCCCGAGATGCTTCCCATCCTCTACAGACATATGCGCGCCCAGGGGCACCTCGGGGTTGCCCCCTGGGCGGCCATCATCATCGCATACTTCAGTTTCTTGAGGCAATCGAACATTCTCATCCCCCTCCTACGCCCCGTGCGGGGGGGGGCTCACACACTGCGCAGGGATGACGTCCAGCCGGTTCCCGGGGGCCTCCGCCTCCGGGTCACCTCATCCAAGACCATCCGGTCCCCGGCGCAGGCCGTCTCGATCTTCGTGCCTGCCCTCGCCGAATCCCCGCTCTGCCCGGTCCGCGCATGGCGGCGCGCGGTCGACCTGCTGCCTGCGTCCGGGGCCGCCCCGGCTTTCCTCGTCCGCGCCGGCGTCCCCCTCACGCCTCGGGACGTCACCCCCCTCCTCCGCGCCGCCCTGGGCGCGGCCCTCGTGCCCCGAGCCGAGGAGTTCACCCTGCACCGCCTCCGCCGAGGCGCCGCCCAGGCGTGCGCGTCGAGGGGCGTGGACCTCTCCGCCATTATGGCCCAGGGCACCTGGGAGTCCGACGCAGTGCACACGTACGTCCCCCGCCAGGTGACGTCGGCCGCCCCGAGAGCCTTGGCCTTGTGTTTTGGGTCGGCTCCCGGGCCTACCTCCTCCCAGGCCCATCCGGGCCCCTCTGCGGACGTGGACGAGGTCGACTGACCTGCCCAACAACATTTGCGGTCCTTATTTGTATTACCCTTGAGTCACACTGTTTGTCTACCTGTTTGCTGAATAAACGCCTTTTCTTTACTCCCACATCCGCCTCGGGCTTCCTCTGTCCGGATCGGCTCATAATTCCGAATTGTGGTTGATCCGGCGGGAAGCCCGAGGCGCCCCCTACCAGACCTCTCCCCTCCTCCTTCCCGCCATTTCTCTGACCTGCATTCGGGCCCCATCCTCACTCAATGGATTTACCACGCCCACCCACCCTCTTTTGCAGCCACTGCGTGGGGGTCGGCTCCCGGGCCTACCTCCTCCCAGGCCCATCCGGGCCCCTCTGTGGACGTGGACGAGGTCGACTGACCTGCCCAACAACATTTGCGGTCCTTATTTGTATTACCCTTGAGTCACACTGTTTGTCTACCTGTTTGCTGAATAAACCCCTTTTCTTTACTCCCACATCCGCCTCGGGCTTCCTCTGTCCGGATCGACTCTGTTGCAGGTAGCCCACTGGAAGCAGTACCGCCGGGCACCACAAATGTCCTTTTAAAAAAAGAGAAAAACTGAAAAAAAACGAATTAACCTAACCTAAATTCTTTTTAACTCAGAAAAACACCACAATAATAATACCAGATCGATTCTGTTGCAGGTTACCCTCGGGCACCACACATGTCGTGCTGCTAAAAAGGAAACAGCGAAAAAAAACGAATTGATGTCACCTAAATATTTATTAAAAAAAAAATAATTAAATGACAGTAATAATACCTGATTTACTGTGTTGCAGGTAACCCACTGGAAGCAGTACCCGCCGGGCACCACCTATGTGTACTCCTACTTCGAGAGTCGGGGTGGCAAGTTCCCGTGCACCGTGTTCTTTGGGCTGCAGTACATCCTGAAGCGGTTCCTCGTCGGGCCGGTCATCACGCGCCAGAAGGTCGAGGAGGCTGCCGCCGTGTACAGCGCACACTTCGGGGGAGACTACTTCGACAAGGAGGGATGGATGTACATTGTCGAAGTAAGCATCTTAAGCTAAGATTCCATATACGCGGTATGCGAATGTGGCATGTGTCATAGATATCGATCTTGCTCCAAATTTGTGAAGGAAAGTCAAAGTTCCTGTTTGCTCTATGGCAAATGGGGCAGCATTCGCATTTGCATTAGCACCGATCGGTCCATGGAGCGATCCTCTTGCCGCATTTGCATTCACATGCAGACATGGAAGCACCACTGTGCATTTTCATGTTTAAACATTCGCCTCCGTTCTACTTCCAATGTGAGCCTTTTTGTTATTTTATATATAAGAATTTCCATGTGCATTTCCTGGGCCTGCCGCCGGGCCACTGCCACCTCTCGTCCCGCCGGGGGTTGACCACCTGCCTGCTACTTGATCCGGGCTAAGGGCGGAAAGCCAGTGCGCCAGAAGGTTACGGATAGACCCGATTCCCGCATTTAATAGACATGTATTACTTTACTCCCTTATTACACTGGCTCTCCTCCCCGCCATTTAGCTGGTTATTTAATAATTGTAGAACTAGACCAAAACAGACACCCCATATTTGGTGTCACCGCTGTCACTTATACACAGCCTAGATAGTTAGATTTTATTACCGTAATTCCTACTCGTATTAAGAGGGTGGTTACTATATCCCCAGGGGGGGGGGGTGATCGGCTGCTTACAGCCCGCCGGGCAGAAGGCCCTTAATTGTATATATATAGAATAATCGGGTATCAGGATCAAGTTGACCATAGCGGTTAATATACTTTAGGGACTGTAGAATAGCAAGGAGTGCAAGGAACGTTCTAATCACTTTTTGAGCTCACAACTTTATTCATGTTTCTAATGGTACAATCTAAGTTCTTTAATAACGATCGATACAAATAAATACGCCCCTTTCCCATTTCCTTCATTTAATTCAAGAAACATTTTGGAATTCCGACAATTAAAGCCTAAATCTCGTCTAAAACATCAGTGCGTGTAGAAACACGTCTGATCGGTCGGATCCCAAGCGCTTGACCTTCTTACGTTGCTAGGAAAGTCGCAACTTGCATCTCTTAGCAACGCGTTACAGCAGTGAACCTGGCCCCGCATTTGATGGCCAATGTGGGCCTGTCTCGGCGAGCAGCCCGCATTTCTAAATGCGGGTTCATCGGTCCAAGCCCGCAACGGTCACAGCTCGAGCATAGTCTCGCCCACTTCACATGCTTTTCCATTTTCCATTTTTGCATTTTTGTCACATTTGTATTCGCAAAGCTAATATTCCATATATGTGGCATGTGAATGTGACAAAAAAATGGAAAAGCATGTAAACACACGGTGTTGTTTCCATATGTCCAATTGCGAATGCGTAGACGGCAAAGTGGATCGCTCAAATGACTGATCGGTGTGAATGCGAATGGCATGCCGCATGCTGCATACCGCATATATGGAATCTTAGCTTCAGGCATGCACCATTTTAACTCTGAGGGATTTTTAGTTGTAACATAAGGCCTCAGTCACAGTAGGCTTGCGACCACTTTGTGACAAAAAAAAATCCACATCGGTCATCAACCTCCTTGCGACCAAAGCAACAACAAAAACGTGGGGGGTCGGGTCCTTGAAAGTCCTGGAATTTGATATGTCGAAATGGGTATGAACCCTGTCATATGGCTTTGGATGTTGCTAGGACGTAAATAAATCCAGTAAGCAGACAAGTTGTATTAGCAAGTGATTGGGTGCTGCTGGTTGGGGATAATAAAGCTGTGTGTGTGTGTACGTGTGTACCTAGGGGCGTATTCGATTAACCAACTCGGGTCACCCGAGTCACTTTTTGGCGCATGCGCACATCCTACAGACTCGGGTTGAATAAACGAACACACTCCTCAATGCTCGGGGTGGAAAAAAATGGTGGCTTAATCCAAATCCAATTTTGTTGTTTAAATAACCGATATAACTACAGCAAAATAGGGTTTAAAGTATTTTATGATTGCATAGTTTAGTTATATTTCCATTTCATTAATCTGGGTTATTGGAAAAAAAGAAAAAGCATTAAAACAACACGTAGGACTTGTACTGGTAGCTGTTATCCTACAGGTATCAGCACAAATGTGACGTCATCGCTCCTAGCCAACCCCAGCCAAGAGGTGGGTTACTGGGGTTGGGACTTTTTGCACACGGCATGTGTATTTGTCGACTCCACTCGCAATGTTCAATTTGAAATTCTAGCAACTCGGGTGACCCGAGTCGCCCGGGTCGTGTTAATCGAATATGGCCTGTGTGTGCGTGTACGTAAGGGCGCGGGTTGGTGTATGTGTGTGTGTTTGCACTACTAGTTGTGAATGAAGACGTTCTGTATTTCACTGTCTTACGATTGGTATTTGTGTATGGTGTTTTTTTCTCTCTACAAGTTATTGACACCAATTCTATTTCCCAATTCTATTTAGGGACAGTGTGATTTATTTGCCGTAAGCCTGCTCTACAACCATGCATGATAAACGAAGAGCTGATACTCACATAGTTAAATACATGTCAAAGCCGCAAGGGGTAAAGATGTTTTGAAGTGGTAAGAATGCATTTGGTTAAATGTTGCATAGTCCGACGGATTTTAGTTCTACCATATTTTCAGATAGATCATTATAATCTACGCTACTTTAGATTGAAGTAACTTTATATTATATATATAAAAAGAGCTAAGTTTGCAGATATTTGAAGTGAAAACATGCACAATTATTCTTGGCATTAAAAATACTGGTCACCATAGGTTATATTAAATTGATTTAATATTCTATTATGCAACAACACATGTTTAATAAGTGTATCAGTATCACAGTTAGATATGTGGAAACAAATCTATTTAAGTGTTTTGGTTTAGAAAATTGTATGCTTACATTAAACTATACAACTTTAATATAATTTTTAATTGTGTTTGTGATTTCTTTTAAAACCCCTTTTATTGTAGCAGTTATAGTTGAATTTCTAGCCAAGTTTCCTAGACGCTAAATTGCTAAATTACCTCACTTTGGCAGTGAACACACTGATGAATTATCAATGAAGTGTTCATGTACTGTTGCAAGTATAAACTGTGTTAATGTGTATAGATTAATAAATTATCTCCCTTGTACTTTCGTCAATATGGTCGATAGACCTCCATTGCCACACCAGACGTCAAAAGATCGGGGACTGAAAGCTAGTCCCAAATCTACCTTATTTTCTCAACATCTTAGTTACCTTCCACTATCTTTTTTTTTTTTTTTTTCTTCAATTATGATCAGATATTTGTCGGATTTCTTTCGTATTAATATAAAATCCAATTTCCTATAAATTTATTCTTTAGTATGGGCTCGAACATAGAGAAAGGAAATATGACTAGCAATTTTTCTGTTGTTTCTTCTTAAGACTGTGGTCAGGATGGGTTTTTCGGACATGTATTGAATATCCGTTTATTATGTGCATAAGGTTGCTGTTTATATAGGTTATTTTGATAGTTGCAGTTAAATTTGTGTTAGTTGCATAACTGAGGTAACATCCGAAAGCTATATTCTCATAAACTTTATGAGAGATTCCTAGCAATGCGTGATAATTCCTGAACATTAGAATCGGGTAAATACAACAGCAAAATCTATATACAGTATAACCCCATTATAATGCCGTAACGACAAAAAATTGTGATCGCGTTAAATCGGAGTTCACTTGATTGAATTACCTTTGAATTAAATGATTGATTGATTGGTGGTTGCTTGGGCGCGTTATAACGGGGCTGCACTGTGTGTGTGTGTAAGCGTGTGTGTGTGTGTGTGTGTGTGTGCAAGCGTGTGTGTGTGATATCCTTTCTTTTAATTGAAGAACGAAAACGAGGTGGAATAGCTGATTGTTTTCATGTAATTTATATCCACCCATCACTTTCCATGAGACACTATCTGTGGGAAACGCCATCTTTTGTGAACCATACATAGACTGAGATGCACTACTGACAGTTTAGGGTGATTTCTGGACTTCCGATAGTCAATGGTTTGCGATGTTTTTGGCATAGATATCTGGCAGGCATTAGTCTAAAGGAAAATTCAATGGCTGGGCGCGGCCTCAGGCATAATTGTCCATGGTATCCCGAGTGTGGGTAATTCACCTCGTGGGAAATACTGTGCAAACAAAATATGAACCGTGGCACACACAAAAAATACCCCCAAAACAACCAGTGAGTCGTCAGCTGGACAATAAGGACTGCCCGGTTGCCCAGGGCACCTAGTTGACTCGGTCAGGCAGGTGAAGTTCTCGGTGACCTGCCCAAATGGGCAAGTCGTAATTTTTCTGATCTGCAGTAGCAGATTTCTGTTTCAATTGGTTGGCTTGGGTTTGGACAAGTAGTTTTGCCACTCAGGCAAGTAGAAAATTCAGTCACTTGCCCAATTGGGCAAGTGGGAACAAAATTGCTGTCCTACCCTGAACCACATAGGCTTGCTACTGGGACATGGTCAGTCGGGTTTATAGAGTAGAGCAGGTTTGTTGTCTAGAGTCTGTAATCGTGTACATGCTGCTTTCAGGAACACGGAGGGCATCTACCTCTCCGGATACGCGCCGTGCCCGAAGGCACGGTGGTGCCTTACAAGAACGTGCTCTTCACTGTCGAGAACACGGACCCAAAATGCTTTTGGCTCACAAACTACTTCGAGGTATGTGATATAACCGCCTCCGCATCTCTTCATAAATAGCTCATGTAATAATGTGTGTATGCCCGAAAGCTAGGATTCCATATGGCGGTATGCAGTAGGCGAATGCAACATAAAATGGAAAACATGTAGATACAATATCTTTGATTGCATATGTCTGACTGCGAATGCGATTTGCGTAGATGGCAAACTGGGTCGCTCCATGTAGCGATTGGTGTGAATGCGAACCGAGTGTGCTGTTTCCAATACAAACTTCAAAAAGTCACCGCATATACATTCGCATGCCTCATATATGCAATCCTAGCTTAAGATTGTTATATTTTTAAGTGTTTAAATATGGCAATGAAGGTAGTGTTATACAAATATGTATGCTTTTAATAAATCACATTAATCTGGTATAAAACTGTAATATAAATTTAGGCTTCTTTGGTACAGAGCTCATTAAAATTAAATCACTGTAATTTGCCAGTTGTAGATGTGTTTCCTCTGAATTCGTATTTATTTTTTGTAAATTCTTTGAAAAATATTAACAATTATTGTTTACTAATCGATTCATCTGAATATCAACGTCGAAGGGGTCATCTAAAGTTTTCAACATTTTCACTCTGGAAATAAACCATCTATCATGGCGGATTTAGGGTGTTAGGTCATGTACGACTTTTATGATTTAATCAAATGTGCCATATTTCGTGTTAAAATGATGTGTACTTCTCTGTTGAGAGGAGTGTAGTAATATATGTATATAAGAGCAGGCCGGTGTGGCGGTTTCAGCACACTGTTAGTTTCAGCCGTGCGCATAGACTCAAACTCAAGGCATTGTCAATGGTCGTGAGTCACCAACCTTATAAATTTAATATAATGTTTTTGGTAAAGATGTTTTCTATATGTGTACCAAGTGATTTGTTTCTAGGTTGTGTGGTTTTAGAGATATTTCACTTTTCCTAGATTTTCTGTATGAAGATTGCTCACCACCATTGACAATGCCTTGAGTTTGATGGTACGCGCAGTGCAAAACATTAGTTTTATTCAAAATTAATAGAAATCAAGAACCATAACCTTATAAATGTAATATAATCTTTTTGGTAAAGAGGTTTTCTATATGTGTACCAAGCGATTTGTTAATAGGTTGTGTGGTTTTAGAGATATTTCACATTTTCTGTATGAAGATTGCTCACGACCATTGACAATGCCTTGAGTTTGAGTCTATGCGCACTGCTGAAACTGACAGTGAGCTGAAACCGCCACACCGGTACCAGCGGCAGGGGTCACAGATGCACGTGACGTGGTAAACCATACAGCAATAAACTGGCACTTGCCATTCAGACATCCAAGCATTCACATCGTCTGTTCCCACAAGGAGGGGCGGGAGCCTTTAAAAGCAGTACTCTTTGTATAATTGTGAAATGTTGAAAGCTTTAGATGACCCCTTCGACATTGCTATTCAGATGAATCGATTAGTAAACAATAATTGTTAATATTTTTTAAATTTAATTGCTTCATTTGTGGGAGATGGGTATTCTCTTGGTATATTGCACTATTACTATTAGCACCTCGGTGCTTATTGAAAATGTAGACGAAAATACATTAACGTTTTAATAACAAACATGTGCATCCAAACCACAGTAAAACAGATGCATTAATTGGTAGTTCTTTTATGCCCTGTCGGCAGCAAAGGCCACACTCACGGCAGTTGATCAAAATAAGTTTCTTTCCTTTAAAAACCCATTACAAAACCCCACTACAACTATATTTGATGAAAGCAGGCAAAGCAGGCAACGTAATAAAAGTCGTTCTCTGTGGCGGAGTTGTTAGAGTGTCTGACTTTTTTCTAGGTCAGACTCCTAATCTGAGGGTCGGCGGTTCGATTCCCCGTGCCCCCAGCTCTGCCAATTTGGATTTCCACCGCTGTGTATAACTTACAGCGTCATCAAAGGCCGGTTGCTCTCATACTATGTCTATGTGGTGTGGGAGGTTAAAAATCCCTTGGGTCGGTAAAAGTGTAGGCTCAGACTTTCTATCGACCAGCAGTGGAATGAGGAAGACCAGTCATCTATGACTGAAATTTCCCCTGTTTAAACAACTAATGGACCCCCCCCCCCCCCCCCCCCCCCCCAAAATACGACAGCGAGTTAAGCAGATGACATGGAGTTAGAGTGGACGACATTTACACGCTCAATGGTAGCGTCTGTGTTAAACGCGCCAACGTGGTGTCTCGTTCTGTTGCAGACAGTCCTGGTGCAGGTGTGGTACCCGATGACTGTGGCGACCAACTCGCGCTACCAGAAGGAGGTGATCGCCAAGTACCTGTACGAGACGGCCGACAGCCTGGACGGACTGCCATTCAAACTGCACGACTTCGGCTTCAGGGGATCCACCTCTGTAGAAGTAAGGCCGGCTGAGGTTGTTTGTTGTTGGTGCCCTCTCTACTATACCGAAATGCACTATTGCTATTTGGGTTTAGAGCCATAACATGTTTGTTTGTTTGTTTAACGACCCCCCCAATCACAAAAAGTAAACCAGTTTGCCTACTTGGTTAAAGTTGCAAACATGCCAAAGTAATTTCAGCAAGCAATTCAAAGCGCTGACACCATGGTCTTCTGCAGTAACTAGGTTCTGTTAAATTAACTAATATTCCATTCTATGCAGCAACAATTGCTTAATAAATGCACCAGTGTCTAAGTTAGATATATCAAACCAAATCTAGATATTTGTTTTGGTTTTTGAAAATGTGATACTTTCATCGTCCGATGATGCAGCTCTTTAAGCCTCGCTTCCGCCTCCCCTTCAGTCGTCCGGTATCGGCGGGGCCGCCCATCTGGTGAACTTCATGGGCTCCGACACGATCGCCGGCCTGATGATGGCGCGCCGCTACTACGACTGTCCCATGGCCGGCTTCTCCATCCCGGCCACTGAGCACAGGTACACGGGCGCCAGTCCGGGTCGGGCATCGCCTCCTAAATAGTGCCTAGAACCAATATCACACAATGTTTTATTTCCTCCTCTTGCAACCTTGTTTTGATATCGACATGACTAAACCCCCACCCATATCGTGTAATAAAATACAACACTACGTAACTCGTCACAATGTGTAGCCTTGCAGTATGCAGCAGGGATGAAACATCGTGGCCGATTCGGCAGAGCACAGGCCTCGCGTGCGGAAGATCGCGAGTTCGGTTCCCGGTCGAGTCAAACCAATGACTTAAAAATTGATACTTGTCACTTCCTAGACGGGTGCTCGGCATTATTAGGATAGGACAAGGACTGGTTAGCTTGGTGTCAGGATAATGTGACTGAGTGGATATCGGGTCATGGTGACGGCGGCCTGATTTCCCAGTGGGGCAGCACTATAAAATCGCCATGAGTGCGTACTGTCACAAGTCGGTACCCGTCCTGATATGACCTTAGATGTTGCTAGGACGTAAAACAACAAACAATGAAACATCTCGACGATTTCCCCGGATTTTCGCGATTGCTCGGATTTTCGCGATTTTTGATATTTACCCCAAAAAAAGTCTACGGATATATGACCGTAATTGGTCAGTCCGAATCCCGTTCTTATGAACTTAGATAATGCTAGGACATAAAACCCAAACAAACAGAAAATCAAGAAGTGATTACGGAGAGGGAGAAAGGGAACTAGCAGCATGGTTGATATTACAGTCACAACAAGGACAGTGGAACGCTCTCCAACAATAGTTTGTACTGATAGATCAGTAGAATGGAGCTAGGATAGTGCTAGGAGAGTAATGGATGAAACCTGACTTGCGGAAATCTTCTGCGATTCTCAGACAGTGCTAAGTCTATAGGAGAAGGTCCATGTTTTCGCGGAAATTCACCGTCGGTTTTCCTTTTAATAATAATAATTATAATTATCATAATGAAAATGATAACGTGCTATTATTGGAGCAACATTATTCACAGATAACATCACCATAGATTTCCACTTTCTTTTGTCTTTTTTTTTTGCCGGAGACCACTTTCATCCTTATAGTGCAGCCACTTTATACTTTTTTCTAGGGAAACTACTCTTTATACGTTTTTACTACTTTTTTTTAAAGGTGTAAGTACTTTTTTATACTTTTTTTTCTGAATTATTTTTGCAAATCTGATAATTGAAAACTCTTCAGACTAAGAATTAGGAATTTGATGAGATTGACAGATGTGCTTTGCTAGTCTCTTTACATGAGTGGTGTGTGTTCTGTTGAGTAGAACCTTTGCTGAGCTCTCTGCTGTCAGTGACCAAGTGACAGTGCACTTAACTATGCAAAACTGAGGGCTCAACAGCCACAACTCCTCACAACATTGCATACATTATTCCTGAATTATGTCCACAAGCAGCACATGTTAACTTAAACAAGGTAACAAATGGTTACAAATCAGGGTTAGTTGACCCATATTTATACGTTTTTCATACTTTCTTTTTTATAGACAATTTCTTTTTTTTTAAGAGAGATTTTATGCTTTTTGTGTGGTAAAATCCAGATTGTCAGCACTGCCTTAATACAGCCTCCCTTTGCCCCGTCCAGTACCATCACGTCATGGGGCCAGAAGGGCGAGGCGGACGCTTTCCGCAACATGTTGGAGCAGTTCCCGGAGGGCGCCGTAGCGTGCGTCAGCGACTCCTACAACATCTGGAACGCCTGTGAGAAGATCTGGGGGGAGGAGCTAAAGGACCTGGTGGTGGCGCGCGGGGACAAGGGCCCGGTCGTCGTGAGGCCTGACTCCGGAGATCCGCCGGAGATCGTCGTCAAGGTAATCGGGCCTACCGACTGAGGTGTCTCGGAATCGGTATCAGAAGCGGAGGTCGTTGGGATCAATCCCCGGCCGAGTCAAACCAGTCACTTAAAAAGTGATTCTTGCCATTAAGCTTGCCTGACGCTCGGCATCACTGGGATAGGGCAAGGAGTGGTGGAATGATGAAGACTAATTGTTTCAATTGAAGTTTCCCTTACTTAATCCGTGAATAATAGGGGGAAACCTCTTCCCCCTCCTCCCTCCCCCCAGGCAAAAAAAGAGTTTTGCAGATAACACTCACTTTTTTTTTTTTTAGTCCATTTAAGCAGGGGAAATTTCAGTCATAGACGACTGGTCTTCCTCATTCCACTGCTGGTCGATAGAAAGCCCGAGCCTACACTTTTACCGACCCAAGGGATTTTTAACCTCCCACACCACATAGACATGGTATGAGAGCAACCGGCCTTTGATGACGCTGTAAGTTATACACAGCGGTGGAAATCCAAATTGGCAGAGCTGGGGGGGGGCATCACCGTCAGGAGTGGTATTCTACTTTAAAGATTCATTTTCTTATGAATCAACATACTGAAAGTATTATAGTTCTTTCTAGAAAGGTATCGGTGTATATTTATTTTTTATTTATTTTCTGAAGTATTGGATAGAAAATTAAAAATTAAATAGTCGGATAACCTATCTCAATTTGGTCAGATATATATAATTCTAATTTATATAAATTTGATATATTATATAAATTTGCTATGTCCGCTTTTTTTTCTTTTTTCTTTATTAGAAAAAGAAATCTGCTGGTAATGTGGCATACACATTCTAATTCGCTCACTCATTTTGATGAAATATAAGATTTTCCGATTTTCAACTGGTCGCCGTGAATACGGCCTGTACTGCCGACACGGCGTAAAGCAACCACCAATCAATCAATCAATCAGGTTGTAAATATCATTTGATTAAATAAAAAGAAATCCGATTTTGACTGGTTGTAAATCTCATTATATGATTCTGGCAGTGCCTTAACATCTTGGGGAACAAATTCGGGACGACATTGACCAAGCAGGGCTACAAGATGTTGCCGCCGTACCTCCGGCTCATCCAAGGCGACGGCGTCAGCTACGAATCGCTGTCCGCCATCTTGGACAATATAAAGAAGCACAAGTGGAGTTCTGAGAACGTGACGTTCGGAAGCGGTGGCGCCCTCCTGCAGAAAGTGAACCGCGACACTCAGAAGTGTGCCTACAAGTGCAGCTACGCACTCGTCAACGGAAAGCCGGTGAGTGCGCTCTGACTAATTATTCAGAGATAAAACAGGTATGATAGTTTTCCGTTTTTAAGCGGATTTCCGATTTTTTTCACAGGCTGGGGGGAATTTTCGATATACCGGTAGGTGTAAATTTGAGGAGAAATAAAAATGATCAGGGTACATTTCTATGTAGTACTGCACAATACCTATGACCAATCATTACGGGGTCTGCATGGAGAGCATTCTGCTGTCATTAATGGGTTTGTATTACTATTATGGCCCACCTGACCATCGATTTATACTTTTTTCCTCCCACACCACTATCATCCCTGAGATGAAAGTAGATAAAAGATTCACCCTGTGATTGCAGTACGGAGGAATGACCACGTAGTCTAAATATGGGCGGAAATTGCTTTAGTATGGAACAGGTAGTGGAATTCCTGGTTCCAATATCCAATGGCTACTTATATATCAGCACAGAGTTGGTGAAATGGGAGAGAATGCAAAAATATAAGATGGCGACCAAAGAATGTAGTCGATTGCAATTCAATTCCGTAGCAAATAGCAAAATAGGTCTGTAAATGTACAATACAGTAATGAAAGACGTGTTTGTATATACTTGTAGGTAGTATAATGATCCTAATTTAAAACCCTTCCATCCACTGAGACTATTACAAATGCCTACGCATATGTAAGATTATGTATTTTGATTATATTAAATTACTTGGGGGTTTTGGGGATCAACATTTATTCATCGGAATAGGCCTCTTTGTTTTCTATGTAGAGGCACCAGTCTATCGGCCATGGCCAACGTCCACGTATTTACACAATAGTTTGTGATAACGCCACAGGATATCTCTTTACACAGGGTATTTACATAAAGAATGGCTGATACAATGTCTGCTACCCGTGTGGCTGGCAGAACAAAACTAATACTTGTTGCTACCTAACCTGGTGCTGGACATTATTAGGATAGGGCAAGGACTGATTGCCCCAGTATCAGGATAATGTGGCTAAATGGTGCTGGCGACAAGGTATCAGAAAGGGGCAATTACTATAAATAAAAGAACGGGGATTGAGGGTGATCACATGTGGGTATCTGTCCTGATATGTCCTCAGACAATGCTAGGGCGTAAAACTCCCAATTATTCATTCCTTTGCTCTCGTTCTATTTATACTGTAGGTAAACGTGTTCAAGCAACCCATTACGGATGCTGGGAAGAATTCAAAGAAAGGTCGCTTGTCCCTCGAGATTCAAGACGGTAAATACGTCACAAAGGAGGAGGGCAAAGGGGACCCGCGCAAGGTACGTCACGTCATGGGTTCAAAGAACCTGTACATTACACAACTTTACTTATTCACATTTAGTATGATCAAATATATATATATATAGGGTATATTACACGCTTGGAATGTAGTACAAACCTTACTAGTACTATAATTTAAAGTAAATTAGCAAGTTTTTGAGTGTGCATTATAACCTATGTAAGACCTCAATCACACCAGGCTTGTGACCTTTTGCGACCTTTTGTGACCAAAGAAAACCACATCAGTTGGCAACCTTCTTGCGACCAAAGTAAAAAAAAAAACACAAAAAAAACGTGATAAAAAAAGGGTATGTGACTGATTGTTGAAGACCAGGGAAGACTGGTTGGCGAGTGGCCGGGGACTGGTTAGTGACCGATTAGTGTTCGATTGCAGATCAGTCGCAAATCAGTCGCTGTAATCACTCACCATGACTGATTGCTAGCCATTTCTCCCTGTGATCGGTCGTACGACTGATCTCCGAGTGGTCACAGGCCCTTGGCAGTGTCGCTACAGTCAGCGATCAGTCAGCGATGTTCCCCAACTGATCACCAACCTATGAAATAGTAGGGTAAAAATATTAAATAAATGGGCACACACCAACAAATTTTCCTACCAAACGTTTTATGGTGTTTTCCTTTAGTATTTGGTCCAGAATAAATAATCACAGGTACCAGCTACAATTGTGACTAAGTTGCTAGACTTCGAGCTTTACATTAGAAAGTCAAATATGTGGACTAGAACTTGGTACTTGGTGACATGCTGTTCTTTTGTGACGGTGTTATCAACTGTGTACATATGTGTCGCTTCTGCTAGACTTTTGCACGCGGTCACAGACAATGGTTATGCCGTGCAATTATGTCATGTTTATTTTCTTTACAAAACAAATTAATAGCACATTTGTGGAATTCATTTTAACAACAAAGAGTAGTTTTTAACATGTATTTCTGTATGTAGTTGCATAGTCATGCCGATTAACATATTTTTGCTGTCTATATTATATAACCATAATGATGAGAAGCCTTGCTAGTAATACCGATCCACCCAGGGGGGAGGCTAAGGACTAACATGTGTACATATATATATATATTTTACCTCGGTATACCGCCTCTGGCTAGCCGCAGGCTAGGGAGAAGGAAGCACATCCGGGTCCAGCAATTAGCATAAGTGACTCACAACGGGAGGACGTTTGTGAGTTGCTCCAACAGGATTTATCTACTAACTCTACTTAATCACAAAGTAAGTAATGAAAAATTTAGTTTAAACTGTGTTTGATGCGTTTTAGCATCACATTATGAAAGTTCAGAACTTTCTCAGGTCCAATTTGGACTTTGTACGTGTTTTTTACTTGAGGATAGAACACTGCGTGCCGCTGGCACTTACGAAACCGATAGTCCTTTGTTCTATCGACACCTGTTTTTTGAGACAGGGAGAAATGGTAACCCGAGTTGCTCATTTCCTAAGAAAATTCTCCCGGATCCTGAATAGAGGATGTTGTTGGGGATGCTTCTGGGTGTTTTTTATAAACACCCCAGACCGGTTTTAAGGCGAACCTCCGAGTTTCGTAATATTTTCTCCAACTTGCTGGCGTCGTAGCCGCGGGTGGGAGAAGTGTACGGAACAGAGAGAGTGGGCGATCTTTGGATCGATACCCCCCGTTTGGTTGGTTTCGTTACCATAACCCTACGGCAAAACTTAGCTTCACGCCTGTACTGAAACGTTGTAATACACGCTATTCTGTACCATATACCTCAACCCAGTTTACTGGTTACACTTTGTGTCGTTGAGATGATTCCGGTTAAGTAACACTTTTGTCGTTACAGGAACCGATGGCCACTCGGCGGAATAAGCAGCCTGCGGCAGCAGAGGGCATTGCCCCTACGGATTACGATTCGTCACCAGCGCCTACGGCTCCGCCGTCTCCACAGCCCGGGGCACAGCTTTCCGACCGGGACAGTGACCAGCCACCTCAACCAAGTGATTGGGAGGCTAAGATGGCAGCCATGATGGAGGACAAGATGCGCCAATTCCAGGCTCTTTCCTTTGCGGGCCCTCCCCAAATCCCTGATGAGGATTGGGAGGACTTTTCGGATGACGAGGAGGACACGGTGTCGGCCCCCGAGGTTCCGAAACCGAAAGCGCGCGGCAAGAAACGCCGCACTGTGAGCAGCTCAGGTGACGAGTTCACCAAAGCCTCAAACGCTAAACGCCCTAAGAAGTCAAAGAAAAAGAAAAAGAAAAAGAAAGACTCGTCCTCGGACTCGTCAAACGACTCCTCTTCCACGGAATCAGATTCCGATACGGAACGCGCGGGAGTGTAGGCCAAATTAGGCGCTAAGGTTGGCAAGAAGATTGTCAAGAAAAAGGCGAAGAAGGTGCGTACCACAACCATGATGAGGAATACCGTCAATGGCCACTTTACAACGTTCAAACCAGTTGAGGTCATTAATAAATTGACGGAACAGATTTCCGGCGTCAAAGGTATTCCCGCTACGGTGTGTAAGGAGATGGATGCTGGCATCCATCTGTCCGACGAACGTCGCCGCTATGAAACTGCCCTTTCTGTAATTCATAAGGCAGTTTTGGGCTCCTTGATTTCTATTATCCCCATTGCTAACCGCATGCAGACCGAGAATAAGTTCTCGTCCTTAGCTCGGGTAATGGATAGGGGCATTGCCTTGCTCGCTGCAGCGAGCAACTATATGACACATCGCCGCTTCGAAAATGTCTTTAAATCCGTCACCACCGACGCGGGCAAAGAGGTCGCCTGGTCAAAGAAGATGACGGACCATGACGGCAAGGAATACACCGTCTATTCCGGACCTACCCCCATCAAAGGCAAACCTCTGGACAAGTCCAAGATGTTTGGGGGTCAGCTTGCTTATTTGTACAAGCAGGTAGAGGTGGACACTAAGAGTGCTAAGAACACGGAACTCAAGGGCCGTAAATCACAAAACCCACTCGGGTTCCGCCGCAGCCGCACGGATTTTCGCTTCCGCCGAGGAGGAAGGCCGTTCAGGGGAGGCCCATCCTTCGCATTCAGCCAGAGGGGAAGAGGTCGAGGCGACAGACAATCCTCAAACTGGAACGACAACCGCGGTTACAAACGGGACTTTGTCCCCAAGCCGCAGTTCCCCAAACCAGGGAACAAGTAGAGAACGCCACACAAACTTTTCAGCAGCCTGGCCCTGACATGGTCACAGAGGAAACTCAAACTGACGTAAGCCTTTTTCAAGCGGGCAACATTGTTAATTGTTTAGAACAATGGCAACAATTAACCACTAACCCAGAGGTTCTTAGTATTGTTAGAGGCATTGCTATTCCTTTCACAGAATTCCCTGTACAGAAAAGAGCACCTTTTCCATATAAGTTCAATTCACACGAAAAATTCCAACTAAATGAACAGGTTGGGGTTTTTGAAGCCAAAGGCATTGTCAAACGAGTACAACATACTAAAGGTGAATTCATTTCCAATATTTTCTCCACTCCTAAACCAGATGGGTCTGTTCGCATGATTTTAGACTTAACGAAATTGAATGAAATCATTGAATACCAACATTTCAAAATGTTTTCGTTAGAAACAGCTCGTGATCTGATCACCCCAGAGTGTTGGCTAGCGAGTGTTGATTTAAGAGATGCTTACTATACCGTCCCTATTCAAGAGGGGTTTCGAAAATATTTACGGTTTGTTTGGAATGACCAGCTTTTTGAATTTACCTGCGTACCTAATGGTTTGGCGTGTGCGCCACGACTTTTTACTAAGTTGTTGAAACCGTTTTTTTCACACATGGCTAAACTGGGTCATTGTATGTTTCCATACATTGATGATTCTTTCATTATGGGACAATCTTTCGAACAATGCGAGCTCGCCGTTCAAGATTTATGTCAACTGTTCTCAAACTTGGGTTTCTTCATCCATGCTAAGAAATCTGTGTTTTCTCCTACTAAGCAGCTTAAGTGTCTAGGCTTCATTTTGAACACGACGGCCATGACCGTGTCACTTACACAACAAAAGAAAGATAAGCTGCGGGACACAGCGATACAGCTGTTAGACATTTCTAGGCCAAAGATAAGACAGGTCGCAGTCTTAATCGGTATAATGATTTCATACAGCCCTGCTATTCTATATGGGGCCGCACACATTAAGTCCCTGGAAATCGATAAAAATCTAGCTTTGGCCCGCGCCAAGGGTAACTTTGAAAAGACAATGTTTATCTCTGAAAGTGGACTAGCCGACATTTTTTGGTGGCTAAGTCACTTTGATAACTCCCCCAATCCCATTCGAATGGGTGAGCCCAATACTACAGTTACGACTGACGCGTCACTCCAAGGTTGGGGGGCACATCGCAATGATGTAGCAACAGGGGGGACGATGGCTAGAATCGGAAATTTCTGAACATATTAATGTTTTAGAATTACGAGCCATTTACTTAGGTTTAACCAGCCTTGTTAAAGTACCCAAAAATAATGTTCGTATCCTTACGGATAACACCACAGCCATGGCTTATGTCAGAAATATGGGAGGTACAAAATCTATTAAGTGTAACGAGTTGGCACTACTCATTTGGAATTGGGCGCAAAAGTTTGACGTCTGGTTAACAATAACACACATACCCGGAACGCAGAATTGCCTTGCCGATAAGATGAGTCGCCATTTCCATGACCACTTAGAGTGGTCACTAAACCCATCAATTTTCAAACAAATCTGTAAATTATGGGGCTGGCCGGATATAGATTTATTTGCTTCACGTAATAACTTTAAACTGGAGAAATATGTTTCGTGGCACCCAGAACCAAATGCTTGGCACATAGATGCCTTCTCGCTAACTTGGCAAAATCATTTCTTTTACATTTTCCCCCCTTTTACCATTATTAGCAAAGTCGCCCGAAAGATACTAATGGAGAAAACACACGCCATCCTCATCGTCCCCGAATGGGACACTCAACCCTGGCTAGCGAGACTAGTCGCGACGGCCAAAAGCATGCTACGCTTCCCAAGATACCGAGGAAATCTGAAACATCAGGGACCGTTAGCGCGCCACGGAAACGTGTCGACGACTCCTTTGGTAGCATTCCTTTTTAAAATAAATATTTGGAACAATTCGGCTTGGATAAGATTACACAACAACGTTTGGTCTCTCACGCCTGGAGGAAGGGAACTGTAAAAATGTATACCACGTATTTAAAGAAATGGGGTATTTATTGCTTACTTAAGAAAGTTAAGCCTATGAACCCAACAATATCCCAGGTAGGACGTTTCCTACGTTTTTTGGAAGACGAAGGTTTAGGGTATGGCGCTATCAATGCAGCCAGATGTGCGCTCTCAATAATCCTACCTAGGATTAAGGGCGAAACAATGGGAAAACATCATGTTATTTGCTGGATCATACGATCAATTTATCAGAGGAACCCTCCCAAACCCAAATATAATAGGTTTTGGGATGTTTCTCTTGTGTTTAAACTCTTCAAGGACTGGCCAGAGAATAAGTTCCTGGACGTTAAGCTATTAGGCTTCAAAGTAGCTTTGCTCCTTCTGCTCGTTACAGGACACAGGGGCCAAACTATAGTCGCCCTGTCGCTCAATGGTCTTGAAATCGATAGCAAGGAAGCAACGTTTGATCTAACAACTTTGTTGAAATCAAATCGTTTAGGTGATCCCCTGTCGACAATAAGTGTCACTAGTTTCACAGAGGATCGCAAGTTATGTGTAGTCTCCGCAATACGGACATATATATCCAAGACACGAACAATACGCAACTCAAGGCAGCTTTTGGTGAGCTTTATTAAGCCACACAAGGGCATTTCGAGGGACACCCTCGCCAGATGGACCATGACTGTGTTAAAACTTTCAGGAGTAAACACAAACAGATATTCATCGCACTCTACACGTGGTGCAATGGTATCTAAGGCCCGATTACTTGGCATTTCCGTGAAACGGATCCTGGCTCATGCAGGATGGAAAACTGCTAGATCGTTTGCAAAACATTATCACAAGCGACTAGAGAAGCCTCAACCTATCGCACAGAGGCTACTCACCAACTAAAACACACAGGTGAGATAAAGTGCACTTTTTCGCTTTTTTGTCATAACAATTGTGCAAACATACTTAAATAAGACTTGATAATAGAATAGTAACTAACAGGAATATCAGGATAAAAATGATATTACGTAAAGGTCTCCCTAGCCTGCGGCTAGCCAGAGGCGGTATACCGAGGTAAAATAGATTAGTTAGATGAATCTTACCTGGGTATAGATGATGGATAACTATTGTTTTACCGAGGTAGGAGCCTCGGGTAGACGTGGGCGAGGGCCCACCCACCACGCCCTGCCACGTCTATTCAATCACTTGTACCAAGATTAGGTCACATGACCATAGTTTTTTGGTTTTTTGGAATCATTTTTATCCTGAATTAGTAGGTAAAGATTGCTGGACCCGGATGTGCTTCCTTCTCCCTCGCCCACGTCTACCCGAGGCTCCTACCTCGGTAAAACAATAGTTATCCATCATCTATACCCAGGTAAGATTCGTCTAACTAATCTATATATATAGACAATACCCATACTCAGAGGTTGAAAATGGATTCACCAAAATCCAGCAACCGGAAACGGAAACAGCCATATGGGGGCCGCCATTTGTATAATCGTGTTGAATCGCATAATAATAAATAGATAATTCTCCGAGCGTTTATATGTCAATAGACTACTTTGTAATTCCAAGCTTTCATGTTTATGCCAAATTGTTCTGCATTTAGTTTTGCACTGCGCGTAGCGGTAAGCTCCATAGAATGCAAACTCAATGGTGTGGGCATTTGTTTTGCTCTTGACGCCATTTTCAGCACATGCGCAGTCGGAATTACAAACCAGTCTATTCCGCTGAAACACCAAGTGGGGGTCGGTACTAAGCATTGCTTATTCATATTAGGTATATGTACAGGAAATATTGTTATTTAATACCGACCCATCCAGGGTGTATATATACATAAACAACACTCGTACTCATAGAGGTGGACAATGAAATAACCAAAATCCAGCAAATGGAAACAGAAATAGCCTTATTTGAGCACCGCCATTTGTATACTCGTGTTGAATAATCAAAATCCAGCAAAAGGAAACGGAAATAGCCCTATATGGGCGCCACCATTTGTATACTCAGCGATTGGTTAATAATTGCCTACGGGCTTAATGCCTTGACGATGCCCCGCTGCAGAGTAGCGCACGCTGAATCGAGGAATAACTACACTAGTCCCTCCCTACAAATCTTCCATATATGGTCCGATGACATCACCGGGACCAGTGTATGTGTTCGTCTGCGCTACTCTGCTTAATCCACCCCAGCCAACACGTGGGTTACTGGGGTCGGGTCGTATTGCACACGACGCATGTATTTTTCGACTCCACTTGTGGTGTTCGATTTGAAATTCTAGCAACTCGGGTTACCCGAGTCGTATTAATCGAATACGTCCCGGGGGTCGGTCCTGAGCATTGCGTACTCATATTACCGACCCACCCACGGGGAGGCTAATGACTAACACGTGTAAATATATACACATATTGTGATTTAAACAATACTCCTACTGAACCTGACTTCGCCAAAATCCAGCAAACGGAAACGGAAATAGCCTTCTATGGGCGCCGCCATTTGTAAACTCCTGTTCAAGAAATCAAAATCCAGCAAACGGAAACGGAAATCGCTCATCAAACTTCAGTACGGAGTAAGCAGGATGGAAGACAGCAATTGGCCTAACGCCTTAATGATGCGCCGCCACAGAGTAGCACACGTCGAATCGAAGAACAAGTACACTGGTCCCTCCCCACACACCTTCCATATATGGAGAAATGCCCCGCCGCAGAGGAGCACAAGCCAAGTCGCGGAACAACGACACTGGTCCCTCGCTACAGATATTGGTTAATAATATATCCAAACAAATGCCCCCTGCCATAGAATTTGCCGATACGTGCAGTTCAAAACTTAGATTTTATTCAAAATTAAAAGAAATAAATAACAATTTGGCCTAAACATAGGTGCACAAATGAAATATTAATAGTTTACTTCGCGGAAACGACGGCCTTATTCGGGTCACCCGAGTTGATAGAATTTAAAATCGAACACCGCGAGTGGAGTAAAAAAAAATCATAAAATACTTTGCTGTAGTTATATCGGTGGGTCGGTGCTAAACATTGCTTATTCTGACAGTTATCGCTACCTATTTGACCGTATGAAAACAAAGGAAAATAGTGATCCTGGTTTCCTAGCACCTCGCTGATTGGTTCATAATCGTAAAACGCAACCTATTTGCACGCAGGAGATTCTCATATAACAACGGTTATTGGAAATCTTCAATGAGTCTTCCCTACCCAATTCATCTATCCACCCATCACGCCTCTTGCAGGACGTGTTGGTGACAGTGTTCGAGAATGGGAAGCTTCTGAAGGACTACAACTTCGATGAGGTGCGCGCCACAGCCGAGATCGCCATTGTGCGCGCCAACCGGAAGTGAGCTGGCACCCAGCAAACCGGCACCCGGCCATCCGGTCACCCGGCACCCAGCCACCCACCACATCCTCCCGGGTGTCGGTGTATCACGCTCAAAAGACCCTCCTTTGAAAACACTATTGTAGTGTTTTGAACCTAAGTTTAAGACAATATGGGATGTTTGTTCAAAACACTATGCTTAAAAGTACTCCCTTTTAAAGCTAAATTTTCTCATGGAATTTTGAGGGATCTTGCATTTATTTGTTATTATATGTATATCGGCACATAAAACTAAGGGTCATAGTGCATTAACATGGATGTTGCCAACAAAGTGGTCATCGTCGACATCATAGTCCCAATCGTAGGCCAAACCAATGTTATATTCACCACCATTTAAGACTTTTTTGTCAGAATTATTTTGTGAACACACAGACAAACAATTGTTTACACATTCGGTTTTGTTTATATAGATAGATGTGTGCAGTAAGGTGAATCACCTCCCAAAGTGAAATTCCGCATACACAGGTAGGTGTGGGTAGGGTGATTGTATCAGAGACCCTAGATAACCTTATGGTTAGGATGCTTACCCCGAAATGGCAGAAGTGTGGGTTCAAGTTCCGCTTTGGGCGTGATGTTCCTCCCTTTGTTTGCAAAACACCCGCACCACCTGCCACGATATGTGAAATGTATACCAAGTGACAAAGTTTGTTTAATGGGGTTTATATTCCCTCCCCTCCTCCAATAAAACAAACCCATTCCCATCCATGATTATATATGTTAACTGTATTGCATTACATTTTATTTTATTTTACCATAAGATTTGGTAGGTTGATTGGTACTGTAATTTGCTAACTGCAATTTGCCCACCAGAATCTTTGGAGCTTTGGAGCATGGTGTTTTGAACTTTTAATGCCTGAGTGTTTTCAACATGCATTCAAAGCTAATGTTTTGAAAAGGGTGTGTTTTGGGCGTCTCACACCGACAAGGACAGGCCTGAAGCAGGCAGCTCTTCTTTATAATGCTGGTGGTTTCTCAGTTCAAGCCGTTGAGGAGGGGGTGGGCGGCGGTATCTGTGATACTCCTGTGTAGCACTGACAGCTTCTAAAGACCCCCTCCATCACATATACAGTCTATATTGTGGATATCTCCATGTTGTCTATTATTTATGTCATGTTGATTATTTATGCATTTTCGTCAACGTCACATATTTTGTCTGGCCAACATGTTTGTTATTTTCCAGGGGTCATTTCATCACCCCTACCCCTGGTTTGATTAATTCAGTTATGAACACATGGGTACCCATGGTATGTCTATTCAACTATATTTGGGAGTTTTGATAATCTGTACTCGATAACAAATATCGTGTTTGGTGCAATTTCATCGCTGCCCCCCTCGCCGGCTGCTCCATAATTTCACAGTTGTGAACGTCCCCATCCCCATCCCCATTGTACTGTGTATGGAAGTTTTATTATGGGTAACCTGACGATGAAAAAAAGTCAACCTAATCTAGTTCGGTAAACTGCTGTAGCATATCCGCAACTCATTTTCGAGAATAATGGATCTTATCAATTGATACTTCGTCTAAATGCTGGGATATTATTATTAACCATATTTTTATATACACTTTTGGTCTTGCTTAGGTGTTTAAAAAAATGTCTTTACTACATCTATGGATCGCTGTTCCAACTTATGAGCCTGACTAAGATATAACGTTTTCTCACCAACCACCATAACCATCCTCACTTCATTAGATGTAAAACCATCAGCTAGCCAGTCCATGGTGAGACAATAAATACTTTCTATTTAATGTGATCCATTTAACCCCAGCTAATATGTTTAGTGACGCAAAAATATTAGTAATTTATTTCAGAGCCATTGTGTGGCAGTTCATTCATTTATTATAAACAAAACTCCAAATAGTTATGTGTCTGTGCTGAATTAATTGCTCTGGCTCTGAATTGTGTCAAAGACCCGATAACACTAAGACGGCTCACTCAGCCTGTATTGTGTAATCAAGAGAACAGCCAGCGCACCAGGTGGTGAGTTTGATCATTTTGATAGTGTGATAATGGGTTATGTGAATGGTGTGTGTGCTTGAACGTGTGTGTGCGCGTGTGCATTGAGTGTGCTGGAAGAACGATGCAGGGGGAATGTGTGTATGGTGACGGGGTGGGTGGGGTAGAGAGGTGGAGGGGCAGGCTGGGGGTAGCAGTGGTGGTGGGAGTTCTATAGGAGTAGCAACATGCAACCAGTGGGCACCTCCCTCTGCATCGCCCCCCTGCTTACATCAGGGAGGGGGTCGTGAGGTGTGTTGTGAGAGCGCAAACTGAGGTGGGGGAAGAGGGAGTGTGGGGGAGGAAGAGGGAGTGTTGGGGAGAAAGGGGGAGGGGAGGAGGAGCCGGAGAGGGGGTGCTGGGGAGTGTGGGGGGAGGAGGAGAGGGAAGGGGAGGGAGGTGTGGTGTGAGAACGCCGAGTGAGGTGGATGAGGAGGGGGAAGCGGATAGGAATGGGGGAAGGGAGAGGAAGGAAGGGGGAGGGAGGTGTGGTGCGAGAGCGCTGGGTAAGGTAGATGAGGAGGGATAAAGGGAAGGTTGGGAGGGGGAGGGGATGGGCGTTGAGGCCAGTGGAGGGGGGAGGAGAGGGGAAAGGGAGGGAGGGTCGGAAGGAGCTGGGGGAGGGAGGGTGGGTGGGACAGAGGGAGGTGGGGACCAGGCAGTAGGTGCAACATCGCATCCAAATGACAGGCAATCTCTCTTTTTTTAATTTTAAACTCACCCTCTCGCCTTGTATGTGTTTACATGTGAAACACCAGCCAGCAGTCGGGCTGATCAAACCCACCACAAGATGTCACTGCAAACTTTACATTTCCATGGGAGAGATAGGGAGTGAGCCGTCTTAGTGTTATAGGGTCTTTGATTGTGTTTTACTTGATTGTGAATATGAAAGACATCCGCTTCAAACACGTGTAATGTCAGGTCACAGCTTCAGCTGACACTGCAATTTGGGATCGGGGCCCCTTCACTATCCTTCGCTATAGACTAAACTTTAAACAACCGCCGTGAATATGGCCTACATAAAAAAAAGACCAACCAATCAATCGAACAATTAATACTTTAAACTCACTTTGCACCTATAACCACACCCCGTCCTGATATGATCTTAGATGTTGCCAGGATGTAAAACTCCAAAAACCAACCTATAACCACATGCTTCCTGATTACCAACTTAGGTAGGATTCTTGGCCATACATTTCTTTCTCATATACATTCAATGAAATTGTCCTGGCAGATATTTTACTACATTAGATAAAATACCACTTTGTCTATATATGTATTCACCACCTCCCACACCTTTCACCGTGTAAGTTGAAGCTGCAACTTGCCATGCAGGATTACTTCCTGAAGAACCGGCGAAACTACCCGTATAAGCTACACCGTTCTAACATTATGTGATTCAAGGGTCGCTGCTGGTGGCGCCACCTAGATATGAAGTGTATTCATTGGATCAGTCAGAATTCTAAGTGTGTATTCACATAAAAAACCGTGTATTTCCTATTTGGCCACTGTTCGTATCTGTATGGACTCATTCCCCATCAATATTTGTTGTTAACAAATGCCGTCTGTTGTCAACAAACTCACAAACCGAATGCTGTTCCACTGAAGGTGAATTTCGTCTAATACTTTAGGGGTAGTCCTTACCAACGGACGCTTGTTTGTTTGTTTGTTTGTTTGTTTGTTTGCTTGTTTGTTTGGGTGCTCAGAACGCCGTTACCGACAGTAGTGTTCATTTGTGGGTGCTCAGAACGCCGTTACCGACACTAGTCGCAGACGACATTGGAAGCTATGTGCAGGAAATTGGTGTCCGTCGTGTCGTAGTGGAAGGATTATTGTTGTAGATGTTAACCCACAAAAACCACAATTTACTTCCGATTTGTACTATTTAATTTCTATATTATTGAACGTTTGTATACTTCAATGTACGTTGCACATATCAACTTCTGAAGATAGTAATCATCTCAGCAGTTAGCCTCCCAGTGGTGGCCTTATATTAAGCGTTAGTTGCGCTGTGTGCCATATTTGGTGGCAGCTAATTTGCACATGTCGAAGCTCTATGCCGATTTGATGCGCGATCTGAAATGTATCGCCATTTTAAATCAGCGTGATTCCACTTCAAAGCTATGGTATATAACGACGTTGCGTGACGATGTGACCACGCCTTCTTGTAAAGAAAACGGTTATGAGTGAAACCGTTGAGACATCGTGTATTGTGTGTGTTCATTTATTTACTTCACTTTGGTCACTAGCTGCGAAGGAAGCAGAACATGGCCATGCTTTGGGCACCTTTATTTAATAGGCTCACCTCTACGAATGGGCGGGTAGGTTCCTGAGATCTGTCCATCTCCAGTAAAACCTCTCTAACTGACCACCTCCACAGATTGACCACTCCCCTATATCGATCGCTTTATTTGGGCCCCAAACGATCGCCCATACAATACCATTGTAATGATTTTTTAAAACCTCCCTAAAGCGACCACCTCCCTACATGTACTATTTAAAGTCGGTCCCATGGTCGGTCGATTGAGAGAGGTTTTACTGCATTTGCAATTCCAACCTCCCTCCTTGATAACTTGCCCACTTGTGGGTGTGGATAGGGCAGTGCACGATGGCTGCATGTAGACGGGTTATGGGAGCATTTTAGTGGCAGGAAAGGTGTTTTAGGAATGGATGGAATGAAGTGGAACAAAAGATGCCCGAGGTTGTGAAAGCAGAGCAGTGATGCTCAAGAGGTTTGTTGGTATCTTTGAAAGTTTGTAACTGGAATGTTTGTAAACTTGCACAGGAGCTGGTGGAGTTAACCGATTGTGTAATAACGTCAGTTCTGAGATCCGAAAGTGGGTCGGTCTGCGCTGCATTCATTAGCCAGCCACCAATCCCGGAATGTGGGAGGGGTAGATAGTGGTGGAAGGTAGATACTGACTGCACGGTACCCATGTATCAAATGTGGGCTATTTGTCAGTATCTGGGATGTTTGTCAGTATCTGGGCTATTTGTCAGTATCTGGGCTATTTGTCAGTATCTTCACTGCATGGCATGGTATGGCTCAAGTGATACATGTGATCTAGCTATAAATGTCTAACTAAGCATCGGGTATGCAGTTGCTGGTGAAGGGTATGCGCAAAGTGTATGACCTACATCTTTTCCTTCTCAAAAGTGGCCCCTGCATAGGGCCAGGTTCAAGGTATGCCTCGGAGGCGCCTCGGAGAAATTCCTGACGTCACGCTAGTCTGAAGGACTTTAGCTGTTGGTCGCCTCAAAAATAGCGGCTCCCCTAGGGGGCCGCCATTTGCAATGGAAATGAAGTGCTCTGATTGGCTGAAATCACTGAATACGATGGCCATTTTGGAGACGCTTTTTGCCTCCTATCTGAAAAGCGAGACGTCTCCGAGGCATACCCGGAACGCAAATAGGCCAAAACTCGAAGCAGAGACGTCTCCGAGGTGTACCCTGAACGCGGCCCAGGTAACCTGCGGGGCGCAGTAATGGACCTCTAGAGACATGAAGCGGACACACATTCCTAAATAATGGTTGAAAACAGCGGAACGTCCAGGCTACCATGCCAAGTTGTTTACTTTTCATCACCATATTTTAATTTGGTTTAACTTATTTACCGCCATAATTGTTGTGATTAGATGTTGGAACAAATGTAGCTGTATAAGGAACGAGACACACTAATGACTAGCTTAACCTATAGTTGTGTACGGAACCAAGTAAACTAATGATCAACTTAAACCGTAGCTGTATAAGTAACTAAGTACACCAATGACTAGTGTAAACTAGATAATTGCTGTAGAACTATCATGTGTTAATTGTCACTTAAGGCGTCAGTCACACTATGGCTTGCGACCACTTGGCAACCAAAGGCCAACGACCTTGCAACCAAAGCACAAATAAAGCTGGGAAAAACAATTGTCAGCGACCAGTCGCAAATTCTGACTGGTCACCAACCGCTAACCACCACCTTGCGACCATTTCTATTTAGTGGTTGCAAGGTGGTCGCAAGCGATCGCAAGCATAGTGTGACTACGATATAACCAGGCGGTGTACCTATACAATGTGATATCCGTGTCTTGGCATTAGGTGGAGGGTTGTTATGCCCTTACCTCAAAACACCTGTGCTACTTGTTACATGTATAACAGTGTTGTGACTTGTGTCGCACCATTGCAGACACATTCCACGGCCCACCGACTTGAAGTTAATAGCATTTAAGGCTGCATAATTCGATGAAAGTATCAAATTTTCAACACTAAAACACTGATCGAGATTTGATTCTGCATTCCCAACTTAGATACTGATGCTCTTATTAAGCATTTGTTTTTGCATATAAGTAATACTATGCCAATCTGATAGAAAATGTTACTGCTGAAACCTCTGATGTTCAACATTTCCGTATGTATGACAACATTAATTTCACATGTTTCACACCAAATTTTTCTAAAGTTAATCATTTAAAATAAATGTTACCTGAATATAATGTAATGTAGATTATAATAAGTAACCTACTATATTTATCTAATAGAAGCTCAAAACCAACGGATTATGCAAAAATCGAAGTATGTGGAGGATAATTGAAACGGGTATGCAATTAAGAAAGCCGAAAACAAAACTGCATGTTCTTTGGAAAGTAGTGCCACGTAAGTTGATCTAGATGCTTGACTACCGCACTGATACATTGTTGCTAAAGCTAACCCACCAAAGTGGCTCGTATTTCTTCCTGAAAGCCATAGTCCACTTTGACAGACCAAACTGAAACATATAGAGCTATTGTCACGTTAGAAACATCGGCTGTAGCATGATCTCTAAAGCCGTGTTTACATGGGCGAGTTAAAACGCCTCATATAAAACCACTTGTCTAGATCGATTTACATTTGCCGTGTAAACGCGACGCTGAGGTGTTTTAGGGCTGAATCGATTCATATAAATTGGTATATGTAAACCACCTTGCGAGGTAGTATAGATGAAGCGATACAGCTGGTTCCCGGGCGGCGATAGTGTAAAATAGCGGTCCTCGCCGGATACAGGCTCAGGTGTAACTATACACTGGTGCCCGGCAGTGTTAGGGACCGATTAGGCCGAAATCTATTGAATGCGATCATATCTAACAGAATTACATACTCAAATAATGAAATTTAATTAAATTAACCCTAAATTCCAAGCGATATTAATGTAGCAGCTACATCGGTGTCGTTATTCATATTGTCGAATTGACGAGTGTAAACTAAACAAATAGCAGTGCTCGCCGGCTACAGGCTCACCACTAAGGCTGCTGGTTAGTATGGACTTGCTCATGCGCAGATATCGATTTCCGCCTTCAAACTCGTTCCATGTAAACGCGCCACTACAACGATTCATATAAATCGATTTGTCTTAAATCGTTTTACACTCACCCATGTAAACACAGCTAAAGGTTAAGCACTGTTGAGCCTCATCAGTATTTGATATGTGATCACCTGGGAATACAAGGTAGACATCCTGGATATGTGATCACCTGGGAATACAAGGTAGACATCCTGACACAAGCTTTTAGCCTACCAAATTAGTAATGGACAACTAATCAGTTTTTCAACTCACATTCCATTCACACAGGATTTTGAAATGTTATATATAGACACAGCTAAAGCCCAGAATTTATTATGTGCTTGTAAAAATGAAGAAAAAGAATGAAAAAAAGACCCGAAATGAACATAACAAAACAGATAAATAAATATTTGCCTCCACTCCAATAACAATAGTATCACAAAATTAAGTTGTCGCATAGTGTATTTCTATTAGTAGTTTGTAGTTCTGACCTATAGCCGACAGTAGCAGTGTGATATTATTAGCACACCAATAAGATAGCTTATGTGAATATAAGATTAAGTGGAACTCCTCCTTTGTAATAACATTATTATATAGCCTTGTTCGTCTATACACTTGTTATAGAAATGTTAAAATATTATGGCAGTCGCCAGCTACAGTGTCAACTGATTTAGGAAATTGACTAAATATTGTCATTCGCGTCCTTAGTGGTGGCCTGTTGCATGTACATCTAACAGGGGTTCAATGCATCTGCTATTATGCACGAGACTAGTAATGCCCAATCCCACCACCACCCCCATTCCGCTCTCAGTCCTCAAAGCTAAATAATGTCAATTCATGGCTCTCGGTAGCAGCAACCATTCTAAAGCTGTGTTTACACGGGCGAGTTAAATCGCTTCATATAAATCGCCTTGCCTAGTTCGCCTCACATTCGCCGTGTAAACGCGGCACTGAAGCGGATTAGGGCTGATTCGCTTCATATGATTCGCGTTATATAAACCACTTGTCAAGGTAGTTTATATGAATCGATTCAGCTGGTTCCTGGGCGGCGATAGTGTAAAATAGCGGTGCTCACCACTAAGGCTGCTGGTTCCCGGTGCCGACACACTTTCAAACTCGGTCCGTGTAAACGCGCCACTACATCGCTTCATATAAATCGATTTGCCTAATTCGCTTCACAATTGCTCATGTAAACACGGCTCAAAGCATCGTACAGGAAAATGATGTCATTTAAAACTTGGTTAAATAGTTGGAGGATGGATAAATTTCATCTACCATTAAAAAACACAACAACACAGCCCTCAAAAACCTACATTAAACAGGCTAGTGTTGAAAAAGCTCAAATTCACCAAGATGTGCTTCTTTTGTTAAACCCTTTTAGCAACTTATTCCAAAAGCTAAGACCTGCTACATAATGGCCATATGATTTGAGTCTAAGAGAAACCACACAGGGACATGTGTGTATATCTGACTGAATGATCTGAGAGTTTGGAATGACTGAGGGAACCATAACCTCACCGTTTGATTCAAGCATAAATATTGTGTACAGTTATTTGTAGTGCATTTTTCAGTCTCAATGTCCCGAATATCTTAGTTTTAACACTGATTGCGCCTTATGGTTGTGTATAGCTAATGTTTTGCTATAACACCCCCCCCCCACCTCACTCCTACACATGCACACACACACACAACCATTTAGCATTTCTTGGGACTTCTGAATTATTTTGTCCAACCCATCTTGACATAGGGAGTGCCTTTCAGGCATAGCCTGTTATGTCACCGGTAGTGATGATGCAATCTGTACCTAAGTGTTGACACATATTGTCTACTGTTATGGCTTACCAATGTGGTGTAGCAAGACTGTCGATATAAAATTATAATGCTAATACACTTTGTATATTATATTATGCAGAGGGATATTTATAAATATATCCAAGTCATTTATGTAAAGGGTATTGTGAATCACTTGAGAATAAATGTACTTTTCTTTTTACTTTAATAAATACGCATATGTTGTAGTTTCTGTTATTACGTTTGAAATATACCTAGCGGTATATACTATAGTGACCTAAAAAGTAATGAGCAAACTCAGTAGCTCAACACAATACAGCAATTCCCAGTCAGTATATACTGACACCAAGTAACTGGATAGTAGTCCGGAGGCATATCACCTTTAATAATCAGGTTTTATTTCAAACATTAATCACAGATATTGTTTATTTTGGGGGGGTTGGGGGGTTGGAGGGCACTCATTACATTAGATGATTAAGCAGAGGAAATTTAAATCGCGGACAATTGGTCTACCTAAATCGAATGCGCCTGTCTCTATCCTAGTAATGCCGAATATCAGGCTGGGTAGTAACAAGTAAGTATACATTTTAAACTCGTTAGTTTGACTCGGCCAGGGTTCCAATCTCACAGCCTACCAAAGTGGGTGGCGGAAGCGCAATTCATTCAGTCACCCGTGTAAATTCGATGAACATTGAGCCATCATGTAGTATCATCACCACTTGTACTGTAATGAATTAATTTAATAATTTTGTATTGCTATTTGAAATATATTACGAAATTAAAATAGAGATTCTTGATTATAGTTGTATTGGGGTAGCAGCCTACATTAGTTAATTAAGCAGGGGACATTGCAATCACGGACCACGCTCGTGGTGTTCTCTGTGGCAGAGTGGTTAGTGTCTGAATTTTTTCTAGGTCAAACTCCTAATCTGAACTTCGGTGGTTTGATTCCCATGCCCCCCCCCCCCCCCACCTCTGCCAATTTGGATTTCCACCGCTGTGTATAGCTTACAGCATCATCAAAGGCCGGTTGCTCTCATACCATGTCTATGTGGTGTGGGAGGTTAAAAATCCCTTGGGTCGGTAAAAGTGTAGGCTCGGGCTTTCTATTGGCAAACTGTCTAATGTTGAAAACAAGTCTATTCAGACTTATCCATGATAGGCAGTATACATCTTCAAGGATGGGCAATTGGTCTTCCGCATTCCACTGCTCCTGGCCTGCTCAATCTCTGTCCCGAATCTCTTAATCTTAGTACTGATTGTGCCTTATGCTTGTGCATAGCTAGTGTTTTGTTATAGCCCGCCCCCACCTCACATAAACAGGTTGGGATGGATAGGGTGATGACATCAGGGATCCTAGGTGGTGTAATGGTTAGCACACCTACAAGAGCTGTGGGTTCGAATCCTGCTCTAGGCGCAATATTTCCCATTTTCATCACCCCATGTCCCACAACAATAGGCCGCTCTGCTAGTGTCTACATGGCCCATAAATGTGGACACATGCATGGGACACCATGTTTTCTCAGCACACTGGAATCTGATTATTGAATGTAGGGCTCTCATTGGATGGAATGCTGGATGCGAGATTCAAAAGGGGCTGTCACATTAGGGTTTTTTGCGGGAGCGTACGGCGGCGTAGGCGCATTACGTCATATACATCGGCATATGCCGCCATACGCTACACATACGCTACACATAGGCCGTCATGTGCCGGCCTATGCCGTTGTACGCCGCCATACGCTTTCTCCCGTCCGTCCAAATATTTTTGTGCATGCTAAAAAAATCTCGACCTATGGGAGTGTATGGTTCATACGCTACTCATACACCGGTGTACTCTCCTTGTACGCCGGTATACACTCCTCGTATGCCAGGGGTGCGCCGGCATAGGTTACGCATACGCTCAACTTGTGTCACCGGCATATCTCTAGCGTATGTAGCGTATGCATAACCTATGAGTTACGTATGGGAGCGTACTCCTAGCATATGCACAGCGTATGCACAGCGTATTCCAAGCGTATGCCATAGGTCTCGACATCGATCTTGACTCATACGCTACTCATACGCTCATACGATACGCATACTCTACGCATAGGTTCCATATGCCAAACAAAACCGTCAAAAAATGTCACAGTACGCTCTGATACGCTCCTCGTACACTCCTCATAGGTTCCACATACACTCAAAACCACCCGAGAGGTCACCAAAGGTCATGATAAGCTGGCATGCGCAGCTTTTACGTAGGTTTTCAATATTCTCCCGCCATACGCCGTAATGTGACGGCCTTCCGCTTTTGTATGGCAGCATATTATTGGGTCCGATGTGCTGAGTCATGAGCGTGCTCTCGTGTGGTGTCCATCAAACTTTCAAAAGTCTGGTCCCTTGGACTACTTCACTAACATCACCAATAAAATACACAGTAGTTCTAGAACCCGACTGGGCTGTATTGTAATGCCAGTAGATAACAATAGGTGGCGTACCATGCCTAAAGTGTGACCACTGTATCCACCAGGGGGCACAATGAGGGAAGAACTTTGATCGCCATGCCATCTATAGCCATCTTCACACACGCAAGTTAAGTCGCCTCAACTAATTCGCCTTGTCTAGTTCGGCTCACATTCGCCGTGTGGACGCAACCCTAAGGCGGATTAGGGCTGATTCGCCTCAACTAATTCGCTTCAAGTAAACCACATCGCGAGGTAGCTTATATGAACCGAACTAGCTTAAGTCGGCCCAACTTCTTAATGTGAACGGTATCGGTTTACTTGAAGCAGTTTAAGCATGTCACACGCATGCGCAGTCGAGACCTGAGTTTGTTGATTTTCCGGTCGATCAAAAGCACATATTATATAATTTGGTCTATGAAACCGCTAGCTGTGCACAGATATTTTTTTCATCATTTATTTTCACTGCCCAGCTGTGCACAGATATTTTTTTCATCATTTGTTTTCACTGCCCAGCAGAAGTTTTGACCGTTCCAAAACAATACGACTCAGTCTATACATATCTAGGTCGAACCCACACTCTCTCGTGGCGACGTCGACTAACCGAAACTGGCGCTGGTTAGTATGGACTTGCTCATGCGCAGATATCGATTTCTGCCTTAAACCGCCCTGTGTGTGGACACGACACTAGTTCGCCTCATCTAGTTCGGCGTAAAGTTGTGTGTGTGAACACGGCTTAATTGTGTTACAAATTGGACATCTTTGATATGTGCATGTCGTTGGTTGTTGGAGGTTTACGTTCTGTCAACATCTAAGGTCATATCAGGACGGGTACCGACTTGTGACTGCGCACTGATGGGGACTTAATAGTGTTGCCCTTTTGGGAAACCAACTCATCAAGCCGGCGGCCTGGTCTCCCAGTGGGACAGCACTACAATGTCACCATGAATGCGTCCTGTCACAAGTCTGATATGACCATAGATGTTGCTAGGACGTAAAATCCAAACAAACAAGCAAAATAACTACATATAAAACATAGAGCTTATATTTTATTTTTCACTCATATCATCTCACAGTCTAGCCACGGGATTGATTCTCTGACCTCTTATTCATCGCTGAGTTGATTAATTACAAGTAGCTGTTCCCATGGCCTCATCGTCTTCTCTGGGTGAGGAATCGAGAAGGATATATGGTTGAAAAATAGGCCAACACATGTAGTTTAATGGACTTTAAAAGTGAAATTGACAGTATTTTGTGGCCGCCATCTTGTCTTTTTACATTCTTTCCCATTTCAACAACTCTGTGCCGATATAAGTAGCCATTCAATACTGGAACCAGGAATTCCACTTCCTATTCCATACTAACGCAATTTTCGCCCTTATTTAGACTATGTTGTCATTCACCAATACCGCAAATAGGAGGTGAATATTTTATCTAGGAGAAGGATGGATAGCTGCTATTTGAAATTTACATCACGGCCCTGCTCCCGATGAGACAATTTATGTACAGTTGAGTCGAGACACCTCAGTCCATATTTTACTAATTTGTATGCAAATAGACATATAATGTTTTTACAGCTGCAAGTAATAGCACCTACCAAAAACAGTGCACCAGGTCCCATGTTTATGTGCAAACACGCGGCTGCAAGGTAAGGACAGCTTAATCTAAACCGCTACAAGTCTTTGTCTATAGACGGGGACTCAGGTCAAACAGCGCCTGCACAACTTAGCAAGTCATGTCTTCACATAGTATTACAAAGCTGTACTTTTTTTTAGTTCAATTTTTTTATTCAAGTTGAATACCATCTTTTTTCTTTTGTTTAGCACTAATGTGCTGATCACCCAGCCTTAGTAGTTATGGTGCATATATATGGACTATTTAAGAATGAGATGATGAGATGGTATGAACAATAAATTATAAACAATAGCATGTAGCAATCGCACATTACAAATATTATGGCGATCTTATTTAGTACATGTAGACTGGAGGATAGTCATTTAACCTTACACTATGTCATTGGTTTGCTGATCCTCTTATCTTTGCAGGATTCATTTAAATGTCCTTGCCTAGTGGTGCAATATCCGTCACCAACCAGTGTTTGAAATTATGTGTATTATAATGGATTATAATAATATAAAGAACGAAGCCGAACCCAAGGTTTATTATTACTATTATTATTATTATTATTATTGTACTATTGATTTGAAGTATTTGGAGTCGCGCACCTACCTTGTTATGCGCGCGAGTATGAGGCGCTACCTGTGTCGCGCAGTAATACAACTATATCGATCTCACTTCGACTAAATTTTTCCTTTTTTAGGTGGGGCATATTTTGTCTCCACCAGAGATAACAAATAAATGAAATCAGCCCAACTCTGTGTTTGTCTATCCTTATGTTGCCGTAGTGGCTTATGGGTTCAATCCAAGGCTGCGTCAAATCAACGAAATGTGCCCCGCCTCCAGTTAATTGCAAATACATATACACCTTTTTATGTAAAGCTGCGAACACACTGGACGCGTATCTCGCGTGTGCGTCAAGCGTCGCGCGTGTGTAAAAAATCAAAATGTATGTAATAAAGAGAACCCGAACACACTGGTGTGTGCGTTTCTCACGCGTGCGTCGTGCGTGCGTCACGAATCGCTTTTGGAGCGATTATTTACGCTTGACACGTGGTAACGCTTGGCTTTTGCCCGACTTTGCCCGACTTTGGCTGACTTTGCCCGACTTTGCCTGACTTTGCGTGTGTCTCTGTGCCTGTCTCTGTGTGTGTGTCTCTGTGTGTGTGTTTCTGTGTGTGTCTCTGTGTCTGTATGTGTGTATCTGTGTCTATGTGTGTGTCTCTGTGTGTGTCTCTGTGTCTGTATGTGTGTCTCTGTGTCTATGTGTGTGTCTCTGTGTGTGTCTCTGTGTGTGTCTCTGTGTCTGTAGGTGTGTCTGTGTGTCTATGTGTGTGTCTGTGTGTGTGTCTCTGTGTCTGTGTGTGTGTGTCTCTGTGTGTGTCTCTGTGTCTCTGTGTCTCTATGTGTGTGTCTCTGTGTGTGTGTGTCTGTGTGTGTGTCTTTGTGTCTGTATCTGTGTCTCTGTGTCTCTGTGTGTGTCTCTGCATCTCTGTGTCTCTGTGTGTGTCTCTCTGCGTGTGTCTGTGTGGGATGGAGGGAGGGAGAGAGAGAGAGAGAGGGATAGGGAGGGAGAGAGGGAGGGAGGCAGGGAGGGAGAGTGTCTGTGTGTCTCTCTCAGAGACACACACACAGAGACACAGACACACACATAGAGACACACACAGAGTCACACACACACAGAGACACACACAGAGACACACACACAGAGACACACACACACAGACACACACACAGACACACACATTGACACACCGAGACACAGGGAGGGAAAGAGGGAGGGAGGGAGATTGTCTGTGTGTCTCTCTCTCAGAGACACACACACAGAGGCACAGAACACAAAGAGACACACACAGAGACACAGATTCACACACACACAGACACACACCCAGACACAGAGTAACACACACACACAGACACAGAGACACAGGGAGGGAGAGAGGGAGGGAGGGAGGGAGGGAGGGAGGGAGGGAGGGAGGGCAGGGAGGAGGCAGGGAGGGAGGGCAGGGAGGGAGGCACGGAGGAGAGTGTCTGTGTGTCTCTCTCTCAGAGACACACACACACACACAGACACACACATAGAGACACAGACACACACAGACACAGAGTAACACACACACACACATACAGGAGGGAGAGAGGGAGGGAGGGAGGGAGGGAGAGTGTCTGTGTGTCTCTCTCAGAGACACACGCACACAGAGACACAGAACACACATAGAGACACACACAGAGTCACACACACAGAAACACACACACAGAGACACACACAGAGACACACACAGAGACACACACACACAGACACAGAGACACAGAGACACACACAGACACAGAGTAACACACAGACACACACACAGACACACCGATACACACACACAGACACAGACACAGAGACACAGACACACACACAGACACAGAGTAACACACCCTGGTCGAGTCAAACCAATGACGCATACGCGTGGCAGACGCATCCAGTGTGTTCGCTATTTGCGCGCGAGAACCGCATGACGCTCGCTTGTACTTTACGCACGCCCGACGCACGCGTCCTGTCTGTCGGCAGCTTTAGCTAGTAGAAGTTCTGGTGGAGACGCGAGATCAATCTACCTGCCCATTAAACTGACACTGAATGGTTAGGTGAATGTTTCCTGTAAATAAATAATAGAAACCACATTCCCTACCTGACTCCTCATAGTGTGCGCTAATGCGGCTATAATATGACTAAATTATTTATGTGTCTCCACATTGCTGTCCAGCATGGAAATGGGAAGATATGCTGTGCACACTGCGACAAAAGTTGTGCAGGAAAAGTAAACATATAAATACATAGCGTTTTTTTGGTATGCAAATAAATGAATGGTTACAAGATCTCTAAAGATTGGTTGGTTGTTGGAGTTTTACGTCATAGCAACATCTAACGTCATATCAGGACGGGTACCGACTTGTGACAGTGTGCATTCATGGTGACTTTATAGTGCTGCCCCACTGAGAAATCAAGCCGCTGGCACCATGACCTGATATTCCACTCAGTCACATTATCCTGACATTGAGCTAACCAGTCCTTGCCCTATCCTATTAATACCGAGCGCCAGGCTAGGAAGTGACAAGTATCAATTTTATAAGTCATTGGTTTGACTCGACCGGGAACCAAACTTATGAACTCCCAACCATGAGCCCTGCGCTCTACCAATTCTGCCACCATGCCCAGTTTTTTGGTACGCAAATCAATGAATGATTACGAGATCTCTAACGAAACGAAAATACTTTAGTGAAAAGATGGAATGGAGTCACACCCTCCCCCCGACCAATTGATTAATTTGTCTGAAATTACAACGTTATTCTTTTTACATATGGTTCTGCATATTGTTCTGCTTGCCTATCTCTAACAAGGAAAGGCATGGCTGATGTCCTACAACTAGGAGTAGATTTCTTATATCAAGTGTACGTAGCATTAATATAATTGGAATATACCAGTCACATTGTTTGTTGTTCTTTTATGTCCTACCAACTTCTAAGATCATATCAGAACGCGTACCGACTTGTGATAGTGCACACTCATGGCGACTTCATAGTGCTGCCCCAGTGGCAGACCAGGCCATTGGGAGTATGACCTGTTATCCCACACAGTCATATTATCATGATACTCTGCTATCCAGTCCTTGTCATATGCTATTAATGTAGAGTGCCAGGTTAGGTAGTCACAAGTATCAATTTTATAAGTCATTGGTTTGCCTCAGTTGGGATTTGAACTCACGACCTTCTGCACGTGAAGCATGCGCTCTACCGATTCGGCCAGCACGTTCGGTCACCAGTTATATTAAACAGAATTCATTATTGCACAAAAAAAGGCACACAGAAAAATCCAAAAGAAAAGATCAACAAAAACAACGAAACTCAACCATTTGTATTTTCATGGTGTTGGATCAGGAATCGAAAAGATAAAATAATATTCATGTATAATCACCACTTACTTTCAACATGAAATTAATTCCAACAATGGAAGGTGAAGATTGCATATTATATATGTTATCCATAATCTACTTCTTGGAAAGATTGTTGGCGAGGTCAATAGTTGTGCTCACACCAGCTCGACACTGACACACAGGGGGTTTGCCTACCTGTGTGCAAACCCAAGCCACCCATGCCGCTGTGCCACCAGTGGTACCGGGTGAGTGTAGCATTTGCAGGGCGGCACGCTACAAACCCTCGATTAAATAATATTTATATAATGTATTTATATAGCACAATGTACACTTTAAAGTGCCTCAAACCTGATCAAGCCCACCCCTACTAGGCTACATACCCTCGATTAAATAATATTTATATAATGCATTTATATAGCACAATTTACATTTTAAAGTGCATCAAACCTGATCAAGCCCACCCCTACTACTGTACTAGGCTATGTAGGAACAATGTAATTGAATATACACTCTTATTAACCCCCCTCCCCCCGAAACTCACCCCTTTCATGACTTTAATTAGTTACAATCTTCCCGGAATGGGATTAATTTGATCCCATGGCCACTCGGGTACAGCCAATTGGCAACATGTATCCCCACCATGCGGATTCTATGTGGAGTGTGGAGATTGCGAATATACATTGGGCTATATTGTGCAGCATTCCAGAATGAACCGTCAGCACCACAACATTCAAATCGAGCAACCTACACCAGATTTGTGCTAGTTAATATTATTTGCTACCATTTAATATGTATCTTCTGTGTTAATGTTTGCTGGTCCCCGAAGAAGGGTTGGCGCTGGGACCTGGTGTGCTTACACGATCGCAGGTGGGGTGACACCCCCCCCCCCCCCCCCCCCCACCAGTCCCATTCTTCACTGCAGATTCTTTTCTTTAAAGCCACTTTGAACTCCATGCTTTCTAATATTAATAACCAAACAAAGCAGGGCTTTTGTTTAACATCTGTTTCTGAATTGGATTGCAGGAAGCATTGGGTTTGAACCTCTTCACTTAATATTGTTTCAGTTAATATAATCTTCAGGAACCCAACCATAACATTAATGGGGGAGTTAGTCCTATATATGCGTATGTATGTATTTATATATATATATATATATATATATATATATATATATATATGTATATTTGAAGAGTTCAGGCGCAAAACCATGTCAACGCCAATCCAACAATGGAGATAAACATTGGAAACAATCCCTCAAAAACTTACTTTCTTTATATTCCTTCTCCTTAACCATGCTGTAAAAATATACGGATTTTCGGTTAAGAATTATATATTGGCAGAGAGCATTATTAGTCTTGGGCGACGGAGTGGGGACAATGTTATATAAACAAAAAGTAATAATATCCCACTCCCATTATGACATGATATAAGCTGTGTGAAATATATGTTCATATATTATGCCTGAGATTAATGAAGAGATGTTCCTATATAAGAGGCAGTACATGATTGTTGAAATGTTTCTCTATGCATCCATAAAGAGTGCAATTGGAGAAAAGACCATTTTAACAGAGATCTATTGTAACTGTATAGCTACCTCCCCCCCCCCCCCTGCCTTGACCACTGGGCAGGTCCACCAGCCTAATTTGCATATACACACAGGGCACCACCTGCAGCTGGGTTGAGTGACAGCTACCCCTACTGGGGGAGGGTGCCACCCACCCTGACTGTGGAGGTGCCTGATTGGCTGGCTGTGGACTGCCCAGTCACCTGCATCCCATTGGCCCTCTGACCAAACTAGCCTCAAACCAAGATCTTAATTCTAGACTCTGCTTCAGACCCCCTGGAGAGAGATCACTCTACTCCTGACTCTGGAGTGAGGCACACCTACTCTTGAGCAGGAACCCCAGACACTCTGTCTGATGCTATCAAAATTCATCTATTCTAATTGAGTGTGTACACAGCCATAGGACTCCTGTCCCATGAGCTGTAGGCACTGCTTTCTATACAGGCTAAAGTAGTAATGAGATATTGTGTGGCTAGAAGGCAAGGGGTGTGGATGATAGGTCACTGGTAGGTGGACAGGAGTTGGTGTTAGTAAAGCACAACTTCTCCACTGTTTATCTGTGTCTTGACTTCATTCTTCCTTAGCATTGGTTAATGAGTTGATAGACAAGTGATATGAAGGGGAGAGTTTCTGTAGTATTCTCTGGTGTCCCAAACGTGGCCGGGCATCCAGTAATATTATAATGCGATCATATGAAACATACACATACACACACAATTGGACTCACACACATATACAATTATTTTCAGGTAACAATCCTTTATTTAAACTACATTTTTGGATCGGGTTTACGTGGTTTTGCGCCTGAACTCTTCATTTGATATACACCGTTATGTATAACGGGACGTATGTATACATACATACATACATACACATATATACAGGGTTGTGAACGTGGAAGAATGAAACACCGGAAGATACCTTTACAAATAATCCATGAGATTGATATACTATTACTATATTAATGGTATTACAGGGTTGCCAATATTGGAAAATGAAAAACAGGAAGATCACTGTAAGGTGATGATAAGGACTGTAAGGACATAAAATATCATACACCTTACAGCGAAACCATAAGAGTTGGCAACCCTGCATATATATCGCTCCAAGATATATGTTCCGGTATATATATGCTCTATAATTCATTATGGGAATATCTCTATGTAACCATCTAAACATCTAGGCCCAGGGCTTAGTTCCATCTGCGACCACACCAATGCCAACTGTGATTGGCTACTATCTCCTTGGGACTATAGATACTGCATAGATGGTCAACAGATGGAATGGAGACCTTTTCTGACAGCAAGAGAATTGTGGCAAGATGGAGTGAACAATTCCAGAAGCTACTCAACGTCCCTAGATCACGAAGCTCTGGACAACATCCAGCAGCGCATTACCAAAACATACCTCGATGAGATTCCATCTATGGATGAGATGGTTAGAGCAATCGACAGCCTGAAAGATGGCAAAGCAGCTGGGGGTGATGGAATTCATGCTGAAGTATGGAAGCACGGAGGAGACAATCTGTTCAACAAACTGCACCAACTAATCACCAATGCCTGGGAGGAGGGTTCTGTACCCCAAGCATGGAATGATGCCAGCATTGAAACCATCTACAAGAAAGGTGATCAAACAGACTGTGGGAACTATAGAGGAATCTCTCTTCTTTCCATTGAAGGCAAGATCTTCGCCAGGATCCTTCTCAACAGACTATCTATTCACATAACACCTGATGTAGTTCCGGAGACACAGTGTCGCTTCAGAGGTAACCGGAGCACCGTGGATATGATATTTTGTCTCCGACAGCTACAAGAAAAGTGCATTGAGCAGGACCGACCACTGTACATGGTATTTGTCGATTTCACTAAGGCATTCGATACAGTCGGGAGGACCAGGCTATGGCAGCTACTGAGGAAGTATGGATGCCCAGAGAAGTTCACAACTATGATCAAGGCTCTACATTCGGGAATGATGGTGAATGTTAGTGTTTGAGGGGAAGTCTCGGAATTGTTCAGGGTTACCAATGGGGTCAAGCAAGGTTGTGTACTGGCCCCCACGCTCTTCTCCATCTTCCTATCAGCAGATGCTCGACGAGGCTTTCCGAGGCATGGGGGATGGTGTCTATTTACTGTTCAGACAGAGCGCTGACCTATTCAACGTCGCACACTTCAGAACGAAGACCAAGACTACTCGGGTACTGGTGAGAGAGCTGCTATTCGCAGATGACAGTGCACTGGTTGACCACTCTGTTGAAAAGATTTTTCTTCCTAAATTAGTGTTGGTTGGTTGGTTGCTGGAGTTTGTTTACGTCCTGGCAACATTTAAGATCATATCAGGACGGGTACCGACTCATGACAGTACACACTCATGGTGACTTTATAGTGCTGCCCCACTGGGAGAACAGGTTGCCAACACCATGACCTGATATCCCACTCAGTCGCATTATCCTGACACTGACCCAACCAGTCATTTTCCTATTCTAATAATGCCGAGCGCCAGGCTAGGAAGGGACAAGAATAAATTTTTAAGTCATCGGTTTGAGGTGACCAGAGTTTGAACCACCCATAGGTTCGAATCCCACAATCTACCACATTGAAAGGAGTAGACGGACGCTCAACACATTCGGCCATCCCGTCTGGTCACTAAATTAGTGTTTTATTGGGTTTAACCACGGTGCGGCCCGCAATAGCCGATGTTTACTTTTTGTGCTGAGGTGTTGTTAAACAAACATATAAAGAAGCGATCATTCGGCACCCAATGAGTTTGGCTCCACGTCACGCTTAGCTGAATCCCCCCTTCAATTGCACCAAAGCATGCCTGAAATGGCCGGGCACAGATGACCCGTGCGACAGGCAGGATGGACGGTTGTCGGTTTGAACAAGCCGGGTGAAACAGAAAGCAGACATTATGCATGAGCAGGCGAGTGGGCGCGGCATGGGACTATAACTATAAGCGACAACGACTAGGCTTACATAGTCCACTGTTCAGCTTCTACACACAACATGGGTGGACACATTGCGAGAGCGTAGACGAAGGCACTACCCGGCTTTGTATGTTCTTCTCATTATATATCATATATAACAGGCTATTAGAACTGCGTTGCATATATATATATATATATATATATATATATATATATAATATATATATATATATATATATACATATATATAAATACATATATATATATATTTACATATATATATATATATATATATATATATATATATATATATATATAGGTGGACTGACGGATGCACTGCGCAATTTCGTTATTCCACTCATTATATATCATATTATATGTAATGTATAACGTAGTATGCGATTATTAAGGTACGGAAGGTAACTACTTGTTTATATATTATGAGGAACTATTTTCCAAAACAAGATAAATGCGAAGAACAATTGAGTTATCGCCAACCAATCGGTCAACATTCACTATTGAATATACATTTCATGTAAAATCACAAAGTTACTTTAATCCATGCAGTTCGCTGGATCCCTTTCTGTATATGTTCTCTGCTCTATTTGGCCAGAAAATGTAATTCGTCTTAAAACGAAGAAAAGGGATTTTTATTTTAACATATCATTAAATACATTTGATGATATGATAAAATCGATTTAATGATATCAGTAAATCTTTATGGATATGTCAAAATACTGGATCAAACAAGAAATGGCGTTCCATAATATATTATATATATACATATAACGCCCACGCCCACGCCCACGCCCACGTCTGCTACAACGTCACTAGGCCTTGCGGCAATGGAGACACCGACAATGGACTACACGTCAGGCACGGCCACCTACCGGGTGCAGGGCCGCCCAAAGACCGTGGCGCCCGAGCGGCCCCACCGCCCGCCCTTCACCGGGTGCCGGCCGACTTCCGCCGAGCGGGAGGCCCGCGTCAAGTCGGCCTCGGCGTTGGAGACGCGGGCCTCGGAAGTGGAAGACCAGCATGTGATGCGCCCGACCGGATGGGGCCGGGAACGCAGCATCGAGAACGAGGATGTGGACATGCAGCTGCCCCAGAACCATGTGAGTGCGGTTATGTGTGTGTGTGTGTGTTTTTGGTTAGTCAGGGCTTGTGTTTGGTGATTTATTGGAAAACTGGTGATTCAATCGAAATGCAAGCATGAGATGGTTGGTTGGTTGTTGGAGTTTTACATTCTGGCAACAGCTAAGGTCATAACAGAACGGGTAGGCCTACCGACTTGTGACAGTGCGCACTCATGGTGACTTTATAGTGCTGCCCCACTGGGACATCTCTTGGGTATATTTACACACGGATTGCTACAGCTATTGCATAATATGCACATACAGCCTGCTATTACACCAGGTACATTGACACTTTGAAAACGTTACCTGTGTAGGGCCCTACATGGCTCTACCATGTTGCGTATTTGGATAGTCTACTAACTAGAGGTGGCATGTTTGAATAGTCTAACATAACTGCAAAAGATAGGGCAAGCTCACAACGATTGACAGAGGGAAAGAGACAGAGAGAGAAAGAGAGATAAGGAGAAAAATGAGTGAGGAAAAGAGAGAGAAAATGAAGAAAGAGGAAACCTAAACCTTAATGACTAAATACCAACATTATTTATTTTATTTGTACTGCCTTCTGAAATATGACTTAATTAGAAAATGAGAAGAATGCACCACCATCTCTACTGCTAGTTACAGTGTAACCTCTCTACTATCGCAACTGCTCTGTTCATATGTTATAAAGGAAGGTAATTAAATGAAGCTGTTTATATAATTCAATCATGTATAGAAATTTGCAAGCATTTGCTCATTTCTGATTAACAAGAGACTTGGGCGCAAACACACAAAATCCTCCGCCCCCCCCCCCCCAAAAGAAATAAAAAGAAGGAAATAGGTCAAATACAAGTGAGTAAGTGTGTAAAGACCATTGTCAGAGTGGTGGTAGGAGTGGATACCACAATACACAGCTTAAATTGACAATGCGGCCATAGACTGGCGTTATCTATAATGCACAAGCATGTACCTATTGTCATTGGGGTAGTAAATGTGGGAAATATTGCGCCTAGAGCAGGATTCGAACCACACCTCTTGCATTCCAGGCTAGTGTGCTAGTAATTACACCACCTAGGCTCTCTGATGTCATCATCCAATCCACACCTACCTGTCTATGTGGCTCAATGCCTGAGAGGTCAGTGCAGACTATTACAGTTGTCCCCCTGGAATTGTAAGTCGTTTAAATGGTTTCCGTTGATAAGTCATTCAATGCTTACAATTACATACAGACAGGTAATGCACTTACATATATATATATATACATACACAGAGTAGGTTCAACAACCATTCAGCACGTAGCTTGTACAGGATCCAGGCCACAGCGACAAGTGTCATCCGGATGACGAGAATGGGAAATATTGTGCCTAGAGAAGGATTAAAACCCACACTTCCTGCATTCTGGGCTAGTGTGCTAACCATTACACCACCTAGGCTCCCTGGTGTCATCACCCTATCCATGCCTATCTATCTGTGTGGCTCATTCCCTGACAGGTCAGCCCAGACTACTATACTATATCAATGGTAAAATAGCTTGCTAAGCTAGTAAATGGAGCAATCAATTGGCATAATTTATGCACTGGAATTTGTCCTAGCACTTGTTTAGCGTTAATTTCCAACTATTGAGTGAGAGCTCATCACAGTGTGTAGGCTCTAGCTTCTGCATTAGAAGTAGAACCATATGGTCAGTCAACCAATAAACTGCATTTTTGAAGCGAATAAATGGTTTTGTGCATCATCTAAGCGTAAGATCTTATAAATGAACATTGAAAAGGTACCCATAAGTATTTGTATTCCACACATATATGTTTAGTATCTCTCCCTCTCTTGATCGTGTGTTCGAATCCCGGCTGAATGAATCCATTCATCTATACAATTTACAACTGTCGCGAACTAGCCTGGCACTCGGACAAGGAAAAGACAAGGACTAGTTTTCTTATATATTACTATCATGATAAGGTGACTGAATGGGATATCGGGTCATGGTGCTGTTTCTTTGTTGGTGTTTTGCATCCTAGTAACATCTACGCTCATATAAGGATGGGAAAATCAGGGTGCTGGTGACCCGATCTTCCAGTGGGGCAGTACTATAGGGCGTATTCGATTAACACGTCCCGAGCGACTCGGGTCACCCGAGTTGCTAGATTTTCAAATCGAACACCGCGAGTGGAGTCAACAAATACAAGTGCCGTGTGCAAAAAGTCCCCACCCCAGTAACCCACGTCTTGGCTGGGGGTGGCTAGGAGGTATGACGTCACATTTGTGCTGGTACCTGTAGGATAACAGCTACCAGTACAAGTCTTATGTGTGGTTTTAATGCTCTTTTAAAAAAAAAAAACCTAGTTTAATGAAATGGAAATATAACTAAACTATGCAATCATAAAATACTTAAAATCCTATTTTGCTGTAGTTATATCGGTTATTAAAAAAAAAAAAAAAAGTCTTGGATTAAGCCACCATTTTTTTCACCCCGAGCGTGGAGAAGCGTGTTCGTTTATTCATAAAGTGACCTGAGTTGGTTAATCGAATACGCCCCCAAAGTCGCCATGACTGTGCACTGGGCCTGTCACAAGCCAGTACATGCCCTGCTATGACCCTAGATATTGATAGGACGTAAACCACCAAGAAACAAAGCATTGCTGATAAATGATTTGGATCTAGAGAGTGCATCTTCATTAACTCTAGACTCTATACGGGATGTACGTGGGGCTGATTGCATTTCTAATGGGATTTGATAAAATAGTTAAAAAATGGATTTGATTAGATCATTGTTATTATTATTAGTATGATGGAATTGTGTATACCCCTACGGATAAAGAATTTCTTCCTAACAAAAACGATCTTTCCCATAGGGACAGTAGGTGTGGGGAAGTGTGGGGGTAAAAGAAGTGGCTTAACAGTTGATGGAGAGAATAGATGATCGTGAAGATTGGTCGTAATGCGAAGCATTTCGTTTGATGCGAGGGAAGGGAGAGCGACTCACCCCCCCCCCCCCCCCCTCTACCCGGGCTTTCACCCAGCATTCGCGCCTCGCGCGACGCCCGCTGCTCACCCTCGCCCTCCCCCGGCCCTGAGCGACTCACGCCTCTCCTGCCACTGCTCACTTTCCCCCTTATAAGGCCGCCCGCCGGCCTCCCTCAGGCACTCAGCCTCCAGCCGCCTTCCAGCTCTCTGCCCTCTTTTTCTCCACCCACCCACCCAACTTTCCCTCCTGTACCCTCCCCCCTCTGCGGCGGAGGGCTCCTCGGCCCCCCCTCTACCAACTCTGACACTGCTCCTTCTGAGCCCCTCCTCTATTTATCCTCTGCTCCTCATGAGCACCTTACTGTATTGCTCCTCACGAGCCTGTTGCTCCTCATGAGCCCCTCTTATTGCTCTCAGCCTCCTCAGCCTGTGTTACCTCCTCTGTTGCCCTGCTTGTACCGTTTACCTTACATTTCTCATATGTTTTTGTTCCTTCTCACTGTTCTCTGTATTTGCCCGAGGCGTCACAATAAACGCCTCAGTTTTCCCACATCCGCCTCTGTTCTTCCTTCTCGCGCATCATAGGTATGGTTTAAATTGTAACAAGAACCGATGAATATACCATGATATAATTACCGTACTAAATTAACGAGATTATTGCTTTAAAAACTCTTATCACGGCTTAGAATCGCAGTCATTATCTCAATCCATATGATAACGGACATTTTCGGCCCTATTTAACTTTATTGCAGTGTTGGACATCAGTACTTTACTACCCGTGTGGCCCAGGTGATAGTGATCGCTATTTCAAACCGCATTATGTGTTATTGATTAGCGCATCGTATCGATTTCAGGAACTAATGTGTGTGCTATGTTAAGCACGTTATCAAGGTTGACAATAATAATTTGCCTATTGTTGAAAAGCAATTGAGTGGAACACTGTGCTAAGCTCTTTTTATTGATATCCTGTTTAGTGTTTGAAGTTTTGTCAAGATTCAAATCGAGCTAACTTTAGCCGTGTTCACACGGGGAATGTAAATCGATTCGTAGAAAGCGACTTGCCTAGTTCGACGCACATTTCCCGTGTGAACGGGCGTCTGAGTCGAATTAGGGCTGAATCGATTTCTGTGATGCGCATTCTGTAAACCACCTCTCGAGGTAGTTTACGTGAGGCGATTTCTGTGAATCGATTTATTTTGCCCGTGTGAACGCACTGAGGCGGATTAAGCACCTCACACGCATGCGCAGTCGACACCTTAGTTTGTTGACTTTCCGGTCGATCAAAAGCGCATATTATAGAATTTAATTAATGAAACCGCTAGCTATGCACAGATATCTTTTTCATCATTTATTTTTAGGGTTTCACTGCCCAGCAGAAGTTTTGACCGTTCCAAACCAATACGATTCATTAAATACATATCTAGGTCGAATCCACTCTCTCGTGGTGGCGCTGGTCAGACTGGACTTGCTCATGCGCAGATATCGACTTCCGGCCCAAGTAGTGCTCGTGTGAACGGGCGGCTAATTCGACTAACCTGATTCGATTTGTCTAATTCGCTTCACATTTTGCCTGTGTGAACACAGCTTTAGTGAGAGTATTGACGTTGGGTTTATGAAAAAGGGAAGTATTGCGCCTAGAGCAGGATTCAAACCCACAGCTATTGCCATTCCGAGGATAGCATGCTAACCATTACATTACCTAGCAGTGTTGGATTTAGATGAACAGAGGTCCTAGGCTATTCCACTTGTGAGGCTTCTCCCAAAGGCCTATGACAGTGTCAACAATATTATACACCTTGGCCGGCGCCCCCCTCCCCCCTCCCTTAATTTTGAAGCCCTAGCTTCAGTCTGCCAAGCCTATAGCAAAGACCCTATAATACTAAGACGGCTCACTCCCTATCTCTCCCATGGTAATGTACATTTCGCAGTGCCACCTTGTGGTCGGTTTGATCAGCCCTGCTGCTGGTTGGTGTTTCACATGTAAACACATACAATTATATTATACAGGAGATAGGTAAGTATGAATACACATCAATATGAAATTGCTATGAACAAATACACATCATCATCAGCATCACCATCATCACACATCTTTCACATTCATATATACATTTATACATATAATATAACACCTGTTTAACCAGGAGAACAGCCAGCGCACCAAGTGGTGGGTTTGATCATTTTGATTACACAGTACAGTGTGAGTGAGCCGTCTTAGTATTATAGGGTCTTTGCCTATAGGTAAATCTGACACTGCTGCCTAGGCTCCCTGGTGCAATCACCCTATTCACACCCACCTGTCCATGTGACTCCTTAGATGAAAGGTCAGTGCTGACTACTACATTATTATAGATTTTGTAGCCATCAAATGGCTAGCAGGAAGTCATTCAACAAAGGGTGATTTAGATATAATAGAGAACTGGTACAAGTATTTCGAGTTCTGCTGGCCCTTCAAAAACGACTGAAGCTGTGACTCAGCATGCCGGGTCGCAGCTTCAGCCAACATCGTAGAAAATTGAGGAGGCAGTGACTACGCATATATAAAGTGGTATTTTAGTTAATGTAAAATATCGGCTAGGACAGTTTCACTGCAATCTCCATTAGCGATATAGCGATATAGCAATATAGCGAATGGTAGACAGGAAGTGTGAAAACTTATTTGTCTCTCATTTTTGCTTGAGTGCAAGTAAATAACCAACACAAGGAGTAATTAGTAGCATGTGGTGAATAAGGGGTCACATTTCCCTGGATCATCAGCCCATGCTTTTTCTAATCTATTCTTGAATGAATTAATTGACTCGGCATCAATAACATTTTGTGGGAGACTGTTCCATATATTTATGATCCTGTTTGAGAAACTATGTTGCCTTAACTTTGAAATGGCTCTGGGTTTTACTAGTTTGAGAGTATGGCCCCGACTGCCTTCTCTTTTATTCAAGGTGAAAAATTTGTTCATATCTATTTGATCAAAACCCTTCATAATTTTAAATACTTCAATGATGTCACTTATTTTCCTTCTGTAGGAAAGGGTAGGAAGTTTCAATTCCCTAAGCCTTTGTTCATAGGGTAGGTCCTTTATAACTGCAACTAATTTCGTTGCACGTCTCTGAAACCTTTTCGATCTCCAGAATATCTTTCCGAAAAATTGGGCTCCAAATTTGTGGACAGTATTCCAAAATTGGCCTAACAAGAGACTTAAATAGAATGAGAAAATTGTTCTTGTTGAGGCGACTCAATAGCAAGAATCCTACTAAGGTTGGTTATCAGGAGGCATGTAGTTACAGATTTTTTTTGGGGAGGGGGGGGGGGTAAATGAATTTTATTCATGTAAATCGTTTGTCAGCGCCATACCACTGGTCTTCCGGCCATAAGTGTTACATGTATCTTGGTATTTACTAGTTTTTTAAAAACATGGTTTATATTGAGTCTTGAAATGTGAAGTAGATTATGAAATCAAAGTGTACACAATGGAATAAGTAATGTGTATGAGGAACATTAAATCATTTTACATTTACATAAAAGGTTATAGTTGTTGGTATGTTTGTGCTAGATGCAAAGTAAGTTTAATAAAATGAAAGATAGCATTGGGAGCGGCACCAACCCTACCTTCAAGTGTGTAAGCTGAAGCTGCGACCTAGGCTATTCGGTGACCATTTGGCGGATTAGTACTAAATGTCGGCCTCCATATCACCTCAAATGCTGCTAGGACGCAAACTCCCAATCAACCAATCCCTGCTGAGAGATGATATTTGAGCTGGAGAACATGACCATGACATGCGAATCATTAGAGAGTAGTGCAGTAGAATCAGTGTTTACTTTGAACAGCTTTGATATATTGTGTATCACATTCGTTGTGACACGGCACTTTCCGGGGGAATTGGCGCATAATTCCGAATTGTGGTTGATCCGGCGGGAAGCCCGAGGCGCCCCCTACCAGACCTTCCCCCCTCCTCCCTCCCGCCCTTTTCTCTGACCTGCATTCGGGCCCCATCCTCACGTCAATGGATTTACATTCAAACTCTACGGCTCCGTCTCCACCCACGTCACCCACGTTAAAAAGCGGCAACGCAGTTAAAAAGGTACCCACGTTAAAAAGCAAGATGCAGCGAACACGGAGGACTGCAGCTCCCAGGGGCCGCCCCACCAAGCGCGCCCCCAAGAAACGAACCACCACGCCTCCGGCCGACCTGAGCATAACGACCGACTCGCAAGATGGCGGCGCTTCCCCGAGACAGGCCGTCCCGCAACCCCGGCCACCGTCCCCGACCCGCCAGTCTAAGCGGGTTCGGAGGCCTACGCAGAAGGCGAGGCAGGCCGACGGGCTAGAAAGAATGCAGCTTACCATCAATGCCATGGAGGAGCGTTGGAACATCATGGAGAGAGAGGCGGCAGAGCACAGGAGGGAGGCCTCCGAGCAGCGGAGCCAGCTCGCGGCCCAATCCAGGGTGCTCGCGGAAGCCACCGCCGCACTCACCGCCGCCACTGCTGGCGCGCGCCGCCCGGAGACCCAGTCCCCGCCGGCCACCGTGACGGCTCGCCGCCGGGCACCTTCGGCATCCCCCTGCACGCCCCGGCCGGCCGCCCGGCCCCGCGCCAGCCGGGCGCGATCACACTCGCCGGCATCGCCGGCGACTGCCTATGACGGCAGAGCCAGGACCCGCACCACATCATACCCTGCTATCGGAGTCGATCACAGCCCGCTCAGCCCCTGGTCCTCGCCTTCACCCACGCCGCCGCGACACCGACCCCGGCGCCGCGACGCCCCCCACGCAGCCGGGCGACACGCCGCACGCCGCCGACAACACGACACGGACGACTACGGTCGCGGGGCGCGATCGACAGCGGAGGAGGCGGTGCGCCTCATCGTGGCGGCGGCCGACGGCAAAGCCCACACACGGAAGAAAGGTATTTCTTCGAAATATTTATTCCCCTACGACCTTGTTGAGCGGGGGGATGAGGGGAGGGCGATAAAAAAGGGCGAGGCAACCCGGGAGGAGTATGCGTTGGGCCTGAAGCGCCTTGAGAGCCAGACCGGCTTCCCCGAGAGCGGTCTCGACGGCCTCTCCGCCCACCAGGAGATGGTCGCGCAGGACAATTGCACCCTGGCGTGGCCGGTGGTGAGGCGGTACTCGGAGGAAGTGTTCACGCGAATCGCGGACGGTAGGCTGCCTCGCGGATGGAGAGACGCGGCCGCGATAAACGCGGTCAGGATTGAGGTCATAGCGATGGCCGGCCACGCCGCCCCCGCGGCCGCCTCCGCCCCCGAAGGAAAGCAAGCCGGGAAGCCACAGAAACCCGGCGCCGACGGACGTGAGCAATACGACCGGGCGGTGCTGGGAGCGCCCTGCCAGGCGTGGAACAAAGACCCGGCCTCATGCACAAAAGCCGCGAAGGGCGCCTCGCACGGATCGGGTTCCCAGAAGCTCGCTCACGTCTGCGGCTACTGCGCGAATGTGCGCCGAATAGTGACCGGCCACCCCGAGACGAGTTGTTACTCGAAGAAGGCCCGTGAGCGCCCCGGGAAGACCTCTCACCGGGATTTTTAGTCGACCGGCGGGCGCACATGGCCCCGCCCCGACTATCGACTCGACGCCGACGCCCACACCGCCCCCGGACTACCATTGCGGCGGCCCGCCCCGCACCCGAGGTAAACAATAACAATGTTCTAGCCCCGAGTGGCTTCGGCCCGACCGCCCCACCACCATGCGGGGATCCCCATCATGACGTCACGCACACCGCCCCACACAACGACACGGGATTGGCGGAGGGCGGGTTCCCCCGTGACGTCACACCGGCCACGCGACCCTGCCGCCACCTGGAGGACTCCCCGCACACCACCGGCAGTGCTGACGGCACCCCCCCGCCGCGGGGAACCCCCCCTGCCGGTGACGTCACGCCGGCCCGGTGGCGCCACCGTCGGGGAATACCCCGTACTACCAACATAAACAACGGCTCAGCAGCTGCCGGCCACGCCACCCCGAACCCACACCGTCCCGGAAGCCCCCGCCACGCCACGCACCTGCCGTCACACAACAGCTTCGCGGAGTTCCAACCCGGAAGCTGCTCCACCCCGGCGGCCCCCGATCCCGCCGAGGCCTGTGGGATATGCGACGTGACCCGCGGCGCCCCCGCTTCCGGCGCAAGCACTAGCGAGCCCGTCGAGGAGGTGATAGACACTGCCATCCAGCACTCCCTCCCGGCGGCCCCCGACTGCGGCCCCTCCCCCGTCGAGTACAGGGCCACCCTCGACTCATTCTGGCCGGTGCTCTCGGGCGAGGGCTGGGCCGCCTACCCCGCCTACGCGGCGGCCTACGCCGCCGCCCGCGCCTCGGGACTTCCGAACTATTTGGCCGCCCGAGTCCCGGTTCCCTCGGACCTAAACATCCCCAACTGGCGCCGGATGCTCCAGGGCTACGACGACCCTCTCCTCGTCGACCACTTGGAGTTCGGGTTCCCGGCTAACTACACAGCGGCTGGCCCCCCGACGCCCACATACAAGAACCACCGCGAGGATCCCAGCTTCGCCCGTCACGTGACCGACTACGCGGCGGAGGAGGTCCGACGAGGCGCCCTCCTCGGGCCCTTCGCGGTCCCCCCTTTCACCCCTTGGGCGCAGTGCAGCCCCATAATGACGCGGCCCAAGTCCACCCCCGGGAAACGGCGGGTGATCGTCGATCTCTCATTCCCCCCGGGCCGTAGCGTGAACTCGGGCATCCCGAGGCGGGAATACCTCGGGCGCCCGCACGCCTACAGACTGCCTTCCGCGGCCGACCTCGGCCGCCGCATCGTCGTCGAGGGCCGGGGCGCATTCTGCTGGTCGGCCGACGTCTCCCGCGCCTACCGCCAGCTCCGGGCCGACCCTCTCTCCACGCCCCTCTTCGGCATCACAGTCGACGGCCGCGCCTACCTGGACATAGCCCTGCCCTTCGGATGCAGGACCTCTGGCGCGGCGTGCGTCAGGGTGACCGCCGCGGTGGCCTGGATCGTGGGCCTACGCGGTTTCTTCACGGCAGTATACGTCGACGACTTCGTCGGATGCGAGGCCTCCTACCTCGGCGCGATGCGGGCGTTTGACACCCTCCGGGAAGTCTGCGCCGCCCTTGGGCTCGAGCTCGCCCCCGAGAAGTGTTGCCCCCCGACCGTCCGCCTCACATGGCTGGGCATCGAGTTCGACTCGGAGGCCATGGTGCTTCGCATCCCCGACGAGAAGATGAGCGACGTCATCGAGGTCTGCGAACGTTGGCTCATCCGCCCCACCCTCACCAGAAAAGCCCTCCAGAGGCTTGTAGGCCGCCTCGCGCACGTTAGCACCTGCGTAGTCGCAGCTCGGAAATTCATGGGCCGGATCCTCCGGAGCCTCCGCGCCGCCCCCGCCGTCGGGGCCGCGGATGTCGACCCGGAGCTCAAGAAAGACGTCCGCTGGTCCCGGGACTTCGCGGCGGCGGGGAATGGCGTCTGCCTCCTCCCCCCAGCCGTCCGCCCCACCTGGACCATCGAGTGCGACTCCTGCCTCACCGGCGGAGGCGCATTCTCGACAAACGCCTGCTTCTCCGAGGCCTACGACCGAGAGATGATGGCGGCCTACCCCTCCATCCACGAACTGGAGGCCGTGAACCTCGTCATGGCGGTCCGCGTCCTCGGCCCCGACGCTCCGGGTGGCTACCGGATCGTGGTTAACACGGATAATGCCGCATCCGCGAGCGCCCTCGAATCGGGCCGGGCCGTCGACCCGACCCTGGGCGCGTGCGCCCGCGAGCTATGGCTGCTTGCGGCGCTCGGCTCTTTCGACGTCACCATATACCATAAGCCCGGGATCGATCTGGTCCTCGCGGACGCACTCAGCCGCGCGCACTACTCCCGGGAAGCCCTCGACCTGGTAGAAAGGGAATGCCGTGGGAGGGGGATCCGTAGATTGCGTGTACGGCACTCGCCCGACATGTTCACACATGACCTTTAAATCTTTGCAGAGTATGGCGCGTGCGCCCACGACCACCTCATGACGCTCCACCGCGCAGCCCTCGCCCCCGGGACCTGGCGTAACCGGGACCGGCACGCCAGGCGCTACCTGCAGTTCGCCGTCGAGCGGGGGGTCGACCATCTGGCCCCCGCCCCCTACGACGTTGGGCAGTTCATCGCCCACCTGCACCGCCTCCTGCCCTCCCCGGCCTCCGTCGCCAACGCCCTCTCCGGGGCGCGCTCCTGGGTCCGGGAGGCGACGTCGCCCCCTTTGACGCCCCTTTCTCCTCGCGGGTGAAGAAGGGAGGCGAACGGCTCTTCGCGGCTCCAACCCGGCGAGCCCCCGCCATCACCCCCGAGATGCTTCCCATCGTATACAGACACATGCGCGCCCAGGGGCACCTCGGGGTTGCCCCCTGGGCCGCGATCATCATCGCCTACTTCAGCTTCTTGAGGCAGTCGAACATCCTCTCCCCCTCCCACGCCCCGTGGGGGGGGCCTCACACACTGCGCAGGGATGACGTCCAGCCGGTTCCCGGGGGCTTGCGCCTCCGGGTCACATCGTCCAAGACCATCCGATCCCCGGCGCAGGCCGTCTCGATCTTTGTGCCTGCCCTCGCCGGATCACCGCTCTGCCCGGTCCGCGCCTGGCGGCGCGCCCTCGACCTGGTGCCTGCATCCGGGGCCGCCCCGGCCTTCCTCGCCCGCGCCGGCGTCCCCCTGACGCCTCGGGACGTCACCCCCCTCCTCCGCTCCGCCCTGGGCGCGGCCCTCGTGCCCCGAGCCGAGGAATTCACCCTGCACGGCCTCCGCCGCGGCGCCGCCCAGGCGTGCGCGTCGAGGGGCGTGGATCTCTCCGCTATCATGGCCCAGGGGACCTGGGAGTCTGACGCGGTGCACACGTACGTCCCCGCCAGGTGACGTCGGCCGCCCCGCGAGCCTTGGCCCTGTGTTTTGGGTCGGCTCCCGGGCCTACCTCCTCCCAGGCCCCTCCGGGCCCCTCTGCGGACGTGGACGAGGTCGACTGACCTGCCCAAGAACATTTGCAGTCCTTATATTCATTACCCATTGTTTCACACTGATTCTCTACCTGTTTGTCAATAAACCCCCTTTTCTTACTCCCACATCCGCCTCGGGCTTCTTCTGTCCGGATCGGCGCATAATTCCGAATTGTGGTTGATCCGGCGGGAAGCCCGAGGCGCCCCCTACCAGACCTTCCCCCTCCTCCCTCCCGCCCTTTTCTCTGACCTGCATTCGGGCCCCATCCTCACGTCAATGGATTTACCACGCCCACCCACCCTCTTTTGCAGCCACTGCGTGGGGGTCGGCTCCCGGGCCTACCTCCTCCCAGGCCCCTCCGGGCCCCTCTGCGGACGTGGACGAGGTCGACTGACCTGCCCAAGAACATTTGCAGTCCTTATATTCATTACCCATTGTTTCACACTGATTCTCTACCTGTTTGTCAATAAACCCCCTTTTCTTACTCCCACATCCGCCTCGGGCTTCTTCTGTCCGGATCATAGATCAGTCATTTCATTGGCGGGGGCAGACCCCCCCCCCCCGTACCCTGCACCCACCGCACCCAAGCCATAGTGTTATATTTACATTCTGTGTACACATGGATACAACTTTACAAGTCTGGTTAGTTTGCATCGCCTTTCCACTTGTGGAAACCAGATGGCATAGCGGCTGTGTGTCCGCTCCCCACGCGGGCAGTATTTGGTTTGACTCGGCCTGATAGCCCATACATCAACCGACTATTTAATTTAACACAATCCTGGAGACAAAGTCGTTTCTTATTGACTAACTGGAGCAGCGTAAACACATTGCTAGTCATTTCACGTGTGTATTCTTATCACAATAAATCAACTTGTTTAGTGTTGATATTCTTATTGTTGTTATTATTATTAAAACAGTGTGACAATGTTAGGTTTTAGTCTGTATGATACTTTTCCTTTAATATATTTCGCATGGCACATACATAATGTCACACGCAGCTCTAACCTTGTGTGTGCCTTCCCGTTCTGATTTGTTGCTAGGATGTAAACTCCGCACAAACAAAAAATCCGTGTGCCTTGCACACTAACCGTGACTCGTTTTATATCAATAGTGTCCATCCCTAAGGCCAGAGTATGACCATAATAGTAAAAAATGTGTAGGGCTTCTCACTTAGACTACACTATAGGCCCTATCATAATTTAAGACCTTGAGTTTGTGCATAAAAATGAACTTAAACTAATAAAGGTGTACCTGACAAACATACATACACACACCCAAAAACACCCCCTCCCCATAAACATGGCTGATACTTTTAATAAATAAGTTAGTATTGTTGGGGCGAAATATATATTGAAAGAATAGACTACATCACGGTTCCCACTGCGCATGCGCTGAAAACGGCCGTGGGAGCAAAGCAAAGGTGTACGGCCATTGACTTTGCCTATACGAGCATTGAAAAATGTCAGTTTTATTCAAAACTAATAGAAATCCAAAACCCTAACCTTATAAATCTAATATAATCTTTTTGTTAAACATGTTTTCTATATGTTTTCCAAGCGGTTTGTCTCTAGGTGGTGTGGTTTTTATCAATATTTTACTTTTTCTGTATGGAGATTGCTCACTGCCATTGACAATGCATTGAGTACTCTGGCTATGGCTCTAACACTAGTCTGAGTGCCTAGATCTTTCTAAATCTAAATGCACATGGCATAAGATGTGCTGTTTATATTGATGTAAATGCAATGCTGGATAAAAGATTAATATCTTAATTTATTATATATATTTTTTTAGTTAGTATTCTATGTTTCAAAGAAGAGCTGAGATGAGCTGAAACTAGCACATTTCATAGCTGCACCCAGTGTATTAGCATGTGCCATGTGCTTTGGGGGGGGGGGGGGGTTTGCTCTGATGCATCCCACAATGCACCGCGCCGCTGGAACCGTGTTGTAGTCTATATATCTGAAGCCAATTTGAATTATTACTAATTCCACTTTGGTTGTTAAGAAATGGTTATGGAGCGATGAACAAAAAAAAAATGAATATAAAAAAAAAATAAAACCTTCAGAAGGTTTGACTGCAATGTTTATCTCAATATTCGGATTGGTGTTTTCGGTGAACTCTTCGTACGTATCCCAGAATGCTGTGTTTGCTACTTGGAGTTTCCAGTAATCTCCTGCCCCCTTGTGAGTTGTAGCTACCACCATGCTCGGGTGCGCGGGTGGTGCTGCAGGGGTCCCAGACGCAGGCCGGCCCGTTCAAGGAGCGTCGGTACCACCGGATGGTGAGCGACTCGATCGGCAACAACTACAGCCCGGCCGCACATCAGCTCTCCACCTCCAACATCCACCAGAGAGCCAGGCACGGTAGGCTGCCCCACACCCCGCCCTAACACCAAGGTGTAAAGCTAGCATTCATTACACGCGGTATATTTAAAAAATAAAAATAAACAAGTATACTCCATACTGCACTGTATATGACCTAATATGGCATTTATATCTATGTACCTCTTGGTACGTCACATGGGGGTTCCTACCTTTATAATGACCAAATTATAGATAAGTATTCATATTTCTGTGGATATGGTAGCATTTTTACCAACCCGTTACCGTCCGTCTCCCACCACCACCACTACCATATGTTTCCCCTCCGCACCCCTGTGTGTGACCGTTCCATAATGATCAGTCGCCTCTCCTCGTCTAAAACTAATAGACACGTGCGACTGAGGTTTCTATTCAGATACCGCATGCCGCACCGATTGCTACAGGGACCGATCGAGTTGCCGCATTTGCATTTGCATTTGCATTCGCATACCGCATGTAAGGAATGTAGCCCATTGACTTCAAGGCGTTTCGATTTTTTGCCGCATTCGCATTCACATACCGCATGCCGCGTGTAAGGAATCTTAGCTTTAGACTGCATGTGGGGGTGCTGCTCCCTACACGTGGGGGCAGCATCCCATGTGTCGGCCTACACATGGGGTGCTGCACCCACGTGTAGGTTTAAAAAAAATAGTTTTATGTCCTGGCAACATCTAAGGCCATATCAGGTCGGGTTACCGACTTGTGACAGTGTGCACCCATACTGTCATACCGACTTTATAATGCTGCCCCACTGGGAAATCAGACCGCTGGCACCATGACCCAACATCCCACTCAGTCACATTATCCTGACACTGAGCCAACCAGTCCATTCCATATCCTATTAATGTCGAGCGCCAGGCTAGGAAGCAACATATCAATTTTATAAGTCATTGGTTTGACTCGACCGGGATCTAAACTCCCGATCTCCCACACGTGAGGCCCGCGCTCTACCGATTCGGCCACCGCGCGCGGTCACCCCATGTATAGGTCTACACGTTGGACCAGCATCCCATATGTAGACCTACACGTAGGGGAGCAGCACCGCACGAGTAGGTCTACACGTAGGGGAGCAGCACCCCACGTCAGATTAGCTGAATGGCTGGGGATGGGGGGGGGGGGGGCTTTACTTCGTAACAAAAACCAGGGTCACATTCACTGACTTTATAGTACTATACTGATATACTGCCCCGCTTTTTTATTCCGTCAAATTGCCCGTTTTGGTAGACCGTGGGATTCGAACCCATGGGTTCGAACCCTGGTCGAGTCAAACCAATGAATTAAAAATTGATACTTGTCTCTTCATAGCCAAGTGCTTGGCATTATTAGGATAGGGAAAGGACTGGTTGGCTCAGTGTCAGGATAATGTGACTGAATAGGATATCAGGTCATGGTGCTGGCAGCCTGGTCTCCCAGTGGGGCAGCACTATAAAATCCACATGAGTGTGCACTGTCACAAGTCAGTACCCATCCTGATATGACCTTATTTGTTGGCAGGATGTAAAACTCCAGCAACCAACCAATTCGTCGAATTGCATTAGCGCTGTATGGAATCAATATATAAGCCTATTTCTCTCTCTCTCTATAAATATATATATATATATATAAATATATATGGATAGTGATAAACCCTTTATCGCGTGTAAATATCCATGTAGTGTTCCTTGCACCCTCCCCCCAATCCGGGTTGAGGGTGGGGACCCCCATCATGCAACAGCTCCGCCTCCTGCACGGGGGCCTAGCCTTCTCCACTCACCGGAGGAATATCTATATATATATATATACATATATATATACATAATATATAGGTACGCATATATATGTGTACAATATTACATATATGTTAGGCTTTATATATATTATAATTATAGTTCTCCGAATACTTACCTGGGTACAGATGATGAATAAACGGTGTGTTTTCCCGGAGGTACTAGCCTCGGATAGTCGTGGGGTCAGGGAGAAGGAAGCACTATCCGGTTCCAGCAATCTTTTAAAAATACTTAATAGGATAAAAAATGATCCTTACGTCTTTATGGTACTACTGTAGTGTTTTCGTTTTTCGTTTCTAGCAAAACATGATAGTCGTGGTAGGGTAGGGTGGGTAGGGTGGGTAGGGTGAGTAGGGTGGGTGGGTAGGGTGGGTGGGTAGGGTGGGGCTCCCTGACCCACGACTATCCGAGGCTAGCACCTCGGGAAAAAACCAGTTATCCATCATCTGTACCCAGGTAAGATTCGTATGACTATACTATTTTACCTTGGTACTACGCTTCTGGCTACTTGTACGACCACCAGCACGGCAAGCAACAGCAGCAAAAAGTGGGTGCCGACCCCGCAACCACTATGACAAGGCAGCGATGGGCGTGCCTTGCCCAGCCTGGAACAAAGACCCCAGATCATGCGACAAGATGGTGAAGGGAGAGTCGCATGGTTTGGGCGCCCAAAAGCTCGCCCACATGTGTGGTTACTGCGAATGTCAGGAGGATCGTCACCACATGGAGGCCAGCTGTTACTCGAAGAAGTCCAGGGACTGGCCCGGTAAGAAGTCCCAGTTGGATTTTTAGCGCTCCGGCGGGCTGATAAAACCCTTCCCCGCCGAGCCAGTAGAGACAACTCCCCTGCCTGTCCCTCGACTACCCTAACGGCTTGCAGCCCCCCAGCACCCACCCACTGTTTGTTGACATTCTGGGGAGGCCATGTTGCTTCCCGCCAGGCATCCCTGCTGCCAGGGCGGCCCCGGGAACCCCGGTGAATGACATCACTGCTACAGCCAGTTCCCGGCGCCCAAGCCAGGGCCATACTCACACACCCGGCACGCTGGAACAGGCAAAACAACGCCGGTCCCGGCCCACGATGAAGCTGGTTCCCAGCCAACCCCTCACCGCTAGTCACCAGGCCCCACGCCACCCGGAAGGTAAACAATAACACTGCCTCCCACGGAAAAAAGCCGCGCCCTGCTCTCGCACCCAACCCACCTACGCGGCGGCTTCATACTGAGGCCAGCGCTATTGCGCCAACGGAACACCGGGAGAGTACAGCCGTCCACCTCCTTTGGCGAGTAGATCTGAGATAAATTGGCGTGTATCGTACCTATTTCATGTTACGCCACCTGCATGAATACATAACTGTGCATGAACGATGAGCAGACAAAGAGAGGCCTTCTGCACAGACCACAGCATAATGCGCAGATGGACCCGGCCGCATGATGTGGTACCGCGCTACACAGCTGCAGCACGAAGCAGTCAACCATCGTCACACTGCCCGGACATACACCACTCAACTGACTACCAGTCCTTCCCTCCTCCGCCACCGCTCTCGCCTCACACGAACTCGTGGGCACATCCCCCTGCTCTCGATCACATATACTAGAGCCAACCTCAACAGCTACTGGCCCTTCCTGTCGGGTGAGGGGTGGGCCGAGTACCCTGACTATGCAGCAGCTTACACTGCCACCTAGAACTCGGGCCTTACGAGCTACTTGGCTGCCCGAGTCCCAGTCACATCCGACCTCAGTATCCCCGCATGGCGGGAGATGCTGCAAGGGCACCACAACACCCTCCTGGTCAACCACCTCGAGTTTTGCTTTCCGGCGAACTACACCGCTGCCGGCCCGCCGACCACCACCTTCTGGAACCACCATGAAGAAGCCGACCACACCCACCACATCACGGTGTACGTGGAGGAGGAGCTTTGCAGGGGCGCCCTGCTGGCCCCCTTTGCGGTGCCCCCTTCTCCCCCTGGGCGCAGTGCTGCCCCATAATGACGCGCCCCAAGTCCACCCATGGGAAGCGCTGAATCATCGTCGACCTCTCATAGCCCCCATGCTGCAGCGTCAACTCGGGTATCCAGTGGAAGGAATACTTGGGACACCCACATTCCTACAAACTCCCGGTGGCCTCCGACATCGGCCGCTGTATGGCGTACAAGGGCAGAGGAGCCTTCTGCTGGTCCACGGACGTGTCCCGGGCTTACCACCAGCTTTGGGCAGACCCCTTGAGGAGCCCCCTCTTCTGCATCACCGTCGACGGCCACCTCTACCTCGACATCGCCCTGCCCTTCGGCTGCCACACCTCTGGCGGGGCCTGTGTCTGTGTGACCTCGGCGGTGTCTTGGATACTGTAGTGTCAAGCACCCGGACACCTTGAGAGACTTTATTTCCACCAGTATCACATGGGGCCTTGTTGTCATGTGATCCTAGCCGGTGTAGCCCTGCTCACATTCCTGCCTTGTTACGTACATATACATATACAACATCTGTCTTTCCAACTTAAAAAAAAAAAATTTAATTTTAATTTTATAAGACATATTAATGACAGGGGAAATCAAATCACAATCAAATAAAAAAACAAACAAACAAACGTCCACCCACATAACAATTAGTAAGACATACTTTGCACATAGAAATAGAATAACCGAGAGTCATAATCCTCATGACATTTATTCTTCATTCTATGAAGTGATAATCTGTATCAATTTCTGGACATCTCACGTTGTAACTTTCTATATATACATGTCTGTCTATCATATGTTACAATTTCATCATTACTTTCGATATTCTTATTTACAACAATTTCATGTGACTCTCTGATGGGTTTCTTATGATTGTATACATTACCCTCTCATTTGGCTCTCAAATTGTCGACCAGATACACCCTCCACAGCCTCCGCAGGGGCGCCGTCCAGGCCTGCTCCTCCAGGGGGGTCGACCTATCCGCCATAATGGCCCGGGGGACCTGGGAGTCCGATGCAGTTTACACATATGTGCCCAAGGTCGTGCCCGTGGACGCCCCGAGAGCCTTGGCTTTGTGTTCTGGGTCAGCTCCTGGGCCTACCTCCTTGGGCTCCCAGGTCTTCCCCCCCCCCCCCCCCCCCCCATCAGCTGACATTGACCAGATGGACAGAACTCTTCCAACAAACAACTTTTAACCTCGTCAGAACATTTGTATAACCTGTTTTATGTACTCGATAAACTTTCTCCCACTTCAGTCTCAGGCTTCCTCTGTCCGAATCGGCCCATAATTCCGAATTGTGGTTGATCCGGCGGAGGAAGCCTGAGACGCTCACATCACCAAGCGGTGCATGCGCGCTTCCCCCCTCCCCTCCTCCTACACCTCCTGACCTGCATTCGGGGTCGGATTTCAAAGCGCATTCTTTTACCATGCCCACCCACCCTCTATTTTAAACGCCACTTCATGGGGGTCGGCTCCCGGGCCTACCTCCTCGGGCTCCCATAGACTGAACTCTTCCAACAAACAACATTTAACCTCATCAGAACATTTGTGTAACCTCTTTTATGTACTCAATAAACCCACCTTTCTTCCACTTCAGTCTCAGGCTTCCTCTGTCCGAATCATACAGTGGTCGGCTATGCATGACATGGCGTCAGAGGGGAAAACATCGATCAAAGGGTTCCTCGACGCCTAGGCTATCCCTGCTCAGAGTCCTCTGGGTTTTCATAAAAAAAATAGACCACTTGCGAATTCCCCGAAGGATATGCGTTCAATGTGACACCACGCTTTGACATGCATGAGTAAGCAGTTTAAGTTGGACAATGGTGTCACTTCTGATTGGACACGTGCATACTCACTTAAAGCTGGCATTCCATTAGCACATAATACGGTTCAGAAAGAGGAAGCCAGGCACAAGGTTTGGAGAGAGGAAGTTTATTTTAATATTTGAATGCACACATCAGTCAATATCTTCGGCGTTTGGACTTCGAGAACATGGGCGCCCGATGATGATGACCCCTGAACCGACCCCTAAGTAGTACTCTTTTAAATAGAGGGTGGGTCGGCGTGGTGAAAGTAAGTCTCTGTCCTGGATTATTTAGGTCCATCGCGATCTGCATAACGTGGATCAGTATTACACTACGGACAAATTTATGTGCCAATGGAATATCGCCTTTAATTCATCACAAACTCTATGCCAAAACAAGTAATGCAACAACCTACCTGCAATTTAAATCTAGATTAATGGTTGAGTACCCAACATAGACGTACATTAAAAAACCTACCTGGATATACCACAGAAATTGAGAACAGAAATAAAAACAGTCTCAAGCAACTCCCCATCCCCTCTCCTTTCTTCCCCTCTCATCATCATCATGCTGTCGGTCGCGTTGCGACAAAGACTTCTTTCATTATTTGACTGCCGCTCTCCATTTAGCTCTCTGCTGTGAGAGTGATGTCCATGAGTCAGTCATAATGTCTCTCAGCTTCAGGTTTCTCTTGATGGTATCCTTGAACCAGAGACGAGGGCACCCTCTCTTTCTGTAACCAGAAGACAGTTGAGAGTAGAGGATCTGTTTTGGTAGCCTGTCTGATGACATCCTCATGAGGTGTCCAGTCCACTGGATATTCTTTTTGATCAGAAGATCTTCCATAGAGGGCAGCCCCGTCCATTCGAGTATTTCCTGATTTGTCTCCGCTCAAATCCCCCCGGAAAAAGAGTAAAATAAATAATAACAACTACCAAAGTATAACCACACCTGAATGAACTAATACAAACATATAGGGGCCTACTAACCACAATGCTATAGTTGACCAAGACAATTAAAACAAAATCATGCAACAAATCCACTACTACCTGTAACAGCAAGTCATACCCATTGTATTAATATCTCATCACAAGTATGATAACAAATCAATGAGATAGTCTAAAGGTAAATGGCCATTCTCCAGTCTATATGTACAAAATAAGATCCGCATAATATTTGAAATATTTAAATACCTGATTTCCACCTGCTACTCATCATCTCATCCATACATATTTCATATGTACCCATAATTGCTAAGGCCGGAAGACAAGCGCCTCGGTGGTGAAAAAAGATATTATTCAACCTGAATAAAACAAATTTGAACAAAAGAAAAATGCTATGGTTTAGCAATCATGTTTTCGTTGCCATAGGTCTCTCGGGGAGAGTGACGTTCGTGTGCCAAAGTTGGACAAACAAGCAGACACAATCCACTCTTAGTGGCCGCAAGCAGTAAGTAGGTTTATATGTATGTTGTCACCCGTAAGTAAGCCTATAGGGTCAGTGTCAGCCATAAGTAGGCATATATGCTATCCTGACCGCACTCTGTCCTCACCTCTCTCTATCTCCTCTCCGCCGGCCTTGCTCCTCTTTGATATGTCTGAAAAGAGTTCCAGATGGGGGGGGGGGGCCCACCAGAATTTCACTTTCTACTCTTACTCTGTCCGTGTCTATGGCTCGCTGGTTGGTCGCCATAGAGCAAATAGACACGGTCCTTTGACTCAACTCTCCTCATTTCTCTTTCCTATACTCTACCCTTTTTTTCCCCCCCAGGCATACTCCTCTCCCTTCTGACCAGGGGAGTTGTGTGCTTGGGTGGGGCCCTGTACCTTTACGTTTTCTCTCGCTTTGTTCTCGTTGCTGGAACCACCGCTGCACCCATCTTTACCTGCCCTTCCTCGAAACCCTTGCTGCTGTCGACTGGATACAAGTGCCAACTACCGCTCAACTACTGCAGGACCGAAGAGATTCGGGGCCGCCTCAACGCTTCGCCTCAACGCTTCGCCTCAACGCTTCGCCTCAACGCTTCGCCGTGTAAAGATGTCCCCAGCTTCTAAAACACTCCCTACTGAAGTTTAATATTCAACCAAAGATTGGGCCGATTTATCGGAGCCTCTCTATTAATGTTGCAGTTCTGCAACCAGCAACCGTCGCAAGGTTACAAACCACCCCAAAGTCAAGTCAATGCGTGATGCCACCCACAACTACGAGTTTATGTGCTGTGTTACAAATAAGTAGGCATATTTTATGGTGTCGCCCATAAATAGGCCTGTATGTGTAATGCTACCAATGACTAGGCCTATATGTGTGGTGTCACCAATAAGAAGGCGTATTTTATTGGTGTCACCCTTAAGTAGGCTTATTTGTATGGTATCACCCATAAATAGGCCTATATGTGTGGTGTCACCCATAATTAAGCATACATGTGCGTTGTCACCCATAACTGGGTCTATATGTGTGGTGTTAGCTATAAGTAGTAAAAACTAAATATATAATAAAGATATTATGTCGACCTGTCATCCGTGCATAGTTTACACATACATATACACATAAATGTATAATATAACATTTTTGAGCAAGTGAATCAGAGTCGTTGGAAATAAGTACCAGGATTACCCTGGTGGCGGCGCCACCATCGCCCCATAGGCTCGGGCAAAATCCTAGCTGATATCGAGCTGGATGAAAACCGAGCGTATAATGATATATAATAATAATAATAAAATACCTCCAACCGAGGATTTATACACGTATAGGAATATACTCACTATATATACACAACCATGCTAATCCTAGGGTAATCATATGCCCTGCAACAGGCGCATGCTCAGTGAGATTGGACACTAAATAGTAGCGCCACCAGTAGCATTTGATAGATGATCAGATAGAATTAATATATATGTGCTGTATAAGCAATTATACGAGTAAAATTATTCGGAAACCGATTATCGATGAACTGTGTCCTGAGTTCATATCAACCTGACAATACACCTATTAACTGACACTCCTCCAGTCATCTACTGGTCAGGCCTTCTGCCTCGCCTGGTGTCGCCCCCTGCCGCTTCCTCCTCGCCTGGCTCTGCCTCACATCTGTACCACTCGCTCCATAATAGGCTATATACTCTGTACATTTATACTCGCATAAATCATTACACATCACGTGCACTTCTTTTCATGAGCAGGCACGGCATGAGGGGCATACATCCCAAAAATCTAATCAGCAGTGAGGAACGAATCAATATAATAGACGCCGAAAGTCAACGCTCATATGGAATTCAAGAAGGTTGCGTATCACAAAGCCACAGCCATAGACATCATCACAACGACAGTGGCTGCACCCGCCGTCGAAGGGGCATGCCCAGGGGGAAGGAGGAGGGGATGTTACACCCACTACCCAACGTCCCTGGAGTCACATTCCACACTCAATGGGGGCGGACGGCCCTGGACTCACCACACACTGGAGGTGAATAAAGCTAAGACCTTGTTTGTATGGCTTTGGTGGGAAGGCTTTGAAGACAGCAATGGTATGGAATGTATATTTATTTCCAGTATTAATCTTCAAATCGTATGCCTTATGCATGCGGGATCAACAATGAGTATTGCACACCCTTAAGAGTTAATATATTTTAATATTTAACTTTATCATCACCACCACCACCACCAACACACAACCACCATCAACACAACCACTACCAACTGAACGCCTACCACATCACAATAACGGTAATCATAATCACCATTATCATAATCAGCCATTACCAACACAACCACCACCATTACCATCAACACAACCACTACCACCAAATCATAATAACGTTAATCATAAAATTTATCATTACCATTATCATGATCAGTCTAATCATAAGGATAACTATTATTAAGGTTTACATCGACGGGGAAGCACACCAGCCCAGTTCTTCCGCTACCTGAGTGGAACTGACATGCCCATCCACGAGAAGGTTCCTCTCCCGGCCACTAAGGTCACGGCACCAGTTGAGGGACTGCAAATAACACGGTCTGTCAAAAGGGCTCGCACGGGCACATCGCGTAGAAGACGGTCTACAGGACGTTCACAGGAAGGGCACATGGCACATTTACACGAAGACGGGGATCAGATAAAGGAGGCAGGGAGTGATGGAAGTACAGGTGAGTTAATTCAAGCACAACACGTAGTGCGATTTCATGAATAGATCTAAACAGACTCATTAAAAATAACTGAGGTAGGGGGTCGAGGTGGGGGATCTCACCCTCCACTCCACATAATAGTCATTTTAGACTAGATTATACATATGCTCAAGAAAATATAGGGTTCTACTTTGAAAGGGAATCTCCTGCAGGATGTGTCAAATTATCCTGATGTTGAGAAAACCAGTCCTTGTCATAAATCTATACTAGTAATGCCAAGCGATATTTCTAGCTAGCGATGTCTAAGTTTTGTAAATCGTTGGTTTAACTCGGCCGGAGATCGAACCCATAACTTTCCGGGCGGGAAGCGGCCGCACTATCTACTCACTCAGTCAATCGTCGATACACTGTTAGTGTTACCTATGAATTTAGTACCAGTATTTGCAACATATGCAATGTATGATGATTTCAGTTGTAAATTCATAAGATTGCTTGTACAAAGCTTGACCACATCTCATAAATAGATTAAAGTCAGGAGAACGCTTTCCAGATCTCTTAATACCGACCCCCACCCCCACAAGGCGGAGGCTCAAGGCCCTGTCACATTACGGCGTATGGCGGGAGCGTATTGAAAACCTACGTAAGTCCTGCGCATGCCGGCCTATCATGACCTTTGGTGACCTCTCGGGTGGTTTTGAGCGTATGTGGAACCTATGAGGAGCATACGAGGAGTGTATGAGGAGCGTACTGTGACATTTTTGACTGTTTTGATTGGCATGTGGAGCATATGAGGAGCGTATGAGGAGCGTATGAGGAGCGTATGAGGAGCGTATGTGAAGCGTATGCGAGACCTATGTTATCTCTCCTCGGTCCGCCACCTGGTGGCTCCTGGGTATATAGTGCGTCCCCTTTATATACCGAGACCATAGGTCGGGCATACGCCGCCATACGCTACTCATACGCTTTGCATACGCTACGAATACGCTCCCATATGCAACTCGTAGGATCTGCGTACGCTGCATATGCCCGAGATACGCCCGAGATACGCCCGTGACGCAAGTTGAGCATATGAGTAGCATACGCCGGTGTACCCCTAGCGTACGCTGGCATACCCCCAGCATATGAGGAGCGTATGCCGGCGTATGAGAAGCGTATGAGTAGCGTATGAACCATACGCCCCCGTAGGTCGAGATTCTTTGAGCATGCACAACAAAATTTGGACGGACGGACGGGAGAAAGCGTATGGCGGTGTACAGCGGCATAGGCCGGCATAAGCCGGCACATGACGGCGTATGCGTAGCGTATGCCGACGTATATGACGTAACGCGCCTACGCCGCCGTACGCTCCCCCAAAAAACCCTAATGTGACAGCCCCTTTAGGACTAACATGTGTATACATATACATAAACAATACTCATACTCATGGAGGTGGAACATGAAATTACCTTAATCCAGCAAACGGAAACGGAAATAGACCTGTACGGGCGCCGCCATTTGTAAACTCATAGTGCATGACCAAAATCCAGCAAACGGAAATGGAAATAGATCGTCAAACTTCGCTATGCAACAACAAGGTTTGAGGACACCCATTGGTTAATAATATAGTCGAGAACAAAAGAAATGCCCGATGCCATTGAATTTACCGATATGCACAGTGCAAAACCTCAATTTATTCAAAATTAATAGAAATAAAGAACAAATTGGCATAAACATGGATGCACAAATGCGATCTGAATAGTCTATTCCGTGAAAACGACGACTATATTCGATTATCACGACTGCGACTCGGGTCACCCGAGTGGCTAGAATTTCAAATCGAACACCGCGAATGGTGTAAAACAAAATATACGCGCAATCATAAAATACTTTGTCCTATTTTGCTGTGGTAATATCGGTTGTTTAATCGAATACGGCCACAAAGGTGGGTCGGTCCTAAGCATTGGTTATTCATATTATTTATAGTATGCACTCACTGAGTGCTTCCGACGAACATTACGCATGTTGATTTTCAACATGGATAATTTACTGGCGGGAACACAGGCACTCTTTTCTCTCGCACTACTTTCTTGCTCTACTTCTCTGTTACTGACTGCCATCTTGCACTTCACTTTCACGCCGGTCTTTCTCCTTGCAAGTCGCTTCACCCACCCACCCACCCGATAATCATGCATGAAAGGGGGAGGGGTTGAGGGCTGCTGGTTGTCTGTGCTAGTTATTCTCTCTCTCATCTCTTTCTTGATCCTAACATGTCCTCTAAACTTATCAACATGTAACTAGTCTCATTCCTAATTGATTAATCATTGTTCGATATGCTTGATACTTATCTTGACATCATTTAACCTGATTGGTACTCTATACGATACCACACTAATATCACGGTCATTTAACTATGACACGAGACACGATACACGATACCGATATGTTCTCCAGCCAAGACCGACCTGCCTGCAGGTTATGTTCTCCAATAAATTTTGTTATTTCCATTTCTGCCTTGTCCTCTTCTGTTCCCGTATGTAAATTACGCATGTTGATTTTCAACATGGATAATTTACTGGCGGGAACACGGCCACTCTTTTCTCTCGCACTACTTTCTTGCTCTACTTCTCTGTTACTGACTGCCATCTTGCACTTCACTTTCACGCCGGTCTTTCTCCTTGCAAGTCGCTTCACCCACCCACCCACCCGATAATCATGCATGAAAGGGGGAGGGGTTGAGGGCTGCTGGTTGTCTGTGCTAGTTATTCTCTCTCTCATCTCTTTCTTGATCCTAACATTTCCTCTAAACTTATCAACATGTAACTAGTCTCATTCCTAATTGATTAATCATTGTTCGATATGCTTGATACTTATCTTGACATCATTTAACCTGATTGGTACTCTATACGATACCACACTAATATCACGGTCATTTAACTATGACACGAGACACGATACACGATACCGATATGTTCTCCAGCCAAGACCGACCTGCCTGCAGGTTATGTTCTCCAATAAATTTTGTTATTTCCATTTCTGCCTTGTCCTCTTCTGTTCCCGTATGTAAATTACGCATGTTGATTTTCAACATGGATAATTTACTGGCGGGAACACGGCCACTCTTTTCTCTCGCACTACTTTCTTGCTCTACTTCTCTGTTACTGACTGCCATCTTGCACTTCACTTTCACGCCGGTCTTTCTCCTTGCAAGTCGCTTCACCCACCCACCCACCCGATAATCATGCATGAAAGGGGGAGGGGTTGAGGGCTGCTGGTTGTCTGTGCTAGTTATTCTCTCTCTCATCTCTTTCTTGATCCTAACATTTCCTCTAAACTTATCAACATGTAACTAGTCTCATTCCTAATTGATTAATCATTGTTCGATATGCTTGATACTTATCTTGACATCATTTAACCTGATTGGTACTCTATACGATACCACACTAATATCACGGTCATTTAACTATGACACGAGACACGATACACGATACCGATATGTTCTCCAGCCAAGACCGACCTGCCTGCAGGTTATGTTCTCCAATAAATTTGGTTATTTCCATTTCTGCCTTGTCCTCTTCTGTTCCCGTATGTAAATTACGCATGTTGATTTTCAACATGGATAATTTACTGGCGGGAACACGGCCACTCTTTTCTCTCGCACTACTTTCTTGCTCTACTTCTCTGTTACTGACTGCCATCTTGCACTTCACTTTCACGCCGGTCTTTCTCCTTGCAAGTCGCTTCACCCACCCACCCACCCGATAATCATGCATGAAAGGGGGAGGGGTTGAGGGCTGCTGGTTGTCTGTGCTAGTTATTCTCTCTCTCATCTCTTTCTTGATCCTAACATTTCCTCTAAACTTATCAACATGTAACTAGTCTCATTCCAAATTGATTAATCATTGTTCGATATGCTTGATACTTATCTTGACATCATTTAACCTGATTGGTACTCTATACGATACCACACTAATATCACGGTCATTTAACTATGACACGAGACATGATACACGATACCGATATGTTCTCCAGCCAAGACCGACCTGCCTGCAGGTTATGTTCTCCAATAAATTTTGTTATTTCCATTTCTGCCTTGTCCTCTTCTGTTCCCGTATGTAAATTACCTGGGCCGCGTTCAGGGTGAGTCTCGGAGGCGCCGCGGACAGTCTCCGCGACGGTTTTTGGCTTATTTGCGTTCAGGGTGCGTCTCTGAGACGCCTCCCATTTCAGACAGGAGACAAAAAGCGCCTCGAAAATGGCTGCCGTATTCAGTGCTTTCAGTCAATCACAGCGCAGCTTTTCCATTGCAAATGGCCACCGCCTATGGGAGCGGCCATTTTTGAGGCGACAAACTGCTTTTGCCATTCAGACTAGGGTGACATCAGGGATTTCCCCGAGACGTCTCGGAGGCGCACCCTGAACGCGGTGTTGCGGATTCCGAGGGACACCAGTTTGCCAGGGACACTTCCATTCAAATGCATTGTCAACGGCCTTGAGCAAATCTTCATACAGAAAAAATCAAATATCTCTGAAATTACACCACCTAGAAACAAATCGCTTCGTACACCTATAAAAACATCTTTACCATTAAGATTATATTAAATTGATAAGGTTAGGGTTCTTGATTTCTATTAATTTTGAATAAAACTAATGTTTTTCACTGCGCGTACCGTCCAACGCGAGGCATTGTCAATGGCCCTGAGCAATCTTCATACAAAAAATACAGGAAAAGTTAAATATCTCTAAAGCGACACCACCTAGAAACAAATCGTTTGGTACACATATAGAAAACATCTTTACCAAAAACATTATATTAAATTTATAAGGTTAGTGACGATGCTGTTCGATTTTGACGCATGCACAGAAGCAATGTGTCCCTGGCAAACTGGTGTCCCTGGGAAACCGCAACAGCGGCCCTGGAAACTCGCACATGCGGCTTAGCTGATGGTGAAACTGAAATTAAAATAATATTTCAGCATGCGTTCATTCCACCGTCCTAACAGATTGTGTAATAGATGTTAGTCTGAATGCGGTGGTTGTTGAGTAGCGAGTGACTTTATTTCTGAGACCTTTGTTTTCTTGTGTGCATTTTTTTATCATATGCTTTATTGTCTGAACAAAGCGTTCAATCTGGCCATTACTTTTGGGGTATTGGGGGCTCAAATATATAGGTGTGAAGTTGTAGTGTTGTGCGAACTGCTTGTATTCATTAATTCGGAATTGTGGTCCATTGTTGGACATGACAAATTGTGGTTACATGGTGTCAGAGGTGTCAACCCATGAACCACAAATGTCACTAACAGTACCAGGTCTAGGACCACCGGGGCCTTTCATACTGGAGAGTAATGCCACCAGCAATTGGAAAATGTGGTACCGGGCATATAGGATATGCAGTCGCAACAGGAGTCAAAGTGAAAACCGAGGACATTCAATGCTGCGTCTTCCTCCACGTAGCGGGACCGGAGGCACAAAAGGTGTTCGCAAACTTTGAGTTATCATCTGACCAAGAAGACAAAATCGAACCGCTTGTGAGAGCATTCAGAGAGTATTGTACAGGTCGGTCAAATATAATTATTACATGCTACAAATTCAATACCCGCAATCAGGGAAGCGAAAACGCCAGTACATATATAACGGTGTTACGCGACTGTGTGAAAGACTGTGAGTACGGGCAAATGAAAGACAGTCTATTACGAGACTTAATTGTAGCAGGGGTCAAAAGCACCAACTTGCGCAACAAACTCATCTAGACAGCAGACCTCATGCTCCAGAAGGGCATCGATATGTGTCACTTAAGGGAATTTAGCGCAGCACCATTAGAACGTAAAGTGGAAAAAGTAAAAGAAATGGACTACGTGTCGAGAAATACCGGCACATGCGGCCCCGCGAGCAATGACGCCATCTTGGAGAAGCCGTCCGGGACCAACCAACAACATCAATACAAGATGCACACCAGGTGGAAACTGTGGATTCCAGCATCAGAAAAGCATGTTTGCGGCACGTGGAAATGTTTGCAGCGCATGCCGCAAGATCACACATTTTGCAAAGGTATGGCGCAGCAGGACTTCACCTGTAAACAATGTCGCAATGGAAACGTATGAAATGGTTGTAGACTCAGGAGCAATGGGCGGCGCCCAAGTGGATTACCTCGAAGCGGATCTCTTCATTGGCAAAATATCAAATGAAAAGGAGGATCAAGCAGGTCTGTGGTACAAGGACATCACGATCGGAGATCAAAAAGTGTGATTCAAGCTCGACACAGGATCAGAAGCTAATCTGATACCCCAAGACATATTCAAGAATCTGCACAACGTGACTATGACCAAACCTAAATGCAGGCTCGTGACGTACTCTGGGCATCGCATTGTACTGGATGGAGAGACGATTCTGGAGATAAACGGACATCACGCCAAGTTCCAAGTAGTGAAGCACAGACATCCCATCCTGGGATGCTGAACCTGTGTCAAACTGGACATGATCGTCAGGGTCAATGAAGTGTCAAGCACTCTGAACAATAAACACAAGTCGACCACGGGTTGCCTGAGTGCACACACCAAAACAACGGTGAGCCAATATAACAATGTATTTTCAGGGTTAGGCCTCATCAAAACTAATGCCACGTTACATGTTGACCCCAATGTTCTGCCCATAGTAGACCCACCACACCGAATCCCCTTTGCAATAGACGATCGAGTACACAATGAACTTAAACGAATGTTGAAATTGGGTGTTATAGCCGAGAGGCACAAACCAACAAGTTGGGTGAATTCGCCAAGTTGTGTATTTGTCTAGATCCTACTAAGCTTAACGAGCCATATTACGAGGCCCATACCCAACTAGGACAATAGACGAAATCATAGCCAACACATCCAATGCACAGTACTTTTCTGTACTGGATGCTCAATCAGGATATTGGCAAATCCAACTTGACCAAAATAGCTCCCACCTATGTACGTTCAATACACCCTGGAGCAGATTCAGGTACACCCGGCTACTATTCGGTATTAAGACAGCCGGGGATATATTTGTAAGTGAGATGCAACGTATCTTAGGGTATTTGCCAGGTGTGGGTGTCATCACTGATGATATATTGATATATGGTTCCACGATAGAGGAACATGATAACAGGTTACAAGCAGTTCTCGAAAGAGCAAGGTTTGTACATCTAAAGTTGAACCCGGATAAGTCGAAAATATGTCTCAGAAAGGTACCCTATATAGGACATGTCCTAACTCAGGAGGGAGTTCAACAAGACCCAGCAAGGGTGCAAGCCATCATTGATCTGCCTATGCTAAGTGACAAACCTGGTGGACAGCGTTTCCTAGGCATGGTCGGCTATGTACACAAATTCATACCGAACATGTCAGAAATCGCCAAGCCACTGCGTACGGTGTTAGCCAAGGATGTTGCTTGGCATTGGCAATCTGAACAGGAAGCAGCGTTCAAAACATTAAAACAAAAGCTCAGAACCGCACCAGTGTTGTCATACTACAAGGTAAAGAAACCCATCACGATACAGGTCGATGCTTGCCAGTCAGGGTTAGGCGGAGTGCTTCTTCAAGATCAAAAACCAGTAGCATTGGACCAAGTCCAAAGTAATTATGCAGTGATCCGGACAAAGGAAGACCGAGATGATGGTGGGAGAAAAGGGTGTTATTACAGTCTAAACGATAATGACACAAGGTACAGTCTCGTGGGTGATAGTGTCCAGGGATCAATCGACCTAATCCACATCTGCGGAGGGAGAAGGAGCACTCTGGGAGGAGGTAGGCCCGGGAGCCGAGGCTTTGGCGGTCACGGTGGGGTGACCTGCCATCGCGATGACTTCGATCCTGACTGCGTTAATTGCTGCCTCGTCCCTCCAGCCATTCGGGAGCCTGCCGTCCGCCATGCGGGTGAACACCTCCTCTGAATAGCGTCGGCAAACGGGCCAAGCTAACGTAAATTGTCCTGAGCTACCATTTCTTGCCTGAGCTACCATTGGTTGGAGAGCGCCGCTAGGCCGTTCGCCGGGAACGCGCGCTGGTGCTCTAGCCGTTTGAGGCCCAACGCGTACTCCTCCCGCGTCACCTCCCCCTTCTTAACTGCCTTTCCCTCATCCCCCCGCTCCACAAGGTCATAAGGAAATAAGTATTTATTTGAAATACCTTTCTTCCAAGCGTGGGCTTTGCCGTCCGCCACCGCGACGATGAGGCATACCGCCTCCTCGGCTGTCGAACGGGTGCCCCTCTCGTAGTCGCCGTCGTCAGCGGTGGGTGGCGTGCCGGCCGTGGCGTGCGCGGTGTCGGGGCATCGGACGCGGTACCGGGGCGGGGTAGGGGATGGGGACGACCAGGCGCTGACCGGTCTTGCATCGGCGATTCGTCCTGGGTGGGATCCGTTGCAGCTCCTCACCGGAGCTGGCGACGGGGAGGCCGGCGAGAGCGATCGGGTACGGCTGTGGCGTTGGTGTTCCTACACCGGGGCCCGGGGGCGACTCGGCGGGTTGCGTGGTGTTGATGGAGCCGCTGCGGGCGGGTCCGGGCGGCGCATGTTGGCAGCTACTGCCGCCATTGCCGCGGTGGCTTCCGCGAGCACCTTGCTCTGCGCCGCCATCTCGGCCCTCTGCTCCGCCGCCTCCCGCCTCTGGTCGGCCGCCTGCCTTTCAAGTGCGCCCCATCGCCTCTCGATGGCGTCGATGGACACCTGCATTCTGAGGATACCGTCGGTTTGCTTCGCCTTTGCCGTCAGCTTCCATGCGCGGGCCGACTGCCGAGTTGGCAGCGAGGGCTGGGCCGGCGGCGTGGGTGGCTGCGGGGACGCTCCACCATCTTGCGAGTCGGTTGGATCGCTCGTGTCGGCTAGTGGCATTGTGGTCGCCTTCCTTGTGGCGTGCTTGGCGGGGCGGCCTCTAGGTGCTGCGGCCCTGTGGGTTCTTTGCATCTTTATGCATGACGTGGGAGCCTTTTTAATCTTTTAAAAACTTGTTGACATGGGTGATACGTGGGCGGAGACGGGAGTGGGAGACGTTAATTCCATGCAGGAGGAGTCTGGAGCCCGAATGCGGGTCAGGCGGGGGGAGGGGAAGGAGGAGGAGGGAGCATTCGGTGCTTGGGGACTTGACCGTCTCAGGCTTCCGGCCGGATCAACCACATTTTGGAAATTATGGGCCCATAAAAAAAAAGATGCTGGCTATTTGCTTTGGGTGTCAACGGTTCCATGATTATGTGTATGGCAAAGAAATACAGATTGAGACTGACCATAAGCCGCTCATAGAGAGTCATAGCTATTATGTTAAAGCCTATCCATAAATTGTCGGCATGCATGCAGAATATGCACCTCCAAAACTATTATGTCAAGTTAACGCACATTCGCAAATGTTCTTTGTAGATACTCTATCCCGTGCCCACAGCACCTCATTAAAACCCCACATCTGACACCATAGTCCATGCATAGATGGTAGGCTGAACGCGGTGGTTGTTGAGTAGCGAGTGACTTTATTTCCGAGACCTAGTTTTTCCCGCTCGCGCATGGGAAGCCCTGCTCGTCGTCAATATATATGTCACAGATTGGACCACTCCGGGTAAGATGGCATTGTCGTTCCTTAAAGGATTAAATATATCCATTGTTTCTTCATAAGCTTGAGCTAAATCATCAAACATGTTTCCCCCCGTCAAGTTGGAGTCCCCAAGCGTGTTTAGCAAAGTGTGGGTGGGATTCCCCGTGCCTTTGGGATCCCCCCCTGTCAAGTGACGTCATTGATCACTATGACGTCTCTAGCGAAGTAAGATAATATAATTTGCGTCTCTGTGCATCGTCGACTGCGAACTTCAAAACCTTGCGTGGAAATTGTCGTGATGTATTCCGTCCGAGTATTAGGTAAATGCACATTATTGAAATATGAAAGTTATTAACTTTTCACGAAAAACTTATTGCAAGTGTTTGATTTGTGGTGCAACATGTACGCGGTAACCAATCATTACGTGTTATTTTCTGGTACTTCTAGTTTCTTAAACGCAGCCCCTGGTCTGCACAAAACCGATTATTTTTTATTATATGTGAAGCTTTTTATATGTTCATGACTAATACACTAAACTATTTAAAAACCCAACCGATTTAATGTTTGAGGGGGGTCTTGTGTTATTTGAAATAAACGAATTTGGAGTTAACTTTGTTGACCTCGACACTCTAGTATTATATTTACTGATTTTGTAATTACTACTAAAACTAGTATAGATTAAAAGATTCCCTCCGTACTTGCAGTAGGGGTTACTCTTTTATCTACTAAAACTACTACTACTCTTACTAATACTAGTAATAGTACTACGACTAGTACTAGAAATGTTAGTACTAGTAGTACCATTACACTAGTACCACTACAACAAATTGTACTTTCATCCAGCAACCTTGTATTGGTACCTGGCTAAATATTGCCGAATGACAGAAAATGCCAGACCATACTCTCTAATAGAAATTGTCAGATTACATACATATGGCTGTATGCTCAAACTCGAAGGAGAAACCAAGTTTAAAATGGAAAATAATATGAAAATCAATGCTTCCGAACAAGGCTGTTATTGTTTCATGTAATATAATAACCCAACCTAAAACCAAAACATGTGGCATCTGTAGATCAAATTATATCAGAAGTCAGATTCATGGGAGTTGCCGAAGTAAGGAATGGCGGCTTAAAGAGGTAGGCATACAACTAGATAAAAGATTCACCCAATACTTGTAGTACACGGGTGAACGGCAACGTAGTCTAAATACGAGCGAAAATAGTGTTAGTATGGAACAACAAGTAGAATGCTTGGCACCAGTGTCAAATGGTTACTTATATCAGCACAGAGTTGGTGAAATGGGAGAGAATGCAAAAAGACAAGATGGCGGCCAGAGAACGCCGTCGATTTCACTTTTAAATTGCATTAAAGTATATGTTTTATTATATTTTCCAACTCAAAAGTAGCGGGTAGACATGACGACATATACAAATAATAAATGTTGCTTCTTAGATTGAGAAATTAGGCTCTCATAAAGACTCAATTCATTAGCCCGAATTTTCGACCGTTTTTATATAAGGCTGGTTTTCACCCCTGGACTGGAAGTATGGGGTGAATCTTTTATCTAGCATACAACCTACTGCTAAATACTATATCTATTGTCCTTACTCCTAGTACTAGTAACCACCAAACATAATATTAATTAGATATTAAGCAATATAATTGACTAACGATTCTATTGTTTAGTTTAGGCTTTCCATCATCCATAACACAACTACGCTGAACCTTTTTGTTGTTGTTGGATCTTACTCTTACTCAAGTTAGCCTTACTCTTAGGTCAACAATATCAGCCTAACAAATTGTTAAAGCTTAAATTCTATAGGCACAATTTCGCACACAAAATCAAATAATCAATGTACCTATCTGTGCCCATCTCCCATAACAACTTGACCTATTATATCACCATTATAGTGCTATTTTGCGACGCGCATTTTATTGTTGCCCAAATTCGTCACTTGCGAGATACCAAAGTGAGTGTCCTGCCAGCCACTAGTTGGACACTTGGTCATGTTAGGGTGGGAGTGAATCACTCTGCAGTACTGCACACTGCTACACATACCAGGGATGAAAGATCTCCGCGGTTTCGCAGATTTCCGGGATTGTTTATATTCACTGATATATGTTAAACAAAATTCAAAAAAATGGGATGTATATGACACCAGTTGGGTGGCTCGAATCCCTTTCTTATATGACCTTAGATGTAGCTAAATCGAATCTAAACAAGAAAGTGTTTGGTATGGGCGATAATGCAATCACAACAAGGCTAGTTGAAACATGGGCCGCGTTCAGGGTCCGTCTCGGAGGCGCCTCGGCGACGCCTCGGCGATGCTTTTTGGCTTATTTCCGTTCAGGGTGCGTCTCGGAGACGTCTCGGAGACGCCTCCCTTTTCAGGTTGGAGACAAACAGCGCCTCGAAAATGGCCGCCGCATGCAGTGGTTTCATCCAATCAGAGCGCAGCATTTCGATGCAAATGGCCGCCTCCTATGGGGGCGGCCATTTTCGAGGCGACCAACTGGCTGTTGTTGTTCAGACTAGCCTGACGTCACGGGCGCCTCCGAGACGGAGCCTGAACGCGGCCCAGATTTCCAACATTTTCCCGCGATTCCCTGACAATGCTAAACCCATGGGAGAATATCTGCATTTCCGCTTTTTTTCCCGGAGAATACTTTCATCCCTGACATACATACAAGACGTGATTATCTCTTAGATTGGTTGGTTGGCTATTGGGGTTTTATGTCTTGGCAACATCTAAGGTCATATGAGGATGGGCACCGACTTGTAACAGTGCACACTCATGGTGACTTTATAGCACTGCCCAAATAGGAGACCAGGCTGCCAGCACCATGACCTGCTATGCCACTTGGTCACATTATCCTGACACCTAACCAACCAGTCCTTGCCCTATCCTAATGATGCTGAGAACCTGGCTATGAAGCAACAATCATCAATTTTTAAGTCATTGGTTTGACTCGACCAGGATTCGAACCAATGGGTTCGAATCCGACGATCTACCAACACGTACAAATATCTCATTGATGTAGCCTAGTTGCTATCCCAAGTTTCACTACAACACAATTCAGAAACAGAGGTCCAAGAATAATACCAAGTATACTAATCAGGGAATATCCGTTTAATGGTTCAAAGTAATACAAATTAAAGTACAGGGATTATATGATAATAGCATAAGATATAACCAGGATGGACCCACAGCCTACTCTCAGTTGTGCCAACGCACCAGGTCGCAGTTCCAGTCCCTCCCCAGTGTTATGCGCATGCTTTCTTTATTCATTAATTATTTAAAGTGATTTTTGTGGGTTTATCATGTCTCTTGATTTTTTATATTAATATCTATACATACATTCGTTGTTATTTGTTATGCTTATTCACACTTCACATCATACACAGTGAATCAACTGAATACAGCCATATTTCGGGGTGCTTTAATTTACAGGGTTGAACTTCATTTGCCCCATTTCAAGGCTTTGAGAAGATTTGAATTGAACCTATTTCAGGTTATTAGTCTTGAAAAGCCTTGAATTCCATTAAACTGTCCCCATTGATCTAAATTAGTCAGAAATTGCCATTTGCCATTGTTGTTTTTTCATGAAATCCAAATGAAAATAGTCTTGAATTCCTATCAAAAACAGCCTTGAAAAGCCTTGAAACAGCTTCACATGTGTACGGACCCTGAATTTAATAAATGTCTTAAATACGTCCTGGAATTTTGCACTGAAAGGTCATTCAAAGTCCTGGAAAGTCCTGGAATTTGATGTCAAAATGGGTATGATCCCTGAGCACTGTGACATAAAGACAACATTCCCGTTTCAATAACCATTATTGTTGAACACAGATCCCTGCAAGCCATCCGGGGATTGCGTTGAGGACACGCCATGGGCGGAGAGGTCGCCAGGGGAACATGCTCGAACCCACGAACCACACACACAGAAGTGCCTGGCTATCAAATTCCCTCTCCCCAACACTTCGACAGAAGGTCTCGTACGCTCGACGTCGCCTACAGATGACTACGCCGAAAAGTATGTAAATTTTTTATAGGATGAAAGATCTCGATTTTGCGAATTTTTCAAGCTCTTATATTTGTAATATATATGTAACAAAAAGACAACTATATTGTATTTTTCTTATCTGGAATTTCACCGCCGCTCTCTTCACGTATTACACACCATCAGCTAAGCTAGTGACATCTATCGACAGATTCTGGAACCACTCTATTAGGGTAGTTTCATGTTAACTGGTGGGGTCTATTGGGCCGTATTCAATTAACATGACCCATACGACTCGGGTCTCCCAAGTTGCTAGAATTTAAAATCAAACACCGCGAGTGGAGTCGACAAATACAAGTGCCGTGTGCAAAAAGTCCCAACCCCAGTAACCCACGTCTTGGCTGGGGCTGGCTAGGAGCAATGACTTCACATTTGTGCTGGTACCTGTAGGGTAACAGCTACCAGGGGCCGTATGCATGGAACGGTGTTAGCGAGCCAAAACTGGTTTTGGACGGGGTTTCTAGTTTAGCAGCGAAAAGTCACTATGCATGGAGCAGTGTTACGGAAACACCGCGAGTTTAAGATCGGGTACGCTAACACAACTCCATAGCAGGTTTAAGGGCGGTGTTAGGTTCCGATTAGGCCCAAATCTATTCAATGCTATCATATTTAACAGAATAACATCCTCAAAAAAGGGAAATTTTGTCAATTTAACAGAATAACATGCTCAAAAAGTGAATTTTGGTCAAATTAAACCAATAATCGAAGCGATATTAACGCCGCCGCTGGATCGGCGGCGATATTGTCAAATAGCGGTGCTCGCCGGGAACAGGCTCAGAGGGATTTCCCAAATCTATAAATAATTGCTAGGTTTGCTAACGCCACCGTGCTTTAGCTCCGTACATACCCCGTGACCCATTTCTGAAAACCGGCATTAGCTAACCCGGCAGCCGCCTTTAACACCGGAGCCGATAAAAAGTTGTTCAATCATATGGCCCCAGTACAAGTCCTTCGTGTTGTTTTAATGCTTTTTTTTTTATTAACCCAGATTAATGAAACGGAACTATAGCTAAACTATGCAATTATAAAATACTTTAAATCCTATATTGGTTATTGAAAAAAAATATTTTGGATTAAGCCACCATTTTTTCCACCCCGAACGTGGAAAAGTGTGTTCGTTTATTCAACCCGAGTCTGTAGGATATGCGCATACACCAAAAAGTGACTCGGGTGACCCGAGTTGGTTAATCGAATATGCCTTTGGTTAGTCAGAATCCCATTTTTATATTACCTTAGATGTTGCTAGAACATAAACACAAACAAGAACAACTTTGGCATCGGTTATAATTCAGTCACAATAAGGACACTTGAAACCTGACTTCTGCCATTTTCCCACGATTCCCCGACAGTGCTAACCCTATGGGGAGAAAATTCACGTTTTCACGGAAATTCGCCGTTGGTGCAATATCCATTTCTTGGTTCTGCCGGCATCCACTAGGTGGCACCAAAGTCTCGGCTTGAGTTCCAGTTTTTTTCCTTAGTACCACTTTCATCCCTGATTTTAGTTTTTGTTGTAAATATTTATTCTTCTGAACAATTTTGTGTTAGCGCAAATACACTGCACTCGTCTTCCAGACGTGCATAATGACACTTAGTGACACCTTTTGCACATAAGTTTATTGGAATGACAATTGAACATATATTAATCGAAGTATAGGTACAAGAGTAAAACTGTACTTGAGTGAGTAGGCACCGTCACTACAAATCATAAATTTTTCGAAACCAGAACAATTATCTAGATTTGATTCTACATACCCAACTTTAGACACATATTTTGGACATGCTTGCCAAAATCTATTTTGCATGTTGGCACTTCATTTATTTCAAAAGTTAGCTATTTCAAAAATTGGGTAGATACTGAACAAACCCATCCTTGCTCTATCCGAATGCCCATGCTAGATAGCGACACGCATACCTTTTGTAAGTCATTGATTTGACTCGTCAGGGTTCGAACCCACAACCTCCCGAACAGGAAGCCAGTCAGAACTTTGACCGATACGGAAATGCTATTTTAAATATATTCATTAATGCACAAGCGGCCATATAGCTGACAATGTATTGTGCTCACGTCTGTGTGACCTAGATACTGGAAGCTCATAGAGACCGCCATAGATGACAAAATGACGTTGCCGATGTCACGTGACTGGATGACCAACATACTCGCGCTGGTGCCGCAACGGATGTTTGTGAATACTACAGCGGCAAGACGGGCCTTCTTCACAGAGCTGCAATCACTGTATCAGGCCGCTATGAAAAAGTCCATATTGGATTACATGCTACTTGACAAGACAGAGCAGCTCAGGCTTGGGGTGCTGCTGCCCATCAAGGTGAGTAGTAGAACACATTTTGTTTGTTTCTTTGTTTGTTTGAGGACTACTTCTCAATATTGATGTAATTATTAGCCATTACCATTTATTAGTTTAATATTTCTATGAACTACTCCCCCCCCCCAACCCCAGTGCAGGGTCCGTATGGGCTTGGAAAGTCTTGAAAAGTCTTGAACTTCATTTGCCCCAAATTTACCAAGGCCTTGAAAAGCCTTGAATTCAACCTATTTTGTGTAATTAATTTAGAAAAGCCCTGAATTCCATTATACTGTCCCCACTGATCTAAATTAGTCTGAAGTCATTCATGATTGTTGTTTTTTCCGGAATTCCAAATGAAAATAGTCTTGAATTCCTATCAAAAACATCCTTGAAAAGCATTGAAATAGCCTGGAATTCCATATCTTCACATGTGTATGGATCCTGGCGATGCCATGGTGCAGGCCTTCATGGCATCGATCACATTAGTAAGAATTTACGCAAATATTCTATATAATGCAGTTGCATGTTTATTAATATGCATACCATTCAAGCGCAGTTAGGGCTCGACAGTAGCAAGATTAACTATAGTGATGTGCAAGGCCGTCTTAGGAATATTTTAGCCCATCCTTCTTCAGGTCAAACACATAGCAGTTGAGTTCATGAACCCTTCCGTCTGTCTGACCTATGTCTTCATACCATGAAGATATCCGCCTAGTGATGCCGTGTTGACACCAGTTATTTCACCCTTAACTGGGAGACACGTGGAGGGCGGGAGTGCCTACCTTTCCATATAGGTCCAAAGGACTTACCCTACCACTTCCCTAACTGATTACAAAGTCATCTACGGTGCCCCAACTACCCTCGTGGTTAAGGGATTGATGAATGATGAATGAAATGAAATGTAAAATCGCATCTCTGTGTAAAATAAGCCAGTCTGCGTGATAAATTGTCTGTCTTTTATAGTACGCACCCAATGTGCAATGTTAAAGTTGCATAGTCCGATGAAGCATCAAATTTTCAAACCCGAAGTAATTATCTACAATTGATTCTACATATCTAACTTAGATACTGATACACTTATTAAGCATTTGTTGTCCCATAGAAGGGAATATTGAGGTAATTTAATAGAACTTTTTACTGCTAAAATCTATGGTGTCGAGTTTTGGCATACTTGCCAACGATCAATTCAATATATTGATCTCAGAAAAATGACAGAAACCAACGTTCGCACACTCTTGGAAAGCCCTTGAATTTGAAGGTGTCTCTTGAAAAGGCCTTAAGTTTGAAAATAACCTGAAAAGGCCTTGACAATTGACCAAATGCCGAAAGAAACCCTTGAATATTTTGAATGTTTGGGGAGTAGACAGGGCACATTTGATTGGCAACAGTGTTTTGAATGTCAAGGTGTGTGACTTATTAACTAATCTAGGACAATTGTTAAGTATAATGAAGATGTTAATTCCCTAGTTGCTTCTTTTGCTTGATAAAAATAGCATACAGAACCCTGGTGAAGTAAGAATATAAACAGTTGACATGTATATAATTATTATAATGTCATATTTTTGTCTCATTAAAAAATGAATTTCTTACCTGAAAAGGCCATAAAAAGGCCTCAAATTTGGTTGCTGAATTGTATGAACCATGGGAAGTCAAAACCATTCACCTGTGAAACTTTAATGTCTACACTTCAGACGCCCGACTCGGCAGGACGAACGCCATTCCCCTGGCACTGTAACGTGGATTCTGCTAAGGCGTTTGTACGGAGCGACCTGTTCATTACGCATCCCGTCATGCGCGAACTATCCAGTCACTTCATAATGAAGTAGGACTGAGTGACAAAGCTCATTACACTTTAAGAAAAATTGATATATTTGAGTTGAGTTGAGTTTTATTTAACCCCAAAGGTCACTTTATGGCTTCCCCAAGGGGTGATCTTCCAGACCTAGCAACCAATGTTGCACTAAATTAAAGTTCATACTTAAGGGCGCATTCCATATATGCGTAATGCATAATGCGTTATGCGTTATGCGAATGCCATCATTCCATACACGCGTAATGCGTAATGCGTTATGCGGCACACGACTGGCTATATTTAAAAAATAAAAATAAACAATTATTCTCCATACTGCTCTGTATATGACCAAATATTGCATTTATATCTATGTAACTTTTTGTACGTCACATGGGGGTTCCTACCTTTATTATAGCCAAATTATAGATAAGTATTCATATTTCTGTGCATATGGTAGCATTTTTAGGTCTCCCCTAACCTTATGTCTCCCTGTGCCCAGCTCACCATGTGTTTCCAATTAGCACCCCTCTGTGAGACTGTTCCTTAATGGTCAGTTGCCTCTCCTGGTGTTAAACTAATGGACACATCAGACTCAGATTTCTATTCCCACCACCTTTACGCATTACGCATTACGCACCGATCGCTACATGGACCGATCGGGATAATGGATTTCTTTCGCATTCGCATTCCCATTACGCATTACGCGTCTATGGAATGTAGCTCATAGGTTTCAAGGCGTTTCGATTTTTTGTCGCATTCGCATTCGCATTCGCATTACGCGTATATGGAATGCGCCCTTTATAGTTATATAAAATACATCATTGCAACAAGTCTGAAATTCAAATGTTTCACCTGGAATCAGATAGGTCCGTGTATGTATACATATATGTAATCAATTCACATGCATATATACATGATATAGCCACAGGACAAGTGATGTTAAAGTTATACAATAGTGACTCAATGAATGGCCTTGACCCAATTTGTTCCTATTTTAGGAGACACTCATTGCTGTAATTTTCATACTTATGCAAGACATACTGTTAAAATAATTCAGCAATAATTAGTAAATGTTTACTATGTTCAAATAATTCAGCAATAATTAGTAAATGTTTACTATGCTTCTGTTTTAGCACATTAATGTCACAGGTTCATGCTGTTTGTATTGTTGTGTTTAATGCCTTTTGTTAACGATAATGTTAAATTGGGTACTTTCACAATGCAGAACAGGCTGACGAATTTAATTGGCATTAGATTCCTGATCAGTGTGTTATGCAGTCCGAACATAGTCCGTGCATAAAATAATATAAAAAAGAGCGGATCTTTAAAAGTCTTAAATTGATCAGTCAATTTTCAAATACTTGAAAAGTCTTAAATATGGTCTTAAAGACGGTCTTAAAAAGGTCTTAAATTGGATTTGGCAACTATAATATTGCGAGATGCATGTGACTTCTCACCTATACATTTTCAAATAAAAGATCAAGAATTCAAGCCTGTAGGAGACCTGTTATATCACAGACTAGACTGGCCAGCAAAGTGATCATCCACATAAAGATCGATAGATTGCATAACCTTACTCATTTCTGTTAATATTTAATTAAATATGTACGTTACATTTGCAACGAAAATAGGTCTTAATCTATATGAAAATTTGTATTAAGAAGTCTTAAAAAGGTCTTAAATGTGATTGGATGATAGGAACCCTGAATATGTAATATATATATCTATTACATATATATATATATGTATATATATATATATATATATATTTTACCTCGGTATACAGCCTCAGGCTAGCCTCAGGCTAGGGAGAGGGAAGCACATCCGGTCCAGCAATTAGCATAAATAACTCACGACCGGAGGACGCTCGTGAGTTGCTCCAGTTGGATTTATCTACAACAAGCTAATAACTGTAAGTAATCGTGATTATTTTGGTTAAGCTTGTTTATGATGCAATATAGCATCTAGATTGGAAAGTTCAGAACTTTCGTACGTCCAATTTGGACAAGATTAGCATTTCAAATGTTGAATCGGATAGAACAAAGGATTCCTTTGTGTTTTTCCATGTTTCTATCAACCCGCTTTGATACGGGTAGAGATGTTGGCACGGTCACATCTCCTGTGGAGATTCCTTCGGACCCTAATAGAGGGTGTTGTTGGGGATGATCCTGGGTTTCTTTTATAGATTCCCCTTTTGATTGAGGCGTTTCTCCGAGTTTCGTAGCATTTTCTCCAATTTGCTGGCGCTGAAGCCGCGGGTGGGAGAAGTGTACGCGACAGAGAGATGGGAGGTTCTAGAAACCTACCCCACGTATGGTTGGTTTCGATACCTAAAAACCTACGATAAACTTAGCTTACCACGCCTGTACTGAGAACGGTGTAAATACGTTACTCACTACCACATAGATCCTCAACCCAGGTACACCTGGCGTCACTTCGGTGTTCAGTTGAGTTGATTCCGGTTTAATAAGTACCCTTTTTGGGTTACAGACTACCGATGGCTACAAAGCGAAACAAACCGCCGCCTGCTGCTGCGGAGGGACGCGTGCCTACCGGCTACGATACGTCACCTGATCGGACAGCTCCCCCGTCTCCACAGCCGGGGGCCGACGTACTCTCTGATAGGGAGAGTGATGACGGAGTGCTCTACCCGGGGACCTAACACAGCAGGTCAACCGGTTGGTAGAGCAGAAAATGAAAGAACTCCAGAGTAAAGACCCACTGCAACAATTCCCACCGGTTGATTCCGATTGGGACGACATCTCTGATTTTGAAGAGACAGACTCGGCGATAGAAGTCCCGCGCCCTAAGACTAGGAAGCGCAAGCGCCCGGTGAGTTTGTCAGGTGATGAATTCACCAAAGCCACAAAGGGCAAGAAGGTCAAGAAACCTAAGAAGAAGAGTAAGAAGAAGAAGAAAGACTCTTCTTCAGATTCTTCGTCCGACTCATCTTCCACTGAGTCGGACTCTGACACTGAAAGGGCGGGCATTTATGCCAAGATTGGCGGCAAGGTCCGTAAGCGGTGCCCGCTCCAAAAAGCCAAGAAAGTCAAGACCACTACCATGATGCGTGAGACCATCAAAGGTCATTTCAACACGTTCAAGCCGGCAGAAGTGATAAACAAGATAAAGGAACAAATTTCTGGCATTAAAGGGATCCCGGACAGTGTAGTGAAAGAGATGGACGGTGGTATTCACCTTAACGAAGAAAAGAAAAGATTTGAAGCCGCGCTTTTCACAGTCCATAAGGCAGTGTTAGGTGTCTTAGCTACGGTCATCCCTGTCGCTAACCGTATGGAGACCGAGAATAAGTTCTCCTCACTTGCCAGAGGCATGGATAAAGGCATGGCCTTACTCACAGCTGCCAGTAACTTTTTGAGTTACAGAAGATATGAGAATGTATTTAAGGCAGTTACCACCCAGGCCGGAAAGGAAGTGGCCAGATCCAAAAGAGTCACAGACAACGATGGCAAAGAGTACACACTCTTTCTGCCCCCCAAGCCCATAAAAGGCATACCCTTAGATAAGGGTAAGATGTTCGGTGGACAACTTCCTTACCTCTTCAAAGAAGTCGAGGCTGAGTCAAAAAGTGGCCGCAACCTGGAACCAGCCAGGAAAGCAGACACCTCCCGTTTTCGTCGACCACGAGGGGATTTTCGTCCCCGACGCGGAGCCAGAGCTGGCAGGTCCGGCCCCTCCTACGGCTATGTGCCACGAGGCAGAGGTCGGGGGGACAGACAAGGCTGGAACGAAGGCAACCGCCCGTTCCGGAAGGAGTTTGCCCCAAAGCAACCCTTCCCACGCCCAGGCAGCAAGTAAATATGGCTACTCAAACAACTGCGTTAACAGACATGGTGGCCGAATCTACACAAACAGATGTAAGAAACCTTTGTGCAGGAAACATATTTAACTGTTTCCCTACTTGGTGCGAAATTACTAGTGATGTTAACATTTTAGACATAGTAACTGGTGTTAAAATTCCCTTTATTGAAGTCCCAGTACAACAGCGAGTACCTTTCCCGTATAGGTTTAATGATGTAGAAAAACAAGCGTTATCTGAACAAGTCTCTCTTTTTCAGTCAAAAGGCATTATTGAGGAGGTGCTTCACACTCCAGGAGAATTCATTTCTAATATTTTTTCCAGACCTAAGCCTAATGGAGATATTCGGATGATTTTAGGTTTAACTAAGTTAAATGATCTTGTAGAATATCAACATTTTAAAATGTTTTCCCTTGACACTGCCAGGGACTTAGTTACACCTGACGCATGGATGGCCAGTGTAGATTTACAAGATGCTTATTATACAGTTCCGATTTTTAAAGAACACCAAAAATTCTTAAGATTCATTTGGAATGATACACTTTTCCAATTTATGTGTATGCCAAATGGGTTGGCGTGTGCCCCACGTCTTTTTACAAAACTACTGAGACCAATTTTCTCGGCCATGGCTAAGAAGGGTCATACTATGTTCCCTTATATCGATGATTCTTTCATTGTTTCACAATCGTTTAATGACTGTCAACAAGCCGTTGATGACCTATGTTCTCTTTTGACAAAGCTAGGTTTTTACTTAAATCATAAGAAGTCGGTTTTTCTGCCGACTACCAAACTTAAATGTTTGGGGTTTATTATTGATACGCATTTAATGACTGTTTCACTTCCTGATAACAAACTTATAAAGTTTCACGATACAGCGACCCGCTTAGTGGCCTTAAATAGGCCAAAGATAAGACAGGTCGCCGTACTAGTTGGCATACTGATAGCATATGCCCCGGCTATTCTATATGGCAAGGCACACATAAAGTCTTTGGAAATAGATAAGAATTTAGGCTTAGCTCGCACAAAAGGTAATTTCGAAAGGAAAATGTTTATTTCGGAAGATGGAATGAATGATATTAACTGGTGGTTTAATAATATTCAAAATTCTCCTAACCCCATACGGATGAATGAACCCAACACAGTAGTTACTACTGATGCTTCACTAGAAGGTTGGGGAGCACATTGCAATACAGTGGCAACAGGGGGACGATGGTTGCAAGATGAGAAATCAGACCATATTAATGTCTTGGAATTACGGGCCATTTACTTAGGCCTTGCTAGCCTTGTTAAGGTACCACGTAAACACGTTCGTATTTTAACGGACAATACGACCGCAATGGCGTATGTACGGAATATGGGTGGGACAAAGTCCAAACCATGCAATGAAATAGCAAGACAAATTTGGGATTGGGCCCAACTAAATAAAGTTTGGTTAACGGTAGCATATATCCCAGGCACACAAAATACATTAGCTGATCATAAAAGCAGGAATTTCCATGACCATTTAGAATGGTCCCTTAATCCACGAATATTTAACACAGTGTGTCAGAAATGGGGCCAACCTGAAGTTGATTTGTTTGCTTCACGTAATAATTTTAAACTTGACAAATATGTGTCATGGCATCCAGAGCCAGATGCCTGGCAAATTGATGCATTTTCTTTGACATGGGGGAATAAGTTTTACTATATTTTCCCTCCATTCAGCATGATCAGCCGAGTAACCCGAAAAATAAAGATGGAGAAAGCACATGCAATATTAATCGTTCCCGACTGGGACACACAGCCTTGGCTACCGGGCATAGTGGCGACCGCCACAGATTGCCTCCGATTCCGAAGATCACCAGGGAATCTGACACACCAAGGCCCTCTAAAGCAACGAGGGGACGTGTCCACGACGCCGTTGCTGGCATTCCTTTTTTAAATAAATATTTGGAACAATTTGGTTTAGACAAAATTACACAGCAGAGAATTGTTTCCCATGCTTGGCGTAAAGGCACTGTTAAAATGTATACTACATATTTGAAAAAGTGGGGCGTTCATTGCCTAATCAAGAAGGTCAAACCCATGAAGCCCACCATTTCCCAGGTCGGCAGATTTCTACGCATGTTAGAAGACGACGGGTTGGGGTTTGGATCAATTAATGCTGCTCGGTGTGCTTTGTCCATTATCCTTCAAGGATAAATAATGAAACGATAGGAAAACACCATGTTATTCATTGGATTCTGAGATCAATCTATGAAAGAAATCCACCCAAACCGAAGTATAGTCGGTTTTGGGATGTGTCGATTGTTTTTGATCTCCTTAAACAATGGCCTCATAACAGGCTTTTAGATCTCAGAAAATTAGGATTTAAGGTAGCACTGCTTTTATTGTTAGTAACGGGACATAGAGGACAGACTATTGTCGCCCTGTCACTAGATGGCCTAGAAATTGATAAGAAAGAGGCCACATTTGATTGATCAAAACTGTTAAAATCAAACAGATTAGGAGACCCATTGTCTACAATTAATGTTACTAGTTTCACAGAAGACCCAAAGCTTTGTGTAGTTTCAGCCATTAGGGCTTATATATCCAAGACCAAGGACTTGAGAACTTCAAGACAGTTATTAGTAAGCTTTATTAAGCCACACAAGGGCATTTCGCGAGATACACTGGCTCGATGGACAATTACGATGTTGAAACTGGCAGGCATAGATACGGACAAATATGCCTCACACTCAACACGAGGTGCTATGGTTTCCAAAGCGCGACTGCTGGGCATTTCCGTTAAACGGATCCTAGCACACGCAGGATGGAAAACAGCACGATCGTTTGCAACGCACTATAACAAACGATTGGAAAAGTCGAGTACACTGGCCCGACAGCTACTGAAAGACTAGATCGGCAAGAGGTGAGAATACACTTTGTTTTCGCCAATTATCTTGTCGATTGATGATAAATGTATGTTAAAATGGTTATTAATACTTAACATGAGATACAGGATAAAAGATTTTACGTAAACCTCTCCCCAGCCTGAGGCTAGCCTGAGGCTGTATACCGAGGTAAAATAGATTAGTTAGACGAATCTTACCTGGGTATAGATGATGGATAACTGTTGTTTTACCGAGGTATAAGCCTCGGATAGACGTGGGCTAGGGCCCACCCACCACACCCTGCCACGTCTATTCCTTTGCTTATGCCAGGAAAACTTCACAGTTGTAATACCATTGTCATTTTATTATTATTGTTAGATTGTTATTAGATCATTTATCCTGAATAAGTAGGTAAAGATTGCTGGACCGGATGTGCTTCCCTCTCCCTAGCCCACGTCTATCCGAGGCTTATACCTCGGTAAAACAACAGTTATCCATCATCTATACCCAGGTAAGATTCGTCTAACTAATCTATATATATATATCATATGTGTGTGTGTGTAATATATTTTTTAGTTTGGTAAAGTTGCTGCTTTAATCGATCTATGCAGCTTTAATCTCAATGTATCCCCAAGGTCAAACTCCATTATCTTCACATGATGTTATATCCTGTTCTCAGATACGGTGGTCCGTCCGATCTCATTGACTTCCCGTCGGACACCTTGCCGGTCACCATGCAGGAGTTCCAAAAGCACGTCAGCTTGTCGAGTGGTAAAGTTGCCAACATCCTGAAGAAATACTGGCTGAAGGATGCCTGCGCCATCATATCCGACCACCAGGATGCTATTGAGAATCTCATGCCATCGGATGACCCGGTAGCAGCACATCTAACTTACAAGTTACATGCTTAAAATTGACGTTTCCAATTAAATATTATGTATATTTGTACCTGTCTTCAAAATCAAATGGACAACTCTGCATCCAGGCCAATATTGTTATGACATAGCATGTGTCCTGTCATCAAAGGGACTGTCACCTGCGATAAATTCAGTTTATACAGTAAAACCTCTCTAAACGACCACCTCCACTGGTCGACCACTCCCCTATATCGATCGCTTTATTTGGGTCGCAAACGATTGCCAACACAATACCATTGTAATGATGAAAAAAAAAACCCACCTAAACTGACCACCTCCCTAAATGGACCATCTAAAGTCAGTCCCAGGGTCGGTCAATTTAGAAAGATTTGACTGTGTATTGAAATATTATTCACACGTGACGGTATTGCTGATCATTGAGGGCACTGAAAACATACTACAGAAAAAGTTACCAGAAGATGTAAGAAAACGTGCATCTCTTGACAAATTTTAATGTATTCTCAAGACACCTGTTTAAGGTAGCTAAATTTAAAAAATGTAAATCAAAATATATCTATCATTCAACTATTTTAACCCAGGTGTAAATAATAATAGTAATAATAATCATCACCGCCGCTGCCACCACCACCACCACCACCACCACCACCGCCACCGCCACCCACCACCCACCACCGCCATTACCACCACCACCACCACCACCACCACCAACAACAACAACAACAACAACACTATCACCTGAACACCACCACCACCGCTACGACCAACAACAACACTAAGAGAATTAGAGAAACTCAGAACCATCGGACTATGCCACTTTACGTTGACCTTGACCTGACTTTCACCTCTAGGAGAGTCGGATGCTGCGGATGGAAAGGTTCTTCTGCTGTGTAGCATCCCTCATGTCGAACCTCCTCCGGGGGTTCATGGGGGATTGTATAAATGACCTGGTAGTTCTAGTAGAGAAGTACATTGACGGCAACAAGTACACAGGAACCTACGACATATTCAATGGTCTAGCCCTGCCCGTCAAACCCATTCTCATCAAAACTTTCATGGTACGTGTTTTTTTTAAAGAAACAATTAGGTAATGGGGGAACACATGCAAATCTAAATATAGATGATGAAAGGGACTGTAACCGTGGGTCCTACATTTATTATTTATTATTCATTTTAAATATAAATAATAATTTCCATTTTAAATGAAGGTGAATGTACAGTACAAAAAGTGTGCAACTGTATGCAAAAGTGCATGACAAATAATGTTATCGTTTATTGTGATAAATAATATCTAGGCCTGCAAATTATTAAATATGATTTATTTCAGTTCTTTGTCATATTAATTACTTAAATGATATACACAAAATGTATACTCGTCGCAACTTAGCCTGGTGTTTGGCATACTACGATAGGGCAAGGACTGGTTAGCTAAGTATGAAGATAATGTGACTGAGTGGGAAATTGGGTAATAATAGTGCCGGCGGCCTGATCTCCAACTGGATCAGCGCTGTAAAGTCACCATGAGTGCACACTATCACTAGACTGTACCCGTCCTGATATGCCCTTAGATGTTGTCAGGACATAAAACCCCAACAAACAATAGCATGCTGGTACAATCCGGAAAAATGGTGTAGTGTACATGCCAGGTGTATTATACATGTGGACACATCACATTGCGTATGTTGGCTCTAACATGCCTAATTCTCAAACGAGGCAAGCTGACCTGTTTCTGACCCATGTGACATGAACACGCCCACCCGTCACTTCCACATGCGCTGCCATCTGAGTCCAGGGGGGAGGGGGGGGGGGATTGAGCCCCCCGGTTCTTTCACTCACCTCATTGGCATCATGGACTGCCTGTTCTGATCACCAGCCCCAGTCAGCTTCTGAACTGTTATATCGAGATGTGTCTCCCACCAGCTCTTGTACCTAATAAATGTATTGATTTACTGTTAAGCTCATTATGACAGGTCCCCATCACCGTGGTCACGTTGCTCTAATCCAATTAATACCATGCCCAAGTCATCTACCGTCACGTAATCGCTTACTGCTCAACCCGTGTGGTTATGATTTATTTTTTAATATAAATATTACTTGAATATAACTCAGGAGTCCTTGTTTGTCTGAGTGCACGTGACGTCATCACTCGGCGGTTAGCCATCTTGGATTACACTTAATACCACCTATGGCACCCCCTGTCTTATACCAAGAACACTATGGCCACCACTGGGCCTACCTATAATCAGGGCTGCCAAAGTATGTGGCGCCACCTAGTGGGTACTGCCCGAACCTTTCTAATTCTTTGACAGAGCATCCAAAGTGTCAACATACTGCACTTTAGCAATGATGTGAGGCTACATGATTTAAAAAATGCTTCCCCTCCATCAAAAAACCTTTTCCCCCCAACCTTTGAGGCCAAACTGCTCAAAACAGTGACAAATAAACCAACAAATCGGTAAATAAACACAATGTAAGCACTTCCAAGCCTTGCACATGTAATCCAATATGGCCACCGGAAGTTGCCTCGTGACGTCATTACACCCCCTCTATACAGAGGAAGTAAACACAGAGCGGTCAGTGTGTGTGTGGTCCCTGCTACCCGCACCCAGGGGTGGGTGGGGATTAATATAGTAGCTAATTAAGGACTGTGGTTGGTCAGAGTCAGCATACTGTACCTGAGATGTAGAGGGGCTTAACTAAGGGACCTAGGTTGATTGGTTGTTTTACGTCCTGGCAACATCTAAGATCATATCAGGATGGGTACCGACTTGTGACAGTGCGCACTCATGGCGACTTTATAGTGCTGCCCCTCTGGGTGACCAGGCCGACATCACCAAGACCTAACTATCCTGACACTGAGCCAACCAGTCCTTGCACTATCCTAATAATGCTGAGCGCCTGGCTAGGAAGCGACAAGTATACATTTTTTTAAGTCATCGGTTTGACTCGACCAGTGTTCGAACCCGTGGGGTCTAATCTCACGATCTACCAAAACGGGAGATGGACGCTCAAGTCATTCGGCCATCCTGTCTGGTCACGGGGCCTAGTGGGTGTGGGATGGAGCGGGTGGGGGGTGGTGGGGGGCTGGTGAATACATATACAGGAAGTGGTATTTTATCTAATGTAAAATATTTGCTAGGACAATTTCACTGCAATCCACATTAGAAATGGATGTATGGCAATAATCCTACAAAGTTTAGTTGTCAGGAACCATGGCCTTTATGTGCTCAAGCAACCTCAAAGGGTTGGACTTATAGTGAAGGATAGAGCTACGAGGCAAGCAAACCCAACTTCCTGCCATCTACACACATTAGGTACGTTCCCACAGACCCGCAGGCACTAACTCGGAAGACTTGTGTTATCATGATCGAATATGACTACTTATTTTGTATATACAGTAAAACCTATTTAACTGACCACCTCCACTGATCGACCACTCCCCTATATCGATCGCTTTATTTCGGTCCCAAACGATCACCCATACAATGCCACTGTAACAATAACAAAAAACTCCCTAAACCGACCACCTCCCTCATTGGACCATTTCAAGTTGGTCCCATAGTTGGTCGACTTAGAGAGGTTTTACTGTATCTTTTAAACCATATTTACAAAAAAATAGGTGCGAGATATGGAGATCCGCGAGATAATCTTCTCGCCAAATTTCGACATGGTGTGTGAGTTGTTCAACGACATAATCGACCAGATGCTTCAGAGCGTCAGCAAACTGCCCATCGTGAACAACATGCTCTTCAGACCGGTGAAGGAGCCTGAACAGAAGTTTATCGACGCGATGACGCCATCTGAGGATCTTGTGATCCGCGCAAAGAATCGCATTAAGGCGGTGGTTGAAGCCAACAGCCACGGGCTGAAGAGGTAAGTGAAGAGGTGTGTGTGTGTGTGTGTGTGCAGATGGGAGGTACTACCCCTATCATTGCTATCAAACTGCTAACGCTAATTATGTATTACACCACCATAATATTATTTATTTGTTAAAAATACTACATTTTAATTATTTCTTTTGTATAAATATTTTATTTCCTGATTAGGAATATTTAAATTGAAATAAAAGAGGCATAGACTAATTTCTTTTCCATATCTGTTATTGTCACAACTGGTTTCGTTTGCTTGAAAGCAGTACTGGTTTAACCCATTAAGGCCGGAAGTGCCCAAGTGCGCCTGTTTCACAGTCTAACGTCCAGGAGTGCCCGAATGCGCCCGCAATCGGGTTCTGTATTTCTGATATGAGCTACACATTTTCAGGAAAAGATTTTTAGACATGCAATTCAACTAGAGTTATGTAACAATTCGGTCAGGACTCCCGAGACTTAACAACTGAAATATCTTTAGGGCTGATGGGGTTAATTTACAACACAAACAAGGGACTGCGTGACATTGGCTTTATTCAAAGATAGTCATCGGTATAAGGGGCAATGGTCAATCAACAAGTCGGGTCAATCAATCAAATGATGAACAATCAATCAATGAAGTCAATATCAGGAAATCAGGCTCTCAACCCTATCGAGGTGTTTTTGTTCTTGTGGGGATGGGTGGGCGGCCAAGTAAGCTGGTAGTTGTTGTCGGTCCGGTGTCTGGAGGCGATGTGGTGTATTCCAGGACCTGGCGGCCCGTCGTCGACCGGAAGTGACGTCAGATCTCGTGTGGCGAGATTGGTTCCATGGAGGTCGGGCAAGGGGCGTCGGGTTTGAAACCCAGGTGGCGCCACCGCAGGAGCAGTCCCTGGTTCGCGGGCAAATTACCCATGTTGACGAACCAACATTAACAATTTACAACACAAACAAGGGACTGCATGACATGGGCTTTATTCAAAGATAGTCATCGGTATAAGGGGCAATGGTCAATCAACAAGTCGGGTGAATCAATCCAAAGAAGAACAATCAATCAATGAAGTCAGTATCAGGAAATCAGGCTCTCAACCAGGTGAGTGGAGAGTGCCTGGTTTGCTGTGGAGAACGCCTCCCGGGAAACGTAGGTATGTACAGCTGTGGAACGCCAATGGCCGAGCTGCCGGACATCGTCGACTTGGGCGCTGGCATGGGCGCAGCGCCAGAAGCTGTGTAGGGTGAAGGACGTCAGATCGGGATGTCGGATGGCGGCGAGCGCGGCCCGGAGAGCGGATGTCAGGGTGATTGCGGTGAGGGGCGCTCCGCCCGGAAGTAGGAAGGCCGGCGCTTCCGGCGTCATGGTGGTCGAGTTCTTGTAGGCGTGCCAGGCGCGGACGGGGCAGCAGCGGGATCCGCGGAGGGGGCGGATGGTGATCTTGAAGGCGTCAGATGTCGATCTGGTGGTTTTGGTTGAGTGGACGTGGATCCTGAGCCCACTTCCGGTGTCGACGATGTCGCCGCCTGTGATTGTGTGTCCCGGGTCATGAGACTGACCCGTGACTAGGAGGTTCCCCTGGCGCAGGAGGGTGAAGAAGCCCATGAGGAGCGCGGCTGAGAGGACCTCGGCGGTAGAGCCGGCTGACCGGTAGTAGCGGACCGCTTCGTCGATGAGTGCGACCATTAGTGGTGGGGCCTGTCGAGGGACGTTGAGTGACGATCGGGCCACCCCCCTCTTCACGACCGAGTACCTGTCGAATGCTGCTGGGGAGCCCCCCCCACCCCCCCATGATTCAAACCCAGGTTGGAGCCCCGCTGATGTAGTTGGAGACTGTGGCGGGGGAGCTGAGCTCGTCGTTCACTGAGGCGACATCACGTTGAACAGGTTGGGGCGCCGGGGGTCGTAGCGGTGGTGGTGGGCGTGCTTGAGGTATCGGGCTAGCTGGCGCCCCCTTGTTCCGCCACGTACCTGGCGCAGGTCCAGCCGTGAAGAGGGCTGTGATCTGGTGGTGTTCGTCGTTGTCATTGATACATTGGAAGAGAAAGGCAAATGTTTATTATCATCCCAGGTTATATGGCATTTTGAGCGAGGGCGTTGGTGTGGCGGACTCGGATCCGTTGGAGGCTGAGGTTCTCGCACATTCATTCGGCCCTCTTCTGGCCGGCTGGGTCGAATGGTGCTCGGCTGAGGGCATCGGAGAAGATCACGTCCTTGGCGGGCTTGTAGACTACCTCAACCTCACAGGAGGAGATGGATGCGAACCTCCAGAGCTCTCTGGTGCACAGTATGGGGTCTCTTCCCGCACCGGTGGACAGGACTGACTGAGAGACCTGGTTGTGAGTGTTCACCAGAATGATGTAATCCTGGGGGTTGGGTGGGGAGAGAGTCTGCACTGCGAGCACAAGGTTGAGGGCCTCGAGGCAGTTGATGTGGTGACCTGCGACGAGGTACTCTAGTGGGTACTCCTCTGAGAAGTAACCTGCGCTGGAGTATGCGCCCCCGGCCAGGAGGGAGGAGTCGCAGTCGATCACCCAGTGGGTTCTCGAGGGGGTTCTTGAGTAGTACGATGCTGTTAGTGGTGGCTGTGTATTCTGTGAACCAGGCTAGGTCCCTGAGGAGATCCATGGTGACTGGGTGCTTGCTGACATGTGGGGCAGCGCGAAGGTCAGTCAGTATCCTGTTCATGAAGCGCCTTGCAGGCACGACACAGTGGGCTACGTGCTGTAGTCATCCGACTATGCGCTGGAGGTGCTGTTGTGCGATCTTCAGGTCCGGTTTTGTATCGCGGCATTCCGCGATGATGTCGGCCAGCTTGTCCTTGGGAATCTTCACCGTCATCTGCTGGGTGCAGACCTCGTACCCGAGTCACTCCAGCCTGTGGGTGGGCGGGGTGCATTTTGCTGGGGACAGTGCTAGTCCGAGGTCATTTTCTATCTCCAGCATGTCGGTGTAGGCTGCTACTGCTTCCTGTTTTGTAGCTGCTACCCCGATGAAGTCGTCAAGGTATCAGAGGGTGAAGTGTCCCCGTCGACGCAGGAGGTAGACCACCGCATTGGTCGTTCGGGTGCAGGCCATGGAAGAGGTCCTGCACCCAAATGCTGGCGCGATGTCGAAGTATACTTCTTTGTCTATGGTGATACCCATGAGTGGTACCGAGAGTGGGCATGCCTGGAGCTGACAATAGGCTCGGGCCAGGTCTGCAGACCAAATGTAGCAGTCCTGGCCGAGCCTGGTCACCACGCTGGCCATGTCCTTGATTCCGGGAATGTAGGTGGTGGGCCTTACTTGGAAGTAGCCCTTCCTGATCCTGGCGTTGATGCTGGGGACTCTTGGGAAGCTGAGGTCCATGATGACCCGCCTCTCGTCGGTGCCTTTTTTTGAGCGAGTCATCATGGGGCTGGTCTATGCCCAAGAGGTAAATGGGGAGGAGTCGAACGGTCCGAGTAGCATGCCGTGCTCAATCTCCTTATCCACATACTTCCGGATCCACTGGAAGTGGTCCGGATCCTCAGTGTGATTGGTGGTGACTGGTACTGGAGGCTCGTTGGCGGTGTAGTCGGCTGGCCAGCCAAACTCCAGGAAGTCCACCGGTTGTTGGTTGTGGTAATCCTGGAATAAGGCCCCCAGCGTGGGATGTTCACGGCAGATGGGACCGGTATCCGAGACGCTATGTGGTTTGGAAGACCAGTCTTCCTGACTTGTTGGTAGATGTGCAGATATGCCTTGTTGCGCCAGGCGTCGGGGACCGCCGACGGCCATTTGCAGATGAGGGTGCGCCTGTAGGTGAGAGGTGTGTGCGGCGCATCGTATGTTGGGCCTGGTTGTTTGGCTGGGTATGCGGTGACGTCGTCCACGTTGTCTGAAGCTCCGGCACGAGTGTCGGCTGTGAGGAGGGCGTCTGGTTGCTCGCTGCTGTCGTCTTCAGTGTGTGTAGGTGTAGGGTTGGGAGGTGGGAGGGTGGGACGCACGCGCGCCACCAACCCATCACTACCACCACACACCACCACCACCCCCCCTGGCGCCGTGCGCCGCCCCCTCTCCTCTCGCCACTGTAGGCTCCCCCGGAAGTGACACCTTGGTCGGCGGCAGCTGTTGGCGGACTGGGTTCGGGTGCGGCGGTGGCAGGACGCATGAAGGTGAAGACTCTCTTGCTTCCTCTTGATGTGGTTGTGGTGTCGCGTTTGGTTTCGCCTGGTTGTGTTGCGGTTCCGCTGTCAGCGAGCACTGGGGCTTCAGCTGTTGTGACATCTGAGGGGGTGGCTTCCGCTCCGTGGGCTGAGGTGGTGGCCCGGGGTGAATTAGCGCTTGCTGCGAGGTGGCTCCTGTGGGTAGAGGTGTAAGGGGCAGCGTTGTCGTCTTGGCTCATCCCGCCTGATGTTGGTACAGGGGCTGGGTTTTCGTCGTGTTGTGGCGGCTCAAATTTGTTCACATCCGAGGGGTTGTCGCGGGGTGAGAGGATTAGCGCCGGGCCCGGGTGGGGCTTAGCGCTCGCCTCACCGCCGGTGGTGTGATTTGAGCGTTCAACGCCGTCGCGCGTTGGGGGCTCCTGGCGGGCGGAGTTGGCGCTTCCAGCGTCGCCTTTGCAGGCTGCTTTGAAGTGTCCGGCGACGTCGGCGTCTTTGTGGTCGGAGTCGTTCCTGATTCGGAGATCTGAAGGAGATTTATGGTGGCCGTTGGCTTGGTGTTCCTCGTGTGTAGGTGGTTAGTGTTTGGCGGATTTTACGGCTCTGGCCGAACCGTTCGACGAAAATCCGCCTTCTCGTTGTTGTCTGCTGTGTCAGCCTTGGCTTTTTGTCGAGCTGGCGTTTTTTGTTATTACAATCGGTTCCTTTGTGATTGTTCGCCCGGTGGTATTTGTTCACGCACCATGCGCAAACGTGGGTGAGCCATTCACTTCCAGTGCTGTGCGATGCCGTGAAGCCGGTGTAGCAGGTAATTGCAAACCTTGTAAATTGCAAACCCCCACTTGTGATCTCCTAGGAAATCGCAAACCCCCATACCATATATGGGCATGGGTGTTTGTGATTTAATTTCATGCCTGTCACATCAAGGGCCATATTCACTGCAATCACTCACAAGAAAGGAACAGGTCAATTTTTATCAAAGATAGTAGACTATATCATTAAGAAAAGCCAGTACAACTATTTGTATCATTATCCTACATGATGCTGAAGTAAATAAAGGCCAGGGGACTAGGCTACCATTTTCAGTGCATGTGCGGTCGGAATTACGAACTGGACTATTGCAAAGATGTTTTCATTAGGATTAATCCATCTTGATCCTCCTTGAATCCATTTTATCCCCCCAGATCTGGTAAAAGTTCAAAATCAAACATATAGCTGCCATGCTTGGGGTGATAAATGCTACAAAGCATGGCGGGTTTGCGATCTCCAGGGGGGTTTGTAATTTCCTAGGAAATCGCATACCCCGGGGTGTGCGATGTCCAGGGGTTTGTGATTTCCTGCTACACCGCAATACTGGCCTGAGTTCCATCCGTGATATGGGCGGCCGTCCATGTCTGGGGGGAGTGGTGACAGCGGCGGTTGTTGTATCGTTTTTGGGCCTGGGCACAGGCGTCACGTTGAGTGTCCTTTATGGCTGTTGCGTCCTTCCATCCTCTGGGCAGCCATCCGTCGTCGATCATGTTGAAGAGGCGCTCTGACCAGGTCAGGCACGTCTCCCAATCCCACTCGACTGCCATATTCACAATAATTTCGGAATGTTCGTTCAGGAGTTCAGCCCATGAACGCGGGACTGACAGGTCCTTAGCCATTCTGTGTATGCCATTGGCAGACAGGTATTCGTGCCAGGCACTCTCGCCAAGGCCGACATTACCCTTACGGTCCCCACGAATGACAAAGTGATGTGGTAGAAGAGGCTTCCTACCTACGCTTCTTGCCGTACGAGCCGTTGGAGTCAAGGATGTCACTGATGACCTCCCGGTTTCTGGAGTCGTCTTCGTCATATGATGAGGATAGGCGTCTATCCTTGCTGCATTGTTTTTTTTGGTGGTGCTTCTCGTCCCGGCTGCGGGTCTTTTTTGAGTCGTGGTGTCCGTTGGCCGGGCGCCATGGGCGGTGCTCCTCGGTTGAAGATGAGCGCGCTGGATTACGGTGCTTCTTGTGGCGTGAAGATGTGTGGCGTTCGCTGCGTGACATAGACGTCGATGTTGCGGACTATTCTCCGCTGAACGAGAATCTCCTCTTCTTTTTTGTAGTCTCCATGACTGACATCTTATCCAGCATCGTCTTGTTCATTTTGGCTTTTTGCGCCAGTGTGTCTGCCAATGACTGCTGTAGTAAGGTGATCTGGTGACCTGTGATGCCGGTGTCTGGAGGGGCGCTCCTCGGTTAAAGATGAGTGCGCTGGACTACGGCGGCTGTAGTGGTGCGGCGTGGCTGGGCCCGTGCTGGTGTTGGCGGGGCGACGACGGACCTGGGCCGGCCTCGCTGGCGAGGTGGAGGCTGGTGCGGCATCATTTGGGGCGGTCACGGCGTCTGGGGCGGCAGCTGCATGCTCTGCGGCGCGGCGTTGGCATTTGGCGGCGCCTGGCATGGTGGTGAACAAGCCGTGAGGCTGAGCGGCGTCTTGTGGTGTGAGTAGTAAGCTGGTAGTTGTTGTTGGTCCGGTTTGTTTATTGTTGTTTTACATCCTAGCAACATCGAAGGTCATATCAGGACGTGCACCGACTTGTGACAGTGTGCACTCATGGTGACTTTATAGTGCTGCCCAATGGGATACCAGGCCGCCAGCACCATGACCTGATTTCTCACTCCGTCACATTATCCTGACACTGAGCCAACCAGTCATTGCCCTATTCTAATAATGCCGAGTGCCTGGCTAGGAAGCAACAAGTATAAATCTTTAAGTCATTGGTTTGACTCGACCACGGTTCGGACCCACGATCCCATGGTCTACCAACACGGTATCGGTCCAGTGTCTGGAGGCGATGTGGTGTATTCCAGGGCCTGGCGGCCCGTCGTCGACTGAAAGTGACGTCAGATCTCGCGTGGTGAGATTGGTTCCGTGGAGGTCCGGTAGGACGCGTCGGGGCATTGGGTTCGAACCCAGGTGGCGCCACTGCGGAGCAGTCCTTCGTTCGTGCACAAATTACCCATGTTGATGAACCAACATGAACAATGGTATCAGTACCGTCAGGAGAGAACGACTTGCAACATGACCTTTTCACAAAAGTGAAATGAAAACATTTGACCCTTTTTGAGGACATCTGTTCTACACCACCTCATATAGTCTATTAAACCCATTTGATCAATTAACAACCTTTAACTTGTATCTAAATTCTATTCCCTTAACCACAAATTATAAAACTGTGAGCTTTTAAAATTTACAGTGTCTACTTTGGCACTCTGTAAAAGTGATTGTTGAATAAAAAAACAAAACAATATGGCCTATGCTGCCAACACGGCGTGAAGAAACCACCAATCAATCAATCATATATAGCACACACAAAAACACCCCCAAACGGTCCCATTCAGCACTGCTGGTGTAATAAACTTCAGCACAATAATCTTTTCCTTTTTTTTCTTTTGTCATTTCCGAAAACAACAACCCCCCGATACGATGGCAGCTACATGTCGGTGTACGAGCCCTACCTGTTCTTGCTGACCATCAAAACCGAGGAGAACATGGCGCGGTTCATTAAGCGCAAGCCCCCTCTGGCGGCCTTCAGGAAGGAGGTGGATCGGATGAAGAAAATAGAGACTGACATCAGCAAACTTCCCACCTACATCCCCATGAACTTCTTCGTTCTCGACCTCGCCACCATCAATACGGCATGCACATCCAATATATAGTAGTAGCACATTTAGGAATCCCCCTTCCCCATCCCATTCTTTTTTCTGTGTGTTCAAATCTATTTATTCGACAGTATTTGCCCTGAAACATGTTCTCCTTTTTTTTCTTTCTCCCTCTCTGTCTTGATTAATTATTTTTATGGTGTACTCCATGCAAGTCTATTCGTTCATCCATCAGTATTTTCCTTTGAGAATTATTATTTTAGGTCTATTATTCATTCATTAATATTTTGCATTTTGTTTTTCATGTTCGGTTCAAGTCTATTTATTCATCAATGTTTTCTATTTATTTAATATTTTTTCTTTAAGTTTGTTCATTCATCAATATTTACCATTTTATTACTTTTATTTTTGGTACATGTCTATTCATTCATCGATATTTACCTTTTTTCGATTCATTTTTTGGTTCAAGTCTATTCTTTCATCTATATTTACCATTTATCTTTGCTGTTTATTTCAAGTCTATTCATTCATAAATAATTACCATTTTCCTTTTGAAAATATCAAATTTTTAAAACTTAAAACACTTGCCTAGATTTTATCCTATTTGGTGCACTTATTAAGCATTTGGTGTGCATTAATGCTTTTCGGATTCCCGAAGATGGGGGTGGGTCGGGTCCATTGACATACGGCATCTACCAAGGGATGCTGAAACTTTTTGCAGAAAGGGCTGTCTAGATCCGTCAGAAATTTCGTCGCACTCGCTGAGGAGGGGTGGCTGCACGTATCTTGCGTTATGTGGGGCTTCCTTAGAGGAGCTCCGAGTAAGGGGGGACTGGTCGAGTGATTCAATCTATGCTTACTTGAAGACGCCTATGGCTATGAGAATGGTGAGTGATATTAGAGTGGCTACACTATTAGTGGACAGCTGACTTGAGAGGTTATGGTTTGGGGGACACTTTGAAGTGTCTGGGTATTCCGAGCCATTGGTCGATATAAAGTTGCCAATCCATTTGCCTCTCTTGCTTTCCTTTATTATTATTTGTAGCTCCTCCAATAGGGCGTATAAAGAATTATGCAAATATAGGTAGGCGTAAAATACATTATGCTTTTCTTCAAATGTTAACCAGGGGTATTACGAAATGGTCTATTGATTTCGGCACTAGGTTTTTCCTGCGAGCCTCCCCCGGCGGTGAATCGGTCCTGCGCCGGCCTATAAATACACCGTCGGCGCACCGGCCTCGCCCCACTCGCTTGTTTTTTTGCTATTATTTGTGTTACCGGTACGGGTATTCCGAGCCATTGGTCGATATAAAATTGCCAATCCATTTGCCTCTCTTGCTTTCCTTTATTATTATTTGTAGCTCCTCCTATAAGGGTGTACTAAGCTAATTTAATAGAACCCATTACTGCTGAAGCCTTTGGATTTGGGTCATTCACTGAAACTCGGCACTACATATTTGGTTTCCATGTTACAATTGTGATAATGAATTCTTTTTTTGTTGTTGGTAGCAATCAAATAATTATTGTTGCCTCGGTGTGTTAAGTATGTTAGCAATATTACATGTATTTAATCCATCCCAGAAAATTAGTGAAAATTAGGCCATAATTTCAAAATTGTGGTTGATTCGGCGGGAGGAGCCGACGCGCCACCCCATGTGGGCGTCCTGAACTATGTCACGTCTCAAAGCACAATGTGCGGCCCTCCACATTCGGCGGAGTAGCTCCTGACCAACACACTCAAAATTTCAAAACAAAGGAACCAAAGCCGTCTGCAACCGCGTCAACCAGTGAAAATATATAACCGCGTTGGCTCCTTCTGTCCGAATCATGCTTGTATGATTTTGTCCTAAATTGAAAATATGGAAATTTACAATTCGACAGCACACATTTACCCAAACTTTAAAAAAAAGTTTTTCTTGTAAGACATAATTCTAATCTTGTTCACTTAACTGTAATCAATACAATCTTGTTTGAATTTGTTGTGTATGTTAAAATGATGTTCTGGATGTGTGTTTGCTTTCCACATTACACAAGTGATATTAATGTATCGCTCAATTTGTATGAGATCAACATTAACAAGTGAAATAACTTTTTTTTGCAACTTTGACATACGCACAATATGTAAGCCATCATATTAATATGGAATCTGCTATTATTTGGACTATCTTGTGCTATTATTTTAAAGGTTTTCACTTTTGGTTTCCATTGCCACACTTTAGTGCCCAGTTTCAGAGAATGCCCCATTTATAAAGCAACATCCATCTGTGAAAGCGGTTATTTATTATTTGGTGATGCACTGCAAACAAAGAAAACAACAACAAAAACTAACAATACATGCAACATTCCACAGGATCTAATCGATCGTTCTCGGGAGCTGAACAACATTCTGATCGATCACATAGTCACAACTTCCAACGAGTTCAATCGTGACATGTGTAACGGATACCTGGACATCATGGATCACCTGACGAAAACTTTACCAACCAGCTCAGCTTTGGTCGCAGAACAACTCTATTTAGAGGAACTCCACACCAAGGAGTTGCTCGTACTCACAGTAAGGTGTTTGCTTTCTAATATATATCAAGTCTTTCACTATTGACTGTGGGGTACACTTTAAAGTTGCATAGTCCGATGGTTTTGAGTTTTAGTCATTTTTCTTCTGAGATAAACATTACATTGATTGTTATAATCTACCTTGCTTTAGTTTGAAGTAACTTTTATTTTAGATGGCTAACTTTAGAGATATTTGAAGTGCAAACATGCAAACATGATTTTGGCAAGCACGCCAAAACTGATATATTCGAGGGGTACTTGCTTCAGAGTACAGTAAAAACCTCTCTAACTGACCACCTCCACAGATAGACCACTCCCCTATATCAATCGCTTTATTTGGGTCCCAAATGATCGCCCATAAAATACCATTTAGTGATAAAAAGCTAAGCCAACCATCTCTTTAAATGGACCATTTAAAGTCGGTACAAACCGGCTGGCCCAACCCTTGATCCATAGTTCCCCAGTTGGTTCTCAGCGGGTGACAGCCAAGGTTCTACTATGCTAGTATACTACTATTACTAGTGTGGTAGAATCTTTGGTGACATCTGCACATCAGCCGGGAAGGGAAGGCTTATGGTGTTTTGGGTGTTAGCCCATTGCTACCTGAGGTAACAGTAATTAAGATGGTGGCCGGAGCCAACCTTATCATGGCGAACCACGGAGTGGTCACATGAGGGTGGGATCAAATCTCCCCTTTCTCCCATCAATCCGAAATACTACTTTTCCTGATGGGCGGCTAGGAGGAAGGGCTCCAACCATGCACCACCCGTGTCAAGTGACCTCGGGAGAAAACTGGTTTTAATGTCATCTGTTGTGCCGCAACCACCCTCGCGATTAAGGGATTGGTGATGATAATGATGATGATGATTATGACCTCAGAGACCAATTTGCCAGATATTTGCAAATGTGTAAATTGGGAAGGGGAGACTGTGGTGGCACAACGAATTGGGTTGTTCACGTGATCGAAGAGCTAGATGAAAGATTCACCCCATACTAACCCTGAGTATGGGTGAAGAACAACCCTATATTATTTGTATGCTTGAACACAATTGAACACAGTTGAGCACAACACATTTGGCATATATAGTTGGATGAGTATTTCCTCTGGCTGGTAACTCTAAAAGGCTCAAACCACCCCAAACCAGCTAGTTTCGACCTCATGCCGCGAGTATCGTAACGACCTTAAGGTCTCTGGACAATCTTTCCTAAAGTGAGGCCTTCAGATATTCAAACACTGCATCCGACTTCCAATCGCCCCTTTCTTTTATTTTGAGTATCCATGCACCACACAAATGCAGGAAGGTGGCACCACCCCTTCTCAGGCTGTGCGTTGAGAATTCCACAGGGTTCAAACCCGCCCTGGCACATAGTAACCTTAGTGATGTTAGGTAGAACGAGTATGGCATCGATACTGAACCCGCCCCTCTGGGTAGCCTGAACGCATCGGCCTGTCCCACGGCTTCGACTTCCCGGAAGTGCTCTTTAGCCCAATGCACTGCGCATAGCGCTCGGTCTGCTACATTAGACACCGGTATTAGGTGTACTCGTTCTCGGTACTGTATTGTCTTCGACTTTCTTACTCTCACCATCATACCCCATTCGTAGAATGTGAAGTCTGATCTTAACAGAGCTGCATCCGAATCCGATACATGACACTTATGTAGTAAGGCCCTGAATGGCATTGCTGCTCTTAGTGCCACTTGGCCCTTGGTGTTAAGCATCCTGCTAAACATTAACCGTAGCTGTTTAGGCAGGAGAGGCGTAGCCTGCCTTAGCATATCGCCGAGAATTCTTCTTATCCCTGCCATGCACTGTGATTAGTGTTGTCAATAGGGTCCATGCCCAGATTTTTTAAATGGTTGCTGAGTGCGCTTAGATACTGCCTGATTGAATTATAACACATGCGTCTAGCTAAAAAGGACATATACATGCAATCTGCGTAGCTGAGCATGGGTATGGTGACAGTTATTCGGCAAAGATTTCACAAAATTCAAGGTACGCTTCGATTTGGACAGATCTAGTTAGTCTAGTAGACTCGGCATAATGGGCGTCCTCGTTCCGACCAGACTCCAGCCATAGCCTGGTCCAATCTGGAATCAACAGAAGAAGACATGGCAGCACATTGCTCGTGCGACGTCAGCATCTCGTATGCGGGCGATGTTTTTATAAGGTTCCAGCCTACTTGCTGTCACATATTACATTGTCATGAGTGTTTATGTAAACCGACTGAACATCAAAGTTATGTGTAATGGACAACCAAAATATTTCTGGCTTCTTCCGGAATTAAGGGCTGCTCGAACCTGTGTGTTATCGGTCACGAAAATAACTGTCCTGTTCGCCCATAGGTGGCCCCACCTGCGAACCCCCACTAGGATAGGCCAAAGTTCCAGAACATTTATATTACCCGTTTTGCAACCCCAATATTTTGTTTTAGCGAAGTGGTGTCCCAACCACCTATCCAACACCCTAGCTTTCCTCACATCGAAAGCACCTGCTAACCAGTCTTCCCCATGCGTAGCACCGAATCCAGATAACGACGCATCACTGTATACCGAGATACATGGTTCACATGACTTAATTATATTAGCTTTCCGGTTGAATGAGCCGGCAAACTCCACCCACCACTTCAGGTCCAACCTGAACTCGTCATTGAGCCTCACCCTGTGCACACTGTTTTTTATGAATACAATCAGGTCGTATACCCACCGTGAAAAAGTCCTACTGCCGTGAATTACCTTACAACAGTGTGCAAGCACTCCTGCAAGGCTCTCCAATTCCTTTTTTGACGCTTTCCTCTTGTGTAGGAACCAATGCAGCAATTTTTGTAACTTCTTAAGTTTATTGAGTGGCAGACTCCATTCCATCAGGACTGTGTCTATGTCTATCCCCAGGAAACGTATAATCTGCCACGGACATACCAGTTTCTTGTAACTAACGTAAAACCCCAGTTTACGTAAAATTGTTACCAGTGCCCACTGGGCCTCCCTGCATTCTAGTTCTGTTCGTGCTACCACACAAATATCGTCTATAGTTAATGCAGTCTCGGTAACCTTCCCTCACCATACAGCGCACTACCATATCACTCACTTTTGAGAATACGTAGGGGCTGCTGCTCAGCCTCATGCATAAGCGGTTATCTCATAGATAAACAGTACCATCACCAAAGTGCCATATTAGGCCCTGGACGTCGGGTGAATATTCACCGCCCTATAAGCATTGCTTATGTCAACTGTTGCTAAGTAATCCCCCACCTGCAGTAATTCTGTGACCGATTTCACAGAATTATAGCAAAAGTTGGCCCGACAGCCTTGGGTATAATCATTAACACATATGCCATCCGGACTCGAGCAGTCAACGATGCCGCTGAAGTCATCATGGTCTTTGGGTACAGCGCCCAAACCATGAATACAAACACAAGGTTCATCAACGATAGTCAACAATTGGTCATCAATTTCCACTTGTAACCTCCTGTACATTGTAAAACCAACCTCTCCCTTAGTGATAGAGCCGTAGTTGGCTTTATTATAGCTGCTGTCACATGATTCATCGATAACCCTGAAACCGAAGCATGTGCCCCGCAAAACATATTCCCAGTTGGGATCAACATCCCCCCTACAAAAACATTCTGAAAACAGACGACATGGTTTTATTTGGGCCAGAGCCCCATCAATTATGTAGACACAATCACATAAACCAACAGTGCACACGTTAGAAATGTCAATGTAGCATTCAGCCCAACTGTAGTGACTCTCCCTGTCCACTACCCACAAAGTACAAACCAGATCTTCATTATTATTGCGGGCTGCTTCCAGGCCGATTACCCTGAACCAGTCATCATTGTGATTTACCAGTCTCCGATGCGAGATGCCAAAGTCTCCAGAGGTGCGACCACCCCCTCCTTCCCTTTTGTTCATGCAAGTGTGTTTGTTGTTTGCACAGCCCCTAGCGGTCTCAGACACGAGATCCCCGCCAGAAGGTGTTTGCATAGCACCCGCTTCATGTAGCAATGTTTCATGTACCGCGCACAGTTCTCCCTGATCGTTGTTTTCTCGTGTTGCTCTAATCCCCTTGTTAGGATTAACTGCTGCGTCGGTCCCTTCCTCCATGTGTGCACAATGATTATGCCGCCCATTGATGGCCACTTCAAGGGGATTACCGATGTAATCCCCCTCGGCCGATGCCGTTGTCTCACGGCTGCGGCCTTCTTCCACGCCCTCCTCACACACATCGACAACCATGCAACAATTTTTTGAAAGTCAGTATTTTTTCTGAGGACACGCCTCCACCACGTGGCTCTTGCTTCGACAAGTAAAGCAATGATGGTCCCATGAACACTTTTCCCGTGAACAACCTTCCTTGTTGTAGTTATGTGCGAAACATCAACCCTTCACTTTTTGCGACATTACTAGTCCTGCTTTCACGCTCCCCCTTAGTGTACGTGCTCCTCAGCATTTTGACCTCCTTGTAGGATTTCGAATTGTCCATATTGAAGTGGAGCAGTGAAAGACCATTGTCTCCCATCCTAAGCACCTGCAAGCCCTTCTCCTTTGCCTTATCCCGGATAGCTCTGTCGTACCCTGTGTAGGCCTCATCTGAGTAGTTATTGGTTATCGCGTGCATACACATGTACGCCAAGTGTCTGAGAAATCCCATCAAAGCCTCCATATCCATAACCGCCTTCTTAGCTCTCTTAGAACACCACACACAAGCAGCATACATCAGTTCAGGAAAATTCAGATTGTTCATATTTTCTCCCTTTGGTATATTTGTCCAAAGAAAACTTACTGCGCTTCTTGCGACGACGTCTCCTCCGTTCCCGGCTCCGGACCGTGTCTGATGACTCAGATGACAAACCCGACGACGAGTCACTGCTTGGGATTGTGTCCGGAGCAATGCCGGTCACTTCCTCCTTTCCACGCTTGCTGCCCTTGCTCTTCTTCTTCTTCCTCTTTTCTTTCTTCTTCCGCGATCTCAATTCCGTCTTATCGTCCTCCTCCTCCTCGTCAGTACTCAGCGTCCTTTCCAATTCGGCCCTTAGCTTGGCTTTACGCCTCTCCAACACCTGTTGCGCTAGTTTACGGTGCAACTCCAGCTCCTCCTCGTCTGCTTCTACCTCTACCACACTTTTACTCTTCCTCCCCGGATTCTTCGTCTCCTTCACTTCACCCAGCGACATGGCCAACATTTCGTCCACTGCGTCCTCCACACCCCTGACCGCGCCTTGCGCCTCCTCGTCCTCCGATGGTTCAGACTTAACCGTACGCCTTGATAATTTAGCCTTGATCATTTTGCATCTCCACAACATGGCACAAATCGATACCCATCCTGGTACCACACACACAAGCCCACTGACGACTAGTAGTGTGTCTTGCCTACAGCTGCCCGGCAGCCTGTCTCCTCCCTAGGCACATACAACTCGGCAGTTGCATATGACAAACTCGGACGTCTCAGCTTGACCTCCACTGGCACGTCCGTCTCAAGCAAATTTTCCTGCCGACTACAAAGCAGCATAGAGCTGCCTAAACATGTAGGGTGCACTGTCCCACCGGACCGTTTCACCAATGACTAACCTTACACTCTGCTCCAATGATACTTGCGTAACTAGTTACACGACATATAAAAAGTGGAGAAAATGTGGGTAAAAGAAATAAGCACAAATTCTTAATCTAAAAGGCAAAATATATTCTTCACCTACATTGGTATATTTACCCTTAACTGTTGAACTGATTAGTAGATTATTAGATGAATGAACTTTTAAGTTTGAATTGATATGTCAACATGGCAGTCATTGGCAGGAAGTTGAGATGTTCCTAGGTAATAATCCAATCGAGGTCAGAAAGCAGTCATTTTCATTGGCTGAGGTAATCAGGTGGTACAACCATTTCATTCAAATATGGAGGATTTACTTCACGGACTCATGACTTCAAGCTGATTTTGTGGCATTTTGCCTTGATATTTTGTGATTTGAACACTGCAGCGTAAATATTCAGGGGAAACATGTACAATCGGATTGTAGCTATTGGATTTGAATCAACGGATGGTAGGAATGCCAAACTAAGACCATCAATAGTGAGACACATTTTCTCCAACATTTACATAGGGTTGTATTTCACCTCTGAACAGAGTCAAAGGTGATCTTTTATCTACTGAAAAGCATGTTAGGAAATCAAAAATCAATTGCAGTTCAGGGATGAAGACCTCCACGATTTCGTAAATTTCCATGATTTTTACATTCACCGAATATTTCCACAAAATATATATATATGCGAGCAATGAGAGACTTTTATTGCAACGCCTTTTGCAATATACTGCCGGCAGGTGGCAACATGTGAGGGGCCAAGGTGTTGCCTGTTTTGCCATTTCTGAAGTCTGATGTGTGTGGTGGGGAGTTTAGGTGTGTGTTGGTGGTGTAGGTGTGTGGTGAGGGTTTAGGGGTGTGGTGATGGTGTAGGCATATGTGTGCTGGTGGTGTAGGTGTGTGGTGGGTGTGTGTGGTGGGGGTTTAGGGATGTGGTGGGGGTGTAGATATGTGTGTGTGGTGGTGTAGGTGTGTGATTGGTGGGTGTGTAGGTATGTGGTGGGTGTGTAGGTGTGTGGTGGGTGTGTGTTGGTGGTGTAGGTGTGTGGTGGGTGTATGTGTTGGTGGTGTAGGTGTATGCTAGTGGTGTAGGTGTGTGGTAGGTGTGTGTGGTGGAGATTTAGGGATGTGGTGGGGGTGTACATATGTATGTTGGTGGTGTAGGTGTGTGGTGGGTGTGTATATGTGTGGTGGTGGTGTAGGTGTGTGGTGGGGGTTTAGGGATGTGGGGGTGTAGGTATGTGTGTGTTGGTGGTGTAGGTGTGTGGTGGGTGTGTGGTGGGGGGTGTAGGTGTGTGTGGTTGAGGTGTAGGTGTAGGTGTGTGTGGTTGAGGTGTAGGTGTGTGTGGTGAGGGTGTTAGTTCCATTATGATCTTAGACATTGCTAGAACATAAAATCCAAACAAGAAAGCTCATCATGGGTGATAGATAATACAGTCATAACAATGACTTCCGACATTTTCCCGCAATTCCCCGACAGTGTTAATCCTATGGAGGAAAATACGCGTTTTCGCGGAAATTCGTCATTGATTCTTCCACCCGTTTTACCCGATACCACTTTCATTCCTGGTCGTATTCGATTAACACGACCTAGGCGACCCGGGTCACCCGAGTCGTCAGAATTTCAAATAGGACACCGCGAGTGGAGTCGAGAAATACACGTGCTGTGTGCAAAATGACCCGACCCCAGTAACCCACTTCTTGGCTGGGGTTTGCTTGGAGCGATGACGTCACATTTGTGCTTGTACCTGTAGGATAACAGCTATCACTGTATCAGTGCAAGTCCTACATGTTTTTTAAATCCTTTTTTGTTGTTGTAATAATGAATTGGAAGTATAACTAAACTATGCAATCATAAAATACTTTCTATTTCCATACTTACTATTTCTCTAATGATCTTTGAAAGTTCTTGATAATGGAAAATCATGACCATATTTTTTTAAGGCTTATTTTCGCCGACGTGCCCAAACTTCAATCAGTGATGTTTTGTATTAAAAGTGATTCTTCTGGGTTCATTATCCCGCCTCTTGATTTTTATATTAAAACATTACATATACTAGATATAGCCATCATTATTTCTCATGCTTATTCACAATTCACATCTTACCCAGTGAATCAACTATGAATACAGCTGTGTTTTGGGGCCCTTTAATTTAATAAACGTCTTAAAAACGTCCGGAAGTTTGCACTGAAAGGTCCTGGAAAGTCCTGCAATATGTCAAAATGAGTGTAATATGTCAAAATGGGTATGACCCATGGATATAACAGTTTGTACATTGGACAAATCCTTAGCACATTACATAGCAGGGTGTAAAAATATACGGACTTTCTGTTCGGATTTATATATTGGCAAAGAGCATTGCTATTCTTGGGTGACGGAGTGGGGACCAGGATTATGTAATAGAGAAGCAATGCGTGCCCCACTCGCTGTGTGAGATAAGTGCCTATGTGGAAATGTGATATCACATAGCGACCGAGATTGTGATGTGATGTTCATACTTAAGAGACGGTTAATGATTAGTGAAATGTCCCCTCCATGCACCAGAAAGAATGCAAGTGGAAGGGAAGGGCATTTTTAATATATGTTTATTGTAACTGTCTGCAACTACCTGTTACCATGGGGCCCATTGGCAAGCACACCCAGCCATCCTGCATACATTGTGGATACCACCTGCAGCTGGGGGTTGAGTGACAGCTGCCCCCTATTAGGGCATCGCCACCCAGGATGTAGAGGGTGTCTGATTGGCTGGCTGTGGGAGCCCAGTCACCTGCATTCCTTATACCTGACACACAGACCCCACTCTTGGCACTCTTGTCCAGGACTCCAGACACTCTTGTCTGAGACTCCACTTTCTACACACAACCTAGCAGCAGCTATTCAAAAGGCACTGAGCTGTGTGCAACAACCATGGGACTCAGGTTCAATGGGCTGTAGGCACTGATTCTTAGATACACCAGCAAGAGTCATGAGGATCTGTGTGGGCAGTTGGTAAGGAGTGAGGGTGATAGGTCGCTGGTAGGTGAACAGGAGTTGATGCTAATAAAACACTTCTTCACTGTCAATCTTGCCAGGTGGGAACTGACAGACAATTGTCAGAACACACCTGGGGAGAGTAGTGATATCTGGGGCTCTGACGGCCGAGTTCTCCCATAATATTACAAGGGGTTCGCAGAACACAGGGATCGCTGAAAACAGATAATACTGCATATGGTTAAATTAAACAGCTATCTACACTCCACCCAATTATTGATACCCAACAATCAGAAAGTTCTCTTATGCAGCAGGCCATGTGTGCATAGTAACAGGGATGAAAGATCTCCGCGATTTGGCAGATTTCCGCGATTTTGTTAATCTTCACCGATTAATGTTAAAGAAAATCTCAATATAGTATATATAATATATGATAGCAATTGATTTGTTTGAATCCCGTTCTTATGACATAAGATGTTAGAACATAAAGCCCAAACAAGAAAGGGTTTGGTATGGGCGATAATATAGTCACAATATGGACAGTTGAAACCTGACTTCCGGCATTTTTCCGTGATCCCTGTCAGTACTAATCCTATGGGGGAAAATTTGCGTTTTCACGGAAATGCGCTGTTGGCGCCAAGATCTCGGCTTGATTTCTGTGATTTTTGTTGGAGACCACTTTCATCCCTGATAGTATTTTGTATCACTTCGGCCACGCTATTTCACCCTATTTAAAATGTGTGTATTAGGGGGATCTCCCTACTCACACTCTTATCTACTTGGTACCTCTGTAATCGCCTTATCACCTTCTCTACAGACCAAAGAGGAGATTGCAGCGGACGTCCTCCTCTTCCTGATGGACTACGCAACCCTTTCACTTGATGATATTCATCTCAATTCAGCCACATTCAGATGGTACAATACAATCGTACCCATGATAGAACAGACGTAAGAACAAATACATCATTTAACCTCCCTCCATCACCACTTATTTCTATCCACTGACAGCTGTCTTCAAAGGTCAACTCTGCATTCAGACCAATGTTGTCCGTTTTGACAATAGCAGTCCTATCGATTGGAGGGACAACCAAGTGAGATAAATTTAGTTCATACATTGAGTACATTTTTCGCACATGGCAGATGTTCACTGATCACACTGGCACCGATTGATTGATTGATTGATTGGTGGTTTCTTTGGGCCGTGTCGGCAGCATAGGCCATATTATATTAACAGCAAGAATTTGTGGCGTTGTCTGTTGCCTTCTCTGTGGTGGAGTCGTTAGAGTGTCAGACTTTTTTCTAGGTCAGACTCCTAATCTGAGGGTCGGCGGTTCGATTCCCCGTGCCCCCAGCTCTGCCAATTTGGATTTCCACCGCTGTGTATAACTTACAGCGTCATCAAAGGCTGGTTGCTCTCATACCATGTCTATGTGGTGTGGGAGGTTAAAAATCCCTTGGGTCGGTAAAAGTGTAGGCTCGGGCTTTCTATCAACCAGCAGTGGAATGAGGATGACCAGTCGTCTATGACTGAAATTTCCCATGCTTAAACAACTAATGGACCCAAAAAAAAAAAAAAAAGGTTTTTTATTCAATCTTACATTGAATGTAAAAGCATACAGTCGATTATGTGTCAAAAGACACCCATGCAATTAAAAAGCTCACACATATATATTTTGTGGGCAAGGGAAATACAATTTTTGATAACAATTAATGATTTTATTTTTATTAAATGATAAAATTGGTTTAATAAGGTATATCAGGTGGTGCAGACCAACTATCCTCAAAGTGGCTAAACTATCTTCTTGTTTTGCTTGAGCAAAAAAGGTCATGCATGCTCCCTGCAATGTAAAATTGTTGGTGCAGGGTAAAAAGATCCACACAATTTACGACGGTAACGACAAATTTCTTTTTGTTTCTTTTCTCAGTGACATCAGGTTGCAGAGAGAGCATGCATTGGCGTGGCTCCTGCTCACTGAAGAGAAGCACAAGTTCCAGAGACGCCTGGATAAATTGGAGGAGCAGGTTGTCAGTTTCAGATTGAAAGACAAATTGTCAGAGGCGCAAGAGTGCATGAAACTTCTTGACGACATTGAAGCGGAATTGTTAGATGCAACCGCTGAGGTCAGGAAACATCTTTAGATTACAATTAATTGTAATAATCTTACCATTTTGATATTATTGGCATCCAATTAAATCGCATGCATAGCCATAATATTATATGCTGAGGTGCCAAGTATCCCGATTTGGCGGAAGATCCCCATAAATATTGTAAAATAACCGAAATCTCCAGATTTCCCGCTTTTAATTTGTAATTTCCCGATTTTAGCTTGTTAAAAAAAAATGTGTACGCGCATTTTTCGTTAAGATGCACCAGAATGCACCATTTTGTATCGCTATTTTGCTAATTTTTATGGCGGAGGTCCCCTCCCCAAGACCCACCTTCGTGAGAGGCGGGCCGACCTCCTGTGCCATACCTTAGCCTGTGACTGGCCTTCTGTTCTAATGGCACCACAGGAAGTCTCCTCACGGAGTTGCTTCCTTAAAATCAGCTCCCAGTCCATCAAATGGACTTTGTTATGCCACTTTAGTTAAAACTTCCCACGCATTACTTACTCCCATGGGCGGCTGCCTAGAATCTTCTAATGACAATTCACAAAGAACCCCCCCCCCCCCCAAAAAAAGCATATATTATAAATTTCTACTCGTTTCTTAAAACCACATGCATAATTTTAATATCAGTTCAAAACCGAATTGAATTCCGCAATACTTGATATATTACTACAAAAAAATCCCTGTCTGATATACATTTGATTTTTTCTTACTCCCGTTTTGTTTTAATGTTTACACCATGACACCAAGCCACTGTTCCAATGTCAGGATAATGTGACTGAGTGGGATATTGGCTAGGTGTGAGTATATATCATATCAGGTGACCAACATGCTGACTAGCTATTGGCTAGTCAGAAGTTTAAGCTGTTCATCTATATAATACTTATACTCTCCCAGGTAATATTGTCCATCTGCCAAAGTGACTGACTTTCCCAAATGACGTCACCCAATTGAAGAATCATATTTTTAATATGCTCCAGCAAGGCCTCTAATTTATGCTCAGCCTAACGAGGATAATGTGTAATTATATTTAACAGAAAAACCTGATCAATAAGGAGGAGATGATATTGGGCAAGGAAGAGCAAACTCTCTACCCGCAGATCCAGACGATACATGACAAGAAGGAGCCCTTTAATAAACTCTGGAGTACTGCACTCACATTCCAAACCAACCATGACAGGTGGATGAATGGACCTCTACTTGAAGTAAGCACTTTCACAACTTTCACTCCTGACTGGTTCATTCAATGTCAGGATAATGTGACTGAGTGGGATATTGGGTCATGGTGCCGGTGGCCTGATTTCCCAGTGGGGCAGCACTATAAAGTCGCCATGAGCGCGCACTGTCACAAGTCGGTGCCCGTCTTGATATGACCTTAATTGTTGCCAGGATGTAAAACTCCAACAACTAAGCAACCTTCCACTCCTAAAACCGCTTGTAATTAGTGTGTTTACACGGCACACCAAGTCGCTCGACTTGTCGAGCGCAAGTAGGTGACCTGTGGGTGCGGCTACCACTCTACTGACGCTATTCTATGAAAAGATCCAGGGATCCAGGTCACATGATCAGAGAGATGCATTTTCATTGGTCCTTGCACTCAACATATCAACAGGGCTCAACAAAGTAGAGCAAATCCTATTTTGTTGCATGCTGCGCTCGACAAACCTTTTAAAGTGATAAAAAGAAGGGGAGTCACAATACTAGTACTGTCTAGCGGCGAAAACAAGTCATTCGACTTAATTGTTATGGGCAGCATAAATACACTCAGCACAAAAAAAATAAAATTATAATTTGAGTGATTTGTTGAGTCAGTGATGTGCTCAGAGAGTTGCGCAACAAGTTGCACAACAAGTTGCACTACTTGTTGCACCATGTAAACTCACCGTAAGAGTACACACCGTCAACTCTTCTAGCATTAACAGCAACTTCCCCCCCCCCTCCTCCGCTCCCCCCCCTCCCACCTCATTGTAAGTTCCACCAATCCTGATTTGCAAAAGGAGGAGACGGAATGCTGGAATGGAAGTGGACAAGTTATAAGGTGGATGTGTAATGAGTCAATGAAGGAAGTGTAACGCAGTGTAAATAGTCGGATGGGTGGTGTTCGTATTGCCCACTCACTCGGCTATGTGAGAAGTGCTGGTCTTGGCAGCAGTTGAGTGGGCGGTTTCCATGGGCGGCTGTGGGGGGCGCTGGAGAGATGGCCTGTCATTGCTCAAACCACATAAGCATGGGCAGGGATGAACGATCTCCGCGGGTTCGCGGATTTCCGCGATTTTTTATATTTACCGATTAACGTTCACCAAAATTCCAGGGAATCAAGATGTAAACTCACCGTAAGAGTACACACCGTCAACTCTTCTAGCATTAACAGCAACTTCCCCCCCCCCTCCTCTGCTCCCCCCCTCCCACCTCATTGTAAGTTCCACCAATCCTGATTTGCAAAAGGAGGAGACGGAATGCTGGAATGGAAGTGGACAAGTTATAAGGTGGAACAGTTGGGTAGTTTGAATCCCGTTCTTAAATGATCTTAGATGTTGCTAGAACATAAAACCCACACAAAAACATTAGGTATGAGTGATAATATAGGCAGAGTAAGGACAGCTGAAACCTGATTTCCGACATTTTCCCCTGATTCATTGACGGTGCTAATCCTTTGGGGGAAATCCGCGTTTTCGCGGAAATTCACCGTCGGTGTAATAATATCGGTTTGATTTCCACTTTTTTTTTGCTGTAGACCACTTTCATCCCTACATGGGAATTGCGAATCTGCTAGAATAGTGCTGGTTGCTGTCCTGGGGTGTGCGTCTCCTTCCCCTGCAAATCTGACTTATTGCAGACCAAAGTTGCATAAGCTGTTGAAAGCGTAGCATGTTCGAAACCAAGGCATTTGCCTACATCTGATCCTACATATCTAGTTTAGATACCAGTGCACTTATTAAACATTTATTATTATATTAAGTCAATCACTGCTGAATGTCATACAAGCCTATGACGTCGAGCATTTCGGTGTGCACGCCAAGGTTATTTTACATCTGTTGAATTAAAATTTCTTTTTTTTTGCATTTCTGCCAATATACAGTTTCACCTATTTTCATATCTTAAATAGTTGTAAGCTTCTTTAAAACATTTGTAGTACACCTTCGCTTAACTATATTGTTTTGATAGATTTTCCTATGTGTATGCTTCTTTCATACATGTATGTAACTTTCCGTAAAATATACATGATTTGAGCAAACGGTGGGTTAAATCCTTACTGAGTGTGCCCTACCATCCTTTCCAAATCTACCCTTGCCGCCCCCTCTCTAAGTAACAGTACTCAGGGAGTGAGAGTCTGCATTATCAGTCCTTCAACAGGTTCCTTCCGAGAAATGGAACGCTGACACACTTCCAAGTCAAGTGTTAACAATAGCCTACCTCTTCAAGACAAACAAAAAAAGAGTCAGTATGGCATGGAGTCTTCACAAGAGGGTGTGACAAAGTAATCCCATCATTAAAGGGAATTTACATGTGAAGAGCTCTTTTCCAAAACGTGATTATATATATCTATATCTTTTCCAAGACAGTATCTAGAAACTTGGCATTGGCATTGCAAACTCATCTTTTGGATTGTCGCTTATCGCGTTTTGGAAAAGAGCTCTTCATTTATAGACCATAGTGAGACCCAGAAGGATACAAAGCAATACAGCTATGTTGCGACAATTCTTCGCCAATGTCCACACACGCCGACCGCACTGCTCCTTACTTACTACAGGTGGACGCCGAGGAGGTCGGGGAGGAGGTCCAGACTATGTGGCGCACGGCCTACAAGCTCACCAAGCTCTTCTCGGGCCCCACCAACAAGAAACCGATGCGCACCGCCACCACGATCAAGGCGAAGCTGGAGAAGTTCAAGATCAACATGCCACTCATCACCGTGCTCTGCAACCCCGGCAACCATAAGCGACACTGGCTTGAGATGAGCAAGCAGGTAGTGTCCAGATTCCATGGAAATTGACAATTGACAACCTAGCAATCACGAGGTGTCATTAAATTTTCGTTCGGAGCGGGATGTAGCTCAGGTAGTACTGGTCATCAAGGCAAATTAATATATTAGTTAATTAATTAATTGATTAATCGTAATTGAGATTAATTCATTTATTTTCAATTATCAATTCCCTTTCTGTGGTTCTAATACAACAATGTAAAGAAACAAACCTGGATTTGCCAATCTATTGTCATAACTCTGATCATCAAAGCTATAAATATATTTCAACATCTCTTTTTATTTTTTGGAAAATATGTGATTCATCTGGATACCTATTTTAATCTAGCTCTTCATGAAGTGAATCCGCCTCTTTGCAATATTACTCAAATTGCCACCTCTGGTTTTCGTCCAGTCTGCCGGAGGACTCTTGAACGATGCTAAGCAATGTGCGCAACATTGCTCACGGGCACAGGAGATGTAGAGACTGAAAAAGGAGGTTGCGAAGTGGTCAGTGCGGGGAGGCGTAGTCAACTGACCAGGGCCGCGTTCAACTGGGTGCCTCGGAGAAATCACAAATGCTGCGCTAATCTGAACGGCGTTTTAGCATTTGGTTGCCTCGAAAATAGCGTCTTCCATAATGTGCACTTCCTGCTGCTCAGTGCGCATGTGCGATTGTTATTTTTGTGTTCGCCTCCTACTCGAAAAGCTCAACGTCTCGGAGTACACTCCGAGGCACACGTTGAATGCAAATTGGCACAACAAAAAGTACCGGAGCTGTCTCGGAGTTGACCCTGCCGCGTACCCTGAACGCGGCCCAGGAGAGGGGTTGCTGGTGTTATGATTTGGCTGATGGGCAGGAGCGGAGGCGTGTGGGCCTTTCTGTCTGATTGTGTAATGTTGCTAGAAGGGCGTGGGCGGGCCCCGTATCGCACCCCCTACCCCACCCCGGCTGACGGAGTGGGGTTGGCGGTGGGGGGTGGGATGCCCGTGGGGGGAGGGGGAGGAGGCAGGGGCAGCCCCTCGTGGGCTCCCGAGCCCAGCAATGAGCCCGAATCCCGCCCATTCCAGACTTTTGTAATTTCAGGTTGGGGTTGATATCGAGCCCACAAAGGAGACACCGCTGCAGCAGATGTTCCAAATTGACCTGCATAAGCACTTGGAGGCCCTGCAGGAAATCTCGGTCAGAGCAAGCAAGGAGTTCGGACTAGAAAAGGTTAGTAAGTGCTTCCATTAAAGTTGCGTAGTCCGATGGTTTTGAGTGCCTGTAATATTTCTGAGATAAAGATATTACATTGATTGTTATAATTTACCTTGCTTTAAGGCCCTGTCACACATCACCGGATTGGCGGAAATGGAAAGAAACCGAACAAAGTCGGTTGATATCCGGCAAAGTCCGGTTTGTGTCTGTACAAGTTTTGAACATGCACAAAACTTGGAATGGATGCCGCCGGATTGACGTCTATGGTTCTTGTCCAGTTTGAGTCCATTTAGTCTGCTTACTGTCTGTTGGCTATCCGTTCATGTCCGTTTCATGTCCGTTCGTTCAGCGGCCTTTGACCCGATATCGCAACATTTTGATACTTATCACACCCAAACACCACCGGATTAGACAATTCTGTCCGTTGCTCAATCCAGCGAGGTGTGACAGCTGCTTTAGTTTGAAGTAACTTTTATTTTTAATGGCCAACTTTTGAGCTATTTGAAGTGCAAACATGTGAAAGTAATTTTGGCAAGCACACCAAAACTCTGACACCATAGGCTTTTACAGTAACATGTTCTATTAAATTGACTCAGTATTCCCTTCTGTGTGACAAGAAACATTTAATAAGTGCATCAGAATCTAAGTTACATATATAAAATCAAATTTAGATAATTCTTTGGGTTTTGAAAATGTTATATAGCGATATAGCGAATGGTAGACAGGAAGTGTGAACACTTATTTGTCTCTCATTTTTTGTTGTTGGTACATTAGTTGTCCCAAGCAGGGGAAATCCCAGTCACAGACGACTGGTCTTCCCCACTCCACTGCTGGTCGATAGAAAGCCCGAGCCTACACTTTTACCGACCCAAGGGATTTTTAACCTCCCACACCACATAGACATAGTATGAGAGCAACCGGCCTTTGATGACGCTATAAGTTATACACAGCGGTGGAAATCCAAATTGGCAGAGCTGGGGGCATGGGGAATCGAACCGCCGACCCTCAGATTAGGAGTCTGACCTAGAAAAAAGTCAGACACTCTAACCACTCCCCCACAGAGAACGCCACATCGGACTATGCAGCTTTAAGCCTGGTTGACTAAAGAATGGGTTCTACTTGCTATGAATGGTTTCTGCTTGGACAGCTTTGTTTGTTTAACGACTTCCCAGGAAAAAAGTAAACACGCTTGGACAGCATGCATGGATACATATAGCTGCATAAATTCTACTCTTTAGCTCTATTAAGTATTATGCCTCCAGCAATATCATAGACATGCAAAAACAATGGTTCATATCTAAGTTAAAGTAGGAAAACGGGAATAAAATAAGAAAAATTTACCATCAAAGTAAGCCAAATTTTATGCTCTATTTAGATTAATGCAGAAGATCTTAATTTATCGATAAGAACTTGCTTTAGGGGCTTACCGATAATAATGACTGCTGGACCCCGCCCATACTCTGTACTTGTTGTGAATGATTGGGTTAAATGAGAAAAACCTGTGGAGGGAAAAAAATGCAATCAACCAATATGATAGATAACCGACTTGGTGAAGAAACTATTTAAACTATTCTATAGCACCAGTATGATATTGTGAATAATCTCTTTCAGGCTCTCGCCTCGATGCGGTCCCAGTGGGGTGTTATCAACTTCACCCTCTTACAATATAAGAACACTGACGTATCTATCCTGGCAGCCATAGACGACGTCCAGGTGACACTGGAAGATCACATTGTCAAGACAACCACGATGAAGAATTCACCATTCGTCAAGTCATTTGAGGCCGACATCAACGATTGGGATCATCAGCTAGTGAGTTGCAAGGATGAAAGATTTCCGCGCGGGTGGGATTCGAACCCACAGGGGACCGGGTGCGGTGGCTAATCGGTAGTGCGCGGGCCTCGCGTGCGGAAGGTCGGGAATTCGGTTCCCGGTCTAGTCAAAGCAATGACTTTAAAATTGATACTTGTCGCTTCCTGGCTTGGCGCTCAGCATTAATAGGATAGGTCCTGATATGACCATTAGATGTTGCCAGCACGTTAGTCTCCAACAACCAACCAACCGCGATTTCGCGGATTTCTGCGAATTTTCATGAACTGCAATCTCGCAGCACTAACATAGTATGCTAATATGTTGTTAAAATGTCGCAGCACTATCAGTGTATACCAATATGTATGAAACCTGGCTTCCAGGAATTTTCCACGATTCCCTGATACTGACAGTGCTAAGCCTATAGGAGAATATCCGCGTTTTCGCGGAAAGTCGCCATCGGTTTAAAGATAACTAACTTCACCATATATGCCCACGGTGAAGTTTTCTTTCAAGTTTCATAGAGGCTATGTAGATTTCTGCTTTTTTCCCCTGGAGTTGGGATGTGAACAAACTAGATAAAAGCTTCACCCCTACCCAGAGTAGTCAAGAATGACAAATCCGCCTAAGTCCGAGCGAAAAGGTGGTTCAGTAGGAATTAACTGTAGAGAGGTAGTGGGTTCCAGTACACAGTGTTTAATTATAACTGCCATGAAATCTACACATTCGAGCAGAACATGGCTGAGTGTTAGTGTGCACTGGCACCCAATGCACTCAGGGGGTAGTTCTCCCTTGCAGGTAACATATCAATGGGAATTGTAGTTATATTAACTTTGTACAGACTAATAGGAGAGGCAAACTTGATTTTGTTTAAAGCCAACATTCACATAATACAATGCAATGTGGTGTATTTGTTTAAGATTATTTTCTCATTTGTCGCATAGAAATTAATATTTAGTTTAAAAAAAACAAATTTACTGTATAATCTTGTCCTCCAATTTTATATCAGGGTCTGTATGGGGACTGGTAAGTATTGAACTTCATTTTCCCCATTTTAAGCACTTGAATTTAACCTATTTTGGGTAATTAGTCTTAAAAAGCCTTGAAGTCCATTAAACTGTCCCCACTGATCTAAATTAGTCCGAAATCACCATTCCGAATGGCGATTTTGGGCTAAATCCAAATGAACCTAGCCTTGAATTCCTTTAACAGAAAACAGCCTTGAAATAGCCTTGAATTCCATAGATCAATGCGGAACATCTCAATTTATGGATATGAACTTGCTTTAGGGGCTTACCGATAATAATGACTGCTGGACCCTGCTGAAGTTTACCTAGTGTACGGACCCTGTTATATGCAATGACTTGTCTGCTCTACCCCTTCAGCATAAGATGAATGCAATCATGGATGTATGGATCAAGGTCCAAGCGTCCTGGCTGTATCTTGAACCCATATTCGGATCTCAAGATATCCGCAACCAAATCCCAGTGGAGGGCAAGATGTTCGAGACGGTCGACCAGAATTGGTGAGGACGGACCACACACTGCTTTTCACTTATTGCAATATTTCTTTAAATTAATGATGTCCTATGTATATGAAAGCTCTCCGCGATTTCGTGTATTTCCGCGATTTTTTTATTATTCACTGATTAAATTTTACAAACTGCCAAGGATATATAACATTATATATATATATAACATTATTTATATATATATATTATGTATGTGTATATATATAGGCCCTCATATGTATATATATATAAATGTAAGATGGGAACGAAGCAAACTCGGATGGTAGATATATTTATTTCAGCATTAAATAGTACATGCAGTGTATATATAAATAATCTGGCCGGGCCAAAGTGCCCTACTGGAAAAAGATAAAAGAAAAAAGAAAAGCGAATGGAAGTATGTGCTGCAGTGCCGGCTGGAGCGAACTAGCGCGAACCCCGGCTCTGGTTTGCATATATAGGCAACTGGCGCCCCGAGCGGGCCGTCCACGCCTAGCAGACGAGTGTCCGCGCACTGCGCGAGAGGAGCAGTGCGGATCTTACACTCGCATATACGCTGGTGTATATACGTGGCTATATATATATACATATATATATATATATATATATATATACATATATATATATATATAACTTCCGAGTGAGTGGAAATGTCAAGCCCCGCGCAGGAGGTGAAGCGGCGCATGTCCGACCTCCCACCTCCGGATAGGGGGGGGGGGGGGTGGAGAGGGGAGGGGGAGACACTACATAGTTTATTACACACGATAACGGGTATCCATATATGACAACAATTGGTCAGTCCGAATCCTGTTCTTGTATGACCTTAGATATTGCTAGGACATGAAACCCAATCAAACAGAAAAGCAAGTAGTAAGTGCGGAGAGAAAGTAGAATCTAGGATAGTGCTAGGAGAGTACTGGATTAAACCCGATTTCCTGGAATTTTTCCACGATTACCTGACAGTGCTAAGTCTATGGGAGAAGATCCACATTTTGTGTAAATTCATCAGGGTTTATAACGCCGTGTCAACAACAAGGGCCATATTCACAGCGAAAAGCTAGTGGTATCTGTAAGTCATGTTGCTCCAATAACAGTATGTTATCCTAGTAATAATAATTATCATGATTATATATATATTGTGTAAATCTCCAGGAAATCCATTATGTCCAATGCTGCGTTGGATACTCGGGCACTCGTCGTGACAGCACAAGAAAACATGCTCGAGGGGCTACAATACTCAGAGGTGTGTCCCACATGTTAACGCTTTAAAGTTGCATAGTCCGATTGTTTTCAGTTTCTGTCATTTTTCTGAGTCAAATATATTGTTATAATCTACCTTATTTTAGTTTGAATTAACTTTTATTTTATATGGATAACTTCTGAGATAGCATGGGTAATTCACCAATGCGGAGACAGGTGTAGGTATATAGTGGGTTTATTCGTCTTTCGTTTACATTATGTTGACAGTTTTTCAGGATGCTAGTCATGTGTTCATTCGTTATCTCCCCTCCCCTTATTATGTATCCCAGTGCTGGTGGTCCTGGCCATAACGAGCCCTTAACCCCTCGATACTCATTCTTTTGAGGTGTGGGTGGGTAAAGGAAGGTGGTGGTATTGTTATCGGGCCGGCAGCTGGAGGAGTTGTGACCGTGGAGGGAGGTCTGATTCAGGTGGTCACGTGGTGTTTTGGTGGAAGGTGGGGGGGGGGGTCTCCTCCCGTAGGGTGGGGGGAGGTTGTCTCAGGCTAGGTGGGCGTCTGTGTTGTGTGTATGGGTGTTCTTGTGTATGGGTGTTCTTGTGGAGTCGGATTAGCTCAGTTAGGTGGGGGCCTATCTCCGCTGGCGAATTAACCATGTTATGTTAACATGCACAATTCGCGCGTGAACGAGGGATCTCTGCGGTGGCGCCACCTGGGTTCGATCTCGTCAACCAACATGCCCCCTGCCGGATTTCCCGCGAACCACCATCGCACGAGGTCTGTGACGTCACCTCCGGTCGTCGACGGCCCACCAAGTCCTGCTTTCACCACTGCGCCTCTAATGCCGGACTGACACCAACCACCACCTGACTCAGTCCGAAATTGTCACCAAATGCCGCGACGTCGCAAGCAGTCCCAAGATCACGTGCTGCCACCTACAGCGTGTCGTCAGGCGCCTCCAGCACGTCGCCCGCTGAGTGGCGCCTGCCCGGCGGTTCATCAACCGCATCCTCGCAACCCTCCGTGACACCCTTCGAACCGGGAAGCACCCGGTCCTGACTGAACTAACAAGAGACCTTGCATGGTTCGCCGACTATGCCAGGACCACCAACGGCATCGTCCTCCTCTGGCCACCGGCCATGGAGCGATGGGTCATCGAGTGTGACTCATCCCTCCTCGCCGGCGGAGCCCACTCCGAAGCAGGGTACTACACCAAAGAGTACCCTGTCGACTTCCTCGCCAGCGGCCACCATATCAATTGTCTCAAGGCCCTCAACTTAGTTGTCGCTCTCCAAGCACTATCCTCACTGAGACCCCAAGACTAAGTTATCCAAGTCAACACCGACAACCAAGTGTCGCAGACCGCCTTAGCAACAGGGGCGCGCCAGGACCCAGTCCTCTGTGCTTGTGTGCGCGAGATATGGCGATTGGCCGCACTGCACTCGACTGACATTGAGGTCGTGCACAAGCCCAGTAAGGACCTCGTCCTAGCCGACACCCTAAGTTGGGCGCCATTCGTCGCCGATGCCCGCCGACGAGCGCATGACATCTGCGAAAGCCTTAACCTCCCCAGCGTGAGGGTCCGGCACTCGAACATTATCATACCCGACGTACTCTAGCTTGGGAAGTTTGTACTAAGATGCCTCTCTCTTCCCAGGCCACCCAACTGACGAACACCAGCGAATCACCTCGCTCTGGCAGGTACACTCTCCACAGTGGTACACTCTCCCCAGGCATGCACCAATGCCGGCGCCCCAATCGACCACCTCCGACAGCTTGGCAACTGGCGATCGACAGCCATCCACACCTACGAGCCCAAGGCCGCCTTCACTGCAGCAACTCAGGCTCTTTCCACACATCTGGTTGAGAGCCTGATTCGAGAAACCTTGACCTGATGACCTTATTCGACATTACCCATATACATTTGACCTTCTTGAATAAAGTCCATGTCATGTGATCCCTTGTTCATCTCGTAATTGTGCATGTTGGTTCGCCAACATGGGTACTTTGCGCATGAACGAGGGATCTCTGCGGTGGCGCCACCTGGGTTCGATCTCATCAACCAACACGCCCCCTGCCCGATTTGCCCTGAACCACCATCGCCACGAGATCTGTGATGTCACCTCCGGTCGTCGACGGCCTGCCAAGTCCTGCTTTCACCACTACGCCTCCAGACGCTGGACTGACAACAACCACCACCTGACTCAGCCGTCCACCCACCATTACAATAAGATACAGTTAAAGTGATAGGGTTGAGAGCCTGATTCGACAAACTTTGACCTGATGACCTGATTGGCATTACCCTTATACATTTGACCTTCTTGAATAAAGTCCCATAAAGAAGAATGCAAAAAAGCTAAAGATGACTGGTGGAATAAGAAGTGTGAAGTAGTGGAACAACTTCAGTCTCAACATCGTTCAAGAGAGATGCACAAGAAAGTGAAAGAGATAACAGGTCAAGGATACAGACAGAGAAGCAGTAAATGTATCAAGAACAAAGATGGCAAAATGCTCTTTGAAGAAGATGAAATAAAGTCCAGATGGGAAGAATATGCAAACAAACTATACAATGATGACAGAGGGAACCCACCCACAATTGAGAAAGAAGATGGGAATATTATATTAGTATCAGAGGTTGAGAAGGTTATCAATGATCTAAAGTCAGGTAAGGCTCCTGGAAGTGACCAGATAACATCAGAAATGATAAAAGGACTAGATGAAGTGGGGATTCAAATCATTCATAAGCTAGTAAATGACATCTATGAGACTGGATTTATACCATTGAATATGAATGAATCCATATTTGTACGACTCCCAAAGAAGCTAAAACCAACATTGTGTACTGAGTACAGAACACTAAGCCTGATGAGTCATATGTTGAAGATGATCCTGAAAATAATTTTACTGAGAAACAGACAGAAAATTGAAGAACAAATCAGTAACGTACAAAGTGGGTTTATATCTGGAAGAGGTACACATGAAGGGATTTTCAATATGAGAATGATTTGTGAACGTTATTGTGAAATGAACCAGGATGTTTATGCCTGCTTTATTGATTATGAGAAGGCCTTCGACCGAGTCAATCATGAAATATTAATCAAATGTTTACAAGATATTGGTGTCAATGGCAAAGACATTAAACTAATTGTGAACTTATACTGGACACAATGTGCATTTATAAAAATGGAGCAGGGCCTATCGGATGAAGTTATGATTAAATGAGGAGTTCGACAGGGGTGTGTATTGTCACCATGTCTATTTAACTTGTACACAGAAATGATTTTCAGACACATTGAAGATTGCAAGAGAGTGACAATAGGTGGTATGAATGTCAACAATCTTAGAGATGCCGATGACAGTGTAATACTAGCAGACAGTGAGAAAAACCTACAATCAATAAAGCTGGAATACTATTTAACATGAAGATGAATGCCAGGAAGACCAAAACAATGGTTATAAGTAAAAAGAGAGATAAACCAAATATCAATATAACCATAGATGGCACAAACATAGAACAAGTATCCGAATTCATATATCTCGGACAAAAGATTACAAATGATGGGAGATGTGAGGAAGAAATTAAAAGAAGGGTAACAATAGCCCAAACAACATTCTCCAAAATGTATAGTGTTAACATCAAGTAAGATATTAATACAAATAAGGAAGCGTATTCTTCAGTGTTATGTGTGGTCTACTCTACTGTATGGGGCTGAGACATGGACAATCTCTAAGAAAATGTACAAACGTTTAGCAGCATTTGAGATGTGGACTTATTGAAGGATGATGAAAATATCATGGACAAAGATCACCAACAAAGAAGTTCTCAGAAAAATTAAAAATAAGAAAAGCTTGTTTGCCACTATACAGACAAAGAAACTTATTTATTTTGGACACATCATTCATCAGAGTTCAATATACCGTACATTGTTGGAAGGGAAGGTGAATGGCAGCAGAGGGAGAGGGAGACCAAGAAAGAACATCATGGTTTACAAATATTTCACAGTGGACAGGCTTGAAATATTCACAGTCTATCAGAACAGCACACCATCTTGACAAGTGGAGAACCATTGCATCCAACCCTCGACTAGAGGACGGAACTATTGATTGATTGAATAAAGTCCATGTCATGTGATACCTTGTGTGTGTCGTAATTAAATGTTTAATCAGTGCATCAGTATCTAAGTTAGATGTGTAGAATCGAATCTAGGTGAGTGTTTTCGTTTTGAAAATTTAGATGCCTCAACGGACTATGCAGCTTTAAGTTAAATTCGTAATCTGGCATTATCATACTTAGAAACGGTGTCGTGGGGGTTGATGAAAATTGAGAAATATTGCGCCTAGAGCAAGCTTTTCAAACCTACGCTTGCCATTCTGGCACTGGCATCGTGATCATTAGGCTATCTAGGCTACCTGATGCAATCACCTTATCCACCACGCCTGGCTGTGTATGCGGCTCCTTGCCTGAGAGGTCAGTGCAGAGCACTACACTCACCACCTCCCCCACCGGAATCGTAAGTCTTTTAAAGTTGCATAGTCCGATGCTTTTGAGTTTTTGCTATTTTCTGAGATAAATATATTATACTAATCATTATAATCTACATTACTTCAGTTTGAAGTAACTTTGATTTTAAATGGCTAAGTTTGGAGATATTTGATGTCAAAACATGCCAAAATAATTTTGGCAAGCACGCCAAAACTCGGACACCATAGACTTCAGTAGTAACGGTTTCTATTGATTGACGTATTATGCCCTTCTATGCAACAACAAATGCTTAATAAGTGCACCAGTGTCTAAGTTGAATGTGTAGAATCAAATGTAGATAAGTGTTTTGGTTTTGAAAATTTGATGTTTTCATCGGACTATGCAACTTTAAATGGTTTATTCCATTAGTTATTTAATGCTTATAATTACACACATACACGCAATACACATACATATATACATACCCGGGTTTATTTCACCAACCATGCAGCACATAGCTGGTATAGGATCCTGGTGATGGTGGTGATGCAAATGGAAAATATGTATGCATGGTCAAGTGGATTGCCTGTATCTATGCAATCGTAAGCATTAAATACTTATGGACGTACACCATTTAAATGACTTACAAGTTACATACATGTAGTTTTTTATATTCTTACATAGCAAAGACATTCATTAAAAGTAATGTCAACACGTGATAATTAAATTGAAACATGGCTGGAATCTTTTCTGCATGGGGGCGTTAACAAGTCGAGATGTTCAGACGAATACATGCGTGTAGTATATTAGTAGCAATTTAGTAGTGATACGCGTCGAGGTTAGACGACGGAGGCGAGCTGGGAGTAAAATGTAAAGTTTATTTAGTCGAACAGGGGGAAGAGACCCCCAAAGAGCCCTCCACCCTACGATGTGGAAGTAAATATAAAAAGAAGAAAGGAAAGGAGAACAAATAAATAAAAGGGTGGGTGGATGGGTGGAAAAAGCTGGAGGTGTGTGCAGGTCGGGAGCCGGAGGAGTGACTCCGAGGAGGAGGGGAGGCGGCGAGGAAGCAGGCAGCAGGCGGGGACGGGGCGAGGGAGGAGCCGGGGAGGGAGAGCGAGAAGGGAAGGGGGGGGGCTCTTACCCCGCCACCAATCAAACGCCATGCGAGCATTACGACCAATTTAGTTGTAAATGCTATGCCTTCCCCATTATTTAGTTTAGTTAGTAATGCTTACCTTTATTGCAGAGCATGATGGATGATATCCAAAAAGGACTGAACGAGTACCTAGAAACAAAGCGACTCTTCTTTCCGAGGTAATGCTTCGCCATATCTACTTCCAATAATTAATCACAGTAATTGTCTTAAAATGTATTATAATGTTTAAAGGCTAAGCCAGTGTATCACAATATGTGGCTTTTGTCTGCTCAGCGATATATTCTAGTTGCATTTAATGGAAACTTGTTTGTGATATTGTTGTTTGTCAGCTCTATGAAAAAGGCAAGGGGACCAGGACACCAGCTCTAGTAGTTATTTATATAGAGTACAGTGCTGTAATGATAACATTATTTTTGCATTTTGTGATAATGGACACTCATGTTGACTTCCTAGTGCTGCTCCACTACACTGGGAAATCACCATGACCCGATATCCCACTCAATCACATTATCCTGATACTGAGTTAACTGGTTATTGCCGTATCCTATTAATGCTGAGTACCAGGCTAGGTAGCAACAAATATCAGTTTTGTAAGCTGTCGTTAGACTCGGTCGGTGTTTCTGAACCACTACCTCCCACACCGGGAAGCGAGCTAGTTAGTGCTCTTACCGATTCGGCCATCCCGCGCAGGTTCCTAGCTTCCATTAGTAAACTGTTCACCTTGCAGGAACCAGACAGGATGGCCGAGTGAGTTGAGCGTCCGTCTCCCGTTTTGGTAGATCGTGGGATTTGAACCCACGGGTTCAAACTCTGGTCGAGTCAAAGTAATGACTTAAAAAGTGATACTTGTCACTTCCTAGCCAGGCGCTCGGTACTATTATTAGGATAGGGCAAAGACTGGTTGGCTCAGTGTCAGGATAATGTGACTGAGTGTGGATATCAAGTCATGGTGCTGGCAGCCTGGTCTCCCAGTGGGGCAGCGCTATAAAATCCCCATGAATGTGCGCTGTCACAAGTCAGTGCCTGTCCTGACATGACCTTAGATGTTGCCAGGACGTAAAATCCCAACAACCAACCAACCTTGCAGGTTCTTCTTCCTGTCCAACGATGAGCTGCTCGAGATTCTCTCAGAGACGAAGGACCCGCTGCGCGTCCAGCCTCACCTCAAGAAGTGCTTCGAGGGCATTTCGAAGCTGAGTTTCACGCCTGAAAAGCTCATCGTCGCCATGCAGTCTGCCGAGAACGAGGTGGTCGATTTCCCGGTGCCCATCGTGCCCGCCGATGCCAAAGGACTCGTAGAGCGTTGGCTGCTAGAGGTAGGTAGGGCTTATCAAATAATACCCGTGCACATGCACGCACGCATGCACGCACACAGATACGGATATGGTCAAATTTTGCGACCATTCCGGATTTTGCACCCCCCCCCCCCACCTGCACCCCAACTATTTTCCTGATTTATTTTGTCAGGACATTGTCAGATTGGATGGCCGAATGAGTTGAGCGTCCGTCTCTCGTTTTGGTAGACTGGGATCGTGGGTTCGAAACCTGGTCGAGTCAAACCAATGACTTAAAAATTAATACTTGTCGCTTCCTACCCAGGCGCTCGGCATTATTAGGATGGGGCAAGGACTGGTTGGATCAGTGTCAGGATAATGCGACTGAGTTGGATATTAGGTCATGGTGCTGGCAGCCTGGTCTCCCACTGGGACAGCACTATAAAGTCATGATCAGCGCGCACTGTCACAAGTCGGTATCCATCCTGATATGACATTAGATGTTGCCAGGACGTAGAACCAACCGACCTTTTCGTGTATGCATTCCTCCAGGTGGAGCAGACGATGAAGCAGTCCCTCCGCGCTGTGATGGCTGACGCGGTCGCGGCTTACTCGAACACTTGTCGCTGCGAATGGGTGCTTAACTGGCCTGGTCAGATTGTACTTGCTGCCTCCGTGGTGCACTGGACGACTGAAACGACTGCGGTATGTACAGCTAGGCTTTTGATATCCATGATACCAATTTTTCCGCTTTTTTCCCCCTTTAAATCTTTTATTATTAAATTCCTTCAAAACACCCACTAAATCTGTAACAGTTACTTTTGTTGTTGCTTTGTTTTAAGGACTATTATTTAGAACGACCATGTTTGAAAAAACACATTTGAATATAGGTTTCAACTTGATCAATTTGAGTTTTGTTAGAGAAAAACACTCATATATGATGTGTATATATGCAGGCCTACATGTACATATATATATATATATATATCTATATATGTATATAAAATGTGCGCTTTTGCAATAATTATATATATATATAATATATATGTACATATATAGGCATATACAATGTATGCATATGCAATATATGTATTTATATATGATATATATATATTTGTACATACATAGGCATATATAATGTACACATATGCAATATATGTACTTATATATAATATATATATGGTACATATATAGGCATATAAAATGTGCACATATACAATATTTGCATAAATATATGTACATATATAGGCATACAAAATGTACCCATATACAATATTTGTATATATATATATGAGCCTGTCTCAAAAGGTGATAACTAATAATCTTTTTGTCTGTTGTCACGATTGACACAAAACAGCACAGAAACGGTTACACTGAAAACACAAGGACATTTGCTTCAAATCAATATGTATTCTATTGGGATTATGAAACACCATGTAAAAAACAAATCAGTCTACCCTGAGCACATGCATAAGCAGATAGTATGTTGATCGTTAGAATGGACAAAGTTTTGTCCCATATTACTTAGCACCTTTTGAGACAGTCTCATATCTTCAATGTATGAACTGCTTTTGTCTCATTTGACTGTCCCTCCGATGGCACGGTCTACTTGCCATCTCTCCAGACAGCATTAGTCTGGGTGCAGAGTTGTCCTTTGAAAATAGGTAGTACCACACCACCCCTGAAACCCAACTTGAAACCCCACTTCGGGTAGCATATATCCAAGAGGTTCATGGTATTTGCTAAATGCCCAGTCACGCTGGCTTGCGACTGCTTGCGACCACTTGGCGACCACTTTGGATCAAAGAACCCACCTCCTTGTGACCTCCTTGAAACCAAAACAATGGTCGCTAAAAATGGACTAAAATAGTCGCAATGAGGTTTTTATTGCAGTAGTTGGAACCTCCTTGTCTGCTTGTGGCCAAGATGGTTGCAAGGAGGTCGGTGACCATTGAGAACCACTTTGTGACCACTTTATGGCCATTTTGCAAGCACTTGCGACCTCATTGCGACCACCCGACTTTTTGTGATCGCAAAGCGGGTGCAAGCAGTACTGTATTCTCGCGGATTAACGCCTTGGGCGTTTAAATTGGCAAATCACTGAGGTGGGAGGTAGGCGTTTACCCACAGATGGCCGTTTAAGGGGTGGGCGTTTACAAAATATTGGCCAAAGTAGGGGGGGGGGGGTGCATTAACCCACATATGGGTGTTAACCCACGAGAATACACTAGTTCACTGTACTATTACTAGTGAAACAACAGCATCATAACTTAATGATTGACTATGAGTGAAACTGGTCTTCACAAATCTGATATATGTCACACAAACACTTGTTTATTTGCAATTCCCATGACTTTATTTTGAAACTTTCTGTGCCCCTTTTCCTAGATGGTCTCCATCTGGCAAACTCCAAATTGTACATATTGAACACTTATTTATATAGGCCATCAAAGAGAATATGCTACCCGCTTATCTGGAAAAGACCACTTCACAGATTGATGACATTGTGAAGCTCGTCAGAGGCAAGTTGACCAAGATGGCGCGCATCAGTATCGGGGCTCTCATCGTTATCGATGTCCATGGTAAGTCGAACACGTCACCTCATATATATATATATATAGTTAAAATTTGAGTGTCCCGAAGGGCCTATAGGTGTTAACGGCCAGACCCAGCCAGCATACAGTGCTAGAGCCCCTCACAGGTGGTGCCAGTGTGGCCCATGACATACTCAACAGAGTCAGATAGATAGGATACAGTACTATACTATTACATAGGGAACTGAAGATAGGTAGTGTCCTTTGTTTATATTCCCATAATGGATTATAGAGCACATATATATATATATGTATATATATATATATATATATATATATATACCGGACGCAGTGGCCGAATCGGTAGAAACACATGCTTCCCCTGTGAAAGGTCTGGAGTGTGAATGCGAGCTGAGTTAAACCAATGACTTACAAAATGAATACTTGTCTCTACCTAGCCTGATGCTCTGCATTACTATGATAGGGCAAGGGATGGTTCGCTTAGTGTCAGGATAGTGTGACTGTGGGAAATCGGCTCATGGTGCTGGCGGCCTGGTCTGCCAGTGGGGCAGCACTATAAATGTCACTATGAGTGTGCACTGTAATAATTCGGTGTCCGTAATATGACCTTATATATATACCCGTGAGCTTTAATGTTTGAATTGACAGAGCCCACATATCCACATGGCAGCCATTGGCAGGAAGTTGAGAGGTTGCTTGGTAATAATCCAATCTAGGTCAGGAAGCAGTCATTTTCATTGGCTGAGGTAGTTAGGTGATACAACCAGTTCATTCAAGCATGGCAGATTTACTTCATGGTGTCTAGATATCACTTCAGACTGATTTTATGCCGTCATGCCTTGATATGATGTGATTCGAACGCTGGAGGGTATATCCTAAGGGAAAACATACAATCAGATTGTAGCTATTGGATTTTAATCAACATAAGGTAGGAATGCCAAATTAAAAGTTAGACCATCAACAGTGAGACACATTTTCTCCAACTTTTACTTGTTCTTTATATTTAGCCGCTATTTTTGTAAATGAATTTATTGGATAATTTAGATTAGTAGACCTTAAAACTCAAATGAAGACCATTCTGGTGCCGTCATAATCTGTTTTTTTTTCATTCTCTACCAATTTCTCAACTCTGAGTCAATATAGATAAACATTATGCACTGGAACCAGTACCTCTACAGCTAATTAACCACGCGAACAAGGAGCCCATGTTATGGATTTTTAATGAACAACATTGTAAGACAGTAAGTACAGTAAGGAAGAGGAATATGATGACAGTTTGAATGTTCGACTCAGGCCCTCAACCCTCTGTGTATGAATGTTTGTGTGTAGGGTTGGGTGGGCGGCTGAGTGTAGTGGTCGGCTGAGCTGCTCGTCTGACTGCCAGGTTGGGAGTGAGTGAGAGGGTTGTGAGCTGCTCTTATATATATGTCCTGTGATGTCATAATCTCGGGGTTGCGAGATCGTGACATCATAGTCTCGCGGGCTTGGTTCTGAGTGAAGCCGGCAGGGGAAATGCAGGGGGAACACTCCAGGCGGCGCCACGGTAGGGCTCCCTGTTCGCACGCAAATTATCCATGTTGGCGAACCATCATGAACAATTCCTATTTGAAGCAACTCTTGCTCGGATTTACACTTATTTTCCATTCACCCCTGCTCTTCCACTTTATACAAGTTGACGACATCGTCTCTGAGCCTGGTGTGCTGAGAGTAGTGTCGTGCAGAGGTTTTGTGATGCCCGGTGTAAAGATTTCAAATTTCCCCCTGATTGAAGTTCCCCCAGGGGAACTTGAAAACGTTTTCAAATTCATCCCATGGGAATTTGAAAACTTTTCGTTTTCTCTCCCTCGTTTTAAGTTTCCCTCCCCCCATTTTGGGGGAATTTTCTTTATTTTTGTTATTTTTTTATATTTTTCATGACAAATATAATAATACACAGAGAATAGCATAATGGAAATTATTACTAGTGCAACAAAACATATTTCACCCCAAATGACACAAAAAGTCTCCAAGATGGCTAAGAAAAAAATATTATGGGTCTGAATTTTAAAACGTTTTTAAAAGTTTTTTAAACAATTTTAAATTCCCAGAGGGGGTAATTTGAAAATAGGGTGAGGAATCTGAAAACTGTTTTTAATTTCCCTCCCAGAAATCTGAAAACGTTTACAATTTCACCAGAGGGAAATTAAAAACGTTTTCAGATTCCCGGGGGGAATTTGGAAAGGGGGAAAATTGAAATCGTTACACCAGTGCCAACTGCTTGATTGTATGCCTCTAAAACTCAAGAATCGGGTCTAGTCCTGTGAGCAAAGAAGACATTTAAAATGTGCCCTGATATGGATACCTGGGGCTGTCGCATCCTCTTTTGTGTTGCCGTGATGGCTTATTTACCCTGTCCATAACGAGTAAGTTGCACCACGGCTTGTTTTCATCGCTGAACAGCAATAGTCACAATTTGGTAGTTCCCTTGTCATCTTAGCTCTTAGTAGCTAGCCTTAATTATGTTAGTTTTTTTGGTGCCATGTTTGCGACATTTTGCTATATACTTACCCCCCACCCCCCACCCCCACCCCCACCCCCACCCTCTCTCCGCCCTACTGGCTAAGGGATAGTTATTTCGACTACCCGGACGTGGTGGCCACATCGGTAGAGCGCTGGCCTCGCGTGCGGGAGATCGGGAGTTCGGTTCCCAGTCGAGTCAAACTAATGACTTACAAAATTGATACTTGTCACTTCCTAGCCTGGCGCTCGGCACTAATAGGATAGGACAAGGACTGGTTAGCACACTGTCAGGATAAAGTGACTGAGTGGAATAAACAGGTCGTGGTGCTGATGCTTAAATTCCCAGTGGGGCAGCACTATAAAAGTCGCTATAAGTGTGCACTGTCACAAGTCACTACCCATCCTGAAATTACCTTAGATGTTGCTAGGACGTAAAACAACAAACAACTAAACTCGACTACCCGCACAGCTCATGACGTAGTGGCGGGGATGATGACGACGGGCATTAGTGACCCCCACGACTTTACTTGGACCAGCCAGCTACGCTACTACTGGACGCCGGCGAGCACGGAGGTGTGCATGATCACCACCACTGTGCTCTACGGCTACGAGTACCTAGGCAACACAAGCCGGCTCGTCATCACCCCGCTCACCGACCGCTGCTACCGGTAAGTGAAGGTCAAGGGTCAAGATCACCGGCACAAAGGGTCGCCTCATTACTAGTGCTAGTACTACTCCCGGTCGTCGATAACCATGAGTTTTGCTCAGTCGAAAAATGATTATATATATATATGTGATGTATAAAGCGTTGTACAAGTATAAATGCTATTGGAACGTATACGTATCACAATTATTTCTCCATAGGCAGGGATGAAAGATCTCCGCGAGTTCGCGGATTCCGGGATTTTTCCTGTAGCTATAAGTGTATACTAATACGTTGTTCAAACGCCGCAGCACTATAAGTGCATACTAATATGTTGTTTTACGCTGCAGTACCATCAATGTAACACTAATATGTGGTGCGGACGACGAAGCACTATATTACCAGCGTATACTACTAATAAATGCTTCAAACGCCGCATCACTATCAACATATACCACTAATACATGCTCCAAATGCCGCAGCACTATCAGCATATACCAATATAACTTACAGCGTCATCAAAGGCCAGTTGCTCTCAAACCATGTCTATGTGGTGTGGTAGGTTAAAAATCCCTTGGGTCGGTAAAAGTGTAGGCTCGGGCTTTCTATCGACCAGCAGTGGAATGAGGAAGACCAGTCATCTATGACTGAAATTTCCCCTGCTTAAACAACTAATGGACCAAAAAAATATATATATATATATAAAAATTCTTCTTTGCTGCTGGTCCTAAAAAGGGGGAATCGGGGGTAAAAACGGGGTGTGACACAAAAAGCCGCCTAGTGTCAGATTTAGAACTAAACCCTTATTTTTTCCTAGTACAGTTTTGAACTGCACTCACTAGGAGTAAGTAAGTGCAATTTTATGAGGGTCCGTCCACTTGAGAATAGAACAGAGGACTTATAAAATTGTGACACTGAAACATGTGTGACATGGAAAGGAAAAGTTTTTTCTTCAAGATCAAACAAACACCACAGAGCATGAAAAGGTATTTATGCTTATTAGTTTTTGACGCTGTGGACATATTTCAAAGTAATTTTGTAATACTTCCATAACTTCTGATGTTATTGGAGTTGTAACGCATGTTTCATGTGACATGTAACATATGTTTCATGTGACACTCAATAATAACTTGGCTCAGAAATTGCTAACAGTATGCACACAAAAAAGGTTTTGGTAAGGGTATTATTTCTACACATTACATGTATGCAAGTATGTCTTTTGAGTGTTACAAGTTTTGCTTATAATGGGTTCTTCTTCAGTTTTGGTCCTAAAAAGGGGGAATCGGAGGTCAAAACTGAAATATGTTACAGCCTATCCCAATTAGGCTTGTTGTGTTCCATATACATCCAATTTTAAGACACAATTTAAAACAAAAACAATTTGGACCCAGACTGCAAGTCAGGGTGGCTTTGAACATGACCAAGTGGAGAATGTTACGCGTGTTTCAGCTGACACAAAAACCTTCATTATGTAATATTTAGAACAAGACCCTTATTATTTCCTAGTTAGGTTTTGAACAGCAGTCACTAGGAGTAACTAAGTGCAATTTTATGAGTGTTCGTCCACTTCAGAGTAGAACAGAGAAGATATAAAATTGTGACACTGAAACATGCGTTACATGGAAAGGAAAAGTTGTTCCTTCATGATGAAACAAGCACCACAGATGGTGAAAATATTTATGCTTATTAGTTGTTGATGCTGTGGACATATTTCAAAGTAATCTTGGAACACTTCCCTAACTTCTGATGTTCTTGGAATTGTAACACATGTAACATGTAACGCATGTTTCATGTGACACTCAATAATGACTTAGGTTAGACACTGCTAATAGCATGCAAACAATGTATTTGTTCAGGGCATTATTTGTACACATTACATGTATGCAAATATTTCTTTTGAGTGTTATAAGTTTTCTTATGTAGAAAAAGATATTGCGATGACTTAGAGGATGAAGATGACAACAGGTGAACGCGTGATAGCGTGATAGCGCAACATCCTGTTTATAACTTGACACCACATCATCAGTAGGTGTGTAGATGCCCACGGTATATTTGAAAATCATGGTGAGAAGAGATTTGATCCATTATTGGATTTTGTATCGCGAAATAATTTTCGCCGTTACGCGTGTTTCATCTTCATCGAAGTGTGACACGCCACACTAATAGCATCATAGCGCAACATCCTGTTTATGACTTGACACCACATCATCAGTAGGTGTGTAGATGCCCACGATATATTTGAAAATCATGGCGAGAAGAGATTTGATCCATTGTTGGATTTTGTATCGCAAAATAAATTTTCGCTGTTACGCGTGTTTCACCCGTGACACAAAGTTTTTATTTCACTTTTAATGCATTTTAGCAAATAATATTATAACTTTTGTGTTCAGAACTAGGCATCTATGATGCTATCCTATTTAAAGCAGCAGGGTTTTTCCTGGCTTGCATGGTTGGATATTGTGAAAATTGAAGGTGAACGCGTGTTTCATGACGTGACACCTCATGAAACACGCGTTATGCTCACTTTCAAGCATCGTTGTTTTACACACAGACACTCAATAGTCCTAAAATTAGTTTTCTGACATTTTTGCATGTTACAACTTTGCAAATAAACTAGCTATGTTTGAATATTTTGGTCTACAATGAAGTAGTTTCCAACACAAGTAGTACTGTTTCACCATTCCCATTTTTAGCTGTCATATTTGCGTGACAAATGAATCTATTTTTGCAATAAAAAATAAACCAAACATTTTTTTCTCACTGGATTGCTGTCATTGCTTCTTTGGGGTATAATAAAAGGAATTTTCTACATTTGGTATGAAAAGGAGAATTAATTTAGACAAAAACAGTTACAATGTGAGGACCAACCAATTAGGACCAGCAGCAAAGAAGAACCCATATATATGGAACCCGACTTCCGGGAATGTTGCGCGATTCCCTGACAATGCTAAACCTATGGGAAAATATCCGCATTTCCGCTTTTTCCTCTGGAGTGCTCCCCCCCCCCCCTCACAAGGAGTAGGGGAGAGCACTTTCTGGGTGCGAGTGAACAGTGTAGCGTCCCGGTTAGGATCGTGCCGGTGGCAGCGCCACCGGTCACGTGGATGGAGGGGGGGGGGGGCATACATCAAGTAAGGCCCCCCTTCAATAATAAAGTAGTAAATAAACATATAATTGCCTTCCGTGCCTTTAATATTCATACTCGCATCATGCTTATACATCACATATATAATAGATTCAGAATTTTTCGGTAAATCTAGGTGAATTGGAAAGGTTCACGAGGCAATTCCGATTTAACTATAAATGTGCTAACGCAAGGCTATGAACTGTTCGTCAACTCTTCTCAAAGCTTGCCTCATCGCCACATAATTTCGAATTCTAGTTGATTTGTGGGAGGAAGCCGGGTTACCCATTACACCACCAAGCGGGCACGATGAACACTAAGCCCTCCCCTCCTCCAGTGACCCACATTCGGCCCACATTCTTGGGATCGGAGACTTTAGTTTGCCACGCCCACATACCCTCTATGTTAAAGTTGCATGGTCCGATGGTTTTGAATTTCTGTATTTTTTTCTGAGAAAAATATATTAGATCGATCATTAGTATCTACTTTACATTAGTTCAAAGTTACTTTTATTTTAAATGGTAAGCTTTTGAGATATTTCGAGTCCAAACATGGAAAATTAGTTTTGGCAAGCTTGCCAAAACTCTGACACCATAGACTTCTGCAGTAACAGGTTCTGTTAAATTGACTCATTATTGCCTTCTACGCAGAAACAAATGCTTAATAAGTGCATCAGTATCTAAGTTAGATATGTAAAATCAAATCTAGATAATTGGTTTGGTTTTGAAAATTTGATATTTCATCGGACTATGCAGCTTTAACTGCCCCTTCGTGGGGGTCTGCTCGGGAGTCCTCCTCGTTGAGCCCCCGGGTCCCCTCCCTTCCGGCTTCCCTCGACATTGATGACATTGACGATCGAGACACAAAATAACCTTGTATTCTTTTTATTTCATTAAGCAGCCCTTATTTCTCCCACCCTTGTGTCCGGCTTGCTTCCTTCCTCATCACCGCTGTATTCCGTTGTTGCAGCACGCTGATGGGTGCCTTGTTGCTGAACCTGGGCGGCGCCCCGGAGGGCCCAGCCGGCACGGGCAAGACAGAAACCACCAAGGATCTGGCCAAAGCAGTTGCCAAACAGGTGCACACATTAACATTCAGGGGAGGGGGGCCATTAAAATATTACGTACCGCTTGAGGGGTGGGGTGGGGTGGGGTGGAGGGAGTGTAGGTCCAAGCCAACAAAGCATTATGTGGTTGGTTGTTGGAGTTTTACATCCTGGCAAAATTTAAGGTCATATCAGGATGGGTGCCGACTTATGACAGTGCGAACTCATGGCGACTTTATAGTGCTGCCCCACAGGGAGACCAGGTCGCCAGCATGGGTTAAAGCTAGGCTCCACATCAATCCCATGACCAATATCTTTCATTATATATATATATATATATATATATATATATATATATATATATATACATATATATATACATGGTCTCTGACTATATTCGGCGATCGTGTATATATATATATCTATGTACTCTGCTATATTCCAAACTCATACACAGTCCCGTTTCAATATAGTACCGCCATCTGGTGGAATCCATCTGTACCATTATGCTGTAAACTAGCGCCGATTAACAGGAGTAGTGATGAGAACGACCCTGACACTTAACCACCATTTGGTATTATATAATTAATAATATATTGTATTTAATTACAGTGTGTCGTCTTCAACTGCTCTGACGGCTTAGACTACAAAGCCATGGGAAAATTCTTCAAAGGTCTGGCACAGTCTGGTGCATGGGCATGCTTTGACGAGTTCAACCGGATCGAACTAGAGGTAAGACCTGAGAGTTAAATTCAGAGTTAGGATATATTCCATTAGTTTGTTGTTGTCTTACGTCCTAGAAACATCTACGGTCATATCAGGACCGATACCGACTTGTGACAGTGTGCATTCATGGCGATTTTATAGTGCTACCCCACTGGGAAATCAGGACGTCGGCACCATGATCTGATATCCCACTCAGTCTCATTATCCTACGGCTGAGCTAACTGGTACTTTCCCTATCTTATTAATGCTGAGCGCTAGGCTAGTAAGCGATAGGTATCAATTTTAAAGTCATTGGGTTTGACTCGGCCGGGAACCGAACTCCCAACCTTTTTTTAATTTTTTTATTTCCTTACACAAATCCCGCCATCTAGCGATTGGGCCACCGCTTCCGGGGTATTCCATTAGTTCTAATATCACATATTCCATTAGTTCAGAGTTAGGACATATTCCATTAGTTCTAATAGTGATGATGACCAGACGGCATGGCCGAATGAGTTGAGCGTCCATCTCCCATTTTGGTAGATCGTGGGATTCGAACCCATGGTCGAGTCAAACAAATGACTTAAAAATTGATACTTGTCGCTTCCTAGCCAGGTGCTCGACATTATTAGGATAGGGCAATGACTGATTGACTCAGTGTCAGGATAATGTGACTGACTGGGATATCAGGTCATGGTGATTGCAGCCTAGTCTCCCACTCCCAGTGGGGCAGCACTATAAAATTGCCACAAGTGCACACTGTCCCAAGTCGGAACCCGTCCTGATATGAACTTAGATGTTGCCAGGACATAAAACCCTAACAACCAACCATCTATACGGCGTGCATATATATATATATACATGCACATGTGCCTGAGGAAAGAATTCCAGGATCCAAAGATTGACCTCGACTTATCCGCCGGCTCGCCTAATGCTCGTGTTTTTACGGCACTCCTGCCCCTTCTTTCACAGGTGTTGTCGGTAATCGCGCAGCAGCTGCACAGCATTCAGCGGGCCACTGCCGAACACGTCAAGACCTTCCTGTTTGAGGGCACTGAGATCAAGCTGGACCCGTCATGTTGCATTTTCATCACCATGAACCCGGGGTACGCCGGGCGCGCAGAGCTCCCGGACAACCTCAAGGTGAGTTTTTTTTGGTTATATTTGGTAAATAAATTTGATCCATATACAGCAAAACCTCTCTAAATCGACCGACCATTTAAGGAGGTGGTCGGTCTAGAGAGTATATATATATATATATATATAGTTTATTTATATATCTATATATATACCAAGCAGATTATATGTATATACCGCATATATATGTATATATATATATACATAATAATTCTTCCGTTAGTGAACATATAGGAAACAGGTTATGCAATGATAGAGGACACATGAGGTGCTGTCTGCAAACAACTTTCGAGTGAGTGGAGCGTCACGCCCTGCGGAGGGGGTTGAGATGTGCATGCCGGTACCCCCCTCCCGGATAAGTGTGTGTGTGGGCGAGGGGAGAAATCCAGCTCTTATTACACGCAATAACTGTCTTATCACTATCCGTATATATATGTATATATACATATATGTGTACAATATACACACGTGTATATATACTGCCAGATTATTTATATTGGCCTCAGTTCTGACTGGTTTTTAGGACTGGTATTGAAGTTTCCCTTGGCGTGCTTGTGGAGATAGCATTTACTCCACACCTTCCATACAACACTATGGCAATAATAATTTCTGATCTGATCTAAAATATCGGTTGCGACATGTCTTTGCAAGTGGAGTGTGAACTTGCTGCTATTCCGTTTCCCCGATCGAGCCAGTTGAAGTAAGAAGTTGTGTGGTGTAAGGTGGTCTTTACAAATTATTTTCTAAATTATTGTCCACAGGTGCTGTTCCGCACGGTCGCCATGATGGTTCCTGACTATGCGTTAATCAGCGAGATCTCGCTGTATTCTATGGGTTTCATTGAGGCACACCCACTGGCTGCAAAGATCGTCGCTACCTACCATATCTGTTCAGAACAGGTCAGTATACATATGTGATGTATAAGCATTATACAAGTATAATTATCGGAAGTTTTCACTCCTTATTATTGTCCTAAGTTATATACTGTAGCGAACTGATCTTACTATTAATTGGTCATCGAATATGCAACAGCCGATTGTGGTGCCCCGTCTGCAAATGCGGCAACTTGTCTGGCCACACTAAGTCAGTCTTCCCGCGATATATATATTTTACCTCGGTACTAAGCCTCTGGCTACTCGTGGTCGAGGGAGAAGGAAGCAACATCCGGGTTCAGCAATTAGCATATTCCGCTCATAACTGGAGGACATTACGAGCAGCTCAGCAGTTTTTACCAAGGATTTACTCAGTTTCTATTGTAAGTACCAAGACATAAACTGACACAGATGTTTATGAATGATCATAGCACATGCTTATCAACTTTTCCACAAGTTGTTTTCACTATATCATACTTAATTCTGAAGCTGTGCTTTTATCCGGTGCTGTAGAGATTGAGGCATCCATTTTGTTTTTGCCGCCCGTTGTCGAACGGAGAGACATGTTGGCAGGAGTCATTTCGTCGCTTAGATAGATTTTATTTTTGCCGCCCGTTGCCGAACGGAGAGACATGTTGGCCGGAGCCGTTCTGTCGTTACGTTAGTTTTTTTCTGAGGCGTACCTCCGAGTTTCATAGCATTTTCTCCAATCCGTCAGTGCTGAAGCCACGGGAGGGAGAAGTGTATGGGACAGAGAGTGTGGGCAGGAACGGTACACTGGTCCCGACCCCTCGGTTGGTTCGGTTCGGTTCGTCCGACCGTTACATTTTCGATATACCTTAGGTTATCACGCCTGGTGTAAAAACCCCTTTGGTTGTTTTACAGACGACTCAAGATGGCCGCAAAGCGGGGTAACAAGGGTATTCCACACACCTTGAGTGAAGGAGACGCGACCCCTGGATGGCAGTCCGCCACGTCACGTGACCGGTCGCCTGAGGCAGGGCCCTCCCAAGCCGATGGGAATGAGCAGATGGTTCGACTCATACGTGAGCAGCTGCAAGAGCTGCTCCCGACACCGCCCTCTAAGACTTCTACGAAAGCACACGCCTCCTTGTCGGAACAATCCGAGTGGGAGGACTTGTCCGACCAACAAACTACAGACTCGGAGGTGGCCTTGGGGAGGAAGCGAAAGCACTCAAAAGTCCAAGTCGAAGAAGAAGAAGGCAAAATCCTCTTCTTCTGACTCCTCAGAGGATTCCACCATGACAGACTCTGAGTCAGACGACCCACATGCTGGTACGTTTGCCGACATAATGGAAAAGGTAGCGAAGAAGATCAGGGCAGTCAAAAAGAAGAAAATCAACACTCGCTCCCTGATGCGAAAGAACTTGAAGGGACATTTTGACACCTTCAAGCCCGCAGAGACGCTAACTAAGCTCGCGGAGCAATATACTGGGATCAAAGGGATCCCAGAGGCAACCATCAAAGAGATGGACGAGGACGTAACCATGAGCGAAGACAGGAAGAAATTTTAAACCTGTCTCCACACCATCCACAAGGGAGTGCTGGTGGCGCTCGCTGCAATCATGCCGGTGGCCAACCGGATGATGACTGGAAATAAGTTCACTACGGTCACAGCTGATATGAACTCGGCGATCGCTGTGACCAGCAACTTTCTCTCGTACCGCCGGTTCGAGAACGTATTCAAATCGGTTATGACCGACGCCGGCAAACAAGTCGCACGATCAAAGAAAGTGGTCGACAATGACGGGAAGGAGTACACCCTTTTCTTGGCACCAAAGCCAATTAAAGGAAAGCCGCTGGACCACACAAAGATGTTTGGAGGACAGCTTCAGTACCTGAAACCCAAGCCAACCAGTCAAAACACCTGGATGGCAAGAAGGACTCCAATGCGTCCAAATTCAAGAAATCCAGATCCGATTTTCGAGGGCGGCGAACTGGTGAACCGACCAGCCGATTCGGGAACCGGAACTACGGCTACCAGCCGAGGGGACGCGGCCAGAGGAACCAGTATGGCTGGAACGACGGCAACCGCCCCTTCAGGGGAGACAACCCCTTCCAGAAGCAGTTCCCCAAACCAGGGAACAAATAGAGCCTACAACACAGCCCAGTGTAAGCCTCTTTAGTGCAGGAAATGTTACCAACCATCTTAGTGAGTGGGAACAGCTCACACAAGATCAGAAAGTCCTAGACATTGTTAGAGGGGTCTTCATTCCATTTATAGAAACCCTGATACAGAATAAAGTGCCATTTCCTTACCGACTAGCTTTAGACGAACAACTAGTGTTAGATCTAGAAGTCACAAAATTTGAAACTAAAGGTATTATTACAACTGTTCAACATACGGATGGAGAATATATTTCGAATATATTCTCTAGGCCCAAACCTAATGGAGACATTAGGATGATTTTGGACTTAACTATCCTTATTAACTTAGTCGAATATAAACATTTCAAAATGTTCTTGTTAGAGACAGCCCATGACCTAGTAATGCTGGGTGCTTGGCTTGCAAGTGTAGACCTAAAGGACGCCTATTATACGGTACCTATCTATGAGGCGCACAGAAAATTTCTTAGGTTTATTTGGCGAGACCAACTATACCAGTTTACATGTTTACACGCCTACTCACCAACTAACAAGATCGGGTGAGATGTACAAAGTTTTAATATTACTACTGATACATTAACATGTTCATCAGATGATTGAGGATAAAAATGAGACTACGTAAAGCTCTGCCTCGACCACGAGTAGCCAGAGGCTTAGTACCGAGGTACGCCCACCACACCCTGCCACGACTATGACGTTCGCTTGTGTCACACGAAAACATCAGATTTCCATCATTAAGCTCATTTTTATCCTGAATAATTAGGTGAAGATTGCTGAACCCGGATGTTGCTTCCTTCTCCCTAGCCCATGACTCTCCGAGGCTTGTACCTCGGGAAAACAAGAGTTATCCATCATCTGTACCTAGGTAAGATTCGTATAACTACACTATATATATATGTATATATAGATATATATATATATATATATAAATATATGTATATTATATATATATATATATGTATATATATATATATATATATATATATATATATATATATATATATATATATATATATATATATATAAACAGTTTGCCCCAGATAAACAGAACAACAATAAGACTGATGTGGTTGAGAAGAAGATATATATTCTCTGGCGGAGATATATTAAATGCCCACCTAAAGTTAAAATTTGACCGTCCCGACGAGTCTATAGGCGATAACGGCCAGATGGCATACAGTGCTTAGGGCGCCTCACAGGTGGCACCAGTGTGGCCCATGCTGTACTACACAGAGTCAGTTACATAGGATATAGTGAATAGATAGATAGTGAACTGAAGATAGATAGTGTCCTTGTTTATATTCCCACAATAGATTATAGAGCACATAAACATTTGGCCCCAGATAAACAGGACAACGATAAAACTGACGTGGTTGCGAAGAAGATATATATTCTCTGGCGGAGATATATTAAATGCCAAGAGACCCACAGTCCCCCAAACCCGACAGTCTTAGTATACAGGCTCCGTCGTCCCAGACAGCGCAGTGGAAACCCTAATGTCATTCATTGCTCAACGGCGTCTGCAAATAGGCGAAGATGGTGTCGCTTGTCCAAATCCCCGCGCACCCTGAGCTCTTCCAGGGTGGCACTGCACAGGGAGAGGAAGGTACAGCCCCCCCGCCCCCCCTCCTCAGGGAGTGGGATGAGAAGTTCCCTGGGTCCAAGCCCGCGAGCTCACAGAAGTGCTTCAACATCCCTTGGTATGTCGAGTATCGCAATTCCATCAAAGCGCCAGGTGGTGTGGGGATCCGGAACACCATGGCATCCGACCCAGCTGGGACCCCCCTGAAATGCTTCTCAGTCCAGTAGACTGCACACAGGGAGAGGTCCGGGCACCGAGCCACTGGTATTTCTAGCTAACCATACTAGTCTAGCATAGTTACCTCCCCAATATATGTTTCTTTTTTCTCTTATCTTGTTCTTTTCCTGTCATCCATCTCCCAATATTTGGCTTATTTCACTGTAATTGTCTATCTATATTGTTGTAGATTTGTTTCTTGTGTAGTGGCAATTGTCATTAGGACTGGAAGACCAGCCGAATGAATTAGAGCGTCCGTCTCCCGTGTTGGTAGACCATGGGATCGTGGGTTCGAACCCTGGTCGAGTCAAACCAATGACTTAAAAATGTATACTTGTCGCTTCCTAGCCAGGCGCTCGGCATTATTAGGATAGGGCAAGGACTGGTTGGCTCAGTGTCAGGATAATGTAACTGAGTGGGATATCAGGTCATGGTGCTGGCGGCCTGGTCTCTCAGTGGGGCAGCACTATTAAGTCGCCATGAGTGCCTACTGTCACAAGTCGGTACCCGTCCTGATATGACCTTAGATGTTGCTAGGACGTAAAACAACAAACAATACATACATACATACATACATACATACATACATACATACATACATACATACATACGTACGTACGTACGTACACACATACATACACATACATCTTCACATACTGTTCATCGATGTACATGACACATACACACCTACATACCTAAATTCCCCCATACGTACATATATCCACCCATACACACAAGCATACACATACACATACACCCATACATATACACACACCTCACGAATCCGAGTCTGTTTGCAGCTGTCGTCCCAGCACCACTACGACTACGGGATGAGGGCCGTCAAGTCGGTGCTGACGGCTGCCGGCAGCCTGAGGCTCCGGTACCCTGAAAAGGGAGAGAAGGTGCTGCTCCTACGGTCAATCAATGACGTCAATGTTCCTAAGGTAACCACCCACCCAGGCATCTCCGGCCCCTAGCTCCTCTCACACCTCTTAATACTTCATATTAAAGTTGCATAGTCCGATGAAATATGAAATTTTAAAAAGCGAAACAATTATCGAGATTTGATTTTTACATATCTAACTTACATACTGATGCACTTATTGGACATTTGTTTCTGCATAGAAGGGAATACTGAGTCAATTTAATAGAACATGTTCCTGTAGAGGTCTATGGTGTCAGAGTTTTGGCAAGCTTGCCAAAACTAATTTTCCTTGTTTGCACTTCAAATATCTCAAAAGTTGACCATTGAAAATAAAAGTAACTTTAAACTAATGTAAAGTAGATGCGAGTGATCGATCTAATATATTTATCTCAGAAAAATTACAGAAACTCAAATCCATCGGACTATGCAACTTTAACCACCTGGCTAACTAACGATGCGACAAGTGCCCCAACGACCCTTGCAGTTAAGGGATTAATGATGATGTATGCATCTATATATAGTAAAGCCTCTCTAACCGACTACCTCCACATATCGATCACTCCCTTATATTAGTCGCTTTATTTGGGTCCCAAACGACCGCCCATACAATATCATTGTAACAATAAAAAAAAATCCCTAAACTGACCACCTCCTTAAATAGACCATTTAAAGTAGGTCACATGGTCGGTCGATTTAGAGAGATTTGACTGAATATGTATGTATGTATGTATGTATGTTTAACCGTCGGGCTATTTCGCCCCCGCTAAAGGCAAGCCTTCGTGTTAATTTATATAATTATTTCCATGTGAATTTCTCGGGCCGGCCGTGGGCCGCTGCTGCCCCTCGTCCCGCCTGCAGGTAGTCCGTGTCTGTCGGTGTACTTCTCGGGCTAAAGTCGGCCAGCCAGAGTATCGCCTAAATACGGAGGTGTGCCACCGCCCGTATATGTTAGTACAAAGCGATTATTTAATTGTTTCCACTACTGGCTGGTCTACTCGCCTTACGGTGTATTTAATATGTTTGAATTGATCCAGAACTAAGCAGAGGCGCTAGTGTCTCCGCTACTGTCACTGATAATCAGCCTACGTTAATGTCTTATTTTAGCCAAGAAGATCTATACGTTAATTCCGTTAATATGTCTGTTCCAATCTCCCCGCAGATGGGCTAAGTAGCTGCGTAAGGCCTAGTTAGGCTCAAGGCCCTTAATTATATATATAAAGTATTCCAATGTTAGATTCGACCATAGCGGTTTACTCCATAGAAAACTGGAGGACAGTAAAGAATGCAAGGAACGTTCCAATTTACTTTTCCAAGAGCTCACGGCTTTGTTTATTCTTAGCCAAACTAACATTCGAGTAACGTACATAGTGTAGAAACATGTTGCAAACCCTTCCCCTACAGTTTAATGTCAAACAACTTTGGAATTTAGATAAAATAGGCCTAAATCTCGGCTAAAACATCAGAGCGTCATAAAGTACGTCTGATCGGTCTGGCCCCGAACGCCCGACCTCCTTTCGTTGCCAGGCGAGTCGCAATTCGCGTCTCCTAGCAACGCTTTACGGCCGGAAACCCCGTCGCCCGTGAATGTTTGGGCATTCGCGGTCTGCCATGGCGAGTAGCCCGTATTCCCAAATACGGGTTAATCGGCGCACGCCCGTGAATGCCATCAGGCTGGCAGTCTCGCCCACTTCATATGTATGTATGTATGTATGTATGTATGTATGTATGTATGTATGTATGTATGTATGTGTGTATGTATGTCATCATCATCATCATGCTGTTAGTCGCGATGCGACAAAGACTGCTTTCATTACTTGACTGCTGCTCTCCATTTAGCTCTCTGCTGTGAGAGTGATGTTTTGTGCGGTTGTACATTTCATGAAAGCTGCCTGCAAAAGTGTTGAAGTGCTGCTGGCTTTTGCAAGTTACCAGTGGCACTCTCTCGGGGAGCAAATAGAGGTTTCACACTGGCAAGAACATGTCCAGACAGGCGCAAACTATTTGTCCCTGCAGTGGCTGTATGTACCATGGTATATACCAACATGTCGCACAACTTTTATATTTGTGAAGTCAATGATACTTACTAGTCAAAATGAGACTACAGTGTTCATTGTTTGACTGAAAACATTGTCATGTGTACATGAATGACATGTAATCATTTTATCAGTCTACAGTTGACCAATATATATTTGATGAAGACCGAAAAAAAACTGTTCTCTTTCAAAAAAAAGATTCGGCCAACCAACTCTGATTTGTGTGATCAAAAGGACGATCACCAATTTTTTAATGTTACATTTGGTCTAACTAAGGTGCGCTGTTTCCACTCACAGTTCCTGCAGCAGGACATCCCGCTGTTTGCGGCCATCATCTCGGACCTGTTCCCCGGGGTGGAGCTGGACCGACCAGACTACGCCGACATGGAGACGGCTCTCATCAGCAACATAGCCATCCTCAAGTTGCAGCCTGTGCCCTGGTTCACCGAGAAGATAATTCAGGTAGAGACCAACAACATGTATCAGTGCTGCCACTTAATACTTTTTTCAAGGAACAACTACTTTCTATACTTTTTCAATACTTTTTTAGACAATTTTTATACTTAAAATATAAAGGTTTTACACTTTTTTTGGGTGTGAAATCCAAAGTGGCAGCACTGATGTAATTGGGTCATTCTCTGTAGGTGGGCACCACGTATCTGGTTTCTAAGATAATTCAGGTAGAGACCAACATGTATCTGGGTCATTCTCTGTAACTGGGCACCACATATTTGGTTTCCACGTTGCAATGGTGATAATTAATTACCATCCTTTGGTAGCAAGTCAAATAATTATTGTTGCCTCTGTGCGTTAAGTATGTTACTTGTTAGCAATGCTTACATGTATTTAATCAATCGCACAAAATGTATCAAAAGTATGCTTGTGTGATTTTGTGCTAAAGTGAAAGTGTAAATTCACACATCACCATGCATTTACCCACACTTTTTTAAAAACTGTTTTATTGTAAGACATAGTCTTGTTTGCTTAACTGTATTCAATAAAATCTTGTCTGAATTTGTTGTGTATGTTAAAATGATGTTAGGGATGTGGTTTTGATTTCCATGTTACACTAACGATATTAACATATTGCTCAATTTGTATAGTCACTGAGATGAAAGATCGCGATTTCACGGATTTCCGCGATTTTTACTGTGCTGCAATCCTGCAGCACTAGCAGCATATATACGTTGTTCAAATGCTGCAGTAGTAACAACGTATGTTAATACATTGTTCAAGTGCTGCCGTCACTACCAGTATATGCTAATACGTTGCTCAAATCCTGCAACACTATCATATCAGTGTGTAAAATATTCCGATATTCGGCATAGGGGGGAATGCAAATGTTCTATTACTGTGTATATATATGTGTGGGTTGGTGGTGCCTGAGTCGGATGTAAATAGACATAGTGGTGCTGGCAGGTCTAGGTGTGATTGCACTCAGGGCATACCCCCTCTGCTGGGATAGGGATCGCCACACTCAAAAGGTCAAGGTTGGTGGTGGCCATTGGGCCATACATCTTGTGGTGGTGGGCAGACCACAGAGGCTGTATGCATGGACCGGGGCTACGCGCTGCCGGTGCTAAATGCTAGCACTGGGGTAGATATCACCGGCGTTGTGAAGTAGGTCTGTATGCTGAGATGGCCAAACAGGTGCGGGTAGTAAACCGTGAAGTTATTTTTAGATTGGGGGACTCCCCCTTAACTGGTACCGACAGGAACCGCTGTAAGCCTTTTTAATCTGTTGGCACCAGCGCAAAACGTCTTAGTGTCGACTAACGTGCTTGCTCAACCACACAAAACCGGCTACGACAAATACATCTACACAGCTACAACTGCAACTACAACTAAAACTACAAAAACAACTACCATGTCATCCCCAATTGAGTGTGTGTCGGCGAACAAACGGCAGAGGAAAGCAAACTACGGCGATACTGAGATCCGTGTTCTGCTGGAGGAGGTCATGTTGGTGAGGGTTTTCTTGTTTGCTGCGTTCAACCACAAAGTAACCCTCCAAGAAAAGAATCGGGCCTGGGACAGAGTGACGGCTGCCATCAACTCTTGTGGGGTTGTGAAGCGTTCAAGGGTCAAGATGAGGGAGAAGTGGAAGACACTGAAGTCAGAGGTGCTTGGCTGGCAAAGCAGGGTGATGCAGACAGGAGGAAAGCCTCTTGAGTCTGCTCTCCACTATGAGGACAGCATACTGCAGATCATCGGTTGTGAGTCCAACCTCTACCAGGGAGTGACTGGTAAGTTGATAGATAAATAAGTACTTTAATGTTATAAGGCGATGGAGAGAAGGGGGGGGGTGACGCAACCCCAACGGTCGTTGCGGCGCGGGGGAGGGGGGGTACTCCTCCATCGCCGCGAATCAAACGCAATGCAAGCATTACGACCGATACGCAGCGAAGGAGGAAGACAAGGCAGGAGTGGAGAAAAAACACTTTATTTAGTGAATAAAGTGGGGGAGTACATACAAGGGAGAAAGTTATATAAGATCAAGGGTATAATGATTATGTGCAATGTACAATGTAATATCAAATATAAAATGTCAATGTGTAATATGAATGTCAAATGTCAATGTCAGTGGGGGGGGGCCCGAAGCGCCCTCCGCCAAAACGGAGGAGAGGGCGCGAGGGCCCCCTGTGGGGCCGAGGTGGGGGACGTAGGCGTGAACCGCCGCGGAGGTCCAGGTGCCCTGGGCCATGATGTCCGCTAGGGAGACCCCGGCCCTCTGGCAAGCCTGGGCGGTGCCCCGACGTAAGCTGTGGAGGGAGTAACTGTCGGGCGCGGGGACGGCAAGCGTGCGGAGGGCGCCCCTGAGGAGAGCCGTGAGGGTCCGAGGGTCGAGGGGGCGGCCCGAGGGCATGGTGAATGCTGAGTCGTCTGCAGCGGCCGGGACGAGGGCGATGGAGGCGAACCAGGCCGTGACGGGGCAGATGCGGAAGCTGGGCGAGGCGGGGATGAAGAGGGCCACTGCCCCCGAGGGCAAGGCTATCGCCTTGCCCTCGTTGTGAGGGTGAGGCAGAGGCCCCCGGGGGCGGAGGCGACGCTGGCGCGGGTGATGGTGTGAGGGCCGCCCCAGACCTCAGGGCTGGGCGAGAGGAGGCTGGATTGCCGGAGGAGCCCGTAGTACCTGAGGAGGAGGGCGGCCCGAGGGACGACACCGGTGGGCCCGGCAGCGGCCAGGCGTGACCCAAAGGCGGAGGGGTCCCCACCCATGGCCTCGACCCAGGAGCGGGCCCCCGAGAGCGCGTTCCGGACCGAGTCGGGGGGCGACGGCGCGGGCATAGAGGGCCGCGGTGTAGGCGGCGACGTCAAAGTCCGTGGGGGCCAGAGGGTCACGGCCATGGCCCGAGGCGAAGTCGGGCCGCGCGGTTGGGGGGTGGGTGGGAGGAGGGTTTCCTCCGCATACGCTCCTCGCCTGTGCTGGGATGGCTGGTCGCCGCCGACGGACTAATAATCTGAGGGGGGAGTCGCGGAGGCCTTCTTAGTGTAACACACCGCCTCACTGTGGACTGTGAGGATTCGCCGGACATTGGTGCAGTAGGCCCAGGCGTGGCGCCTCCGGGAGCCCTGCTCTCCAGCGGGGGCGAGGTCGCATGAGGCGGGGTCTCTATTCCAGGCCGGGCAGGGAACCCCGTAGGCCTCACCGCTGTAGGGGGTTCGGCTGTCAGTCTGGGCGGAGCGAGGCTGGGTCGCCGGGGCCTGACGGGTGGCGGTGGTAGAGCGGGTCGTGGAGGCCTTGGAGGTGGAGGCGAGAGTCCCGAGGGCGGTGATGACGTCGATCTGGACGGTGTTGATGGCGATGGGGTCGAGCCAGCCGTCGGGCAGCCTCCCGTCAACGACCCATGCAAACACCGTCTCGGACCAACGTCGGACCGTAGGCCACGGATGTGAGACACAGTCGCGGTGGACTATCAAATTATGATAGAGTAGCCCTGGGATGGAGTCCGAGGGAAAGGCGGGATGCGACTCCAGCATCTGGAGGGCGAGGAGGTACTCCTCTAGGTTGGCCTCGCCCCTCTTTACCGCCTTCCCCTCGGGGCCTCGCTCAATGAGGTCGTGGGGGAATATATAACCCGAGGGTATACCTCTTCGTCGGCCTACGTTCTGCGCCTCGGCAGCCTCCAGGATGTCACGTACGGCGTCGGCCGCGGAGGCAGAGGTCAGGTCCTGGGCGCCTCGCGGGGTGAGGGCGGCTGCAGTCCGGGAGGCGGTAGGCTGGGTCGCGGCGGCACCACGTCTCATGTGGCAGGCGTATATCGGGTGGATGTCCGGGGCCGGCGGTGCCACGGGGGCGGGTCCCCCCGCCTCCAGGGCGAGAGACTGCACAAAGTCGGAGAGGCGTTCCAGGACTGACGTAGGCGTGGGAGGAGGGGGGGCCAGGGCCGGTGCGGGGGCCGGCCGGGCCGCGGAGGCGAGGAACAACTCCATTAAGTCCATGAGGCGTTCAACGGCCGAGGTGTTGGCGTTGATCCATGCGTTGGCTGTCGTCCAATCCGGGGCCTCCTCCTGGGTGGGCTCCCGGGGGTGGCCCGGGGCCGAGATCGCGGAGGCGGAGTCAATTTGTGGAGGATGGAGGCGTGCCGGCTCCCCTCCTTGCTCCGCGGCGTGCGGCATGTCTGCCTTGTCGGGGCATGATGGACGTAGGCCGGCGATATGTGGATCGCGGATACGAGCAGCGACAGCGGAGGAGGCGAGGAGAGCCAAAGTAGAAAAATGGTGAGTGCTTCAGGCTGGGTGGAGGCGGAGTGGCTGGGGGAGGGAAGGGAGCCGGTTATAAGGTGATGGAGAGAAGGAGAGGTGACGCAACCCCAACGGTCATTGCGGCGCGGGGGAGGGGGGCTACTCCTCCTTCGCCGCGAATCAAACGCAATGCAAGCATTACGACCAATCACTTTACAAAAGCGAGTCAGTGAGGACAGCTCAGCTAAAAGGTGATGACATTTTTTCCTTCTTAAGTTATTCATACAGAACAATTCATCTACAAACTGGTGTTCATCTACAAACTATTAAACTCCCACAACTACAAAACTATATTAAACTACAAAACTACATCGAACTACAAAGCTGTTGACCGATAGTAATATACAGTAGATTGACAACTAGATTACTAATATTACTAATTTTGCATGTACATTTTTTGCTTGGATCTGGCCAAGAAAGACTATAAAATAACATTTTTATTTGAAATTCATGGACATAATAAATGTGTAGAATATTGTCATTTATTGTTATAAAAGGTCGGTTCATTTGAAATTCATCGACATAAAAATGTGTCGAATATTGCCATTTATTCATGAAATGTTGGTTCATTTGAAATTCATGGACATAGAAATGAGTCGGATATTGGCATTTATTCAAGAAATGTTGGTTCATTTGAGATTCATGGACATCAAATTGTGTCGAATATTGTCATTTATTGTTATGAAATGTTGGTTCATTTGAAATTCATGGAAATAAAAATGTGTCGAATATTGCCATTTATTGTCATACAATTTATTAACTTTATGCCGTCATTGACATCGTTGATATTAATCTATGGATCTGATTAATTGTCTTTGAGCTGGAAAATGCATATTGATATGCTATAATCTATGTGGATAAATTTGAGAGTTGAAAGGAAAATACTTGAGGAAATGTATTATTCAAATAAACTTGACTGAATGAAACTCAAGATATATGTTAATGCGAAGAAAGGTGAAACTTTCTGCGAATATCATGACCAAGATCAATAGCGACCATACAATATTGGGTCGATATTGTCAACATCGCGACGCAAATGCAGTAGTTCATAGGAGAACACTGGCATACATAATTAAATCGAAGAAATATTCGACATTACACCGAAGGAGACAATTAACATGAAGAAACGATGGCAACTGCTGGAGAAAGTGTATGGAAACTGCGACAGCATGTAAAACTGCATTTAAAAGCTAGAAATCTATTATTATTTAATAATATAGACGTAGCCATTGTAATTTCAAAGTTCAAAGTGAACCGCTGTCATTGCTTTGTTTACCTTTTATCGCTGAGTATATGCTGTCGGTATACAGCTTTCTGTCTTTCATACCATTTAAAAAAAAGAAGATATTTGATGTTAGATACTTGTACATAACGTACAAAATGACATTTTGAATCTATTTCTGCCTTTATTTCCACTCAAAACGACTTATTTTTTGGTGAAATCGGAGTATTTTGTTGGTTTCTACAATTACCATTATGTATGAGACATGACTTCCAGGAATTTTCCTCGATTCCCTAGCAGTACTAACCCTATAGGAATATATACAAATAACCTTACCATAGGCATAGATTTCCGCTTTTTTTCCTGGAGATCACTGTCATCCCGAGTAGGATGGTCGTGGGTGCATTGTATTAATTATGTTTATGAACTGGCATCATCTTCGTCAGATCTACGATATGATTCTGGTTCGACACGGGCTGATGATCGTCGGGGCCCCGATCGCCGGCAAGACAAGCGCCGTCAACGTCCTCATTGGGGCTTTGGAAGACATGTACACCAATGGCCTTATGGATGAGTTCCCGGTAAGTGTCCGCATACACTCAGTCCAAGGCCTATATTGTCAAATGACCTTGAACCATATATAGGTGATGCATAACGCACTATGCAAGTATAAACATACGTAAGGAAATTATTATTATTTTTATTGTTTTACTTCGTAAGACCAAACACTGTACCGGTGGCGCCACCTGCGGCCTGCTCGCCTCCAGATGTAGTGTCAGTCGCACCAGAGGATTTTGTGTATATATATATATGCCAGGTATAAATATATGAATCTATATAAATATATGGATATATAAATATATATATAAAAATATATATACTTATATGCTTATATATAATCTAATGATCGTGAACCAAAACCACAACCTATATATTCCCTAATGACTTTGAATGAAAGCAGGACCTGCCTGGTCCCTCCTGACTAGACGAAACTAGGGTCGACATTCCCTAATTCACACTATTCACAGGTGACCTAATTCGGCATCAGAACGAGACTGAGTACGGGTCGGGCATTGGAAATAGCCATAAGACACTACTGTGTGCCGATGTGTATGAACTACTACAGAAATTAAAGGAGTAAAATTTGAAGATATTCACTTTTGAAACTATCATATTCATTTTTGCATGCCGTTTTTCTATCTATTGGTCAATTTTCATGAAGATTGAGTGATGATCAGATCTATTTCAGTAGGCGATGTTAACAAAGTCGGTCACCCTGGTTCAAGTGATTGCCAATCTTTTCTTAAATTCAAAATTGCATAACTTTCTTAATATATATATATTTTTAAAATATTTAAAAGATTTTATTAATTTGTAATTACTAAGACTAATATGTAAATTTGGGTTTTAAGGTAAACCAACAGTAATAGTAAAATTATTGTGAATCACTATGCACATATAAAAACAAACATGCATTCGTGACAATAACGTATTTCTATGAGAATTCATATGCACTAAGATAAATATAGTGCTTCTTTATTGTATTGATGCCTGTTTAATATATTTTAATAACAAGGTTCAAAAGCGTATTATCAACCCTAAGGCAGTGACGATAGGACAGTTGTATGGAAGCTTCGATCCGCTATCGCATGAGTGGTCAGATGGTGAGTGTTGCTTCTTGAATTAATAACACAGCGAGCTTTGCTTTGTATAAGGATCGTCGTGATTATTGTCGGGTTCTGTCACAATTCTTTTACTTCCGCTGGTATGCCCTAATACCAACTTCATGAATACCAATATTGCATGCACATTTACAATCAAAGACACACACACTATATATATGTAAATATGTATATTGGTATTCATTAAGTGATATACATATATATATATTTTACCTCAGGCTTTTGCCTCCAAAGCATTCACAGCCCAGGGAGATGAATGTTCCGGTCCCAAGTCAATTAGCATATTCAACAAACTCAGAAAACACGCTGAGTTGTTTCAAGGTACGTTTTTATCTATTTAAGACGGTAAAATGTCTGATTAAAGGGTTATAGATCACCTAGGTGATTAATAAAGATAAATTAGTACTGATCCGGAGGCGTAATTAGAGGTTTTGTAACACTTTCCAGCATTGGAGAATATTGCGCTTTCTGCACCCGTTAAACGTTAGCGTCATGACCTATTTAAACTAGGTTAGCCATATTTGGCATTCCGGATTGGGCGACGGCGTGTTCTCGCTACTGAATCTGGGTAAATATGGCCGCCGCTTAAGTATGTTCACAAGTGTCCAGCTTAATTTACAGTTGGCAATCAAGTTCTCTATGAACTTAGCCTTGGTTACACTTATATTCCCAAACTTTGATTATGATCATTCATTTTCGGCTAACGGAAAAGAGGTTAAGCGACTCACTGATCGCTACCAGGCTACGGTATCGAGTTGGCTCAACGCTATTAATTTGGCAGTGGCCTTTATTGTTGCAAAGCGTACTGACCTAGCAGTTGCCATAACCATTGCAAAGCGTATTGACCTAGTTCTACACTTGTATTGTATTTTGCAGATGGCTGCGAGACAGAGTTCGCGTAGAGTGCAGCAAGTTGCTGGCACCACGGAGGCAGGGCGGAGGCAGACTGTCAGTGTGGACAGCAATGCCGTAGTCATGCCAGGCCCGAGTGAAAATTCAGGCCCCTCCACGTCTCAGGGACAGACAACTCAGGTTCAACCAGTGAACCAGTACGTCGATGCAGCTCAGCCTCGAAGATAGGCTCATCTCCTTGCTGGAGAAAAGGCTGGCAGAACCATCAACAAACTGGGCAACGGGTTCGCATGACACACAGTCGGAAGACGAATCTATGTGGCAGGATGAACTGCCACCAGACACAAGTGAGTCAGAGTCGGGGACTATGTTGACCCGAGGAAGTAGACATGCTAACTCCGTCGAGAAAGTAGACTCAGAGGTGTCAGAGGGTAATGACTACAATAAAGCAAGGAAGAGGGCTAATGCAGGCAAATGCAGAGATAAGAAGACGAAAAAGAGTAAGAAAAAGAGGAAGCATGCCACTTCATCCTCTTTGTCGAGCTCTAGCGCATCATCTTCATCAGAAGAGTCTGATTCCGATACAAACCACATGGGAGCACTGGTAAAAGAATTTGACCTGGCGGCTAAGAACCGCCCGACCAAACCGGACAAAAAAGTGAGACTGCACACTGTTGAGGAGGGCGTTGGAAGGCCACTTCCACACCTTCAAGCCAGCTGAGGTTATACTCAGAGGGGCTGAGAAATTTACTGGTATTAAGGGGATTGAAGCCTCATGCCCAAAAGAAATGGACAAGGAAGTCCCGATGTCAGAGGGGAAGAAGATCGAGAATGTGATGTACACAAGCCAGAGAGCCGTTTTGGTAGCATTCACTGCTGTTCTCCCAGTGGCAAACTGCATGCCAAAGGAGAAAGTCTTCACCTCCCTTGCCTCAGATCCTAATAAGGCGATTGAGCTGCCAGCAGCAGCCCAAACCTTCTTAGTATACAGAAGGTATGAGAATGTGTACAAGGCGGTGACAAAAGACACGGGTAAGGAAGTCACACATTCAAAAAAGGTGAGACAAGAACGAGAAAGATAGTCCCTGACTCCGACTCACAAAGTATGTGTCGTGGAAACCAGAACCTGAGTCTTGGAGGGTAGATGCATTTACCCTTAAATGGTCCCAGTATTTCTTCTACAGAGTCGCCCGGAAACTATGGATAGAGGAAGCCAATGCCATCCTAGTGACGCCACATTGGCCCAGCCAACCGCGGTTTGTTGCACTCAACAGGTGGAGTCAAGAGCAGCGATTCCTACCACAAGCACAAAACAATCTGGTCCCACAGGGACCACTGGAGGAAAAGGAAGACGTCTCAACAACCCCCTTGGTGGTATTCCTTTTTGAGGAGATATCTCCAATCATTTGGGTTAGACCCGACGACAACAGAGTTCATTGTGTCGTCAGCCTGGTGTGAAGGAACAGTGAAACTTTATGCAAATGCTTAAAAAAAAGTGGGGTGTGTTTTGTATTACGAAAGGTGGCACAAGGTTGCAGGTTCCTAAGGACCCTAGCAGAGGAAGGTCTGGGATTTGGCACAATCAACACGGCGAGGTGTGCTTTGTCAGTGGTGTTACCCAGAGTGGATGGACAAACAATCGGGAAACATGAATTGGTTCATTGGCTGATGCGGTCGGTTTATGCAAAAAAAACACCGAAACCAAAATATTCTAGGTTTTGGGATGTAAACAAAGTGTTTGACACACTACGAGACTGGCCAGGAAACAGGAACCTGAATCTCAGGGAACTTACACTGAAATTAGGCATCTTGTTACTTTTAGTAATGGGACACAGAGGCCAAACCATAGTTGTTCTCTCTATTGAGGGGATGGAAGAATGGGAAAAAGAAGTGACTTTTCATTTGAAGAAATTACTCAAATCTAATATAATAGACTTGGAGATCCACTGTCATCAATTTATTTGTATGCATATGATGAGTACCCACATATTTATGTAGTTAGAGCACTTAAAGCTTATTTAGGGTGCACAAAAGACATTAGAAGAGGAAAGCAGCTATTGGTTAGCTACATACGCCCTCATGTGCCAATATCAAGGGACACTTTGGTACGATGGACGGTTCAGTTACTTGACAGGGCAGGTGTAAACACTAAGGTAAACGGGCCACACTCAACTTGAGGTGCAGCAGCATCGAAGACAAGAGCATTAGGGATATCAGTTAACACTATCCTTAAACATGCAGGCTGGAAAACAGCCAGGTCGTTTGCACTCCACTATCACAAGAAGGTGGAAAGAAACAACAAAGTAGCCAAGAAGTTGTTGGACAATGCAAAGACCAGGCCAGGTTAGGGGCAAACAAGGTTAAAAAACAACACAAGTAGTGTGCACATATTATGTGGAAAACTTGTAAACTTCGTCCAGAGAGACACTGGTTATAAACAAATAAAGTAAAGACTAAGCTTAAAGCTAGTTCATTGTGATGATTCGTTCATGATAAAATAAAAATAAAATAAAAATAAGTAGGAAGTCAGGTAAAATACTTGGTATGTAAAAATCTTGCTGGGCTGTGAATACCCTGGAGGCAACAGCCTGAGGTAAAATAGGATAAGTTAGACAAGACTTACCTGGGTATGGTTGAAGGATAACTTCTGTTTTACCGAGGGCTGTGGCCTTGGTAGTCGCAGTACAGGGCCCACCCAACCCGCTCCTTGCGACACAGAGGAAAAGTTATTTGTTAAATAATTCAGAAATTAAAAGATGATGGGGAAATGTATTTTTCAAGTAAGACAGTTGATAGACAATTAGCTCACATGCTAACCCTCCTAAATTAACTAGGTAAAAATTGTTTTGGGACCGGAACTGCTCCATCTCCCTGTACTGCGACTACCAAGGGCACAGCCCTCGGTAAAACAGAAGTTATCCTTCAACTATACCCAGGTAAGTCTCGTCTAACTTATCCTATATATACGTATATATATGTATATATATATATAATGTGTGTTTGTAAATATATACATATATACCATATATATATATATACAGTAAAGCCTCTCTATACCGACCCCTCCACAGATCGACCACTCCCCTATATCGATCGCTTTATTTGGATCCCAAAAATACCATTGTAAGGATATTCTAACTCTCTAAATCGACCACCTCCCTAAATGGACCACTTAAAGTCGTTCCCATGGTCGGTCGATTTAGAGAGGTTTTACTGTATATATATATATAAATCCACTACGGCAGGGAAGGTAAACACAACACGAGTTGGGCTGAGTTCTATTTTATTAGTTCTCTGGCGGGGACTGATAAATATGCCAAAGACCGTAGGTACCTCCAACCCAACTCACTAGCCTTCCGCCGCCAACCTGGCTGCCACTCTCATATCATTCATTATTCGCACCGACAAAGGGGTTTTAAGATACTCAAAGACCGAATTACTTGTCCAGTCCCCCCTGGTTCGAATCTCCTCCATCGAGGCTCCGCACATTGCCAAATATGTGCACCCACCTCTCCGTAGAGAGTGTGACGATAACAGTTCTACGTTAAGTCCTACTCGACCTGCAAACAACCTCAATGTTGACTGGTAAATCTCATATGTGAGCGGTGAACTACCTCCTACATCATTTGGCAACAAGAATGCAAAATCATCACTGGCGGCCGGCCGTTCAGCAAAATGCTTTTCAGTCCAATGGACTGCACACAACTCAACCTCTGGACACCGTGCTATCGGTATGTCTAGCGATCGCTCCCTAAATTGTATAGTCTTAGACTTCCGAATTTTCAATACCATCCCCCAAGGATAGAACTTAAAGTCTCCTCGACGCATCATGGCCTCCGAGAAAGTAACATTAGATTTTCTTAATAGTCCCCTGAAACTACAAAGAACGGCCGCCCACCAAGCAGTATGTCCCGAACTCTTGGATTACAATGAAAAGATGCACCTTAACATATTAGGAAGCAAAGGCATTGCCTGCTTAGGAGTATCTCCTAGCTCCCTTCGAATGCCCCGTAAGGTAGAGGCAATCACAAAATCTGAATAATCTATCTGCACAGATCCCTGCTCTTTAAGGAAATGGTTAAGAGCACTTAAATAATTAATAATTGATGAATACTTCATTGTTCTCGCTAACCAAGTAGCATATAATGCTACCTGTAACGCATCGCATGGAATAGGCGTATGAGTTCCAGAAAATTTGTCTATAAAGACCAAATACTTATTAATCTGGACTGCCCTCGTAGCCTGCGAATTTGGCGCGTAGTACTTCATCTGAAACTCCTTCTGTTCTGCTCTTAGTCTACCGATTTCTGTAAAGAGAAGGATTGCTCAAATAAACTAATACAACAAAGGTGTTTCCCACAATCCGCTTTATATATGAGTTCCTGCATACGTTTATCTTCCAGTCTACTTAATGCGTCAGATACTACATTGGCCTCAGTGGTAATGTGCACCGCTGTGAACACAAAATTATATTTTACAGATAACCAAAACAAACGCCTCAAATAGTGCATAACTAACTTGTATTTCGACCTGCCCGTGGCTAATGCCGATTCTACTGTTGTACTGTCCGTAACCATTACTATGGATGATCCCTGTCAAGCAGGACCCCACCTCTTTACAGCAGCATAAATCGCTCCCATCTCCTGAGCATTAATGTGAGCCGACCTCAAGTTATCATCAGGCTGGTCATAGTGGTGACCTACCACTGAATGAAGGCACTTCTCCATCCGCTTATTGAAACAACCTACCAACCAGTCATTACCATGCAGAGCCCGTACCCCCACTTGCTAGCATCACTATAAGTAGATCTTACTGCCGCAAATTTGCCGAGCATTAATGCCTTACCATTAAATTTGTGTGCAAATTGGATCCACCACTGGATGTCCTCCCTGAAGCCAGCATTTAATCTAACTTTATAGTATGGCCGAGACACTGATCCCATCATGTCGTAGACTCTCCGTGAAAATGTTCGCCCACCACGCACTACTTTGGTGCAGTGGGCGAACAGTCCACCCAATTTCTCCAGTTCCTTCCTCGTTGCTTTCTGCTTCCCCCTAAACTCCAGTAGATTATTTCTTAGCTTTCCCAGTTTATCAGCGGGAAGAGTAAGCTCTAGCTGTACCGAGTCGATTAATATCCCGAGGAATCTTATTTTAGTGTTGGGACTAATTAGCTTTTTAAAGCTTATGTGAAATCCTAGCCGGCGCAGAATAGCAATTAACTTATTCTGCTACTCTGCGGCGCTTTCAAAAGATGGGGATACTACACAGAAATCATCTAAATAATTTATTACTCTGTCTAACCCCTCTCTATTCGCACACCTCACAATGAAATCCGACACCTTCGAGAAAACAAATGGGCTCGAAGACAGTCCCATGCAGAGTCTGTTATCTAACATGTAAACTGGCCCATTCCCTTCCCCGTCTTCAAAATCCCACACTAAACCTTGCCTCGGCCTATCAGTCGGGTGTATTGGAATAGCCCGATATGCATCTTTTAGATCTACTGTAGAAAAATAGTCTCCATAATTCATGTGGTCTACTACATCGTCAATACTTTTATAACTAAATTTTAACGCAACTTTATCTGTGTATTTATTTACCGATTTATTTTTCGGCCTACTGCAGTCTACTATCCCTCTTCCCCCACCTTCCTTAGGGATACAAAAAATATTATGAACACACTGGGGGGTCCGACTACTCCGAGTGATCATATTCTGGTTCAATTCCGCCAACAGCTTTTGGGTTATAATGTCCCTATACAATTTATTCTGAATTTTCTTAAACATAGTATCATATTCTATCGTACAGTCACTATTAGTGACATGGAAGCCCAAAAGTACACCCCATAACATATACACCCAATCTGGGTCGGAATCTCCCCGAAGGAACAACTCACTTATAAACCGACAAGGCAGTAACTGCATTCGGTTACCAGATATTTTATGAACACAATTGCATGTACCATTAACACAATCACTTGTAACTCTAATTATTGTTAGCTCACTCTGCTGGCTTTCTCTAATGTGGAAGTCCCAACAGTAGTCTTCTCCTTTTAATGTCTCAACGTAAAAACTGTCGTCCTTACTAACATTATCGTTATTAATCCAATCCCGCCTTATTTTGTTAACTTGGCTTTTGCGTTTAGTCTCACCTGTGTCAATAATATCCACACTCCTTTGAGACCCTATCTGCGCATTCAAAGCACTTGCAACTGTTAACACATTATCATCAATTGAGTTTAAATTGCTAACTTGGCCTACATAATTTGGTTCCGACTGAGGCTCACATAACACATGCTTACTCACCCCGTAAGAACTGCCATTAACACCAACTGTGGCCGATAATTGCCTTGTTGGCCTCGCACATGCAGCATTCCAACTCTCACTCTTTGACCGTGTCCAATTAGGCAAACGATTAACATTCAATTCAAGACCAGTATTATGGTGTGCCAAGTGTAAGCTTTCCGCCGTATTGTGCGATACGCTTTCCGTATCCTCACACACCACACTACCGACCCTACTGGTCATATTATCAGTAACACAATTTATATTTAAACTGTCATGCAATTGAACTTTCCTGTTATTAGAGCTAACATTAATAATTTTTTTAGCTTGTCAGCCCTTTGTGCAGTTAACCTTCTTATGACTTCTACTGCCCCACTTCAAACACCAATGGCTGAAATTACAATTCTCGTCTGCCCTACTGCATCCTCCCTCCTTGTTCCACCTATAGCAACCCGTTTTGCCCTCTTTAGTGTATGCACTAGATTTACGCAAACTGTTCACCGGCTTCTTTGGCCGCATGTTATGCATGCCATAATGAAACATGCCCATACCGGTATTACTACTCCCAAAAGCTGCAAAACCCTCTAATTCGGCTAGTTTTCTTACGTCTTTGTCATATTCGACATGAGTCGAATCATGAAAATCGTTCTGTCGCGCTCTGGAGGACATAAAGCAAATGTGTTCAAGGAATGCACGGAGGTCTTTAACTGTGACCCCCTGTATATCCAATACCCACCGTATAGAGGCTGTAACAAGTTCATAGCAGTTCATTTTCTTCACTTCTTTCCCAAGAACAGCATACCTCCTCAGACTCCACTTACTTCGTATAGGTCGAGTACTGCTGCTGCTTCTGCTCCTGGAGTCTGAGGGGGTTCGTCGACGTCTTCTTGTCCTCGACCTGTGCCGCGGCTTCACCAGCCCGTAGCTGGAATGTTCGTCCTTGGTGGCGCCCGCCGGCACCGACGCTGCACCGGTGGTCGCTGCCGTCGGCCATTCGTCCTTCACCAGCGTCGTGCCGCGACTCCGCCCCTCACCGCTTGTCTGCAGTCGTCCTTGTCGCTTCCTATTCATAGCGTCTCTTCGCTCCTGCAACTCCGCTATTCTTTCCTCCAACTCCATTTCTTTAATTTCTTTCGTCAGGGACATCTCCTGCTCCTCTAGCGTGAGCGACGACATTCTATCACATACTTCTGGCGAACTTTCTCGTGAGTCTACTTTTGGCACGTCCATAATTTGTCTCGTAGACCTTCTTACTCTTGCTGACACAACTCTCTTCCCTTTCTTTCCTTTCTTCTTCTTACACTTATCTGCTTTGTGCGCGGTGCCGCACATATTGCAATACATGATCTCGTAGCAGTCAGCTCCACCTGTGTCTGCGTGTGTCGCGCTCTGCAGCACACGTCCATCGCAAAGTAAATTTGTGATAGAAGTGACACTATTTTCCGGCGCTGGCAGGTGGCGCCCCATTCGCGCATCCCACTGGGGTTGGTGCGCGACTCCTAATCTCATAAATTCGATAAATAATAATAAATACATATAGAATAAACCTTGTACATGCTCCGTATTTATATTATTATAATACATTATAATTCACATATATAAATATATACATATCTATCAACTATGATCGAGGCTCTACATACAGGAATGATGGCGAACGTTAGTGTTGGAGGGGAAGTCTCGGAATCGTTCGGGGTTACCAATGGGGTCAAGCAAGGTTGTGTACTGGCCCCCACGCTCTTCTCCATCTTCCTATCAGCAATGCTGGACAAGGCTTTCCGAGACATGGGGGATGGCATCTATATACAGTCCAGACAGAGCGCTGACCTATTCAATGTCGCACACTTCAGAGCGAAGACCAAGACTACTCGGATACTGGTGAGAGAGCTTCTATTCGCAGATGACTGCACTGGTTGCCCACTCTGCTGAAGAGATCCAGAAAATAGTGGACGCTTTCTCCGATGCATCAAAGAAGTTTGGCCTGAAGATTAACATAAAAAAGACGGAGGTGCTGTACCAACCCAACTCTACAAGAACCCGAGAGGAGGAGATCATGGTTGACGGAAACAAGCAGAACTCTGTTCCGGAATTCACCTACCTCGGAAGCACTATATCAAGTGATGGACGCAATGATGCTGAAATACAGAGGAGATGGCCAAGGCTAGCGCACTTTCGGCCGACTATGCCAGAGACTCTGGAACAACCACCATGTGTCCATGCGGGTCAAAGGCAAGATCTACCATGCAATCATGCTATCCACCCTACTATACGGACCCAAGGCCTGGACAGTGTACAGACGACAGGTGAAAAAGCTGCATGCCTTCATGATGCGACATCTGCGTTCAATCATGAGGCTAGCCTGGAAGGACAAAGTGACAAATAAGGAAATACTCGAACGGACGGGGCTGCCCTCTATGGAAGATCTTCTGATCAAAAAGAATCTCCGGTGGACTGGACACCTCATGAGGATGTCATCAGATGGCTACCAAAGCAGATTCTCTATTCTCAACTGTCTTCTGGTTACAGAAAGAGAGTGTCTCCGGTTCAAGGATACCATCAAGAGAAACCTGAAGCTGAGAGACATTAAGACTGACTCATGGACGCAACTCTCACAGCAGAGAACTGTGTGTACTACAGTGCCAGACACGGTAGCCGAAATGGTTGATCGCAGGCCTCCCGTGTAAAATAAAAATACAATTTGCGGCAACTGAGAAGGAATTGTTGGGAGCGGTTAGTGGGGTAGATGCACTATGGTAACTACCCAACCAGTATGTTTTGGGGAATAAGTGGGAATAATATGATAATGATTAGGTACAATATATTATTTCGGATTACTTTTTATAACAATAATATAGAAAAATCACTATGTCATGGGGATTGATGCAAATTTAAAATAGTACACCGAGAGTATCATTCGAACCCACACGTCTTGCCATTCTGGGGCTAGCGTGCTAACCATTACACTACATAGGCTCCCTGATGCAATCACCCTATCCACGCTTCCCTGTTTACGTGGCCTACTACTACAACCTTATGGTCTATATAAGGTATTATGTGAATATAAATAACAGGTGTTCATCATTTTATTATTCTGTTCCGCGTGTGGCTGGTCTTCCACTGATGTATTGCAGCCGCCACGGTGTCAGTTGTACTCACTACCTCCGGCTCTCGGACCCGCTCAATCCAAAACAACAAAGTATTTTTGCTGCCTCTTCTGATAGCTTTCCATACAGCTTATACTGGTGATCTGTTTTTCCTATAGGAGTTCTGGCCAACACATTCCGTGAGTTCTCCTCCAGCGTGACACATTACCGGAAGTGGATTATATTCGATGGCCCAGTGGACGCTGTGTGGATAGAAAATATGAACACAGTGCTTGACGATAACAAAAAGGTGCGAATACTGGCATGTATATACAGGTCCTAGCTTCGAATTTTCAAGTTTTACACAGACTTTTTCGGTGATGGAAAAAAACCCAGCTGTTAGAATAAAATGTGATGGAATAAAACGCGATAGAATGCTATGAAATGCTATAAAGCATCATATATCTTTAATAAATCATTGATTTTTGGAACCTCAGGTGGTATGCAGCTGCGTGCCTGCATATATTGAAGCTAGTCCACTGATATACATAGCATCGTCCGTACCTGGCGTGGGAAGTGTTGAAAAGTGTTGAACTTCATTTGCCTCATTTCAAGGGCTTGAAAAGCATTGAATTTAACCTGTTTGGGGTAATTTCTTGGAAAGCCTTGAATACCATTAAATTTTCCCCACTGATCTAAATTAGTTTGAAATCACTATTCACATTTGTTGTTTTTTACTGAAAATCAAATGGAAATAGTCTTGAATTCTAAAACAGCCTTTGAAAGCCTTGAAATAGCCTTGAATTCCATATCTTCACATGTGTATGGGAGCGGCTGGGCAGGAATGGCGTAGCAGCGTCCTCAAATGTTAACCATTCATCTGCGTGTAACTTATTCCTACATCTTCTTTATTGTATTGACGCCTGGTTTTACTTACAAGTTACATGATGATCAAGCACCGGACGCGGCGGACGAATCGGTAAGAGTGCAGGCTTCCTGTGTGGAAGGTCGGGAGTTCGGATCCTAGCCAAATCAAAACAATGACTTACAAAAATTGCTATGCCTACTTGTCACTAGCTAGCCTGGCATTCAGCATTACTAGGATAGGACAAGGACTGGTTTGTTCAGTATCAGGATAACATGACTGGGTGGGAAATTGGATAATGGTGCTGATGGCCTGGTCTCCCAGTGGGGCAGCACCACAAAGGCGCCATGAGTGGGCATGTCACAGGTCGGTACCCATCCTGATGTGACCTTAGATGTCACCAGGACATAAAACCCCAACAAACAAACAACCAAAATGTGGTGATCATGGGAAAGTTGTATGAAAACTCCGAACTGATGTAGCATTACAGGTGTTTATTTTTAATGTCTTCGAATTTCAGTTGTGCTTGATGAGCGGCGAGATCATTCAGATGTCTAACAAAATTAACTTGCTGTTTGAACCAGAGGACTTGGAGCAAGCCTCCCCAGCCACAGTTAGCAGGTAACATTATGTATAATATGTATACTGCAATATGTGTATGTACAGTGAGAGGGGGGAAAATAGGGTGCACCCGGCTCTTATAGTGCGTAGGTGTTTAGACTCAGCATTCCCTTCTCTGTGGCAAACAAATGATTAATATCAGTATCTAAGTTAGATATCTAGAATCAAATCTTGATAATTGTTTTGGTTTTGGTGATTTGATCATTCCCCGCACTATGCAGTTTTATGGAACTGTCACTTAAACCTAAAAGATACCCCACAAACATGTCTGAAGACGGAAGGCTGACATGCCCGGTGTGCTCTCACAGGTGCGGAATGATCTACATGGAACCGCTTCAGTTGGGTTGGGAGCCACTGGTCAACTCGTGGGTGGCCAACGACGTGCCTGAAGTCCTACTAGATCACCACAGAGATTCCATCAAGGTGAGGAAAGAAACCAGCTTTATTTATTGGGCACCCCCCTGGATTAAATCAAATACAACAGAAGCAACCAATGTTAGCACTCTCCCCCCACATATGTAGTTGCATAAACTGAAAACTGGCAAACGTATGCTTGGAGATCATTTGTCAGAGTACGGGTAGTGTCTAAGTGACCTATATCTGGTCCCTTTAAAGTCGGTCCGAAGGTCAGTCAATTTAGAGAGGTTTTACTGTAGTTCAAGTCACTTTCTTGTCAGAATATTGTATATTGAGTGACATTACAAAGAATACAAAACCCACTTAAAGTTGCAGAGAAAGAGAGAAGAGTGTAGAGCAAAATATATTGATGGATTTATTTGAATAATAAAACAAAGATCGGCGCCACCTATCGGCTACCCATGTACTAAGCTTAACGTTATATACCTGACGTCGCCTAGCGGTTGCCTGAGCGCGAGAAGAATGACACTGACCAACAGGACGTAATTTGCTGTCCTACCACCCTAACAGAACTAATACTATAATAACAAAGCTGATGTTAAGTGTATATAAAGAACATTTGAAACTGTAATAAGATAATGAAAAATACAAAATACATGCCCAATATATATATATACACACATGTGCTGTGCACGTGTTGCTCAATTATCACTGCAGCATACAACATAGCAACAGTGTTTTGCCATCACCACCTTTTGTGAGTCAAGGCATTTATAAGCCCCGTTCACACACGGACCTTAATTCGCCTCAACTAATTCGCCTCATCTAAGTCGCCTCAAAACGTGTGTGTGAACGCGCAGCTGAGGCAAATTAGGGATAATTTGACTCAACTAGTTTGCCTCAAGTAAACCGCTTCGCGAGGTAGATTAGATGAGGTGACTTATCCTGAATCGGCCTAAGTTGCACGTGTGAACGCAAGTGGTTTAGTTGAGTCGGCTTAAGCACATCACTGTAAATTTATATATCTGTGTGGGTATGTGTATGTATGTGTGTATGTACGTAGGTTAGTATGTATGTGTATGTATGTTTGTTTGTATATATGGAGCAGCACTATAAAGTCACCATGAGTGCACAGTCATAAGTCGGTACCCATCCTGATATGACCTTAGATGTTGCTAGGACGTAAAAGAACAAACAAACATCGATCTGAGCCGGTTTAACGCGCATGTCTGAATGTGACACACTTTAAAATCTTGGTATGTGTGAATGCCCCGCTAATTTGACTCAGCTAGTGCGCCTTATCTAAGTTGGCCTAACGTTGTCCGTGTGACCACGGCCATAGTCATATAACCCGTCGCTGCATGGTTGGCCTTTCTGTATTCCTATAGCATTAGAAAACTGAATGTAGCATACAATAGCATTATGAGGTTATTACTCTGTTTACCTAGGTATGACAGTGCTAGTGAGCTATTTGCCAATATTGATGTCTCAGCCTTCCAGGCTGTTATCAGAAATCTAACATTCAAATTTATTACTAGACTTGACAAGTCAGAGAATGTTATAGTATAATAAAGGGTCTTGTTAAAATAGGGGGATAGTGATTTCAGATGCCACATGGAGGCATTGGTACAAACTACTGTATGTAGGTCTACATTTAATAATTCAGAACACGACACGAGACTACTAGTGTGGAAATTTATTAATCTAGGCAAGAGAGTACATAGGCACAAGTCAATAGGAGATCAAGTCACAATAGGTAAGTTTAGTCTCTGGAAAACCGGGCACTCAACCACATGCCGTTTGAAAGTAGGGTCGGATGGGGCGGTGAGAAAAGGCAGGAGAAGGTCTCGGGTCGGCGTCTGGAGGTGAAGTGCCATCTGGAGAGGCGGGTGGGTGGAAGTGATGTCACAGGTGCGGGCCGGGTACAAGCGGGCTACCAGCAGTGATGGGGGCGCCACCTGGAGTCGCCTCTAGGCCCCCTATAGTTAAAAGGGGGAACTAAGGTATAGTAGGGAAGGGGGGGGGGAGAAGGGGCGTGGGGAGAGAGCAGTCCCGTGTCGATTCGAATTACCCATGTTGCCTCTACAACATGACCAATAGTTAGTGCTGTAATTCCCATACTATTATGTGTATGTTATTCATATTTATTCTGGTATGTACCCAATCTGGACCACTTTATGTAACTGCCATAATGTGGAGTCTGAAATAAAGTAATTGTATTAAAATATGTATTGATCCTTGTTGGGGGGGATTTCACATACACCCCTCCCTCCCCCCTGTGATCTATTGGTTATCCTCCTTTAAATATGGTCGCCATATCTTTATAGATTAAAGTGGATGTTGGTTAGAGTAGAATATTAGTCAATCCATATAAGTCCAGAATATGAATAGAGGAAAAGGTGTGAAGTGGAGTCCTATAGTTGCTTGGCTATAATATAGAAGTGGACTAAAATGTATAAGTGCATCCATAACACAGACACAGAATACAGACACCTACACAAAACCACCTGTGAACACTTGGACGGCCTGATGGTGACTGCCAGCTCTCCCAGTCTTTACTCCTCTCCATCACTCAAACTGGCATGTCATTTGAGGTACATGATGTCATTGGTCAATAGAATATTATTATTTTACTCTTTATTGACGCCATATTGGTAGGAATGTGTACAACTTAGGTTCTTCGACCTTTCCCACATCACAGCTCCACACCTTATTCTGGAAACCAGATGAGACATTACTATCATATGTGATTTACTCAATACAGATCTGATATACATTAAACATGATATACATTAAACAGAGGCAAGCTGTCCCCCTTATTTGGCTGGGACCTGGGATGATCTATATATTGTCCTATCTAGTATATAGGTGATCTAGATATTGTAAGTGTAATCATTTTTATAATATACCTATGTGCAGAAAGTTCGAAATATTTTACTCCTCGACCTACAATCTATGGTGACTAGACCTATAGCCACATTCCTCTTATCTGCCCACCTGAAGGTAATAGTAACATTCATATAGAGATTAACTAAAAACAACAATGAAGGTATTGAAGATAAGCTAAAACAGAAAAAATCATTAATTTTTCACAACCACAAAAAAAACCCACAAAAACAACTACCTTCGCGAATTAAATAACATTAAAAGAGGGGAAAAAATCTACGCGTACACGTCATAACCTGATTTTATTTTTAAAGTTGTAAATCGAACATAACCTGATTCTGTTTCGATTCCAATGGCAGTTGATGTTTGAATGGCTGCTGCCGCCGTGCCTGGATTTCATAAAGTCGTACAATCACTTTGTTGACTGCCACCCGATGCACCTGGTCATGAATTGCCTCAAGATGTACACGTGCTTGCTCGTGGATCTCAAGTAAGTATCGGTCTCTGTTACGTTAACTATCAAAACAAAAAACAAAAAAAACATATATCTGTGAAGTAGGCTTCACTCCAGGCTACCTAGCCTGGTTCCCTGGCCTTTCAACAGAGGTCGCCACTGTGGTCGTTTCAAAGGCCAGGCACAAAGGTGCCTCAGTTTTCTGTTATTATCACTTACCATTTTTGGCGCCATTCAGTACAATGTCATTAGCAAAATGGACATTTATGTGCCTTCTTTAAGCATTTAATGATTTATAATCAATAACCAATCACAACACACAACACCAAACACTTCAACCAATCATGTCACAACAAAACTAGGACCCAGGGGCTCCACACATCTCAATGGTCAGTCTGCAAAACAGCCCACGACTGACCACACATAGGAGCCATTTCTTTCCCCACCCACCCACACCTGCTGAGTGATTGGCCGAGCCAATCAAACACAACAATAAATCAACCCCAAAAATAAAATAAAATAATCAAATAAAAATGTACCATTCAACGAAATAACCACACAATTGACACCTGAGCAATTGAAAGACGAACAGTTATCAAATCATCCCTTTTAAAGGTAAATTCATATTGTTCTATTACCCTGCTTCATTTATACCAATGTCCTGCTATGTCCGTTATATCTTCCTTAACTGCATAATTATCATATGTTGGATCCCCATCACATACCCATCCATTATCAGATCACATGACCTTGTGTTGGTCGGGACTGCCGAGAAGGCCTGTATATGCCAACAACGAGATCAAAGTTGTACTTGCCACCGGGGGGGGGGGGGCATGCCCGAATAAAGTCTCATGTTTTCCCCAACCTCAGCCTCCTCGTCTTATGTGCCCGTGAGCAATGCCGGCAGCATGATATCCCTCTGAGGTAACAATATGAAGTCGTCATTGGTGTGCACTGTCACAAGTCGGTAACCGTCCTGATATGACCTTTAATATTTGCCAGGACGTAAAACCCCAACACCTAACCAACCAACCCTTCGAATTTATATTTAACAAACCTGTCATCCACTATATTTCCCTTGTCGTGTTTTAAATTGCATCATATTTACCCACACAGGATGATTAGACAACCGAGTGAGATCGACCAGTTCTTGATGGACGACGAAGACATGGACATGCATTCAACCTCAGACAAAGACGTGTTGGAGCCAGCCAAGACGGCCCCGGCCAACGATAGTGAACGGGCAGCCAGGGAGAAGAAGCTGGTGGAGGAGCGCTCAAGCATGATCACCACACACTTCCTGTTCGCCATAGTGTGGTCCCTGGGCGGCCTGCTGGATACCTCCTCCAGGGCCAAGTTCAGCGAGTTCTTTAGGGAGCTGCTTATCATGGAAGGTCCTGCGACAGAATTCCCCAGGTATGTCAATGGTTCGTCCTTGTCTTGAACATGTCAAGGCCTTGAAAAGCCTTGAATTTAACCTATTTTGTGTAATTAGTCTTGAATTCCATTAAACTGTCCTCATTGATCTAAATTAGTCTGAAATTGGCATTCGCCAATGTTTTTTCCCCCCTAAAATTCTAATGAAAATAGTCTTGAGTTCCTGTTAAAATCAGCCTTGAAATAGCCTTGAATTCCTTATCTTTTCAAGTGTACGGACTCTGGGACAGAGCACGGACTGGACTGCTCTGTATGAAAATAATGTAGCTGAGTTGAATATTGGGTCATGATGCTGACAGTTTGGTGTCCCATTGGGCCAGCACTATATAGTTATCATGAGTGTGAACTATAACAAGTCAGTACAACAAGCAAACAACCATATTCATCTCTTTGTACCAGCTGATTCCGACCACATTCCGAGAATTCCAACCGTCAATAACAGTGTTGGCTTTGGCCAGCGCCTTTATAGCTTTATATATATACACTAGCTTTAACCAGTGCTGCACCATCTGTAACATTATGCGGTAAACCATACTAGTGGCACTATCTAATGGCGGAGTTTACAACACTCATGGTTACATGACTCAAAATAGATGCCACTCTGGTCGAAGAAACCTAAGTTAGTAAAACCAACAAAATTAATATGAAATTTGTACTGTAGGCATAAAAGAATGCTATTAACAACCGTATATGGCAAAGCATCAGTGGAGTACGATGATGCATGTTGGCAGCGCTGATTAACAGAGGAGTAGTGATCAGAACAATCCTAAAACTTAACCACCGTTCGGTATTATATATAGATAGGCCTTTATAGGCCAGCGCCTTTAGACACTTTGGCCAGCACCTATAGGTAACCCTGGGTTGTCAAAACCCAAAGGCCCTTACAGACCTGTGCACCCTCCATATTCTTCCATATTTGTTTGGGAATCGAACACTGAACGCGGAAATACGGATTTGTTTGTTTCGTTATGGAATCGCCAGCAACCATTAGAGTAGCTGAACATCTATATTGTAGAAGTGTTTTTTTTAACATTACAATATCTTTACACCATGTGCCGCGTTGTCTTTGTTGTGTGATGCATGGGAAGGTTCCTTGTCCATATTATGTAATTGTATATTTTTCACGGTAAGAATACTGAAAATAACTGACAATATTGAAAGCTGCGAGATTGAGTGCATATGTCTTCCCTTATCACTCATTGTAATAGAAGTCCTTGTGATGTACTCAATCTTTCTCTCTATGTATATGTGTTACATGACGCCCTCTTCAGACCAACAAACTTGAAATGGTCTCGGAGTCTGCTGTTTCCAAAGAAAGGCCTGGTGTATGACTATGTGTACACATACAACCATTTCGGGTGCTGGACGCCATGGCGAAATCTTGTGAAGGAAATGAACGTTACCACCAGAGCCAAGGTACCGACAACCATATGGATTTATTTAAAGCTGCATAATCCGATGAAGCATCACATTTTCAAAACCAAAGCAATTATCTAGAATTAATTCTACATCTCTAACTTAGATACTGAAGCACTCATTAAGCAGTTGTTGCCATATAGAAGGGAATACTGAATCGAAGCTGCTACTGCTAAAGCCTACGGTGTCAGAGTTTTGGCATACTTGCCAAAACTAATTTGAGATGTTTGCACTTGAAATATCTCAAAATGTAGCCATCTAAGATAAAAGTTACTTCAAACTAAAGTCAGATAGATTGTAGCAATTTAAGGTATTTATCTCAGAAAAATGACAGAAACTCAAAGCCATCGGATTATGCAACTTTATTAACTTGTTAGCTCATTCTTCAATCTTTGTTAAACAGACATCAGAAGTCAAAAGGTTTTTATGACTTTCACATAGCTTCATGTACATAAAGATAAGGAGTCAATTTGGCCTGAAGTTTACCTTTAAACGGTATTGAAGGAAAAGCTATTCACACGAAAACACCCGTATGGCATGTGGTGGCTTTCTTTTTAACAGTAAGCTTGTGCCAGTATCTTGTAAGACAAGTAACTTGTGTCCTTTTGATACCAAAATGAAAAGAATTACCGAAAATAAAAGAATCTATTTTCTGTTTAATGTACGTTCGGAGAAAATACAAGAATAGCAACAATGGATGTGGTTTAACGCAGAAAACTAAGCCTCCCTGAACACGTGTGTCTTAGGATCAGACACATGTGACTTGGGGGTCATCCAAAGCTCAGTGCAGTACTGCATGTGACACCACTCCTTAATACAGGTATTTCGAGTTCTGCTGGTACCTCACTTAGGAAGAACTGAACAGGGTCCGTACGGGGCCTGGAAAGTCTTGATAAGTCTTGAACTTCATTTGCCCCATTTCAAGGCCTTGATAAGCCTTGAATTTAACCTATTTTGGGTAATTAGTCGTGAAAAGTCTTGAATTCCATTAAACTGTCCCCACTGATCTAAATTAGATCGAAATCATCATTCACCATTTTTGCTTTTTTCCGGAAATCCAAATGAAAATAGTCTTGAATTCCTATAAAAAAACAGCCTTGAAATAGCCTTGAATTCCATATCTTCACATGTGTACGGACCCTGACTGAAGCTTCGACCCATCACGCCAGGTCGCAGCTATAGGTTGGGATGGTCCCTTTCCCTCCTTTATCCTTTACCCTATAGGCTAAATTCCCTTTAGCACCTATAACCCCATGTCTATGACCACATACCTATAACCACATGCCTCCTGTAACCAAACTTGGTAAGGTTATTGTACATTTCTTTCTGAAGTACATTAGAGTGAAATTGTGACTTTCTGTACCATGGTGGATGTGTATTCACCACCTCTCTGACCTTTCGGTGTGTGTAAGCTGAAGCTGCGACCCAACATGATGGGTTTTACAGCTCCAGTCTTGCCTGAGGGACCAGAGGAACTCGGAACACATTATTAAGCATAGCAAAATATGTGTTATTACAATCCATGCAGACGTCTAATGTTAACAAATTATGAACTAAACCTCTATGTGGTAAATCTAAATAGCGTATTGGAATATCTATTTGATTAACACAAACGCACTATTTTCCCTACTCGTTTCCAGAACATCACTGTAAGTATAATCTACGAGATTCTTCCTACTTTATTGATTATGATGTTTGTGTGCAAAATACCAACTTATATACCACTTTAGTGGATGCGACTTATGTTTATGTAAGTGTGTATATTCTGCCTGTGCTGTAGCTACTCTACCGTAGTTTCATTCATGTCAGCATGTTAACATTTAGATACCTGAAATGGTCTCCTAACATTTTGCCAATTGGCTTTCCCGCCTTTCAGAGTGAATACCCTATTGGCAGAAAGCCCTCCTGACAGAAAGCCCTACTGGCAGAATGTCGCCATCACAGAAAGCCCTCCCTCCAGAAGGTCCTGGCAGAAAGCCCTTCTGGCAGGTCACTATGACGGAAAGCCCTCCCGGCAAATGGTTCTGTTAGCAGAAAGCCCTGCTGGCAGAAGGTCCCTACGACAGAAAGCCCTTCTGGCAGAAGGTCCTCTTAGCAGAAGGCACTGCTGGTAGAAGGTCCCCACGGCAGAAAGTACTCCTGGCAGAAAGCCCTGCTGGCAGGAGGTCCCCATGGCTCCTGGCAGAAGGTCCTCTTAGCAGAAAGCCCTGCTGACAGAAGGCTCTCCTGGCAGAAGGCCCTCCTGGCAGAACGCCTTCCTAGCAGAAGGTCCTGGCAGAAGACTCTCCAGGCAGAAGGTCCTGGCAGAAGTCCCTCCTGGCAGAAGGCCTTCGTGGCATAAGGCCCTCCTGGCGAAAGGCCCTCCTAGCAGAAGGCCCTCATGGCAAAGGGCCCCACTGGCAGACCGCCTTCCTGGCAAAAGGCCCCTATAGCAGAAGGACCTCCTGACAGAAGGAGCTTCTAACTCTGTGGCACTGAGACCAATGGGCATTTGGGCATTTTGCGTAATTCTACCAGGTGAAGGTCTAAGCTAGCTTCAGAAGGAGTCCTCGTGATACTAAATTGGCATTGAAGAAATCAGGAACAAGTTATTTGTAGAGATTTTAATAATTTATTATTTTAGTCGGGAACTTGTCGGAAAATATTAGGGTGAATTTTTGTCAGACAGTCAAAAGGCGAAATGTTGAAATTTATAAGGTGTCGTGAAATCATGTAATAATAGTCATTTTTATCATGCATTTGTTATTAGCTTCCTATGAATTCAGCATTTGTATTACTATTATTGACTTAATTCCCGTTACCTCCATTCATATAGTCCTTAATATTTATAATGCATTCCTTGAAACTCTAGACAAAAGCATAAATACAGTGAGAAAACTAACAAATGCAGAAATCTTTGTGCTAGGGGACTTCAACATAAACTACAGTAGCAACAACAAAAATAAACTAATGCTACAAACCACTATCAAAATCCTAGGGCTACAGAAACATATTACAGACAGCACAAGACTAGGAAACAATAGCTCAACAATTGACCTAATACTGACCAACTCAAACCATGCCACAAAATGGGGCACTAGAAGCTGGGGTATAAGTGACCATGAGCTAATATATGTAATGAGGAAAAAACTCATAAACACAAGCCAATATAAATATAAGATGGGCAGATCCCTAAAAAACTACTCAAAAGAAACACTAAAAAACCACCTATATGAAAATATAGACAACAGACAGAGATGACACTGGAATAACATTGTCACAGAAATAAAACAATCATTAGATGAGATGTGTCCCATAAAGAAACTAAAAATACAGAGAAACCAAGACCGGAGGGTAGACAGGGAACTGTTAACTCATATCGCAACAAGACGAAAGCTAGGTGACAAAGTGAAACGTACTAAAGACCCAGAGGATAAAATGGCCTATAATACTGCCACAAACAACTCCCTCAAAGCAGTAAGGACAGCAAAAAAGAAATATATAATAAAACAAGACAAGGACTGGGGAAGCAACGCAAATAAGTTCTGGAAAAATGTAAGCTTACTATTCCCCAAAAATAAGATAGAAAAATGCATAAGCTTCCAGGATAAGGATGGAAATACGCACACATATAGTGATGCAGCAAACAAACTAAATACCCACTTTGCCATGGTAGGACAAAGGTTATCAAAGAAATTCACAAAAATCTGGGAAAACAAGTCAGAAAATATCCAGGATGAAATCCCCACCTGCAAAACTGACCTAAAAGAACTACCACAACTAATAAATGACATAGATGAAAACAAACCAAGTGGAATAGATGGAATCCCCACAAAAATACTAAAAGAGGCACTCCAAGCCATCCCAGATACCATGGTCGACCTGTTCAACATATCATTTGAGCAGGGACACTTCATCACAGCATGGAAGATGGCAACCATCACCCCCATCTACAAAAGTGGTGACAAACAAAACATGGGGAACTACAGACCAATATCAATCTTGCAAACACCAGGCAAGCTAATTGAAAAAATATTCCACAGGCACATAAATGAGCACCTGGAAAAAAACAATATACTAAACAAGAGGCAAGGAGGTTTCAGAAAACTACACTCCACATCAAAAACAATAGCAAACCTAACAAGTGATGTGCTGGCATCATTGAACCAAAAGAAATTAGTTGGAGCAGCCTTCATCGACTTCAGCAAAGCCTTTGACACTGTAGACCACAGCATCTTAATAAGAAAATTAAACAACATGGGCATTAAATCCAAATCAATAAACTGGATAAAATGCTACCTAAACAACAGGCAGCAAAAAAACTAAAGTAAATGGTACACTCTCAGACCAACAAACTGTCGCCTGTGGTGTACCCCAAGGATCAGTCCTGGGACCACTACTATTTATACTATACATAAACGACCTAGAAAAATGGCTGGAGACACAATGACTCCAGCTATATGCGGATGACACTGTCGTATATGCAGAAGGAAGCACAGTAGAGGAGGTAGCAACCAAACTGAACAACCTCCATCAATGCAAATAAATCTAAAACTGTACTCTTCTCACATACAGCAATCACAGGAAGAAACCTACAATGTACACTAGGAAACAAAACACTGGAAACTAGATAGCCAGCTAAACTACAATCTGTGTGTAACAAAAATCATACAAAAAGTAAATCACTAACTATGGCTATTTGCTAAACTAAGAAACTATATGACACAAGATATGTCAATAAAAATCTTCAAAGGCATGGTACTCCCTTACTTTGACTAATTTACATGGGTGCTAAAAAAGAGCTACTGAAAAAATTGCAGATACTACAAATTAGGGCACTGAAAATCTGATTGAAAGTAGACAAACTACACCCCACTTATGACCTACACAAAAGAACTAAAGTAAAGCTACTAGAAAACAGAAGGATAATCCACCTAAAAACATTAGCATATGGATATAGCCAAGACATTAAGCGGCTAAACCAACCACTAAGGGACACCCAGAGCAAGCAAGGCACCACTACTAAGGCAGACCAGAAGCCAGATCAAAGCCCATGAAAGGAGCACTCTGGAAATGGCCGCCAAGGCATGGAATGCGTAAACGGTGAAAGAAAGACAAATCCCTGACCTAAAAACGTACAAAAAATATCTGTGCAAAATAAAAACTGGAAACCCCAACTGAACTGCACCACAAGGGGGCAGGTGATATGTCACGGCCCACCAACTGGACAGGCCAGGGCGGGATAACCGGAAATATAAAAGCCAGATAACATATCCAACAACAATATAAATCAAATCAAATCCAAACAAACATAACTCAACCACCTATTACGTACAGGCATATGGACATGTAAATAAAATAGGCTAGTATAGAATTAAGTAGAAAAAAGCGGAAAACTCTTCCCAAGAAAACCCAAAAGCACTAACATAGAACCTTAAGAAAACAACTAACATAGTAATAAGAATAGAACAAAAATACAATTCCAAGAGGGCCCAAAAGAACTAACATAGGCTCCTAAACATACCAACAGACTATCTATCTGCTACTGAAATGCAGACAATCAAATAACTTATCAGCAGCTACTGCTTGGTAAGACAACACCAACACTACAGCTGGCCAGCATTGAAAACAAGCATGGGTACCCGGGCTTACATGCTATGGACAGTATAAATACAGCCTCAATAAAAGAAAATTAAATTTAAAAAGAATTTCATCTTATTGTACTTTTAGTAAATAAGCTTGATTTATGTTTATTGGTTAATATTCCGAAGACTCTAAATGGTATATATATATATATATCAAGCAAGAACTAACTCCTGTGACAGTAGGATAATAGATAATTAATAGAGAATGGAACTGATAAGTGGTAGAGTCCTTGTTTATATTCCCATAATAGATTATAGAGCATATATATAAAATCAGGGAGGGATGTAATATTGCCGATCACAACTTGTCATGGTAGTTGGCCAGTTAGAATCCTATTTGCAAATCCTGAACCCTCCTGCTATGAGCTTGGATGTTGCTAGGGCATAACACCCAAACAAAAGCAGTGGAGTGAATTTTTGCGAAAACATTGAAAGCATCAAGTCGGCTTAACACTGTGAGAGAATCATTGCGGTCAGTCAGTCAGTGGCTCCCACCTGTCGTGGGATCGTGGGTTCGAACCCTGGTCGAGTCAAACCGATGACTTAAAAGATTTATACTTGTCGCTTCCTAGCCAGGTGCTCGGCATTATTAGGATAGGGCAAGGACTGGTCTGCTCAGTGTCAGGATAATGTGACTGAGTGGGATTTCAGGTCATGGTGCTGCCGGCCTGGTCTCCCAGTGGGTCAGCACTATAAAGTCGACATGAGTGCACACTGTCACAAGTCGGTAAAACAACAACAAACAAACAGTAGGCTACTCTTCAAGCATAGTTCTTGCTCCCCCCCCCCCCTCCGGATCTGACCGGTTTATTATTTCAGGTTTACTTCCATCAATTCTACCGTGTTGTGATTTTCATTATTCCATTGTCTTTCGCCATAGGGAGAAGAGCAGTTACAGCAGATGGTAAGAGACCTTATCTAATCTGCTATTCTGTAGGTTTCCTTCTCAAATTGTTTCTAGCATTTGCTGTGGTACCTCATTTGAGTTCGGATAAAGATGCAGTGCAAAATTAATATAAAATTGGGTGTAGTTCTAGTTTAATTCAACTTCAATTCATTAGTCCTGCACATAGATGTGCATGTATGGTAACTCCAGCAGCACTGTCTTGTGGACAGCCCTCCCCCTCCCACAACCACCGAGTTAGCGAGCTCATTGTGGACACATTCTTGATCCATGTTTGATTACATTGATGCTGATGTCAAAGACTGCTCACACTATGACACCTATACTACCCCTACCCCACACCCACCAGGTCAATGAGCTCATCATCGACACATTGTAGATTCATGTTTGATTACATTGATGCTGACATCAAAGACTCCTCACACTATGACACCTATACTACTCCCCACCCGACACCCACCAGGTCAATGAGCTCATCATCGACACATTGTAGATCCATGTTTAATTACATTGCGGCTATCGTCAAAGACTGCTCACACTATGAGACCTATACTACCCCCCACCCCACATCCACCAGGTCAATGAGCTCATCATCAACACATTGTAGATTCATGTTTGATTACATTGAGGCTATTGTCAAAGTCTCCTCACACTATGAGACCTATACTACCCCCCACCCCACATCCACCAGGTCAATGAGCTCATCATCAACACATTGTAGACCCGTGTTTGATTACATTGATGCTGACGTCAAAGACTGCTCACACTATGACACCTATGCTACCCCACCCCCTCCCACACCCACCTTGTTAGCGAGCTCATCGTGGACACATTGTAGACCCGTGTTTGATTACATTGATGCTGACGTCAAAGACTGCTCACACTATGACACCTATATTACCCCGCACCCACCAGGTCAGCGAGCTCATCGTCGACACTGTGCAGACGGAGCAGCAGCTGTTCTTCCTACAGCGGTTTGTGGCCTTAGAAAAACCAGTGTTGTTTGTCGGTCCGACTGGCACGGGCAAGTCAGCCATCACTAACTCCTACCTACTCTCCCTGCCAAGGACCAAGTACCTCATCTGCAACATCAACTTCTCGGCACAGACCACCTCTAATCAAACCCAGGATATCATCTACTCAAAGGTTGACAGGTTTGTAACGAGCATGCGCACAGTTTGCTTTGTTTTCTACTCGCTGAGTTTTTGCTTAATGTTCCAGGCACCTTCTATGATTACAGCAAGCGCACGTGCTGCATACCACAGGGTTGCCAACATTGGAAAATGAGAAACGGGATGATATTTAGGGATGTTATATGGGGGGGTCTGGGTGTACTCACCCAGAATTTTAATTTTAATTTTATTTTTTACCAATAATCTGTAAGATTGATATAATATTACTATATTAATGGTATTGCAGGGTTGCCAACATTGGAAATTGAAAAACCTGACGATCGCATGAGGTGATGATGGGACATAAAATAGTGTACACCTTACGGTGAAATCGTAATAGCCCTCTCACACTACGACGTATCTCGCCGGCGTGCCACCAACGCGCCAAAAAGTCGAGAAACGTCAAACTTTTCAGCGTGGTGGGAAAAAGTTTGACGTCAGCGCAACATGTTGGTAACGTGCGGCGGACGTTCTGGTAACGAATATCGACGCATGAGGAAAAAAAAAAAAAAAAAGTTTGGCGCACCGTCCTGATATGACCTTAGATCTTGCTAGGATGTAAAACAACAACGCTCCAGTTTGGGGCACCGTATGGGAACGAGCCTCACGCGAGCGCGGCATCTGCCTACCGTTCGCGTAACGATTTTCCAGCATGTTTAACGTATTTCGACGCACCCCTAACCTTTGTTTGTTTGTTTGTTGTTGTTGTACGTCCGAGCAACATCTAAGGTCATATCAGGACGGGTACCGACTTGTGACAGTGTGCACTCATGGTGACTTTATAGTGCTGCTCCACTGGGAAATCAGGCTGCCGGCACCATGACACGATGTCCCACTCAGTCACATTATCCTGACACTGAGCTAACCAGTCCTTGCCCTATCCTATTAATGCCGAGCGCCAGGCTAGGAAGTGACAAGTACCAATTTTAAAGTCATTGGTTTGACTCGACCAGGAACCAAACTCCCGACCTTCCACACGCGAGGCCCACACTCTACCGATTAGGCCACCGCGCCCGGTCCGCCCCTAACGTAGGGATAATGTTGGCACCCACACGTTGGCAGACGTCGAAAGTTTTGTGCAAGCACAAAACTTTCGACGCGCCACGATGCACGCCGCCGATCCTCGCCGACCGTCGCCGTCCATCAACGTGTGCCAACGAGTGCCTAATGCGCGCATAACGCTTCCTGACATGTCCCGACGTTTCGCCAAAAGGTGACACACGTCGACGCGCGTTGGCGAGAAACGTCGTAATGTGACAGCACCATAAGAGTTGACAACCCTGCCACCACGCTCGATCATTGATTGTGTGCCCTGTACAACCTGTTTATTATCCACTGTCAAATGTCATGTACATATACTATATATATATACTGCGCACCAAACGCTACCATAGGCTTGCTTCTGCAGTAACAGATTCTATTAAATTGGCTTAGTAATAGTATTCCCTCTATTCGGCAACGTACGTTTAATGAGCGCACCAGCATCTAAGTTGGATATGCATGATCAAATGTAGATAAATGTCTTGGTTTCGAGAATTGTTACGTTTCCATCGAAACAGGCAACTTTGATGAAGTTGTATTGTTGCCCTTGCTGTAATTGTGTGCTGTGAGAGGCTCAATCATACCTTTGTCTGTGTTCCGTGTAGGAGGCCCCGGAACGTCTACGGACCCCCCGTGGGACAGACGATGTGTGTCTTCGTGGATGACCTCAATATGCCCATGAAGGAGAAGTATGGCGCCCAGCCGCCGATAGAAATCCTCCGCCAATTGCTCGACCAGGGCTACTGGTTCGACAGGTGGGCTATATATAACCAGTTTATTTCATTCTTGTTCTTCGCCAGTGCCTCTGGAATAATGCGTAATGCGAATTTTCCTGTTTGAAGATCTCTATGTGATTGCGAAGTTGTACCTATGCATTTTACTCCAGGGTCTCAAACCCCATGATATATTGCATATGTATATCTAAATGTATGTATTAAATAAACACATATATATTCTGTGTGTATATATATATATACATATATAATACATATATACTACATATATATATGTATATACGTATTATATATGTGTATTTATGTACATATATGTATATATATGTACAAATATATATATGTATATATGCATCGCCGTGAATATGGCCTGTTCTGCCTACACGGCATAGAGCATCCACCAATCAACCAATCAATGTATATATGCATATATATATATATATGTATTCCGTGTATATATACATATATGTATCTTATATAAACATATATCAGGTATGAAACATCGCCGAGATTTCGCGGATTTCCGCGATTGTTTTTGTGTGTTTCCAAGATTATGTGGTTTCTTTGGGGTGTCCCACAGGGGTCGGTATTGGGTCCACTTGTGTTCTCAATGTACTCAGGACCTATTTGTGACATTGCACGCAAACATGTTATCAAAATACACACATATGCGTATGATACACAGTTGTATTTGCCGTTTGATGTATCTGATGACATGTCTGAATGCCTGAAGATAATGGAGAAATGTGTTGGTGAAATTAGAGAGTGGATGAGTAAAAATATGCTCAAACTTCATCATCATCATGAGAAAACTGAAGTTTTAGTCATCTCCCCTCCCTGTTTCACTGATAGGCTACATGAAACCCATCTCAGAATTGGTGATGCTAGTGTTCAAGCTAGTGAGTCAGCCCGTAATCTTGGTGTGATCTTTGACAATACTCTTGATATGTCTAATCACATCAAGACGGTGTGTGGGGCATCATTTATGCAACTGAGACTTCTCAGATCCATCAAAGATACCCTGACATGTGACTTGTTAGAGAAGGTTACTCATGCTTTCATTGGTTCATGCCTGGATTATTGTAATGCTCTCTTGTATGGTCTGCCGCTGTCAAGTATTTCAAAACTGCAATGTATACAGAATGTGGCTGCCAGGTTGTTGACGGGTACAAAGAAATTTGATCACATCACTTCTGTGCTGAAATCATTACACTGGCTCCCTGTGGAGAAGAGAATTGATTTTAAGGTGCTGCTTCTTATATATCGTGCCTTGCATGATCAGGCTCCAGAATATATGAGAGATATGCTCCAGGAGAGAACAAATGTTCGAACACTGCGCTCCACAGTCTCCAGCCAGTTAGCAGTTCCTTGGAGCAGACTCAAAGGCTTTGGTGATCGTGCTTTTAGTATTGCTGCCCCGAGACTGTGGAATGCTCTGCCAGGATATATCACTAATTGTAAATCTGTTGGTGCTTTTAAAAAAGGTCTGAAGACACATTTGTTTAAATCTGCTTTTAACTAGGTTAAATCTATTTTCCTGTATATTTGTTTGTTATGTAAAGCGCCTGAGAACGGCTTGCTGGATCAGGTGCTATATAAATGTTTTATTATTTTTATTATTATTATTATTTGCAGTTTGTGTTATTTCAAAATATATTGTACGATGCTCTTTACACATTTAAAAATATTCTATGGACTTTCTCCAGATATTATTTAAATACGACAAAATGGCAGGAAAGGAATATTTGAAATATTGAAACATTTTCCTATAGTGAGTGGGGTTTGATATCCGTGAAAATGCAGAAAGTCTCTCATAGGCTAAGAATTGTCAGAGAATCGCCGAAAACGCCCGGAAGTTAGTTGCCATTCAGTACTCTTCCAACACTATCTGAGCTCCATTCCTTTGATCTGTGAAGACCCACTATCCTTGAAAAGTGATTCACTGTCCTTGTTCTGACTGTATTATAACCCACCTCGCCGTCGATTTCACCTTTTTTTGTTGTTTTCACCGCGATCACTTTCATCCCTGATATATTATTAATACACTATTCAATAAATGTCAGCTTTTGTGCACTTGCTTGTATCTAGCCGTATACGGTATAGACATGGTCTTTGTGGATCATTGGACGATTGGTTCAATAACGGATTTATTAATACTTTTAACTGTTATATTCGAAGCATTATAAAGGCTTTCGAAGGCAATTGAAAGTGATTCAGGAATCGATTCAAATTTGTCTGATATCTTTTCATCTCATGATCCCACAAACCCCTAAGCAGAGTACACTTCTATTCACACTATTCACGCCACGGCCATTTTGAAACCAGACCGAGGCCACATACGCATCTGCGAGGTGCCGCTGTATGAAAAGTCATGTGAATACTTTTTCGTCTACAAAAACCTCTCAAAATCACTGAAATTTGAGGGTATTCATTTTTGTAACTACCATATTCATCTTTGCATATCTGTTTTCTATCTATTGGCCAATTTTCACGAAAATTGGGTTACCCTTGCATGGTGATTTTCACATTCTTTAACTACAATGTGACTGTCAACTTCAAGTCTGCATAGTTATGGTGGTATCATGTACCATGCAGCACTGTCAGCGTAGTTATCTGTGTAACACAGTTAAACAACTAGTTTTAGTAATTACAAATTAATAAAAGCTTTAAAAGGGTTAAAATATATTTTTTAAATATATATATATTAAGAATGTTATGCAATTTTGAATTTAAGAAAATATTGGCAGCCAAGGTGAGCGACTTTGTTGGCATTGCCTACTGAAATGCATTTGATCATTACTCAATCTTCATGAAAATTGACCAATAAATAGAAAAAAGGTAGGCAAAAATTATTATGATAGTTTCAAATGTGAATATCTTCAAATGTTACTCCTTTAATTTCTGTAGTAGTTCATACACATCGGCACACAGCAGTGTCTTATGGCCATTTCCAATACTGACACGTACTCAGCCTCGTTCTGATGCCGAATTAGGTCATGCGTGAATAGTGTGAATTGTGTTTAGGAAAGCTTGTACCTATTATATGATGTCTTTTTATAGGACTATTAGCAGGGATGAAAGATCTCCGCGATTTCGCTGATTTCCGCGATTTCGCTGATTTCCGCGACTATTTATATTTACCGATTAACGTTAAACAAAATACCAAGGAATCTGAATGTGTATATGAAAACAATTGGGTTCGAATCCTGTTCTTATATGACCTTAGAGGTTGGTAGAACATAAAAGCCAAACAAGATGGAGTTAGTTGAAACTTGACTTCCGTCATTTTACCGCGATTCCCTGACATTGCTAATCCTATGGGGGGAAATCAGCGTTTTCGCGGAAATCAGCCGGCTTGATTTCCGCGATTTTTACCACTTTCATCCTTGTTATAAGTATATCTTTCTGTTTTCTAGGAAAGACACATCAATGGTGTTCCTGAAGGACCTTACTATGATGGCCGCAATGGCGCCACCTGGTGGAGGCCGGAACCACATCACCGATAGATTCCTGCGTCATTTCAATATCATTGGTATTGATAGCTTTGATGAGAATACAATGAAAAGTATATTCACTCCACTCTTGGACTGGCATTTCTCCACTGGCTTCGAGGCCCCGATGCGTCGGTATGCAAGGGCAAGTACATTGCTTGTGCTTAGTGAGAGAACCGGGCGCAGTGGCCTAATCGGTAGAGCGTGGGCCTCACGTGCGGAAGGTCGGGAGTTCGGTTCCCGGTCGACTCAAACCAATGACTTTAAAATTGATACTTGTCGCTTCCTATAGGGCAAGGACTGGTTAGCTCAGTGTCAGGATAATGTAACTGACTGGGTTGTTGGGTCATGGTGCTGGTGGCCTGATTTCCCAGTCAGGCAGCACTATAAAGTCTCCATGAGTGCGCACTGTCACAAGTCGCTACCCGGACTGATATGACCTTAGATGTTGCTCGGATGTAAAACAACAAACAGCCAACAACTGTGTAAATGAAAGTGAAGCCAAATCCAATTTATATAATTAAAGTGATGCGATCCGATGATTTATAGTTTTTACCAAATTTAAAAAATAATAAGTGCATTCGGTCGATCCTTATAAACCTATTTACTTTATTTTGTATCTATTAATAGAAAAGGCTAATATTGTAGATATTTGAGGTGAATGCAAAATAAATCGGGTATGTACACCGAAATGCTGGACATTATAACAGTGACAGGCTCTATTAAATTTACTTAATTTTCCTTCTATGCAGTATCTCAGTTAAATGTATAGGACCAAATGGAGGCAAGTGCTTTAAAAAAAACCTGGTTTAACCTATTTTATAAACTTATGATTTGATCGGATTATGTAAGTTTAATCTTTGCTGGTATCCGAACATGTATTCCCTATTTTGTTTCCTATTTTGTTGTAAAATTATAATAAACCGAGCCAAAAACAGATCATATGAGAGGAGTAGAGAGTACATGAAAGCAAGGGAATGGAATGCACTGAGAGTAGAAGAAAGAAGTAGAGGGACAATACAAACATACACAATTAATCAAAAGGGAGTTCAATGCACTACAAGATTAACTTCTTTTTTTTAAAGATGAATAATAAGTATGATACACCCAGGCGGTAAACTTTAAACTTTAAACCAAAACCTAATGACCACTAACACAACGTGAAGGCAGTCAGGGAAAATAACTACAGGTCACCAAATAACTAACCAATTGTAGAACTAAGAGACCACAAAGGGTAGGGAGAATGCTTACAAATAGAGAAAGAATGCATGCAGTAGATAGCTACACAACTATGTCTATGATTGATCTCGTCTGTCATATATGGTCTCCAGAATTTCTATTTTACCACCACTACAATTAGTTATATTCAGTAGAGTTTGACGCTAAATCAGTAAATGTATCTTCCGTTTACAGATAATAATCACTGCGACCCTGGACATATACAATAGGACCATATCCAACTTCCTGCCCACACCGGCAAAGTCACACTACTTGTTCAACCTGCGGGACTTCGCCAGAGTCATTCAGGTCAGACTTGCAGTTATTTGTTCAAATTACCAAATGATTTTGACAACCTTTTTAATATATATTTGTAACCAAATTGTTCATGTTGCCAGTAACATGGGTAAATCCAGCCACGGGACTGAAACCTGGGCCACATTCAGGGTACGCCTCAGAGTCAACTGCGAGACGTCTCCGCGACATCTTTTTTGCCGATTTGCATTCAATGTGTGCCTTGGAGTTGACTCCAAGATGTCACGCTTTTCGAGTAGGAGGTGAAAACGCCTCCAAAATAGCCATGGGAGCCAGCCAATCAGAGCTGTTCTTTCAATTGCAAATGCCTGTAGGAATTATATGTTATGGAGGACGCCATTTTTTAGACATCCGACAGCTAAAACGCTGTTCAGAGCAGTGCAACATTTGGAATTTGTCCTATGCGCCTACGAGGCATACAGTTGAACGGTAACCATGGGTGCTTGATGGTGGTGCCACCTCCCTGCAACATCCTGCATAAGAGCCCTCTATGTGACATCTAGTGGATCTCGCTTAAGCAGGCCTCGACCATTGTATTTAAAATCTGGAGACTTCACTTTGCCTCACTTGCTGCCCAGACTCCACTTCATCCACACCTCTTCTATCTGGCGGTCTCCTATCTTGGTTTGATCTAAAAAAATATTGCAGCGAGATGCCAGCTGGCTTTTCACCTTCTACCACCACTACTCCATTTGTGTCTCCGGCTCGCTCTCTGGTCAACCCAGAGCAAGGAGGCACGGCTCTTTGACTCAACTCTCCTCACTTTTCTTTCCTCAATCCTACCTAGTACTTTTTTTTTCTCCTGGACTTACTTCTCCTCCGGATCAAAGGAGTTGTTTGCTTGGGTGGGGCCCTTTTCCTTTTTCACTGCTGGTCTGTCCTCTTTGACTGCGTCTCCCATCTTTTTCTCTTCCTGCTTCTCCAACCCTTCGGCGCATGGACCAAGTGCTTTGAATACGTGACTCCTAGAAGTTTCTATTTCTACCAAGACCGAACCGATTTATCAGTACCGCTCCAATGCTTCAGGTTTGCAGACAATGCAAACTATAAACATCAATTATAATGATAGAAATATAATAATAGCATAATTTGCTGTTAAGTAGATCGTTGTTTTTAAGTTGCTCAGTGTTTTGGTTGCACCAAGTCAAGGGATGTGGGTGGGTTGAGAAGTGATGTTGCTCTGTTGGTGGTCAGTGGGAGAGTGTTGGTATGCTGAGCCGTGGGGTGCGAGGAGGAGAGTGAAGGTAGAGTCTGAGCTGATTGGCTACTGGGAGAGAGGCCAGCCATTCAGTGGGAGTAGGTAGAGTGGTTGTAATTGGCTGGCTTCGTGCGGGTTGCTTTTCTGTTCTCCACGCCCAAAGCAATGGCCGCAAATGACCCCCCCCCACACTCATTTAACCCAACTGACCTAACCGACTTGACTGCTACTTATCTGGAATCAACATTAAGATAATTAAAGCTGCATAGTAGGATGGTTTTGTTTTTGTAATTTTCTAAGATAAATATATTAGGTTCATTGTTATAATCTACTTTAATTTAGTTTGAAGTAATTTTTACTTTGAATGGCTAACTTCTGAGATATTTGAAGTGCGAGCATGACAAATTAACCCTGGCTAGAACGCCGGGAACCGGCTGTGGGCATGATGTCATTCATGGGGGTTCCCCGGGCTGCCCCGGCAGCTGGGGTGCCCGGCGGGAAGCCAGGTGGCCGCCCCAGAATGTCAACAAACAGTGGATGGGTGCTGGGGGGACCATATGCCATTAGGGTAGACGGGAGACAGGCGGCGGAGATGTCTCTACAGGCTTGGCGGGGAAGGGTTTTATCATCCCGCCGGAGCACTAAAAATCCACCTGGGACTTCTTACCGGCCCTGTCTTTGGACTTCTGTATGGTTTGTGACTATCCTCCTGACATCAGCACAGTAACCACATACGTGGGCGAGCTTTTGGGCACCCGAGCCATGCGATTCTCCTTTTGCCGCCTTGTCGCACGGTCCAGGGCCTTTATTCCAGGCTGGGCAGGGCGCGCCCATAACTGCCTTGTCATAGTGGTTGTGGGGGTCGTCGGCCAGGTTTTGCTGCTGTTGCTTCCTGTGCTGGTGGTCGGTCGAGGTCGCAGGGGTGGAACAGGTGTGTCTGGCCATAGCGATTGTCTCAATTTGTATGGCATTTACGGCGGCCGTATCCTTCCAGCTGTCGGGGAGGCATCCGCTATCCTGGTGAAGATCTCAGAGTATCATCGGACGACCGGCCAGCACAGGGTACAGTTATCCTGGGCTACAATCTCCTGGTGGCGGGAGAGGGCCTCCAAGGCGCTTGCCGCAAAAGCGCACTGGTACTTGAGGCGCTTTAGGCCCAGAGTGTACTCTTCTCGGGTCGCCTCCCCCTTTTTGATAGATTTGCCTTCATCCCCCCCCTCTCGACCAAATCGTAGGAAAATAGATACTTAGTGGAAATACCTTTCTTCCTGGTGTTTGCCTTGCCGATCAACTGCACCACTCCCTCGGCTGTAGAGCGGGCCCCCTGCCATATGCGGCATCCCCGGTCTGGTGTTGTCGCCGTCCTGTAGCGTTAGGGCCGCGGCTGCTCACCCGGCAGTTTTCTCGGTGCGTCCGCGATCGGCGCTCGCTTTGGTGTTGGGGTGAGGGGGATGGTGAGGACCAGAGGCTCATCCGGCTTGCGTGTCGGACATCGCGGCCTGCTTGGGAGCTGGTGCAACCTCTACATGTTATCGCCATCAGAGAGATTGGTGACAGTGTGCTGGCATGGTGGGGGCGGCGCTGGTCTGTTGATGTGGGCTGGCACCATGTCGGTGGCGTGCGGGGCGCGGATGGAGAACGGGAGGCTTTACGGCATTGTAAGTTGTCGGTTGCGGCCGCCAGGGCGGCGGTGGCTTCCGCGAGCAACTTGCTCTGCTCCACCATTTCTTTGCGTTGTTGAGTGGCGTGGGTCTCGAGCGCATCCCGTCGCATCTCGATCACGTCGATGGATGCCTGCATCTTTATCATGCCATCGGCTTGTTTGCCTCCTCTGCCGACAGTTTCTTCGTGCAGGCGGATTGTCTGGGAGGCGGCGGGAACAACCACAATTCGGAATTATGGGCCAATGCTAAGGGATGTATAGGTGGTTAGGTTAACCAAAAGAAATGTGCACTTGCTTGATGTGGGTTCCGCAAGGAAATCATATATTGGGCTGCTAGACACGATCCACCACCAGGGACTGCGCCTAGCCCTTGGGGCCTTCCGCACCTCACCGGCTCAGAGCCTTTACGTCGAAGCCAATGAACCATCACTTAACAACAGGAGAATCAAACTGGCCATGCAATATGTAGTCAAGATAAAAACTAATGCATTAAATCCTGCACACAATTGTCTATTCGAGCAACATAACAAATCCAGGTATGAAGCCAGGCCGAATTACATCCGGCCACTGAGGCTCCGAATGAAACCCCATTTGGAGGCCTTGGGAGTGGATTTGGACGTGTTGGAGGATACCAGAACATCCCCAGTGGTTGTTGAGAAAGCCATCGGTTATCCTCCGACTCACGGAACTGAGGAAGTCTGGGACACATCCACTCGAGTACCAAGGACTGCATGCAGAGATTCAAGGCCAGTTTGCAGACCACCTCTCCATATACACTTATGGTTCGAAAGATCAAAGCCGGGTAGCTGCTGCGGCAGTCTGCCAAGGGGAAAAATTTGGTGTACATTTGCCGATCAGAGCTTGATTTTCACTGCAGAAGCCCGAGCACTCCTTCTCGTGTTGGAGTGTATCGAGGTATCCAACCACACTAACTATGTTATATACAGTGATTCGTTCTCTTGCCTCCTGGTTGTTGCTGGACTGAAAACGAATCACCCTATTCTAGCAACGGTCATTTATAAAATGAACCAACTGACGGATGGGTATGACATCCACCTGTGCTGGGTGCCTGGCCATGCCGGCATACAAGGAAACGAACGAGCTGATCGGGCTGCAAAGAAGGCCCTGAACTGTGACCTTGAACCGTGTCTGATCCCTCACTCTGATCTGAAACCACTAATAGCCACCCACATAAAATCCAAATGGCACCATGAGTGGCATGAAAACATTAATAAACTTAAAGAAATTGAACCATCTGTGGGAAAGCCACCACAGACTCATGCGGGAGGTCGGCGGGACCAAGTGGTCCTTAGCCGCTGCCGTATTGGCCACTCGTGGCTTACACATGCTTTTCTGCTCAAGGGGGAACCTCCCCCTGAATATATTGGGTGTCAGTCCCCGCTGACATTCAAACACATTTTACTAAGTTGCGTTCATTTTTTGGCCCTGCGCCAACAGTTCTACACTGCAGACAGTATGCATGACCTTTTTACTAAGGTAAAACAGGAAAACATTTTATCCTTTTTGAGGGTAGCTGGACTGTACCACCTCATATAGTTTACTAAATAGATTCTATCAATTATTAATATAACTTTTCTTTTTCTATGGGAATTTGTTTCCCTTGACCACAAATATATGATTGTGAGCTTTCTAATTTAATGAATGTCTATTGGCACATAATTGATTGTCTGCCTTTACATCTAAAAGCGATGGTTTGAACAAAAAACAAACATTTCTCGCCATGAATATGGCCTATGCTGCCGACACGGCGTAAAGCAACCACCAATCAATCAATCAACTCATATGGTTATGTGCGTTTGTTTGCAGGGTGTTATACTGTTAAAGTATGCTGAGGTCCCTGATGGGAAAGAGGGTAGCAATGTTCTTATGGTTATGTGCGTTTGTTTGCAGGGTGTTCTGTTGTTAAAGTATACTGAGGTCCCTGATATGGTAAAGAAGGTAGCAATGTTCTCATATGGCTATGTGCGTTTGTTTGCAGGGTGTTCTACTGTTAAAGTATACTGAGATCCCTGATGGTAAAGAAGGTAGCGGTGTTCTCATATGGCTATGTGCGTTTGTTTGCAGGGTGTTATACTGTTAAAGTATACTGAGATCCCTGATGGTAAAGAAGGTAGCGGTGTTCTCATATGACTATGTGCGTTTGTTTGCAGGGTGTTCTACTGTTAAAGTATACTGAGGTCCCTGATGGTAAAGAAGTTAGCGGTGTTCTCATATGGCTATGTGCGTTTGTTTGCAGGGTGTTATACTGTTAAAGTATGCTGAGGTCCCTGATGGGAAAGAAGGTAGCGGTGTTCTCATACGGCTATGTGCGTTTGTTTGCAGGGTGTTCTGCTGTTAAAGTCTACTGAGGTCCCTGATGGTAAAGAAGGTAGCGGTGTTCTCATACAGCTATGTGCGTTTGTTTGCAGGGTGTTCTACTGTTAAAGTATACTGAGATCCCTGATGGTAAAGAAGGTAGCGGTGTTCTCATATGGCTATGTGCGTTTGTTTGCAGGGTGTTCTACTGTTAAAGTCTACTGAGGTCCCTGATGGTAAAGAAGGTAGCAATGTTCTCATATGGCTATGTGCGTTTGTTTGCAGGGTGTTATACTGTTAAAGTATACTGAGATCCCTGATGGTAAAGAAGGTAGGGTGTTCTCATATGGCTATGTGCGTTTGTTTGCAGGGTGTTCTACTGTTAAAGTATGCTGAGGTCCCTGATAGGAAAGAAGGTAGCGGTGTTCTCATACGGCTATGTGCGTTTGTTTGCAGGGTGTTCTGCTGTTAAAGTCTACTGAGGTCCCTGATGGTAAAGAAGGTAGCGGTGTTCTCATACAGCTATGTGCGTTTGTTTGCAGGGTGTTCTGCTGTTAAAGTCTACTGAGGTCCCTGATGGTAAAGAAGGTAGCAATGTTCTCATACGGCTATGTGCATTTGTTTGCAGGGTGTTATACTGTTAAAGTCTACTGAGGTCCCTGATGGTAAAGAGGGTACCAATATCATCAAACGGCTCTGGGTTCACGAGATCTACCGTGTCTTCTACGATCGACTTATCAACCAAGAAGACCAAGAGAACTTCTTCAAATCAGTCAAGGTACATATGCATTTATACATATCCCTTTATGCTATCTAAGTTTAATTAATACCCAAATGATGCTGATCTATCTGCTAACCTATACTCTATGGTTTGTATTCTATAAATACTCTCTTGGTGAGGTGGTTTAAATAGGAAATGTTGTGCCGAGAGATGGATTAGAACCCACGGCTAGCATATTAACCATTAGCCTATTTGGGATTGTTGATGCAATCACCCTATCCACTATTCATGCCTACCTGTCTATGTGGTCTTTTTGTGTGAGGGTCAGAGCAGACTATCACACTTGGCCCTGGAATCAAGTCTTTTAAATGGTTTACATTCATAAGTTGTTCTGTGTTTACGATTACATACGGGCAATGATAAGTCGTTGATATGGTTTACATTCATAAGTTGCTTGGTGCTTACAATTTCTACAGGCAATGTGCTTAAATATATATATACACAGGATAAGTCGTTTAAATGGTTTACATTCATAAGTTGCTTAGTGCTTACAATTACTACAGGCAATGTGCTTACATATATATGCATACACAGGATAAGTCGTTGAAATGGTTTACATTCATAAGTTGCTTAGTGCTTACAATTATTACAGGCAATGTGCTTAAATATATATACACACAGGATAAGTCGTTTAAATGGTTTACCTTCATAAGTTGCTTAGTGCTTACAATTACTACAGGCAATGTGCTTACATATATATATATATACACAGGATAAGTCGTTTAAATGGTTTACATTCATAAGTTGCCTAGTGCTTACAATTACCACAGGCAATGTGCTTACAAATATATGCATGCAAAGGATAAATTCCCCATCCCTACTTCTCATGGCTTGTACAGCATCCTGGTGACAGCATCCAGTGTCATTGAAGTGATGAAAATGGCAAATATTGTGCCTAGAAAAGGATTTGAACCTACACTTCTTGCCATTCCGTGGCTGGCATCCTAACTGTTAGCCTATCTAATCTCCCTGATGCAATCACCCTTTCCATGCTTACCTGTATATGTGGCGCATTGCGTGAGCAGACTACTACAGTATGTTGTTTTGGGTTTCACCTAAGGTTACCTGGATGTAACATTTTAGGACAGGGTTCGTACAGGTCCTTGAAAACCTAGAAAGTCACGGAATTTGAAATTTATAATTTAAGCCCTGGAAATTCCTGAAAAATGAAAAATGAAAAATCATGGCTATATTCTTTTAAAGCCTATATTATTTGTTAAGCATAAATAGCTGGGGTGTTATGCCCATATGTTCTTTATTCATTAATCAGTGATATTTTGTATTTATGGTGATTTTTGTGGGTTGTTATATGGCTTCTTGGTTTTTATAATATAACTACACATACATTTATTGTTATTTTGTATGCTTAGGAGTGTGAGTGTGGGACTGTGTGTATGTATATAGTGCTGAAACTGAGCCCAAATTCGCGGTCATGGAACAATTTTAACCGTTCATATGACGGTAAATAATCTAATGACTATAATAGAGATGGTTTGGGCGGCAAAAGGAGGCAAGGGACCAGTGGATTACAGTGAAAATGATAGTTTATTATCCGAAATAATTCACATATCTGGCTGATAGGTCTAATCGCCAACCACATATATTACTAGATATTAAATGTAGTAAAGATTAATGAGAACCAAATCTATAAATAAAAATATATAATTTAGCGTCGGCAGGATGCCTGAGGCACATCCAATAGGCTCGAGCGTAGTACTCGAACATCCTTCCCTCACAGGCAATGGATATGCTAGCAGGCACCGCCTAGTAAGGGAATTAAGAACTAGTCCTTTCTCAGCACTTATGACATTTGCAGGCCTAAGTAGGCGAGTCACCCACAAAGAAGTGCATGTCACTCATCCTATCCATGCAAATGCCTAAGCTCGCCCACAGGCTCGCTCACAGGCTCGCCCTCTTCAAAGTGTAAGAATATACTGATTTTCGGTTCGATGTATATATTGGCAAAGAGCATGACTATTCTCGGGTGACGGAGTGGGGACCAGGATTATGTAACAGAGAAGGAATGGGGGCCCCACTCGCTGTGTGACATAAGCGCCTATGTGGAAAATGTGATAACAGATAGCGACCGAGATTGTGATGTGGTGTTCATATTTAAGAGACGGTTAATAATTAGTGAAATGTCCCCTCCATGCACCAGAAAGAATGCAAGGGGAGGGGAAGGGCATTTTTAATATATGTTTATTGTCACTCTGCAACTACCTGTTACCAGGGGCCGATGGGCAAGCACACCCAGCCATCCTGCATACATTATGGACACCACCTGCAGCTGGGGGTTGAGTGACAGCTGCCCCCTAATAGGGCGTCGCCACCTAGGCTGTAGAGGGTGTCGGATTGGCTCGCTGTGGGGGCCCAGTCACTGCATTCCTTATACCTGACACACAGACCCCACTCTAGGCACTCTTGGCTAGGCTGTCTAGCGAGAGACAACTCCACTCTCTAGGCACTCTTGTCCACCACACTCTGTCTGAGACTCCACTTTCTACACGCAAACTAGCAGCAGCTATTCAAAAAGCACTGACCTGTGTCCAACAACCATGGGACTCCAGTTAAATGGGCTGTAGGCACTGATTCTTATACACACTAGCAAGAGTCATGAGGATCTGTGTGGGCAGTTGGTAAGGAGTGAGGGTGATAGGTCGCCAGTAGGTGAACAGGAGTTGATGCCATTAAAGCACAACTTCTTCACTGTCAATCTTGCACGACTTGTCTTCCCTTTCTTCCTTATGAGTTTATTGAGAGGGACACCAGGTGGGTACTGACAGACAATTGTCAGAACACACCTGGGTAGAGTAGTGATATCCGGGGCTTTGACGGCCGAGTACATCCAACATTACAAAAGGTTTTGTTTTGTTTAGATGTCGGTGGAGGTGGACTTTAAGGACAAGGTTAACCAGTTGTTCAAGCACCTGGCCATACCTGGCAAGCAGGTGGTGGATGACGATATCCGCAGTCTCCTCTTCGGCGACTATATATTGGATGCGCAAGAACGAAGGATCTACAAGGAGATCAAGGACTTCGACCAGCTTGTAGAGGTGAACAATTATACACGCTTTATAAACATGGCATCATATAAGTAGTGATGTTAAGGATGAAACATAATTTGCATTAGGTCTATGGTTAAGTTTTAACTGTTCTAGAGACAAGCCGAAATTGCACCATTTGATCACAAAGATAAGTGTTTAATAATAGTAGTGTGATGGACCATGTCCTACTCCACTTGAGGGGCAAAAGGTTTTACTGAAATTGTTTCAAGCCCCAGGGCGCCCCTGGGTTTATTCAGCCAAGGTCCGATTAGGAATGACCTTTGACTGCCCAGCCGGGTAGCATGTAGCCTCCCTGGGGGGTAGTGGTCGTTAGCAATGGGTGGAACAGTCCACCCTAGTGATTGTTCCAGCTAGCATGCTGCAATACTTCATCTTCCAAATACAGGAAGTTAAATTTAAGGCGAGAAGAACAAGTTTGCATAGGAGCAAACAAGCATCAGTTTACAACTACACAGAGGCTAATTCAGACGTGTGTTGATAAAGGTGGAACTTTAGGTAAGTAAAATAAAGAAGGAGTTTTTAATATTCATTTTTGATTGTTTGCTATGAAAATTAATGGTTAATTGATGTTTTTTCATGAACATTGTGGTGAAAATTACTCGGAATGAGTACTTATGAAACATTTATTGTCTTCCAGAATAAGACTGCGAGAATTGTCATCACAGTACAAGCTTTCGGCCGATTGAAAGCATTACTTGCAGGTAAACTGTGTGGTCGCAATTATGCCTTTACCTGGAAGAGGCTGACAAAGCAAGAGAATTTCTTTTTTTTAATGTGAATAATTCATCGGTTGCTAAGGACGTGGCAATTAATTCGGGCCAGTGTGGCGTGGGAAGCGGGCCGTTGCCAGGGATACAATTCTCTGCTGAAGTTGTTGATGGTTGGCAACTGGCCTGGTATTTAGAAGACCAATGCGAATATGAAGCTGAAGGGGTAGATTTTGACAAGGGTCGGCAATTATGTGTTTCCTGGAAGACACTCACAAAACAAGAGAATTAGCAAAAAATGTGGATAATTTGTCAGTTGCTAAGGACGTGGCAATCAATTTGGGCCAGTGTGGCGTGGGAAGCATGCCATTGCCAGGGACACAATTTTCTGCTGAAGTTGTTGATGGTTGGCAACTGGCCTGGTATTTAGAAGACGAAGGTGAATATGAAGCTGAAAGGGTAGATTTAGATGATGATGGAAGTTCTCTACAGCCCTTTAACGTTGATGATCAATTGGCGGTTTTAAAGATAGGTTTTATTAATGATTTCCCATCAGAAGATGCGTGTCATTGGACATATTCGACTGGGCCTTTCTATACGCATATCAAAATATTTCTTTACAAATTCCTATTCAACTTGGACCGGAAGTGGGTTTCTATACATATGAATGGAATGTGTCTTGTGGCTCCATCCATAAGGTCACATGGTGTATTTCAAGATGGCTGATATGGAAAGGTTGAAAGATTCAATAGCTTCAGCCAATCAGAGCTGTTCTTTTCTATTGCAAATGGCTGTCCTCTATGGGGGAAGCCATTTGCAATGGAAATGAACAGCTCTGATTGGTTCTTTTCGATTGCAAATGGCCGCCCCCCCTCATACAGGGCAGCCATTTGCAATGGAAGAGAACAGCTCTGATTGGCTGAAACCACTGAAACCATTTGACTGGTCCTCTTTGCATTCGAAAACCTAGTTCACTGCACAGGTGGGCGGAGCCTAAATCTTGCGGATGGAAAGGTCCCAGTTGAATGCCTCCATTCAAACAAGGTCAAGAAGATCCAACATACTAAAGAACCGACACTACCGCGTCCAGGCACGCAACCGGCGGAAGCACCTGGCGCGCCGATGGCAGCTAAATCGAACACTTCTGGTTTGAAACATACATTCAAACTGGATCAAGACCTTCTTTCGCAACTTCAGGAAGTTTATAAAAAAGTGAAAACACCAGTTACTCCCAGGATTATTATTAGTGAAAGTAGGGGAAGGGGCGATTCACTTTTATTATCAGGGACCTAAGTACCTGCAAACTATACAAGTCATTTCCAGGGAATATACAGGTCTGACTGAGGTTCCTGCTGTGAGTGTACAAGATCTTAATGATGAAATTAAATTCGCTGAGAGCAGGAAGGACGGTGAGTGTTCTTTAATGATGGCTACAAAAAGGATTTACCGGAAGGGGTGGCCTAATCGGCAGAGCGCGGGCCTCGCGTGCGGAAGGTCGGGAGTTCGGTTCCCGGTCGAGTCAAACCAAAGACTTACAAAATTGACACTTGTTGCTTCCTATCCTGGCACTCGGCATTAATAGGAGAGAGCAAGGATTGGTTAGCTCAGTGTCAGGATAATGTGACTGAGTGGGATATCGGGTCATGATACCGGCGGCTTGATTTCCCATTGGGACAGCACTATAAAAGTTGCCATGAGTGCGCACTGTCACAAGTTAGTACCCCTCCTGATATGACCTTATATGTTGCTAGGACGTAAAACAACAAACAATAAACAAACGAACAAAAGGGATTGTTGGTGCGCTCACTGCTATTGCAGTTGTAATGGACCTAATGCAATCCGTATGCTGGTGGCGTAGGTTATGCACTGCCAGATTAGTCTAGATAGGAAGATCAACGTGAGCAAAGTTGTTCACTCTACGATTGCTATATGAATTAATGATGGAAGGTCAAACCTTTCTTTTTAATTATTTTTAAATTGATTTCGTAATTTAGATTTTAAATTCCCCTCCAACTACGAATACTGAGGCTTGTTCCCTACTGTGCGAGCTTGTTCCTCTCCCCTGATCCTTGGGTCCGTAAGAATCTTAGTAATACTTCAACTTACAGGTAAGTCTAGTCTAACTATATAATATACTTAAAATTGACACTCGTCACTACCTAGTCTGGGTTTCGGTATTAATAGGATACGACAAGGGCTGGTAGCACAGTATCAGGATAATGTGACTGTGTGGGATATCAGGTCATGGTGCCGGCGGCCTGGTCTCCCAGTGCGGCAGCACTATAAAGTCGCCATGAGTGCGCACTGTCATAAGTATTTTCCCATCCTGATATGACCTCAGATGTTGGTAGGATCACACAAACAACACACAAACAATCTATTGATATTCGATAGTGTTAATATATCCAGAATGATTATTGTTCGTCGTCATATTATTATTAGTATTGTCAGAATTATTACTTAGACCTAATTATTAAAGTGTTTCGTTATATAATATAATATTGCATAAACTTGTTTAATATATTTTGTTCTTTCGACCACATTTACTATGGCTGAAGAACACTGATTCCACACTGAGATTATTTCTTTCCTTGAGATAGATTTAAAATAAACAAACTATACTTATTAACAAAAGGGAACTGTTTTCTCAAATAGGTTATGGAACACTACCTAGATGAATACAACATTTCCTCCAAGGCTCCAATGAACCTGGTGCTGTTCAGGTTCGCCATTGAACACATCTCACGGATCTGCCGTATACTTAAGCAGCCTAATGGACACTGTCTACTTATTGGTTAGTACACAATAATATGTTATTAAAGCATTGTTTACTTAGCCCATTACCATGACTATGGATAATCAGATTGCAGGTATGAGTCCTCTTGTTTAAAGTTGCATAGTCCAATGGTTTTGAGCTTCTGTCATTTTCTGAGAAAAATATATTATATTGATTGTTATAATCTACCTTCCTTTATTTTGAAGTAACTTTGCTTTAAAATGGATAAGTTTGGAGATATTTGAAGTGTAAACTTGCCAAATTAATTTTGGTGTGCTTGTCAAAAATCTGACTCCATAGGCATCTGCAGTAACCAGCTGGTAACAGGTTCTATTAAATCGACTTAGTAAGCCCATCAAATAGTTAACAACTTGGATATGTAGGTTCAAATCAAGATAAGTGTTTTGCTTTTGAAAATGGTATGTCTTTATCGGACTATGCTACTTTAACTCTTTTGCCAAGACTTAATCAACTTGACACAATTCCCGTTAAAACCAACGCTACAGGGGGCAAATACGTTTGGTTTTTTTAAATGCTTGTCGCTACCTAGCCTGACGTTCTACATTACTAGGATAAGGAATGGAGCAGTGGCATGAGGGAGACCAATAATTGTCCACTGTTGAAAGTTCTCCTGCTTAATCAACTAATGTACCAAAGACAACAAAAAAGAAAGAAGTAAAACATGCGGACTATGCAAAGTGGTTAAAACTAGTAATTGTGACAATTTATTTGAACATATCAACTTACAGTCAAAGGTCAGTTGCTCTCATAACATGTCTATGTCGTGTGGGAGGTTAAAAACCCCTTGGGTTGGTAAAAGTCTAGACTCAGGCTTTCTATCAACCAACTGTCTAATGGTGAAAACAAGTGTATTCAGACTTATCCATGATAGGCATTATAAATCTTCAAGAAAAAAAAGAAAATCACATTTTGAAATTTGGTTGGGAAACAATGAAGTTATAGAGATTCCATCTAATTCCCTAACATTTTCTGAATCTTAAAGATGAATTCTTATAATTATTCAGGAACTAGCTGCAGCTAGTCTGCAGCAGCTTCAGGATGAAATCGTTCTATGTTGCATAGTCTGATGGGTTTGAGTTTCTGTCATTTTCTGAGATAAATATATTAGGTTGATCGCTATAATCAACCTTGCTTTAGTTTCAACTTTAATTTTAAATGGATAACTTTGGAGATCTTTGAAGTGCAACCATACAAAACAAATTTTAGCAGGCAGGCATGCTTCTGCAGTAACAGGTTCTATTCAATTGTCTCAGCAATCCCTTCTGTGTGGTGACAGATGTTTAATAAGTGCACTAGTATTTAAGTTAGATATGTAGGATCAAATCTATATAATTGTTTAGGTTTAGAAAGTTTGATGTTTTCATCGGACTGCAGTTAATCAAACTGCCAACCCCATTCCTGCAGGTACCGGTGGAAGCGGGCGGCAGAGCACCACCCGACTTGCGGCTTTCATCGTGTCGTGTCAGCTGTTCCAGATCGAAATGAGCAAGAAATACAATATTGTGGACTGGCGCGATGACCTGAGACATATGATGAGGATTGCCGGAGAGAAGGGCGTGTCCATTGTCTTCTTGTTTGTGGACAACCAGATCAAGGTGGGAAGGGGCCGGAGAGAAGGGCGTGTCCATTGTCTTCTTGTTTGTGGACAACCAGATCAAGGTGGGAAGGGGCCGGAGAGAAGGGCGTGTCCATTGTCTTCTTGTTTGTGGACAACCAGGTCAAGGTGGGAAGGGTCCGGAGAGAAGGGCGTGTCCATTGACTCCTTGTTTTTGCACAACCAGGTCAAGGTGGGAAGGGTCCGCAGAGAAGGGCGTGTCCATTGTCTTCTTGTTTTTAGGCAACCAGATCAAGGTCGGGTGGGGTTTCAAGAGGTCAGGTACAAAGCATTTACATAATGATACATTTTAAATCAGAATATAAATATCTCAGTCCATGGTTTGATTTTGTACATAGTCTTAGAGTAATTAGACCTGCTACTTAGAGCACACTAAGGTCTACTGTGTATATATATATGTGTGATGTATAATGAATTATACGAGTATACATTCTAGGGGAACAATGTCCTATTCTAATTCCTCCTTAGCTCGCATTAGTGGAGTGCCCCCCCCCCTTGGGGTATGAATGTATACGGGTTGGGGTGTGAATGTATACGGATGCCCCCCCTGCGCTTCTCACGCACGAGGAATTTTATATTTGGCTGTTTGTGCTGCTCATTAGGATGCAACTAAACCGGATTAAATAAACGAGTCACCCCATTTCCCACGTTTCATGATGTGCAGGGGAGTGTGGGGGGGGGGGGGTGCAGAGGAATTATTAGCACAGTTGTAAGAGAATGAGATATATGAAATATGGAACACTATTACTTATTAGTCGTAATGTTATAATAAATGTACAACAGTTTCAACAGTCACAAGATCCAACAAGAGTTCATTTTGGACCACTGTCTGATGGTTGCTATGATCTGAATGGAAGGTAGGCCTATAGCAAAACCCCAAGTACAAATACAAAAAGGACAGTTGCTTTTTTTTGCATTTGCAGGAGGAGGCATTTCTGGAGGATATCAACATGCTTCTAAACACGGCCGACATCCCCAATATATACGAGAAGGAGGAGCGCAATGAAATAATAGAGAAGGTTAGATACTCAGGACCATAGCACTGTGCTCGGATTTTGCTCCATCAACAAATAGTCAAAAGCTTCATTATAGTAGCTACCGGCAGTATTTAGATAACACTGGAAGAAAGTATGAAAATCATGAAAAATTGCTAGTCTTTAAGCTCTCCTATTTGAGTCTGTTTATATTTTAAATACCCAGTAAGTACTCTGAATGAATTATAGCTTTACTCTTTATTTTGATACCAACATTACTTGGGCTGTCTATTAAGACAGCACATCAAAGAGACACTTTTGCTAATTAGCGTATTCTTTTGAATCACATTAATCAGAACAAGTACTAAAGCATGCAGGTTTTGTTTCGCTCAGTGCTGAATCGCTATTGGTTACTGAGGCTATTAATATACCATCTCATAAAGACCACTAACTGAGCTTTAATTTGATATATGATCATCATCATCATGCTGTCGGTCGCGATGCGACAAAGACTGCTTTCATTACTTGACTGCCGCTCTCCATTTAGCTCTCTGCTGTGAGAGTGATGTCCATCAGTCGGTCTTAATGTCTCTCCGCTTCAGGTTTCTATATGATAGACATATATTTTAAACAAAATCAAATTAAGGAATGTGCACTGTCACAAGTCGGTGCACATCTAGGTATGACTAAATGTTGCCAGGATGTAAAACCACAACAAACAAAATATTTACATAAAATTAGAGCTTCTTTCTGTTTTGTAATTTGGACAATTTAAATGATGTGTGGGAAATCATGCCATGGTGCCGGTGGCCTACTCTCCCAGTGGGGCAGCACTATGAAGTCACCAGGAGTGCGCACTATCACAAGTCACAAGTCGGTGCCCATCCAGGTATGACTATATGTTGCCACGATGTAAAACCACAAAAACAACATTTTTACATAAAATTAGTGCTTCTTTCTGTTTTCGAATTTGGAAAAATGTTAATGGGAATGCGATGGTTTAATGGCAGATGCTAGCTGTTGCGCAGAAGGACAGCCCCTCGGAAGAGTTCACCGCCCTCAGTCTGTACAACAAGTTCATCGAGCGGATCAGGCAGAAGCTGCATATAGTCCTGGCCTTCAGCCCCATCGGAGAAGCGTTCAGAAACCGACTGCGCATGTTTCCATCACTCATCAACTGTTGCACTATCGACTGGTTCCAGGTAGCGTATCCTCATCACATCAATAAATGTGTCATGGCGGTAGGTGTGGTGTTTTTTGTTGGGTGGGGGGGGGTGTGTTTTCTTTACAAATGTTAGCGGGACGTAGGTCAGGCGGTAGGTTGTCAACCTGTGAAGCTGTCATGCCTATGATCGATCCTCCTCAGTGGACCCATTTGCAGTTTGGGCTATTTTCCGTTCCAACCAGTGGTTCACAACTTGTTCATCAAAGGCTGTGGTATATGCGCTCTTGTCTGTGGGAAAGTGCATATAAAAGACCCCTGCACTTCTTCCATTCAGGGGCCGTATGCATGAAGCAGTGCTATGCGCTCCCAATGCTAAATGCTAGCACCGGGGTAGCTAGCACCGATGTGGTGGAGTCGGTCAAGTCATATGCAGAGGCGCCCAAACCAGTGTCGTTAGTAAACCTTCGACTTATTTTTAGATTTGGGGTATCCCCCTTAACTGGTACCAGTGTGTACCGGCCAGCTTGCAATCTCCACACACCGGGCACCAGCAAGCCTTGTTATTGAGGATTTGCATGTGACGTAGGCATCACACTACTCCTGCATCGAGGTTGGATAGAAGCAGTTCATTCTCCTACCAAGTGTATGTAAATAAAACAAATAGCACAAATCTACTCACTGCTACCATCTAATTCTGTTATTTAGAGTCTAATTCTGTCATTTACAGAGATCAAAGACATCCGCATATAAAAACATGGATGCTCTGCCGCTGTGAGCACCCTATGTGATTACAAAACTCTCCCCCTTCATTTCATCTTTGATGCAATCAGCCTAATCAATTTAACCATGTCTGGAAAGAGGAAGGAAAACTAGTCACAAGGATGAACAGTGAATAAGTTGTGCTTTATTGGCAGCAACTCCTGTCATCCCCCTTACATGTGACCTAGCACCTGCACTCCTCATATACTGCCCACACTATGTCTCATTGTCACTTTAGCCTGTATACTGAAGCAGTGCCCACAACCCATGGGACAGGAGTCCTATGGCTGTGGATACACTCAATTTAAATAGATGAATTTGGATAGCATCAGACAGAGTGTCTGTGGTTCCTGCTCAAAAGTAGGTGTGTCTCACTCAAGAGCCAGGATGAGAGTGATTTTCCTTCAGGGTGTCTGAAGCAAAATCTTGAATAATTAATTAGCTGAGACTAGTGTGTGGTCAGGATAGGCCAAGGGAGTCAGGTGACCGGACATTCCCCAGCCAGCCAATTAGACACTCCCCACAGACTGGGTGGGTGACCACCCCCATTAGGGGCTGTCACTCAACCCAGCTGCAGGTGGTGCGCTCTATACATATGCAAATTAGGCAGGTGGGTCAGTCGGTGGTCCTGGGTGGACAGGATGTTGCATACAGTTACAGATATGTATATAGATATATATACTCACTTGTTCTTTTTCCTCCAATTGTATTCTTTATGAACACATAGAGAAACATTTCAATAATCCTGTACTGTTTCTTGCAAAGGAACTCTTTTCATTAACTCCAAACATCATATATAACAGATAGTTTACACCACCCAGCATCATGTACGTTTCCATCAACTCCCCTCATAATATATAACATATAGTTTACCTCACTCAGTATCATGTACAATGGGAGTGGGATTCTATTAATTTTAGTTACTTTTAGTTTACATAACCTAAGTCCCACTCCGACATCCAAGAATAATAATGCTCTCTGCCAATATATAATTCTTAACCGAAAATCCGTATATTTTTACACGCAGTTTCGCGGATTTCCGGGATTTCTTATATCCCCTTATTAACGTTAAACAAAATTCCAAAAGATGGGATGTATATGACAACAGTTGGGTGGTTCGAATCCCGTTCTTATATGACCTTAGATGTAGTTAGAACATAAAACCTAATAAGAAACTGTTAGATATGGGCGATAATGCAATCACAACAATCTAGTTGAGACCTGACTTCTGGTATTTTTCCACGATTCCCTGACAATGCTAAACCAATGGGAGAATATCAACATTTCCGCTTTTTTTCCCGGAGACCACTTTCATCTCTGCATTTAGAGTCATGAATATTCACCCGGGGGTTCAAATAATGTTATTTATGAGAATAGCTTACTCAGAAAAGTGAAATTTGGTCAAATTAAACCCCAAATCCAAGCGATATTGACACCCACGCACACTGACGTCACACTAAGCGGCGCGGCCTGCCGTGAAACCTGATATGAAAGCAGGGTAGCTTAGCCTAGGCTACGGTCGGCGGCTAGCGCTGTCACTGCTTCTTGCATGCGGATTCTCTACCACCCAGATAGCACACAGTCGTCGGCCCGACGGCGGCCCGATGGCGGCCGCTCCGTCGGCCCGACGGTGGAAAACGCCGTCGGGCCGACGTTGTTTTGTCCAACCTCCCGCCGTCGGGGCGACGGCGGCTGCCGCCGTCGCCCCGACGGCGGAAACCGCCGAGGAGCCGACGTCGACAAAACAACGTCGGCCCGACGGCGAAAAACGCCGTTGGGCCGACAGCGACAAACGCCGTCGGGCCGACGTTGTTTTGTCCAACCTCCCACCGTCGGGTCGACGGCGGCTGCCGCCGTCGACCCGACGAGCCAAGAAGACACTGTCACTCTAGTGTCAATACGTACAAGTGCAAAATTATTAGTTTTATTCAAAATTAATAGAAATCGAGAACCCATACCTTATAAATTTAACATAGTCTGTACGTATTGACACTATAGTGACAGTGTTTTCTCGGAAAAAACCAAGATGGCGGTTCTTCGTCAAAATTCCGTACAGGGTAATTCAAATCGTATTAACACGAATAATTCCATTAATACTTTGTACTAAATTACAAAACTTTTACAAAATAATCTAAACATATTAATAAACAAACCTGCTAAATGATTCCTTAAAATTCCTGGGATTTCTGGAGTTATTGGTAGAAAAAGAACACTGATCAACGATCGCACGTGTACCGGTGGCGATTCGAAGTAAACAAACCGTATCGGATAATTCAAATCGTATTAACACGAATAATTCCACTAATACTTCATAATAAATTACAAAACTTTTACAAAATAATCTAAGCATATTAATAAACAAACCTGGTAAATGATTCCTTAAAATTCCTGGGATTTCTGGAGTTATTGGTAGAAAAAGAACACTGATCAACAATCGCACATGGTCCGCGGGCGACTCGAGCCGGAATCCAAATTTAAAGAACTGCGCATGCGCGGCCCACCACCGTCGGGTCGACGGTGGCTCGACGGTGTACCAGACGTGGAAAATGAATGCAAACCTGCGGCGGCCCACCACCATCGAGCCGACGATGGCCCGACGGTGAATCAAAAGTGGAAAGGGATTGAACCCTAACGTCGGAACACCACCGGCGGCCCGACGGAGGCCCGACGGTGAATCAAAAGTGGAAAAGGATAGAAACCTAACGTCGGGACACCACCGTCGGGGCGACGGTGGCCCGACGGTGTACCAGACGTGGAAAATGAATGCAAACCTGCGGCGGCCCACCACCGTCGGGCCGACGGAGGCCCGACGGCTCAAAAGTGGAAATTTGGATTGAACCCTAACGTCGGAATAACACCGTCGGGCCGACGATGGCCCGACGGTGAATCAAAAGTGGAAAGGGATTGAACCCTAACGTCGGCCCACCACCGGCGGCCCGACGGTGGCCCGACGGTGGCTCAAAAGCGGAAAGGGATTGATTCCCAACGTCGGAAATCCACCGGCGGCCCGACGGCGGCCCGACGGTGGAAAGTCGATGGCGACGGTGCGACCAATAGCCGACGTCGGCCCGACGGCTGTGTGCTGTCTGGGCAGTAGCCATGTGGTGCCCGCCAAAACTCGGTTAGGGGGCTAGCATCCTAACCATTAACCTTTCCACGCCTATCGGGGCATATGGCATTTCACATGAGAAGGTCAATTTACCTTACTACATTTGCTTAATACATCACTTCTGAACATTACATTACTTGTCATTTTAATGCATCATCACATATTGCACACATCATATTACCTACTTTGTCTAAATAATGATACCACGCAGGGAACTAAACTGCATTATATTATGCTACATTAAGCTATGGACATATATATTATGTATTTCTTAGAATAAGTAACATTCACCAAAAGGAAGATAAAATCCCAAAAGGCAGATGACGCAAATGTCAACATGGTCAATAGAGATAGCTAAAGAGCAAAGATACGCATTATACATAACTGAAATATACCCCGATTAATAAATGAATACCTTAGTTAAAGCTGCATAGTCTGATGAAGCATCAAATTTATCAAATGAAACCAATTATCTTAATTTGATTCTAGATATCTGACTTAGATACTGATGCACTTATTAAGGATGTATTGCCCCATAAAAGGGAATACTGAGGCAATTTAATAGAACCTGTTAGTGCAGAAGTCTACGGTGTCAGAGTTTTGGCATGCTTGCCAAATTTAATTTTACATGTTTGCACTTAAAGTATCCGCAAAGTTACCCATTTAGAACCCCAAACAAATTACTTTAAAGTTTAAACTAAACTAAGCTAGACTATTACAATCAATTTAGTATATTTATCTCAGAAAAATGGGAGGAACTCAAAACCATCGGACATAGATATGCAAACTTTAAACCCACAAAAGACCCACTCACATATCTGGAGTCGTTAACACATTGTCTATGTTATTTCTTACCTTAGGCATGGCCAAAGGATGCCTTAGAACTGGTTGCCTATAAATTCTTCGATGATGTAGAGATGCCACAGTCGGTGCGTGAGATGACGGTCATTATGTGTAAACACTTCCACCAAACTGTTCGCGCCTTATCTGACAGGTAGGCCTACTTCCAGCACACACCTCGATACATGAACTAGTACGCCATGGTGGCACAGTGCTGCCACTTTATACTTTTTGAAAATAGTATTATTTTTTTCAAGGAAAAACTACGTTTTATACCTGTTCATGCTTTTTTTAGGTGCAAATACTTTCTTTTTTTTCTGCAAAAGATTTCCAACCTGGTAATTGAAAACTCTTCAGACTTAGAATTAAGAATTGGATTAGATTGAGAGATATGCATTGCTAGTCTGTTTGCCGCAGTGGTGTGAGTTCTGTTGAGTGGAACTTTTGCTGAGCTCTCTGCTGTCAGTGACCAAGTGACAGTGCACTTAACTATGCAAAACTGAGGGCTCAACAGCCACAACTCCTCAACACTGTGATCTCAAACGAGGGTAAGTTGACCCTCATTTATACTTTAAAAAAAATAATTTGTAAAGACAATTTTGATAGTTAAAAAAAAAAAGATGTTATGCCTTTTTGTGTGTAACATTCAGAGTGGCAGCACTGTTGCAGTTCCAAGTTGCACCCCTATTTCTTTGCGCCTGTATAATCGCCGTGTCTACCAAATGGTGATTGTGTGACAGGTACTATGCGATGATGCGACAGAAGATCTACGTGACCCCTACCTCGTACCTCGAGCTCATCAAGATCTTCAAGAATCTACTCAACAAGAAGAGACTGCAGCTGCTCACCCTCAAAGACCGATACGTTGTTGGCCTGGAGAAGCTGGAGTTCTCCGAGTCTCAGGTCAGTTATATATTACTGACTGTACTCCCTTGTATACTGCCAAGATTTGGGGGAACTATAGAATGTATAGCGTTAGAAAACTGAATGTAGCATATAATGACATTATGAGGTTATTACTCCATCTACCTAGGTATCACAGTTCTAGTCAGCTGTTTGCCAATATTGATGTGCCAGCCTTCCAGGCTGTTATCAGGAATCTAATATTCAAATTTATTACTAGACTTGAGAAGTCAGAAAATGCTATAATACAAAGACTTTTGAAAATAGGAGAGAGTGATTTACTTCTGCCATATGGAGGCATTGGTGCAAACTACTGTATGCAGAACAGCATTTTGATAATGGCTAGTATTGTAGTATTCACACTATTACTTGTTTTTTTATTCACATTTATTTGTATATGTATCTACTATGGACCACTTTCTGTAACCACCATAATGCTAAGTTTGAAATAAAGTATTGAATTGAATTGAATGTACTAATTCTAAGGATCGAATTCAGAGACAGAGGTGGGAGTCAGGTAAGTTTATTTGACAGAAAATGAGAGGATATTAATCGCCTTGGCCGATCACCTGGACCTCGGAGGCCGTCTGAGCCGAACCCTATGAAGTAGTGTCATTAAAAAAGATAGTGGGTGGTGTCGTAAAATATTGTCTGCGTCCCGGTGGAAGTAGGCCGAATGGCGAGCTAAGGTTAAGGGAGGGCTCTGGTACAGTGATGTTCGTCCTTTTCGCTTTGGGCATGGTGGGTGCTTGGCTTCCCACCTCGAATCACCCACAATTCGGAAATTATGCGCCAATTCACGAGACGAGGACACGACAATGGTATATATTGGTTTACAAAAAATATTCTAGGCGCTGTTTAGATCTCTACATGTTGCGGTTTGGTCAGATTGATCAGGTTAAATGGACACACCCCTCCCCTTCCTTACACAGACTGTCCTTCCCCCGCCCCCTCCACCGTCAGCTCTCCCGAGGATCAATTTTCTGGGCGGACCGGATTTAAACCCCCAACGCCAAAGTCTTCGCCCTTTCCAAGCAGTGTGGGTAGAGACAATTTGGTGAGCTCCTCAGGGTTAGGCAACTGGCGGGGATGTGGCAGCGTCCCCCTGTGCATAGATGCGAATCGCGTGACGGTGGTTTGGCGGGCTAATGGGGCACCCCCAGCGTAGATCGTTAGTTCGTCAATGTCCGATAGGTGGCTCCACCGTATACCAGTGGCCGCTTTGCTTAAGTCTCTGGGATTGAACAGTTTGTATAGGTTAGCGGATTCAGTTATTTGTTAGTGATGATGCGCCTATAGTGGTTCAGACTGTCGGTCCCCGCCCCGTGAATTACCTATGTTATGAATGACATGAACAATTCACGCCGCGGACGAGTTATTACAGATAATTCAGGATTCCAGGCCTGGGAAGTCCTAGAACTTATTTTAATATCCTGGAAAATCCTGGAAAATGGAAAATCATGCCTATATTCACTGACATGCCCAAACTTTAATCAGTGATATTTTGTATTTAAGTGATTTTTGTGACTTTTATCCTGCCTCTTGATTGTTATATTAAATCTATACATACATTTGTTGTTATTTTTTATGCTTATTTACACTTCACATCTTTTACACTTCACCCCCTTTTCTTTGTGTATATTTATATATACTGACCTGGCTAGCGGTACTATCTGAATTACATGACCTTGTCGATGCTGACCTTCACCTCATCAGATCGGAGTGATGCGTGTGGAGCTGCAGGACCTGCAGCCGATTTTGATTCAGACCAGTAAGGAGACGGATGACCTCATCTGCATCATAGAGAAGGACACCATCGAGGTCGAAAAGGTGATGGCCGTTGTGGCCCTCGACGAGGAGAACACTAACAAGGTTGCCATGGAAGCAACAGCCATCAAGGTAGGCGGTAGATAAAAGATTCACTCCCTACTTGCAGTAGGGGTAAATGAAAATGTAGTCTAAATACTGATGAAAACTGCTTTTGTATGGAACAGGACGTGGAATCCCTGGTTCCAGTATCAAATGGCTACTTATATCGGCACAGAGTTGGTGAAATGAGAGAGAATGCAAAAAGACAAGATGGTGACCATAGAATGCCATCAATTTCACTTTTAAAGTCCATTAAGCTACATGTTTTATTATATTTTTCAAATCAAAAGTGGTGGATAAATATTAAGATGTATGTGAAGAATAAATGTTGCTTCTTAAAATAAGTATTTATCTGCTCATTTCATTTTCACAACATGTAGGTATTTATTGTGAGCTTTTCTAATTGGTTGGTTTTCAGCCCTACTGCAATCTTTTATCTAGGTTGGCGGGCAAACATGTGGCCTGTGTATATGTAATAACAAAGACAACGTACGCCATTCAGCACATCATAGAGGAATTTCTTAAATAATCATGCAATGACACCATCCAGCAGCAAACAAGGTGCATTGTCTTTGATAATTCACTTAACGAGACACCAAGTTTGACACTGTAATATGAGTTTGAAAATAACCAAACGTTTATTTCTGATAAAAAAACAATTCCGTACTTCGAGGAAGTGAGCAATACTTGGATAAGTATAGGGCAAGTCGGCGACAGGGCCTTCCTTAAACTAGCGCAGTAACGCAGTATCATGAATGTCTGAGAGACCGAATTGGTCTAACATAAGCGGAGTAGTGACATAATGCTAGGATGTAAAACAACAACAAGCAAACAAAAACAGACATAATCGCAAATTTGATTTATGTGTGGGACAGATTAAAGTGCTTAAATTATGTTTGAACTTTACTCTTCTATAATATTGTTTTCATTATTAATATTAGGAGATAATACACTATAATTGCTGTACATTGTCATTGATGGTACAGCAGTCAGGATGGGCTAGGGAACATGTCCCTTTCCCAGACAGCACACAGTCGTCGGCCCGACGGCGGCCCGACGGCGGCCGTCCCGGCGGCCCGACGGTGGAAAACGCCGTTCGGGCCGACGTTGTTTTGTCCAACCTCCCGCCGTCGCGGGCGACGGCGGCTGCTGCCAGTCGGCCCAACGGCGACAAAAGCCGTCGGGCCGACGTTGTTTTGTCCAACCTTCCCGCCGTCGACTCGACGGCGGCTGTCGCTCGTCGGGCGACGGCGACAAACGCCGTCGGGACCCGACGTTATTTTGTCCAACCGTCGACTCGACGGCGTTTGCCGCCGTCGAGTCGACGGTGACAAACGCCGTCGGGCCTACAAGCCGAGAAGACACTGTCACTGTAAAAATATTAGTTTTATTCAAAATTAATAGAAATCGAGATCCCATACCATATAAATTTAATATAGTCTGTACGTATTGACACTATAGTGACAGTGTCTTCTCGGAAAAAAACAAGATGGCGGTCCTTCGTCAAAATTCCGTTCAGGGTAATTCAAATCGTATTAACACGAATAATTCCATTAATACTTCGTAATAAATTACAAAACTTTTACAAAATAATCTAAACATATTAATAAACAAACCTGGTAAATGATTCCTTAAAATTCCTGGGATTTCTGGAGTTACTGGTAGAAAAAGAACACTGTTCAACAATCGCACGTGTTCCGGTGGCGATTCGAAGTAAACAAACCGTATCGGATAATTCAAATCGAATTAACACGAATAATTCCATTAATAATTCGTAATAAATTACAAAACTTTTACAAAATAATCTAAGCATATTAATAAACAAACCTGGTAAATGATTCCTTAAAATTCCTGGTATTTTTGGAGTTATTGGTAGAAAAAGAACACTGATCAGCAATCGCACGTGTTCCGCGGGCGACTCGAGCCGGAAAGCAAATCTAAAGAACTGCGCATGCGCGGCCCACCACCGTCGGCTCGACGGTGGCTCGACGGTGGACCAGACGTGGAAAATGAATGCAAACCTGCGGCGGCCCCACCACCGTCGAGCCGACGATGGCCCGACGGTGAATCAAAAGTGGAAAGGGATTGAACCCTAACGTCGGGACACCACCGTCGGGCCGACGGAGGCCCGACGGTGACTCAAAAGTGGAAAAGGTTTGAAACCTAAGGTCGGGACACCACCGTCGGGCCGACGATGGCCCGACGGTATACCAAGTGTGGAAAATGAATGCAAACTTGCGGCGGCCCACCACCGTCGGGCCGACGGAGGCCCGACGGAGGCCCGACGGCTCAAAAGTTTAACCCTAACGTCGGAACACCGCCGTCGGGCCGACGATGGCCCGACGGTGAATCAAAAGTGGAAAGGGATTGATTCCCAACGTCGGAACACCGCCGGCGGCCCGACGGTGGCCCGACGGTGGCTCAGAAGTGGAAATGGATTGATTCCCAACGTCGGAACACCACCGTCGGGCCGACGGTGGCCCGACGGTGGAAAGTCGGTGCCGACGGACCGACCAATAGCCGACGTCGGGCCGACGGCTGTGTGCTGTCTGGGTTGTTTCAATGGTACAGCAGTCAGCCTGGGCTAGGGGACCTGCAATGTTGAAATACAAGTTTGTTCTTCACTTCTACTACAGGTCCACAGTCTCTTGTCCGAAATTCTGAGATCTCGAAAAATATTAATGTTTTTTTATTAATTATTTATTTGAAGCTTCTTTATATGTTTAATATAGTCCAAATTATTGTTGTTGGAAATATAATGTACTGAAGTATTTATGGTCTATTATTATCCCATTTTTTCATTTAACAGCATATTACTCTAGAAATAGACTGTAATAGTATTTGTAGTCTTTATTTATCCCACATAGTGATAATATTCATTTGTATTTACTGCAGTATTAACATTTTATTGCTACCTGTATTCTGAAATTTAAAAAAATGATCAATTCCCAAGCGCAACTGGCCCCATGGATAAGGGAATGTGGACTTTACTACTAATACTTGTTTCTACTTCACAACACTGATACTGGACTCGATGGGTGAATCTGTTAGAGTGCAGGGTTCCCATGCAGCGGAAGGTTGGGAATTCAAAACCCGGGTTAAGTCAAACCAATGACTTACCAAATTTACACTTGTCGTGGCGCTCGCCATTACGGGGATAGGGCAAGGACTGGTTACCTCAGTATCGGGGTAATTGGACTGAATGCGATATCAGAAATCAGGTACATGATGCCGACGGCCTGGTCTGCCAGTGGGGGCAGCACTATGAAAAGTCACCATCAGTGTGAACTATTCACAAGTGACCTTCGATGTTGCCAGGGTGTAAACCCCCCCAAGAAACAATCATCACAACGCTGTCACTCCTGTCCCGCAGAACGATTGTGAGGATGCCCTGGCGGTGGTCATGCCTATCTTAAAGAGCGCAGTTGATGCCCTGGACACCCTGAAGCAGAACGACATTACGCTGGTCAAGTCGATGACCAACCCCCCCGCAGGGGTGCGCATCGTCATGGAGTCCGTTTGCGTGCTCAAGGTCAGTTAGAGGTCACGCCATCGGCAGGCCTCTGTCAGTGCTGCCACTTTGTACTTTTTTTAAAGTGTTATACTTTTTTTCCATGAAAAACTACTTTTATGCTTTTTCATACTTTTTTCCCCCCTGTAAATACTTTTCTTGGAGTCCGTCTGTGTGCTCAAGATCAGGTAGAGGTCACGCCGTCAGCAGGCTTCTCTGTCAGTGGTGCCAATTTATACTCTTTTGAAAATATACTTTTTCCAGTGTAAATACTATTTTGTACTTTTTTCTGCAAAAGAATTGCCAATCTGGTAATTAAAAACTCTTCAGACTAAGAATTAGGAATTTGATGTGATTGAGAGAGATGTGCTTTGCTAGTCTCTGCAGGAGGTCCCCTGTTAACAAAACTGAAATTGCAGGAGAGAGTAGCGTGTTCCTTTGCTCCTCCAACTGTCTGTTGGCTTTCGCTAAGATACATAATGTTTCACACAGGGCATCCAACCAAAGAGGATTATGGATGGACAGGGCCGTCCCATGGAGGATTACTGGCCAGCTTCAAAGAAGGTATTTCGCATCCATAGCACCTTTTTTCCATGAATAAATAGCAATAATTCATTAATATAGGGCCCAGGTGTCTCTAGGAAACCACTGAATATTATAGAATTAGGTGTTCATGTATATGTGTGTAAATGCTTACCTAGTCTTACATTAATTATATATACTGCCTACATTGTCAATGTCCCAGACATGCGATTAACTTACAGATTAACTTACAGATCCTCTTCTGGCCGATCTAGGCCCTATTGGGCCTCTAATGCCAGCTCGTTATAGTAAAATAAACAAAACCAAAATAGCTTTTTTTTTGCACAGATATGGAGGTGGACGGAGCCTTGAAGTCATATAATTGTGGGTGTTCTCTCCAATGTTTTATCCAGCCTTCTCTCAAATTCTTCTACTTTCAGACTTGCATTTTTTTGATAAAAACAATGCATAGATGATGTATTTATTTCAGGGAACATTAATATTTCATCTCCGATGTGGGGAAATGTAAAAAAACGTCATGGCAATAAGATAAAGACCCAATACATGATACATTTTCTGAAAGCTGGATGAATTTCCTATCCAGCCATGTATATTTTATTATGATATTCACAAACAGGCTAATGCAAGGTACTATGGAAAATGAGTAAAAAATATGAAAATTTAAAATCAGTGTGAATACAAATTTTTAAATGATTGTAAAAAAAAGATGCTTCCATATATTTGAATAAAAGTACTGTTTTCACAAGCCAGAATAACCCATTGGAAGAGTCAACAAGTTGTTTCACTGCTGGATCTGATGTGGCTATTATCTACAATCATATATGTGCACAATCAACAATAAGAAAAATGTCAGAAAATAAATCAGTTGCCACTAGGAGTAGGCCTACACTAAAAGTCATTCACTGAATGGTAAAATGTTATAAGCTTTTACCCAACTACCTAAGTGAAGAATACAATACATACAATATAGGGAAAAGGCAGACACAACAGTCACCAATCCGACTGATGGCCATTGGTCAATATTGTAGAAGCTCAGCAAGTTGAAAGGTCCAAACATGTGCTCCAACCACGAAAAAGGTTTGTGGTCAGAGCACATCAAAAGAAACTACCTGTCAGGAAGCAGTCTCCATATATGAAGAAATGGGACAGTCCAAACATGTAGGACGATCCAAACATGTGCTGTAACCACTATAAAAACCAACTACCTGTTAAGAAGCAGTCTCCATATATTCACTGCTATGTTACAATTTAGACCAGTGTACGGAAAATCACGTACTGAAGTCACAATGGCTTTTCATATTTGCACGGATTATTCCATACCAAAGTCTGAAAGGGTTAACCACTCGGTCTGGAAGACTGTTCCAATGGATCTGTCACTCGAAAGAAAAATGGGTTTCATCTTATACAGCTGGCTTCTGGTGTTGCTGTCTATTCTGAGGTTGAACAAACGCATTGTGACATCATTGTCATAGACTCCAGTAATAATGTGATAAGTCTCTATCATATCTCCCCTGAGACGATAGCATCGTTCTTCCTGGTACTCATCAATGACCAACTCCTTGTATCTCCAGCGGCACTATTCACACCATTCGCTGATGATGCTGTGCTCAAAGTATGGAACAGACATAATTATTGAGCTGGCACTAGTTGCAGCAGAGATAGTTAGAACTGTATTGACCAAGATTAACACGTGGTGTGGTGAGAACAAGTTGACAACAAATGCAGCCAAGACTAAATATGTATATATGTAGTATATGGATCTAGGCTAAATTGTGCACTATCAAACTAGCTATTTGGGGAGGGACTCAAGAGAAATAGATTCATGAATGCATAGCACTAGTTAATAACCCTCATCAAATAACTTGCCAGGAAACTTACTGCCTTTAGAAAAATGAGCGATTACATCAGTGAGAACACAGCACTGCTGCTTTATAAAATGACGACTATGCCCATTATTGATTACAATGATATAGTATATTGCCTGCTGAATAAAAGAAGGACAGGAAAATTACAAGGGATCCAAAATAGAGCCCTAGGGATTGTCTACAAAGGCAAACTCCTGAGCTGCATGAGGTGTCAAAACTATCTGAACTAACTTTCATTCTACTTTAATCACACGGTAAGACAGACCAGAATAATTGACTTCCCTTCTTATAGATTCTAATTATAAAACCAAAGTTTATTTTTCTGATAGATTCTAATTATGAAACCAAAGCCTCCCCCCCGCAAATTCTAATTATGAAACCAAAGCTTCTTTTTTTCATAGATTCTAATTATGAAACCATAGCTTATTTTTCTCAGATTCTAATCATGAAACCAAAACTTATTTTTCTAATAGATTCTAGTTATGAAACCAAAGCTTACTTTTCTAATGAATTTTAATTATGAAACCAAAGCTAATTATTCTCATTAATTGTAATTATGAAACCAAAGTTTTATTTTCTCCTAGATTCTAGTTATGAAACCGAAGGTTTTTTTAAAAATAGATTGAAACCAAGCTTCTTTTTCTTGTAAGTTCTTATTATGACAACTCATTTGGAATACAACAGCTAGTCAGTGTGAATTGGTCGTTGCATTCGGTGTGCGGTAGCGCTTGCTATATTCCTACCTCTGAAACACAACAGCACAGACTAAAGTATCAGTCCTTCATTGCAATAGATACTGGGTGACCTGCACTTCTTGGAGAGTCTGAAAGTGTTCGACAAGGACAACATCCCGGCACAGATCATCAAGAAAATCCGCGATAAGTACATTAAGGAAAAGGATTTTAACCCGGACATAATCAAGAATGTATCCTCGGCATGTGAGGGCCTGTGTAAATGGGTACTGGCTATAAACAGCTATGATAAGGTAGCCAAGGTGAGCGCCCGTATGCTTATATCTCTTTAATTTAGGGTTGTGTGGTATATTATCTCAGTGGCCGACATCGATTAATCACATCGGATCATCCCAACCATTTTTTTGATCATGCGCAGATCATACAAACTCGGGTTGCATTTAAACGAATGTGCTTGGAGTAGAAACAATGGCGGGTTGAGACATGTACTGATAGCTACACGTGTAGTGTAACTGCAGATAAATCAGCATCAGATCTGTAGTGTACCTGCAGATAATTAAAGCACTAAACGTAGCAGTACAGGCTGACACTACAGGTACCAGCGCAAATGTGACATCATTGCTCCTGATGGTCCCAGCCAAGACGTGGGGCATTGGAGTCGAATCATTTTGCACAGTCCGTGTATTTTTAGGTACACCTTGGGGTGTTCTATTTGAAATTCTGATGACCGGGATGATCGATGATAATCGATGACGACCAGTGTGAATAAACAGTAGGAGCGTCTATTGGGGATGGCCGGAAGCGGTGGCGGCGCCACCGGTTCGCGCATGCGTATGGTCAGGTGAGCGTTGAGTAGTATATATACAGTATCAATAATGACCATAGCAATAATAAGTTCCCTTCCGTATACTCATATAATACTTATATCAGATTAATTATATAATAAATTTGTGATAACGAAGAGTATTCATTTCGTATCCAACTTATAGGTAACTAATAACGATAATCAATAACTAATCATAACTCATTTGCCAGTCTCGTTACTCTCATATTTTGATGTGTGGTATAACTAGTTATGCTAATAATATTATTTAGGCTGTAGGGGGCCTATCGTGCAGCGACTGGCTGGGGGTGGTCACTGTGTCGCCTATGCTATCCCGTCCGATGGAGCCTCGAACACGCACCAGCCAATCAGGGCGAGGGGTGACCCCGGAGGTGTCAACCTCTGGCACTACCGCCTCTAATCTGCATCCAGTCGGTCGAAAATTGTACTTGAGCGTAGACGTGTTAGCTGTTTGGTGCAGCTAGCTGTGGCAAACACATACGCCGTCAGGCGGGTGATTTGTTGTTGGTGTTGTGAGGTCTGCTGTCTATTGTCAGCATGGTCCTGGACGTCTGCCAGGGGTGTGGAGACGAGCATGAGCCACCTCGTGGTGTTAAATGCAAGGTGATAAAAACTAAGGTGGCCCGACGAGCCATCAAGACAGAAGCTGTGGAGGAGGAGATCGGCTTCGGTGAGAGTGGTGAGGACGTTGTGGGTGTTGAAGCAATCACTGGGTGAGAGTTCTGAGGTGAAACCGAAGCTGGCACACACGGCTAGTGAGATTCCGCCTGACGAGCAGGAGATTGAGCTGCGCAGGCTGTTGGTAGCGCATGTATTCTCACGGCGCAAAGTGGGGCTGAAGGCTGCACTGGAGAAGGAAATCGTGGCAGAGGAGAAAGCGAGCGAGAAGAAGAGCTGGAGCTGAAAGTCGAGGAAAAAGAAGTCGAGGAAAAAGAAGGTGTCTACGGCGACGAATTCTAGCACAAGTTCGGGGGATTTGCCTCTGCCTTCATCATCATCTGAGGCGTCAGACACGGACGAGTCGGGGAGTGGGAGCAGAGAGTGTCGCAAGAGGAGGAGAAAGAAGAGAAGTAAGTTTGCACTCGATCGCTTCACTAAGAGGAGGAAGAGCATGAATAGACTGACTTTCAGTGAATTGTTGTATGCTGCACTAGTGTGGGCCCTGAAGCGGGCTGTTAAGGTAGAGATGGACATGGATTCGTTGTTAGGCTATATCGGACACTGTGCGTATATGTGTATGCATGCAGCGACGAACAATTACACCGACGAGGCATATTGAGGGTATGATCATGTGGTGCACGAGAAGGCCTGAGACAAAGGTCTGAGGGCATTCAAAATGGGGGCAACAGTTTGTCTTTATTGCACTTCAACATGGACACTTCTATGTCTTATAAAAGTAATAGTAAAGCTAGATCGACGATCGGTGAAAGTTCTGTAGAGGTCTCAAGTGGTGGGTCGAGCAAGATGAAAGGTGTATGCTTTGGGCATAATTATAACAAAGAAGGTTGTACCAGAACAAAGTGGGACCATCTTTGTTTGCAATGTAAGAGTAAAAAGCATGTTGTCGACGCTTGTCCGAACAAGAAGGTTTGACTGAGTCACGATGCCGAGAGATTAGCGTCTGGGGAGAGTGATGACAGTGATAGTGCCACCGGTCGTGGGGCGCATTGGGGTGTCTCTTCTGAGAGCTTAGTTATTGGGGGTTTCACAAGTGTGTGATGTCGCTGAGAGTGGGGGGGGGGGGGCATCGGCCCCCGCCGCCAGTTTGTGCCGTAACCCTTGTAACCACAGCGGCGGGGGAGTTGTCCCTGTCATGCCATGCGGGGGTGGGGGGGAGGAGTTGGGGGGGGGGGGGGGTGTCGACCCCTGTGATGACAATACGGGCTCCACCAGGAATCTCGTGTCTGAGACTGCTCCAGGAGAAAAACTACAGGGCCGCACCTCAGGAGGTCTCGGTGTGCCCATACATGAGCTAAAAGAGCTGAACAGTGACTGGTTCCGCGTGATCGGCCGTGATCACGGGGGTGATAATAATGATGGTTTGTTATGTATGTTGTGGGTTGTCAACCGCAACAGCCATCACACATGGTGTGAACGCTACATTGATATATGATGCTTGCATTCACAGTTGTTGTAATTGTGTTTTCCTTATAGAAGATGTCCAAGCTCAGATTAAGTCATGTCGCGTCTACTCTGAATCCTACTGTCGCGGTGATATTGGTCCCAATTGGGAATATGTTCTAAAAGGTGCATATTTCGGTTTTAAGGTGATTGACGACGAATGTGCTAGTCGTTATCAGAAATAGACTATGGTTCTATCACAAAAGGTGAGGTGGGTGTTGCTATGTCGGGGCGACTGCAGTGTGAAATTGATGATGAAATGCTTACTGTTGTTTATGAACCATGTGCATGTATCCACGCAATGGGCGGCGTGCCAAAAGGGCACGACGACAGACAACTTCCGCGCTATCGTGGACTGTTCCAGCCCAACCGGTGAATGTGTGAATGACTACACTCAGGGCTGTCATGTAAACTTTAGTTACAACTCTGTTGAATCTGTAACCAAACTTCTTCAGCAAGGGGACTTTTGCTCTACTGTTGATATTAGCAACGCCTACAGGGCCATTTACATCCACCTGGGATGCAGAGATTCGGTGCATGGTGCGCGAAGGCCACCATGAGTACATTAACTATCTGGATGATTTTTGTGTCATAGCCCGTTCTGAGGAAGGGTGCCGGGAAGGGCAGCTCAAGCAGGTGGCGATCCTGCGCCAGCTTGGGTTCTATGTCAGCTTTAAGAAGCTAACCTGCCCGAGTCAGATATGTAGATTTCTGGGGATTGATGTGGACTCTATCCAGATGGAGCTTCGCTTGCCACCTGATAAACTGGCAAATTGCAGGATCAGTTGTAACTGTTCCTGCGGATCAGAAAAGCCACAAAACATGAGTTAGAAACTTGGCAGGTATGTTCGCACATTGCTGTAAGGTCATCCACGATGGCCGCACCTTCTCACGCGGGGTATACGACCTGGTCACTTCAGCCAAAAAATGTGACCACAAAGTGTGCTTGAATGAGGAATTCCGCCTAGACCTGAAATGGTGGCTGGAATTTGCGGCCACTTTCAATGGAAATGCCAATATCATTTCGGCCAATGAATGCATCTTTTTCTATAGTGATTCGCCGCTATACAAGTTCGGTTCTATCCACTCCAGTGATTGGATAGCCTATTTCATTGTTAATCCAGACTGGGACCGAATCCGGACGGAATGTGGGGACTTCGAGGAAGCCCCTTACGCCACTAAAACCAAACAGACCCGGTCAGTGCAGGTGAAAGCCTAGCTGGAGTTCTGTGAGATTTTCGCTGACAATGTTGAACCGTACCCCTGCCCACCCAATCAACTATGTATATGTCATTCCTTTTTCGGAGGATGTGCTTCAGTTCTATAAGACAGTATGTTAGTGCACTGAATAACCATCTTAAAGACTTGGGCTGCGAGCCAATAGATTATACTATTCATCACATAAAAAAGTGTACGTCGGGTATACGCAGAATGTTGGGAGATGCCTCTAACCAAGCTCCTCCACTGCTACCATACCAGCTAGTAAAATTATTTGCAGTTATGTTCCTTACACCAGGACATATGGAGCTACGGGCGGCCATACTATTATCGTTTCGGGCCTTGCTCAGAAAGTGTCATGTTTCACATTCGGCTTCCTCACTGCTCAGGTCGGAAATACCGGTGTGAACCCTGCCCAATCCGGCTTTGTGTGTGGTTTATTGGGTACATAGGCACTTTGCAGAAGTAGAGGCCCTCCCCCAGGGACATGCCTTCAGAATACCGAGGCTAGGTGGCTCGATATCAATGCCATTTTACCTGTCGTCTTTAAAATACTTGTGTGCGCGAGCGGGCCTGCTGCCTGCAAAATTTACTACCCACAGCCTCCGAAGGGGGGGAGCCACTTTCTTGAGGCTATGTGGAGCCTCGATCCTTGAGATAAAAGAGAGGGGTGATTGGAAGTCGGACGCTGTGTTTGAATACTTGAGGTTAGCAACTGACATGCGTTTGGCTGCTCTACTAGCGATAATCTTGTGTCTGGGTGTGTTTGGGCCTTTAGAGGTACCAGCCAGAGTTTATCTCGTCCAACTACATGTGTGTTTACTTGTCTATCCGGATGATATAAATAATGTGTGGTATAACTAGTTATGCTAATATTATTTAGGCTGTAGGGGGCCTATTGTGCAGCGACCAGCTGGGGGGGGGCGCTGTGTCACCTATGCTATCCCATCCGATGGAGCCTCGAGCCCGCACCAGCCAATCAGGGCGAGGGGGTGACCCCGGAGGTGTCAACCTCCGACCTCCGTCGGAGGTTGACACCTCTAATTTGCGTCCAGTCCGTCGGAAATTTCACTCTATTGTTTGTTTTTGTTTTGAATGCTTACTTGTTAAGATAATCGACTCTTGATTCTTTTTGATTTGTGTTTGATTAAACAGAGGGGCCTTTAGAGCCAGAATTTATCGCATCCAACTATATGTGTTTTTACTTGTCTATCCGGAAGATATAAATAATATGTGTATATGTGACCTATATGTAAACATTTCACATGCATTTTCACATACATATGGCCACAGGACAAGCGATGTCAAACTTACATAATAATGATTCCATGAATAGCTTATGTCAGATTTCTCCCTATTTAGGACACATTCATTGCTGTAATTTCCATACTTATAACAGTATACATTGTTAAAACAATCACATATGACCATGATATTATAAGTGTCGCTATCCCTATGTTGCTTTGTTAGGTATGTATTGTATTACCTTGATGATATGGTATTGCAGGTCGTTGCCCCTAAGCGGCACAATCTGAAAGATGCGGAGACTAATTTAGCCAAGCAGATGGAAACACTCGCTGTAAGTTCACTATGATTAATATTGTCTGGTAATTCACGACGAGACTGAGGTAGTATAATATTCTTTATTCAATCGATGGTAACAGCACGGGCATGAATCAGAACCATAGGCACTCTCAACCCTAGCGATTTCAACTGTCCGGTCAACTAGCCGATTGGTAGTTGAGGGGTGGGTGGCGGCAAAATCCCTAGCTGGGTAGGTCTTCACGGGCTGGAGTCCAGGCGGAAACTGAGTGAGTTACCGCTGTGATGTCAGCGCCTGGAGGACCGAACCCGCTAGGTGGCAACAACATGATAGCAACAGTGCAGAATAATGCTAAGAAAGTCCGACAGGTGGTGACAAGGGAGTGCGTAAGGCCCTGGAGGCGAACATACAGTTAACGTTAGATGGTGGTAGAAAGTCTGTGTAACCGAAAGCCGACAGGTGACCGCAGTCTCCACCGTGATGAAAGCAAATAGTTCTACCACCTACCACCTCCCACCCCATCACGAATTACCCATGTTGGAGCTATCATGAACTATGTTCACTATGAACCCAATTATTGTGTTCATAATTTTTTTGTTTAATTCATGCCTGTATGTGACAAATTCTGACTGCCTTGAAATATGGTATTTTAGATTGTCTTCATGAACTAGCAATTATCGTCAAATTATCATCTCTTCATTTCCAAACTCAGCTCAACTAACTTTATGAGTCGCTTTAACTGTGGTAAGATTTCCTGAAATGTACTTTCTTTTTATTTAAGCAAAATAAAAACAGCAAATTAAATTATCATCATCATCATTGCCTTCATCATTGCCATCCTCATCACTGTCATCACCATCATTGTTGTCACTACTACCATCATCGCCACCATTGTTATCACTGCCACCACTACCACTATATTCATCATTGTTATTATTACCTGTAATAGTGTGAATATTGCTATTTTGATTATTAACTCTAGGCGAAACGAGAAGCTCTGAATGAGGTGACTTCTAAGCTTAAGGTTCTAACTGATCAACTCGCCAGCAAACAGGAAAGGAAACAGGTAAATTGGGTTTACATTCGTTTCAATTTCATGTAGCGCATGGGGAAGGGGTGAGCATCAGGAGATGCGGTATGGGTTACTAGTGTCGTGAGGGTGACAAAATTAGGAAATATTGTCCCGAGAGCAGGATTCGAACCCACACCTTTGCATTCTGCGGTTTGCATTCTGGGCTGGTGTGCTAACCATTACACCTCATAAGTTCCCTGATGTCAGCACCTCATGACCCTCCACCGGCCGCCCTTGCGCCCACCTGTCTATGTGACTACTTGCCTGAGAGGTCAGTGCACACTACTACTACCAGGGATGAAAGATCTCCGCGATTTCATGGATTTCCGGGATTTTTCAGTCCCGCAGCATCATCAGCGTATACTCCTAATATGTGGTGCAGAAGCCGCAGCACTATCATCGTATACTACTAATAAATTCTCTAAACGCTATCACACTATGAACATATACTACTATCACCTGCTTCAAATGGCGCAGCACGGTCATTGTATACTAATATATATGAAACCCAACTTCCGGAAATTTTCTGCGATTCCCTGACAATGCTAAACCTATGGGAGAATATCAGCATTTCCGCTTTTTTTCCCGGAGACCACTTTCATCCCTCTACTACTAGTACTACTCTCGTCCCCCTGGAATTGTAAGTCTTTTTAAAAATGGTTTCAGTCCATAAATTGCTTAATGCCTACAATTACATACAGGCAATACACTTATATACATGTAAAGGGTAGGTTCATCAACCATGCAGCACATGCTTGTACAGGATCCAGGTCGCAGAAACCAGTGTCATTGGGTTGATGAAAATTGGAAATATTGGGTCCAGAGCACATGTATGTCTTGCATTCTGGGCAAACTATTAAACCGTTACTCCAGAGCTTAAATTCCACCTACTCCAGCATAGTTATACCTCAGCCATACTACTACTTGTGACCGCTTTGTGACCACAAAAGAGGGGTGGTCGCAAAGAGGTCGAAATATAATCGCAAAGTGGTCCTCAGTGGTCGCCGACCTCATTGCGACCATTTTGGTCGCAAGGAGGTTGCTGCTACTGCACTAAAACATTCATTGTGACCAAAATGGTCACCCAGAGGTCGGCGACCATTGCTTTGGTCACAAGGAGGTTGCAAGGAGGTGGGTCTTTTGGCCCAAACTGGTCGCAAGAGGTCGTAAGCCATTGTATGACTGGGGCTTTAATTAATCTAACTTAGTCCGAGATCCCCATTCGCCATTATTGGTTTTTCCTGATATCCAAATGAAAATAGTCTTGATTTCCTCTCAAAAACAGCCTTGAAAAGCCATGAAATAGCCTTGAATTCCATACCTTCAGATGTGTATGGATGCTGTATATAGCATTCATTAACCCTTAATACATATTTAAGAGAAATATTTTATTTGGCTTATTTTTCTTAATATATGAACTAGCTACAGCTTTTAATATATGAACTAGCTACAGCTTTTAATATTTGCAGGAACTCGAAGTTAATATTGAGTTGACCAAAGTGAAGATAGTGCGTGCCGAGCAGCTAATCTCCGGACTGGGTGGTGAGAAGGAGCGGTGGACGGAGAATGTCAAGAACCTAAATGAGACCTACGATAATATAGTTGGGGACGTACTGCTTTCGGCAGCCACGATTGCCTACCTTGGACCATTCGTGATGGTCTTCAGAACAGTAAGGGCAAATACTTTTTTTTAAATTGGTAATCGTCCTTTTGATCACACAAATCCGGGTTGGTTGGGCGCTTTTTATTTATTTCTTTCTTTTTTTAAATCTTTTTTTTTTACATGCTTTCAATGGAATTGTACATGTTGCTAGTAACATAAACATGGTTAATTCATGACGTTTGAATTCGCTTTAAGTGTCGCCTAGACAGTATACCGGATGCACTCCCACTTCATTCACACATACCCAAGGTATCAAAGCATTCAGCATCACTATGGGGAAAATATCAAACGTCATGAATGCTATCTGAACTCATATTCATTCATTAACTGAAGCTGGTAGAGAGCAGACCTGCCACTTACCTGCAGATACATATCAAATTTAGCCTGACGCATTTTCAACAGTTTAAAAATGAAAAAAATCCGGGTCGGGTGATTTTTTAGGCACCGGCGGGGATGATCACCATCTTTTTGGGGGCCAAAAGTTGGCATTTCTCAGATTACCCTCATACCCTTTTCCGCAGAATCTATGTTGTCCAAAGTGTTCTGCATTTTATGTGGCTAAAGCCCCAGTCACACATACCAGGACGAGCGCCAGATTTTTAGCCGGACCACCCCCCGGACTGTCCCGGACAGCCCCGGATAAAATCGCTATTTGGGTCGTTTTGCGGCTCGCAGTCACACCTACACGGTCTAGCCCCCCGGTATAGCTGGACCACCCCCAGACTACCCAGTGTATCCATGGAGTAGTCACGGATCAACTCCTGCTATAAATATACAAAAATGGGACTCATCCTGGACTGATCCGTGGTAAACCGGGCTATCCATGGTGATCTGTGGCTGATCCGTGCTCATCCAGCTTGTCCCGGTCTTATCCGGGCAGTCTTAAACCATGGCTAAAACGAGGCTCATCCTGGTTAAAAAACGCCTGGACTGGCCCGGCGCTACACGAACTACCCCCAGACTACCCGGACCACCCCCGGATTACACCCGGATGATCCCAGACGATGCTGGATCGAGCCCGGATTGCAATATTCCCCGGATCGCCCCGAATGTTTTAAACATTTAAAAACATCCGGGGCAAACCCTGGATGAGGCCGGACCAGCCAAGGATCACCAAGGATCACCAATGACCAGCCATGGATGAGCCACGGATCACGCCGGATCACGGTCCGGGGCTCGTCTGGCCCCTGATCCGGGTAGGTGTGACTGGGGCTTAACCCATGTGGGTGTTCTTTTTGGTTTAAAAACAAAACTAATTTAACAACATGTGAACAGGTTGAGATAAGGTTGCATAATTCAATGGTTTTTAGTTTATGCCATTTTCATTAGATAAATATATTAAGTTGATTGCTAGTTTCTATCGCTATTTACTTTACTTTGGAGTAACTTTGATTATAATTGGCTAATTCGGAGATATTTGAAGTGTTAATATCTTTTATTAATAAGAACTATATTCGGGGAAAAAAGATGAAAACCAACCATTAAGCTGTATAAGTATATATTATCAGTCACCTCTTTTCTCTCCTAAAACCAATAACAAACACCTTGTGGTCATTGTTTGGCTGTAGGACTGTCTCGATGAATGGCATCAGATGTGCATAGACAAGGATATACCTGTATCAAGCACGTTTTCAATAGCGGAGACACTGGGCGACCCTGTGATTATACGGGACTGGCAAATAGCTGGCCTGCCTGTTGACAAGTGAGTGAAAAAGCAGCATTGCTTGCTTGATGACTGCATTCTTTCAATGGGTGAACATTGTCCACCCTATAGAGGGGGTGTAATGACGTCACGAGGCAACTTTCGGTGGCCATATTGAATTATATACAGAAGACTTGCACCTGTCTACATTGTGCTTATTTACCTATTTGTTGGTTTATTTGTCACTGGTTTGAGCAGTTTGGCCTCAGAAGTTGTTGTTAAAGTGCTGAAAGTAAACACATTGGATGTAAACTGCCCAGAACCTCCCAGAACACAAGGAAAATAATGTTACTGCATCAGCATACATTCACAACAGAGCTAGGCAAGGTTGCTCGTAATCCAAGATGGCTGATTGCTGACCTCTGACCACTGAGTGATGACGTCATGTGCATTCCCTCTATTGTAATGTTGTGAAAATGTCTACTTTTTGATCAATATTGCCATGGCTGGGGAGTGGGGTGGAGAGGGACTAGGCTCAGGCGGTAGAGTGTCCATCTGTGAAGGTGTTACTCATCGGATCGATCCTGCTCAGTGGACCCATTTGGTGTTTGGGCTATTTTCCATTCCAACCAGTCGTCCACAATTGGTTCATCAATGGCTATGGTATGCGTTGTCCTGTCTGTGGGAAAGTGCATATAAAAGACCCCTTGCTGCTACTAGTCTATGTGGCAACAGCAGGTTTCCTCTGAAGAAATATGTCCGAATGACCATATGTTTGATGTCCAATAGCTGATGATACAATAAAAAAACAATGTGCTCTAGAGGTGGTGTTAAATAAAACAAGCTTTCCTTTTGAGGGGAGGGAGAGTGGGTTGGTTATTTCTTAAACGCAGGGAAACATCATCCCTAGAGCATGCTCTGGAATGTATCCTTCTGCCATTGCCAGGGTAGCGGCCTAATGATTAGACTATCTAGGCGCACTAATGCGATCAAACTACCCATGCCTCACTGTGTATGTGGCATTTCATTTGGGGAGGTGAGTGCAACTCACTACTGTTGTCTATCTGATGCTTATAATTACAGTGAAACCTCATTATAATGCGATCATTGGGGGTCCATAAAATGTCATTGCGAAAACAGTTGGGTTTTACTAAATCGGGGTTCAGTTTACTGAATTACCTTTGAATTCAGGAATGCTGGGTCCAATGAATTATCACGTTATACCAGAATTCATGTTAAATCGGGGCGTGTTATAACAGGGTTCTACTGTATAAACAGCCTTCACATACATAGGGCAGGTTCATCAACTATGCAGTACAGTGATAGAAATGAGCAACAATTTTCACTTGTCCATAGGACAAGTCTGGTGTGATCTTTACTTGACCGCTTAAATTTGTACTTTTCCACATTTGGCCCCTGCATATATATATATTATATGATGCATAATGCCTTATGCAAGTATAAATTGTAGGGGAATATGTACTTATTAATTATTATTTCTCGATAGGCGCTGTAGTGGAGTGCTCCCGCCATCTGTCGGGGTAATGAATTTGGGTGCCCCCCGTTACGCCTTTAATTTATAATTATAATATATTGTAATTATATATATATGTATTTTACCTCGGTACTACGCCTCTGGCTACTCGTAGACAAGGGAGAAGGAAGCACATCTGGGTCCAGTAATTAGCATAATCAGCTCACAAAAGGAGGACGTTTGTGAGCAGCTCTGGCAGTTTTTCTTCATTAACTACAAAACCGACCAGGTTAGTATCTTTCAAAATGGATATGTTGGTTCAGTTCATGTTAGCATTCACGTTCAAAGTTTTTTGAAACTTTTCATTAAGATATCACTGTTTTACAGCTTAGTTTCGATCGTGTTACATATGATCGTTAAAACAATGCTTCCATTGTTTGGTTATTAAAGAAGCCGCTCGTTGCCGAACGGAGAGATGTTTGACAGGAGCCATTTACATCGCTAGGATTTATTCCTGGGTTTTGTTAAGATTCCTCGTTTCTTATTCTCGTTAAGGCATACCTCCGAGTCCTATAGTATTTTTGCGGAGCACAAATCCTCTTCCTCCGACTCTTCGTCAGACTCATCTTCAATGAGCTCTGACTCAGACCCCAAGCACACGGGGAAATACGCAAAGTCCTCTGGCAAGGAGACGAAAAAGTGCAAGGTGCAACGGCGGAAGAAAGTCCACATAACTACGCTTATGAGGAATACAATTCAGGGGCACTTCAACACATTTAAGCCGGCCGAAGTGATTATCAAAATGGCTGAGAAATTCACAGGGATCAAAGGGATCCCGGAATCCACCATTAAGGGAATGGATTTGGAAGTCAGGCTCAGCGAGGAGCGTAAAACGTTAGAGACGGTCCTGCATACAGTACACAAAGGGGTACTCTCGGCCCTCACAGCCATTGCACCTATAGCCAATAGGATGATGGCGGAGAACAAGTTCTCATCAGTGTGCGATGATATGAATGGGGGGATAGCTTTGCTGACAGCGACAAGCAACTTCCTCTTATACAGACGTTTTGAGAACGTGTTTAAGGCTGTCTGCGTGGATGCAGGCAAGGAGGTAGCCAGGTCAAAGAAGGTCACTGACAATGACGGGAAGGAATATACGTTATTCCTTGCCCCCAAGCCCATTAAGGGGAAACCTCTGGACAAGACGAAGATGTTCGGTGGGCAACTCCAGCACTTGCTTAAACAAGTGGAGACAGGATCGAAGTGTGGCAAACATATGGAAACAGACAAGAAGTCCGCAAACGCGAATCCTAACCGCTTCAAGAAGATGGGCAGGATTTTCGCAACCGGAAAACCGGCCAATGAGGAGGCCGGTTCGGGACAAACTTCAGCTTCCAGGCAAGGGAAAGGGGCCAGAGGCAGTCGTTCGGCTGGAACGACGGGAACAGGCCCTTCAAGAGGGAGTTCAATGCCCAGAAGCTGTTCCCCCGCCCAGGGAACAAATAGAAGTGGCAACGCTAACACCAGTAAGCATTTTTCAAGCTAGTAACCTCAATAACTGCCTACCGGAATGGAATAGCATTACGGATAATTTAACTATCCTTAGTCTAGCTGAAGGAGTAAGAAGAATACCCTTGAAAGAAGAACCTATTCAAAATAGCATACCTTTCCCTTATGATTTCATGGTTCAGAACACAAAGCGTTAGATAATCAAGTCCTTAAATTCTGTGGAAAAGCCATCATAGAACCAGCACTATATGTGGCTGGGGAATTCATATCTAATATTTTCTTGTGACCCAAACCAAATGGAGATGTAAGACTAATTTTAGATCTAATATTATTCAACAAATTCGTAGAATACAAACATTTAAAAATGTTTTCCTTAGACACAGCAAGAGACTTAGTAACACAAGGCTCCTGGCTAGCCAGTATAGATCTTAAAGATGCATACTATACAGTACCTTTCTATAAACCTGATCGGAAATATCTCAGATTTTGTTGGAACGGCGAACTTTATGAGTTCACGTGCATGCTGAATGGGCTGGCTTGCTGTCCACGCATTTTCACAAGGCTACTTGAACCAATTTTTTTCCCAGATGGCTAGGGAAGGACATATTATATTTCCTTATATTGGCGATTCATTTATTGTTGCACAAACACAACAAAAATGCCAGACACCAGTAGACAAATTATGTGAAACATTTACAAAATTAGGGTTCTACATACATGAAACTAAATCAGTACCAACAAACAAGTTAAAGGTTCTGGGATTTTTATTGACACCATCGAAATGACCATTTCATTAACAGAACAAAAAATTGATAAATTTACAACAACAGCAAATCAATTATTAAAATTGAATAAACCAAAGATACGACAAGTCGCAGTATTGATAGGAGTTATGATAGCATATGCACCAGCTATTCTTTATGGCAAGGCTCATATTAAATCACTAGAGATAGATAAGAACTTGGCGTTGGCATGCACAAATGGAAACTTTGAGCGGCCCATGACGATTTCGCCAGAAGGCCAAAATGGTATTATTTGGTGGCTCTTACATATTGACAAATCGCCCAACCCCATTTGAATGGGAGAGCCCAACACTACAGTTACAACAGATGCTTCATTAGAAGGCTGGGGGGCTCATAGAGACCAACAGGCAACAGGTGGTCGTTGGATGGAAGATGAAATCTCCGATCACATTAATGTATTAGAACTTAGAGCCATTTATCTAGGACTCCGTAGTCTGATTCACATCCCTAAAAATCATGTAAGGGTTTTAACAGATAACACAACAGTTATGGCTTACATATGTAATATGGGAGGGACTAGTTCCAAACCATGTAATTATATGGCTAAACTCATTTGGGACTGGGCAGAGAAACACGAGATATGGCTAACAGTAGCACATATTGCAGGCAGATAAGATACTTTGGCTGACAAGAAAGGCCAACATTTTCACGACCATCTAGAATGGACACTCAATCGGAGTATTTTCGACCACATTTGTCACTAATAGGGCAAACCAGAAATTGATTTATTCGCATTGTGCAATAACAAAAAGTTACCTAAATATGTGTCTTGGCATCCAGAGCCAGAAGCCTGGAGAGTAGACACATTCTCGTTAATTTGGAATAATAAATTCTATTACATATTTCGACCATTCAGCATAATCAGCAGAGTGGCCGGGAAGATCAAGATGGATCACACACACGCAGTACTGATAGCACCAGCAGGGGAAACACAACCATGGCTAACAGCAATAACATCAGCAGCAAAAGACGTGGTCAGATTCCCAAGAGAAAGGAACAACCTACAACATCAGGGACCATTAACAGTCCATGGAGATGTGTTGACAACACCCCTTTTCGCATTCCTTTTCTAAGAAAACATTTAGAACAATATGGTTTAGACAATATTACAAAAGGAATGAAGGGAATGGTGAAATTATACACAAGTTATTTAAAGCAATGGGGACTTCATTGCCTTCTAAAATGAGTCAAATCATTCAAACCTACAATAGCCCAAATATTAAGATTTCTAGGAATCCTAGAAGATGAAGGATTAGGATTTGGTGCAATTAATGCAGCAAGATGTGCCCTTTAAATTATTCTACCAAGAATAGATGGACAAACGATTGGAAAACATCAGTTGGTACAGTGGTTCATTAGATCGGTGCATAAAAGAAACCCACTCAAACCCAAATATGATAGGTTTTGGGATGTGTCGATAGTATTTAAGTTATTCAAATCATGGCCAAGCAATAGACATTTATCAATGAAGGAACTAGGATTTAAGTTAGCAGTGCTGGTACTGCTAGTGACGGGACACAGAGGCCAAACGATTGTGGCACTCTCACTGGATGGATTAGAAATAGATAAGGATGAGGCGACATTTGATTTAGAGACATTGCTAAAGTCAAATCGCACAGGGGACCCATTGTCCACAGTACATGTTAAGTAGTTTTCCGGCGGATAAATGGATATGTGTAGTTTCAGCCATTAGGTCGTATATATCCAAGTCACAGGGAATTAGGAATTCCAGACAGCTACTAATCAGCTTTATTAAACCGCATAAAGCTATCTCGAGAGACACACTCGCAAGATGGACCATCAATTCGCTTAAACAGGCAGGAGTCAATACTGGACGCTACGCATCCCACTCAACGCGTGGAGCCATGGTTTCCAAGGCAAGACTTTTAGGAATCTTGGTAAAGAGAATCCTTTCACACGATGGGTGGAAGACGGCTAGATCGTTTGCAAACATTACAACAAATGACTAGAAAACCCAAGCAGCCTGGCGACTCGCCTACTCACCAACTAAAGACGGGTGAGAAACAAAATTAATATTTTGCACTAACAACATAGTATGGTTACATTAAAGTATAAAAGGATAAAAAATGAGATTACATACAATTCTCTCTGGGCTACAAGTAGCCAGAGGCGTAGTACCGAGGTAAAATAGTATCGTTATACTGGTGTTTTCCCGAGGTACTAGACTCGGATAGTCGTGAGTCAGGGCCCGCCCACCCTACCCTACCACGACTATCATGTCTCGCTAGAACCAAAACGAAAACACAATAGTATCCATAAATAGTTAAGATAATTTGTTATCCTATAAAGTAGGTAAAAGATTGCTGGACCCGGACCTGACCCACGACTATCTGAGGCTAGTACCTCGGGAAACCACCAGTTATCCATCATCTGTACCCAGGTAAGATTTGTATAACTATACTATACTCAATCAATCAATAGTTCCGTCCTCTAGTCGAGGGTTGGATGCAATGGTTCTCCACTTGTCCCGATGGTGTGCTGTTCTGATAGACTGTGAATAATTCAAGCCTGTCCACTGTGAAATATTTGTAAACCATGATGTTCTTGGTCTCCCTCTCCCTCTGCTACCATTCACCTTCCCTTCCAACAATGTACGGTATATTGAACTCTGACGAATGATGTGGCCAAAATAAATAAGTTTCTTTGTCTATATAGTGGCAAACAAGCTTTTCTTATTTTTAATTTTTCTGAGAACTTCTTTATTGGTGATCTTCTTTGTGCATGATATTTTCATCATCCTTCGATAAGTCCACATCTCAAATGCTGCTAAACGTTTGTACTATACTATATATATATATAAATAAGCGAACAGGAAATGAGAAGAGAAACTAGACTTGAAGTGAGGCAGGGAGACCGTTAGAGCCGGTTCCGAGGCAAGGGGAGGAGAGAGTGCCCAGTTACAGGGGTTCAGTTCAGAGTAAGGGGTGTTGGGAAGCGAGCAGGTGCCCAGAGGGGGCACCAAAACATTTAGGGGCTATTCTTTATTTATATTCACATAATCACTTATATAGCACATATATATATATATATATTATATAATGGATTACCATTACCTGATATCCCACTCAGTCACACTATCCAGACATTGATCCAACCAGTCATTGCCCTATCTGAGTATTGCCTGAGCACCAGGCTTCGTAGTGTTTAACAAGTATCAATACCTGTGTTGCACATTCTGCAGGGCCCTCATTAAGGACTAGCTGTGACCCAACACGCCGGGTTGCAGCTACAGCTTACATGGCAGAAGTTGGAGTTGGTCCCCATCGCAGCCCTATCCTTTGCTATAGACCCTATTCTTTAAACTCACTTTACACCTATAACCACCTATAAAAATATGCTTTTATATTTTAAAGTTACAAAGTCCGATGGTTTTGAGTTTCTGTCATTTTTCTGCAATAAATATTTTGAATTGATTGTTATAATCTACCTTAACTTTGAAGTAACTTTTATTTTAAATCGCTAAATTTTTAGATATCTGAAGTGTAAATATGTCACCATAGGCCTCTGCGGTAAGAGGTTCTATTAAATTGGCTCAGTAGTCTGTCTCATCTGTGTGGCAACAAATGATTAATAAGTGCTTCAGTGTCTAAGTTAGATATGTAGAATTAAATCTAGACAATTATTTTGGTATTGTAAATTTGATGCTTCATCGGACTATGCAGTTTTAACTCGATTTTACTATCCTTTGCCACAAATCTTACAATTTATTGTTTTTATGTTCTGTATAAAAATGACTTTTATTTTAAATCGCTAAATATTGCGCCTAGAGCGGGACTCGAACCCACATCTCTTTGCATTCCGGGCCAGTGTGCTAACCATTACACCACCTAGGCTCCCTGATATCAACACACTACCCACGCCTACTTGTCTATGCAGCTCCTTGCCTGAGAGGTCAGTGCAGACCACTACAGATATCTGAAGTGTAAATATGTCACCATAGGTCTCTGCAGTAAGAGGTTCTATTAAATTGGCTCAGTAGTCTCATATGTGTGGCAACAAATGCTTAATAAGTGTTTCAGTGTCTAAGTGAGATTTGTAGAATTAAATCTAGACAATTATTTTGGTATTGTAAAATTGATGCTTCATCGGACTATGCAGTTTTAACTTCGATTTTACTATCCTTTGACACAAATCTTACAATTTATTGTTTTTATGTTCTGTGTAAAAATGACGGTGAAATGACAATATGACATTAACATTTAAAACACTTAACTTCTTGCCAACAAAATAACCTCTCCTGCTGACATGGCGTAAAAATCGCCCGCGGTGGCCTAATCGGGAGAGCACGGGTCTCGGGTGCGGAAGGTCGGGAGTTCGGTTCCCGGTTGAGTCAAACCAATGACTTCATAATTGACACTTGTCGGTTCCTAGCTTGGCACTCTCCATTATTAGGATAGGGCAAGGACTGGTTAGCTCAGTGTCAGGAAAATGTGACTGAATGGGATACCAGGTCATGGTGCCGGCAGCCTGATTTTAAAGTGGGGCAGCACTAAAGTTTCCATTGCACTGTCACAAGTCGGTACACGTCCTGATATGACCCTAGATGTTGTCAGGATGTAAAATTCCAACAACCAACAAACGGTGGCGTAAAATCACAATCAACCAATTAATCAATCTTTCTTGTTCAGCTTCTCGACTAACAATGCAATCATCGCGACATCTTCAAACCGATGGCCTCTGATGATCGATCCCCAAGGCCAAGCTAACAAGTGGATCAAGAACATGGAAAAGTCAAAAAAACTAGAGATCATCAATCAGTCTAACCCCAACTACTTCAGGGCCATAGAAAACTGCTTACAGGTGAATTCAACATTATCACGTACATAAACATTTTGTAATGCAGTTTTCTTTCGCTGCACTTATGAGACTTAATTCACAAAGACGGAGACTGCATTAGGTTACAATGGGATGTATTTGCCACCAGATATAATTAGTTACAGTGTGTTTTGAAACGGAACCGCCGCTGATCTGCTCACTCGCTGATGGTTTGGTCGTGCGGGACTCAAACCCTCAACCCTACCGATGGACAGTTATCTAGCAGTGTGGGTGGGTGGGCGAAGAAAGCTGGGTGGTTGTGAAGATGGCGGCGGCTGCAACGGTTGTGCAGGGAGTTCAAAGGGCCAGCGGGTCATGTGACCGTATTGAAATTCGCTGTTGGTGTAATAACCATAGCTTGGTTCTGCCTGAACGCGCTAGGTGGTGCTATGGTCTCGTGTTTTTTTGTGTGCCTGAAACCACCTTCATCCCTGAGGAGGTACAACCAGGGTCGCCTTCAACTGTGCGCCTCAGACTCAGAGGCGCCTTGGAGAAATTCCAAATGTTGCGCTACTCTGAACGGAGTTTAGATGTCAGATGTTTCGAAAATGGCGTCCACCCATAAGGACAGATACAAAAAATACTTGTTTTACATCCGCGGCCGAGAAAATGCCCCTGACCTCCAAACAATTTGTTATTTTTCGAAAAACCCTTCAAATAAAATATTTAATCTTAAAACGACGCTTTTCCGCTATTATAATGATTAACTCGCCTAGGATTACATTCAGTGGTCAGTCAGGTTCCACCTGAAATTGGACAAAGTACAACAAAAACAAGTTCTGTTCCGTTTACACATGTTGACGCTAAACAAGTATTTTTTTATGTGGCCTAACGTGCACTGCTGCTCGGTATGTAGGCCCAATGCCCAATTAGTTGTTCGTTTTCGCCTCCTACTCGAAAAGCGGGACTTCTCCGAGGCGACTCCGAAGCACACATTGAATACAAATTGGTAAAAACGACGTCGCAGAGATGTCTCCTAGTTGACTCTGAGGCATGCCCTTAACGCGGCCCTGTACTGTGAAAGTACAACGTCTGAACACTTTGACTTCTGGATACTGAATGACTTTATTCCCCTCCAGGGCTCAAACCATAGCTGGCCAAACTTGTCCATGACGTCATCTCATTTGCATATATTACAGACGTCTATTACGCATATATCACATTTACTACTAGTCGTAGGGCCTACTAGCCGCACTCACTCAGTGCAGTTTAAAAATAGTATGCATTGCATTTAATTAAGGCTCTTTTGTCGCTCAGTTTGGAAACCCGTGCTTGATGGAGAACATTGGAGAGGAGCTGGATTCCGTGCTGGACCCATTGCTCTTACGGCAGACCTTCATACAAAACAATCTAACCTACATGAAGCTGGGTGACCAGATCGTTGAATACAGCCCTGATTTCCGGTTCTACATCACCACGCGCCTGCGCAACCCACACTACATGCCCGAGGTATCTGTGAAGGTGAGAGCTTTTGGTTTGTGTGTTTGTTGGAATTTTTCGTCCTGGCAACATCTAAGTTCATATCAGGACGGGCACCAACTTGTGACAGTGTGCACTCATGGCAACGTTATGGTGCTGCCCCACTTGGAGACTAGGCCGCTGGCACCATGATCCTATTTCCCACTCAGTCACATTATCCTGATACTTAGCTAATCAGTACTTGCCCTATCCTAGTAATGCCAAGCGCCAGGCGAGGAAGCAAAACGTATAAATTTTGTAAGTCATGGGTTTGACTAGACTGGGATTCGAACTTCTGACCTTCCACACGAGAAGCCTACTATTCCATTATTACATCTAGATAGTCCGAGGAAAGCATCATATTTAACCAAAACACTTACCTAGATCCGGACAGAGGAAACCCGAGACGGAAGTGGGAGAAAAGGGGTTTTATTATTTAGCGATAACGGCACAGGGTACAAAGTCAAACGGTGAAGTGTCAATCAACCTGGTCCATGTCCGCTGAGGGAGCACTCTGGGAGGAGGTAGGCCCGGGAGCCGACCCCCTGGAGTGATAATGTAAGGCAGTAGAAAAAGAAAAAAAAAAAAAGTTAGTGTAATAAGGAGTAGTATAATAGAAGAGGGTGGGTGGGTGAGGTAAATCCATACGGAGAGAACCAGTAGCCCGAATGCAGGTCAGAGGGGGGGGGGGGTGAGGGAGCGTGCGGTGCATGGAGATGTGACCGTCTCGGGCTTCCCGCCGGATCAACCACAATTTGGAAATTATGGGCCGATCCGGACAGAGGAAACCCGAGACGGAAGTGGGAGAAAAGGGGTTTTATTATTTAGCGATAACGGCACAGGGTACAAAGTCAAACGATGAAGTGTCAATCAACCTGGTCCATGACCGCTGAGGGAGCACTCTGGGAGGAGGTAGGCCCGGGAGCCGACCCAAAGCAAAGTGCCAGGGCTCTCGGGGCGTCAGACGCCGCCAGTTTGGGCACATAGGCGTGGACGGCGTCGGATTCCCAGGTTCCCTGCGCCATTATCGCAGAGAGGTCGACCCCCCTCGACGCGCAGGCCTGCGCCGCGCCCCTACGGTGGCCGTGCATGGTGTAGGCATCAGCTCCGGGGACACCGGCTCCGCGCAGGGCGGCGCGGATGAGGGGGGTCACGTCGCGAGGAGTGAGGGGGACGCCCGCGTGCGCCAGGAAGGCGGGGGCGTCGGCGGGGGCGGGCGTCAGGTCGAGGGCGCGCCTCCACGCCTGGAGGGGGCAGATGGGCGAGCCGGGAATGGCGGGGACGAAGATGGAGACCGCCTGCGCGGCCGACCGGATGGTCTTGGATGAGGCGACGCGCAGGCGGGGGCCTCCGGGAACGGGTCGGATGTCGTCTCGGCGGAGCGTGTGCGGGCCTCCCCAGGGGGCGTGCGAGGGCGACAGCAGGTTGGACTGCCTCAGGAAACTGAAGAAGCCCATCACCGTCGCCGCCCAAGGGGCAACGCCGAGGTGCCCGAGGCTGCGCATGTAGGTGTGGATGAGGGGCAGCATCTCGGGGGTGACGCCGGGGGCGCGTCGCACCGGGAGTGGCGAAGAGGCGCTCGCCCCCGCGCCGGACGTGGGCCGGAAAGGGGGCGTCGAAGGGCGCCGCGTCGCCCCCCGCCTCCCGGACCCAGGCGCGCGCGCCCGAGAACGCGTTGGCGACCGAGGCGGGAGACGGCAGGAGGCGGTGCAGGTGGGCGACGAACTGTCCGACGTCGTAGGGGGCGGGGGCGAGATGGTCGACCCCGCGCTCGAGGGCGAACTCGAGGTAGCGCTTGGCATGGCGGTGGCGGTTCTTCCAGGTACCAGGGGCGAGGGCGGCGCGGTGCATCTCCATGAGGTGCCGGTGCGCCGCAGGCCCGTAGTCTGGAACAATCAAAGGTCAAGTGTGAGTATCGCTCGTGTATGGTGCACCCTAATGCGAGGCAAGCGGTGTATCTCACAATGGTGGCGGACGAGGTCGAGGGCGGCAGGGGAGAGGTGCGCGCGGCTAAGGGCATCCGCGAACACCAGCTCGACGCCGGCCTTGTGATGGACGACCACGTCGAATGAGCCGCGGGCGGCCATGAGCCACAGCTCTCGGGCGCATGCGCCCAGGGTGGGGTCGACGGCGCGACCGGTCTGGATGGCGTGGGCGGATGCGGCGTTGTCGGTGTTGACGACGATCACGTGCCCGCCCGGCGCGGGGGGGCTGAGGGCCCGGACCGCGAGGACGAGGTTGAGGGCCTCGAGCTCGTGGATCGCCGGGTATGCGGCGCAGAAGTCCGCGTCGTAGGCCTCCGCGAAGCAGGCCGCGTCGGAGAAGGCGCCCCCGCCGGTGAGGCAGGAGTCGCACTCGATCGTCCATTGAGGGCGCTGCCGAGGCGGGAGAAGGCAGACGCCGTTTCCACCGGCCGCGTAGTCACGGAACCAGCGTACGTCCTTGCGCAGTTCTGGGTCGACGCCCGCCTCGCCGGTCTGCGGGGCGGATCTGAGGCTGCGGAGCATTCGCGCCATGAAGGTGCGGCCGGGGGGGACACAGGTGGTGATGTGCGCGAGTCGGCCGAGGAGGCGCTGGAGGGCCCTTCTGGTGAGGGTGGGCCGATGGAGCCAGCGCTCACACTCGTCGACGACCTCGCGGAGCTTGCGGTCGGGGATCCGGTGGGTCATGGCCTCGGTATCGCACTCGATGCCAAGCCATACGAGGCGGACCGTGGGCGGGCAGCACTTGTCGGGGGCGAGAGCGAGGCCAAGCGCCTCGCAGAGCGCACGGATGGCGTCGAAGGCGCGCATCGCTGCGAGGAAGGTGGCCTCGCACCCGACGAAGTCGTCGACATAGACGTCACTGTAGAAGCCGCGCCGCGCGAGGGCCCAGACGATCGCAGAGGTGACGCGGACACAGGCGGCGCCCGAGGTCCGGCAGCCGAAGGGCAGGGCGATGTCGACGTAGGTGTGCCCGTCAACGGTGATGCCGAAGAGTGGGGCGGAGAGGGGGTCGGCGCGCAGCTGCCGGTAGGCCCGAGAGACGTCGGCCGACCAGCAGAATGAGCCCCTCCCCTCCCGGACGACGCGCCGGCCGAGGTCGGAGGCGGCGGGAAGTGTGTATGCGTGGGGGCGGCCGAGGTACTCCCTCCTGGGGATACCCGCGTTGACGCTGCGGCCCGGGGGGAAGGAGAGGTCCACGATGACGCGGCGCTTGCCGGGGGTGGACTTCGGCCTGGTCATGATGGGGCTGCACTGCGCCCATGGCGTGAAGGGGGGGACCGCGAACGGCCCGAGGAGCGCGCCCCGGCGCAACTCCTCCTCGGCGTAGCTTGAGACGTGGCGGGCGAAGTCGGGGTCCTCGCGGTGGTTCTTGTATGTTGGCGTGGGGGGTCCCGGCGCGGTGTAGTTGGCCGGGAACCCGAATTCGAGATGGTCGAGGAGCGTAGGGTCGTCGTGCCCGCGCAGCACCCGGCGCCATTCGGCGATGATGAGATCTGATGGGACCGGGACTCGGGCTGCCAAAAAGTTCAGGAGGGCCGAGGACCGGGCGGCCGCGTATGCCCGGGCGTATAGGGGGTAGGCGGCCCAACCCTCGCCCGAGAGGACCGGCCAGAATGAGTCGAGGGTGGCTCTGTACTCGGCGGGGGTGGGCCCGCAGGCGGCGGCTGCGGGGAGAGTGTTCTGCAGGAGGGGGTCGACGACCTGGTCGACCGGCTCGTTGGCGCCGCCGCCGGGGTTGGGCGCATGGGCGGTCACGTCACAGAGCGCACATGCGCGGGTGGGGTCGGGGGCCGACGGTGTGGATGATTTACCGGGGGCGCCGAGCCGGCGAGCGAAACTGTCATATGAGGGCGTGTCTCCCGGCCGGCCAATGTTTATGTTGGTGGTTGGGGGGAATCCTCCAGGTGGCGCCGGCGGGGTCCGAGTGGCGTGACGTCACCCCGGGCTTCCCCGCCCGGGGCGGAGACTCCGGGGGTATCCTCCAGGCGGCGCCAGTGCCGCGCGCGCGGGGTGACGTCACGGGGGGGGCTCCCCGCCCGGGGCGGAGACCCCGGGGCTGTCCTCCAGGCGGCGCCAGCGCTGCGCGCGGGGCGTGACGTCACGGGGGGGTTCCCCGCCAGAGGCGGGGGGCCGGGTGTGTTGGGGCTGTGTCAGCTGCCGCGGGGGCCCTCCGGGGAGGGCGGCCTGTGACGTCACGCGGGGCTACCCCGGGGCCGCCGGGGCTGAAGCCAATCGGGGTCGGGGCGGCTTCCAGTGCCTGGCGTGCCTCGTGGCGCGCGCGGCTGGCTTCCGCGTCAGCTGTTGGTGGGCGTTCCGTGAGTCGGGGCGGGATCGCGCGAGGCGGGGCGGGTGGCGTGTCGTGACGCCATCGCGCTAAAAATCCCGCTGAGAGTTCTTGCCGGGGCGGTCTCGGGACTTCTTCGAGAAGCAGCTCGCCTCGGAATGGTTGGTTGTGATTTTGCGCACATTCGCGCAGTACCCACACACGTGCGCCATTTTTTGCGCGCCAGATCCGTGTGACCCGCCCTTCGACGCCTTGTCGCAAGAGCCTGGGTCCTTGTTCCATGCGGGGCATGGTGCGCCGATCGCCGCCCGGTCGTACTGGGCGCGGGAGTCGGTGCCGGGCCTCTGGTGCTTCCCGGTTTGTTGATGATCGGCCGAGGTGGCGGTGGTGGCGGGGGCGTGGCCCGCCATCGCTATTATTTCAATACGGACCGCGTTGATCGCCGCCTCGTCCTCCCATCCCCTCGGGAGCCTACCGTCGGCAATCCGCGTGAATATTTCTTCTGAATAGCGGCGGACGACGGCCCACGCCAGCGAGCAGTTGTCCTGCGCCACCATCTCCTGATGGTTGGAGAGGGCGAGCAACGCCCCCTCGGGAAAGCCGCGCTGGTGCTCGAGGCGTTTGAGACCAAGAGTATATTCCTCCCTCGTCGCCTCGCCCTTTTTCACCGCCTTCCCCTCATCGCCTCGCTCGACCAAGTCATAAGGAAATATATATTTATTAGGAATACCTTTTTTACGGGTGTGTCCCTTGCCATCCGCGGCTGCTATGATGAGGCGTACCGCCTCCTCGGCCGTGGAGCGGGCGCCCCTCTCGTAGTCGTTGCCATCATGTTGTCGGCGGTGCGCGGCGCGCCGGTCGGGGGCGTGCGCGGCGCCGTAGTCGCTGTCGTGTTGTCGGTGGTTGGAGGCGAGTCTCCCGAGGGCGGCCGCGGCCTCGGGGCGCCTGGGTCTGTGCCGGGGCGGGCTGGGTGAGGGCGACGACCATGCGCTGAAGCTTGCGTCGGGCGTGCGCCCAGGGTGCGAACCCTTCCGGCTCCTCGCCGGAGCTGGCGAGGGGGAGGCCGGGGAGAGGGATCTGGCCCGGCTGCGGTGGTGGTGCACGCGGGGCGGCCTGGCAGGCCGGCTGGGCGGGTTGTGGGGCATATCCGGGGCCGCCGCCGGAGGGTCCGGGTGGCGCATGCCTGCCGCGACTGCCGCCATCGCTGCGGTGGCTTCCGCGAGCAGCTTGCTCTGGGCCGACATTTGCGCGCGCTGTTCGGCCGCCTCTCGCCTCTGAATTGCGGCGTGTTGCTCCAAAGTGTTCCACCTCTCCTCGATGGCGTCGATGGACGCCTGCATGCGGCTCATTCCGTCGGCCTGCTTTGCTTTGGCCGACGGCTTTCGCACGCGAGTCGATTGCCGCGCTGCCGGCGAGGGCCGGGGCGGTGGCGTGGGTGGCCGTGGGGATGCGCCGCCATCTTGTGAGTGGATGGAGTCGCTCGCGTCGGATGGCGGGGTTGTCGCCTTCCGTGTGGCGCGTTTCGCGGGCCGGCCTCTGACTGCTGCGGCTCTGCGGGTTCTTTGCATAATGTTGCGTGACGTGGGGGCGCTTTTAATCCGTTTGACTCCGTTTGACGTGGGTGATTCGTGGGTGGAGACGGGAGTTGCTGTTGGTAAATCCATACGGAGAGAACCAGTAGCCCGAATGCAGGTCAGAGGGGGGGGGGGTGAGGGAGCGTGCGGTGCATGGAGATGTGACCGTCTCGGGCTTCCCGCCGGATCAACCACAATTTGGAAATTATGGGCCGATGTGATCCTACCCGCCCAACCTTCATGATACTGGACAACGTAAGACAATAATTACTAGATAAATGATACTATTATTTGAAGCAACATTCTATTTTAAGTTTCTCGATTATTTACAAATTCCCAATCACAGATTTCCCACTTTTTTCTCTCTTTTTCCGCCCTCCTTTTTAATTAAAAAAAACACCGGATGTCACTTTGATCCCTCTTACCTTGTACTACTGTCGCTTGTTCTCGCTTGTCATTCCTTCGCCAAAACCATACATGCTGCCTTCTAAGTTCTATCGAAATTAACTCCGCGGTTGACTCCTGATCTAGGTGACACTTGTGAATTTCCGAATCACTCCTAATGGCCTGGAGGAGCAGCTGTTGGGGCTGGTGGCCACCAAGGAGAAGCCGAGCCTGGAGGAGAAGAAGAACAAACTGATCATCGAGTCGGCATTCAACCGGAGGCAGCTCAAGGAAATCGAGGCTAAAATCCTGGAGGTTTTGTCGTCATCAGAGGTGAGTTGATGCGCCATATGTACATTATTAGTTCAGTCAATTTGTGGCTAAACATCACACTAATTGCAACAGAATATGTGTCACCACTATGCATTTCAATTGTATCCCCTTTGAAACATGGCATTACATAGTGCTATTTTCTTGTCAAAATTAGACCCTCCCTCCCCTTGTAACGCTCCGTCATGCTAAACCATACATAAAGCTTGGACCCCCCCCCCCCACCACCACCACCACACACACATCCCCTTATGTGTTAGGTAATATTTGAATGGTCCCCTCATGCAAATATTGTTATATGTGATTCATTTCCTGTCTCCTTATTTTTAATTGTCACTATTTATTACTCCTGTAACCTTGATTATATGTACTTCCTTTTTTAGGTTACTTAAAGTTGCATAGTCCGATGGTCTTGAGTTTCTGACATTTTTCTGAGTTACGTATATTAAAATGATCAATATTATTTACCTTGCTTTAGTTTGAAGTAACTTTTAATTGAAATGGCTACCTTTTGAGATATTTGAAATTCAAACATCTGAAAATAATTTTGGCAAGCATACCAAAACTCTGATACCATAGGCTTCTGCAGTAACAGGTTCTATTAAATCGACTCAGCGTTCCCTTCTATGTGCCAACAAATACTTAATAAGCGCATCAGTATCTAAGTTAGATATTTAGAATCAAATCTAGATAATTGTTTTGATTTTGAAAACTTAATGCTTTATCAGACTATGCAGCTTTACTGGCGTCACTTATAATACCATACATTCAGGGATTAAAGATCTCTGTGATTTTGCGGATTTCCGCGATTTTTACTGTACTGCAATCCCGCAGCACTATCAGCATATGTTAATGCGATGTTCAAATGTTGCAGCACTTTTAACATATGCTAATACGTTGTTCAAGCGCGGCAGTATTGTCAGTGTAAACGAATACCATACTGCACCAAACAGCACCATCAGCTTAGGCCAATACTCCGCTACATGCTGCAACACTGTCAGCTTGCATGGGTGGGTAATACACCCACAACAAGGACAGTGGACATTCTTTAAGGATAGTCTGTACTGACTGATCAGTGGAATGGTGCTAAGATAGTGCTAGGAGAGTAGTGTATGAAACCTGACTTTTCCACAATTCCCTGAAAGTGTGAAGCCTATGGGAGAATATCCGCGTTTTCATGAACATTCGCCATCGGTTTACAGATAATCTCACCATAGGCATAGATTTGAGCCTTTTTTTTGTGGCGGAGATCACTTTCATCCCTGGCACGTCACATTATCTCACGTCCTGTATCTAGTCACGTGATTTTACCATGTTTTCCTTACATGACTATTAAGTGCATCCTAAAGAAAGAACACACTATAGAGTAGGTGGGGATTGGTTGGGATACTCTGTTTCAAAGGATCAATCATTGTTTTGAGTGTGAAACTTGTATTTGCAGGGTAACATTCTAGAGGATGAAACTGCCATTACGGTGTTGTCATCGTCCAAGGTCTTATCTGAGGAAATCTCAGCGAAGGAGGCTATTGCCATGGAAACAGAAGGGCGGATTGACGAGGTGCGCAATGGATACCGGCCTGTTGCCAATCACAGCAGCATCCTCTTCTTCACCATTTCCGACCTGGCGGCCATTGACCCGATGTACCAGTATGCGCTAACCTGGTTCATCAGCCTCTACACAATGGTCAGTACAGTAGCAACCTCTGCCAATTTGGATTTCCACCGCTATGTGTAACTTACAGCATCATCAAAGCCCAGTTGCTCTCATACCATGTCTATGTGGTGTGGGAGGCTAAAAATCCCTTGGGTCGGTACAAGTGTAGACTCAGGCTTTCTATCAACCAACTATCTAATGGTGAAAACAAGCCTGTTCAGACTTTTCCATGATAGGCAGTATAAATCTTCAAGAAAAGAAAAAAGTTGTTAAATGTACTCTGCATTTCACTTAGATAAAAGAGTCACCCCTATGCTGTTTGTTGTTGGTTGGTTGTTGGAATTTGTACTTTCTAAGGTCATATTGGGACAGGTACCGACTTGTGACAGTGCACACTCATGGTGACTTTATACTGCTGCCCCACTGGGATTTTAAGCCACCAGCACCATGACCCAATATCCCACTGAGTCACATTATCCTGACACTGAGCTAACCAGTCCTTGCCCTATCCTATTAATGCCGAACGCCAAGCTAGGAAGTGACAAGTATCAATATTGCAAGTCATTGGTTTGACTCGACCGGGCATCGAACTCCCGATCCTGCACGGCAGCCCTGCGCTCTACCAATTCGGCGTTGGCCATCATTCTGGAGTCGACATCTTATTCTTTTTGCACTCGCTCTCATTTCATCAACTCTGTGCCAATAATATTTATTGAACAGTTCCAGGATTATTTGATTTTGCATGCCTTGTTTAAAGATGCATTGTGTAGTGGTCAGTCCGGATGTGTGAGGCGGAGTGACCAGCGGAGGGTGTGAGCATCGGTGTGCGTCCTCTGTGCTCCCCCCCCCCCCCACACACCCCACCACCTGGCGGTGGGGGGCGAAGGGGTGGGCGTCGCCTCTCGCCGCCCCGCGTGCCCCGCAATGACCCTGAATGAGCACACGCTCATTCCCCACGATTTTGAATTTCTCCTATTTTCTGAAATAGATACATTAGATTGATCATTATAATCGATCTTAGTTTAACTTAATGTAACTTTCATTTTAAATGGTTAACTTTAGAGAAATTTTAGTGAAAACATGTCAAGTTAAATTTGGCAGGCACATCATGACACCATAGGCTTCATCAGGAACAGGTTCTATTAATTTAGCTTAGTATCCCCTTCTAGGCAACAACAAATGCTAAATAAGTGTGCCATTATGTAAGTTTGATAGGTAAAATCAAATTTAGGTAAATATTTTGGTTTTGAAAATTTGATGCTTTCATCAGACTGTACCAGAATTTGTTGTTAGAATATTGAAAATATGTGCATATAATTCATATATAATTCGATAAAGATGACTTCACACAAAAGAACGCAATCGGTAATGGTACTTTGAATCGTTATATTAAAACCTCAGACTGCTTTCTTATGTTATATTGAGGCATAAGAAAATACACAGTGGACGTGGTGATAGCAGCTTGAAGCTGCATAGTCCGATGAAAGCTTCAAATTGTCTAAACCGCAGCACTTATCTACATTTAATTCTGCACATTAAACTTAGATACTAGTGGACTTGTTAAGTATGTGTTGATGTATAGAAGAGAATACTAAGGCTATTCATTAGGATCTTACCGCTGAATCCTATGTTGTCATAATGTTGACATGCACACCAAAATTTATCTGGCATCTTTTCACTTCAAATATCTATCTCCAAAGTTAGCTATTTAAAATAAAAGTTATTTTGAGATCATAGCGACAAACCTTATATATTAACCTAAACAAAGGTCGAAAGTTGAAAACCATCGGATTAGGCAACTTTATTAAATAGTTAATTAATTCCTTGTGTGGATTGCTGACTGATTTGGACACGGTGTGACAGTTGATACGCCTGTTGACTTGCAGTCTATTGAGGACAGTGAGCCCTCTGAGGACTTGGAGACTCGCATTCAGAATCTCAACAACCACTTCACCTACATTATCTACCAGAATGTGTGCCGCTCTCTGTTTGAGAAGGACAAGCTGCTCTTCTCATTCATCCTCTGTGTCGGCATCCTCAAGGGCAAGTAAGTATTGCTTGCTGCTGGAGGCAGAGATGAGAATTTGTCCAAGGGTTTTTGTTTTTTTTGCTTCGCGAATTTCCACTTTCCTTGCCTAATAAGTAATATGCTGTACCTAGGTAGCTACATATCAGCTAGCCCTTCCTCCCTATATACCTGCAGAGCTGCCTATCTACAATGTAATGTACATGGCCGGACGACCAAGTGCAGGGTCCCTATGGGGCTGGAAGGTGTTGAAAAGTCTTTAACTTCATTTACGCCATTTCAACGCCTTTATTTAACCCATTTTGGGCAATTAGTCTTGAAAAGCCTTGAATTCTATTCAACTATGCCCACTGATATAAATTAGTCTGAAATCACCATTCGCCATTGTTGGTTTTCCTGAAATCCAAATGAAAATAGTCTTTAATTCCAATCAAAAACAGCATTTAAAAGCCTTAGAATAGCCTTGAATTACATATCTTCACATGTGTGCGGACCCTGACAATGTAATGTCCAAGTGCCTCGGCGCCGAATAAAATGTGTGTTCTGATAAACCTGATGAAGAAATTGTTTACCAAAACAAAAATAAAACCCACTCACTCACTCACTTATGGGGCTGTCACATTATGACATGGCGTTAGCGTATGCTGGTGTATGCGGTTTTCGACCCATACGCCGTCATACGCTAGGCATAGGTTGGGCATACGCCATATATGCTCGTCATACACCGTCTTACGCCCGTCCATCCAAAAATGTTTGTGCATGCTCAAAATTGTCAGCGTATGGCAGTGTATGGCTCATACGCTGCTCATACGCTAGACGTACGCTATGCATACGCTGGCATAGGTTATGCATAGGTTAGGGGTATGTCGGCATAGGTTAGGCGTACGTTGCACCGAACCCTCCGGGTGTCTCTGGCATACTCACAACGTTCTGTAAAAGGGCTGTCACACTATGACGTATAGCCTTAGCGTATGTGATTTTCTACCAATACGCCGGCATAGGTTGGGCATAGGTCATATACGCTTTTCATATGTCAGCGTAGGTCGAGCTGCCGAAACAATTTTGTGCATGTTCAAAATTTTCAACCTATGCCGGCGTATGTCTCATACGTTTCTCATATGCTAGACGTACACCGGCATAGGTTACGCATAGGTTAGGGGTACGTCGGCATAGGTTACTCATACGCTGGTCCTGTCACCTCCAACCGTCAAAATACGTCCCAATATGCCGAGTATACGTCGTCATATGCTTTGAATACGCCGCCATAGGCTAGGGGTAGGTTACGCATAGGTTACGCATAGGTTACGCATACACTTCAAAAGCTCCCGCAGTGCAAAAATGTTGGCACACTTCGAGCTATAATGTTTTTTAAATTATTGCGCCACGATACGCATACGCCACCGAAATACGCCGTAGTGTGACAGCCCCATTACACTCCATGCAGGAATGAGATTGTTGACCACGAGTGGCGGTTCCTGCTGACTGGAAGCGTGACCCTGGACAATCCACACCCAAATCCAGACAGCACCTGGCTGCATGATAAGTCGTGGGCCGAGCTCGTCCATGTCTCCCAACTGACTCCCTTCAATGGATTAATGGAACATGTCATCTCAAATGTAAGTTCTACCCACTTCTGTGGAGGCTTAGCTGTTGAGCCACTACCTTAGTTTCAGCTGACTGTGCATGCTCCACGAAGCAGGTTTATTTATTAACTTACAGATTAACATAGAGGTCCTCTTCTGGCTGATCTAGGCCCTATTGGTCCTCTAATACCAGCTCGTTATGGTAAAAACAAAACTACTATTTTGTTTGCACACATAAGTTGTATAGGTCGATGGCTTTGAGTTGCTGCCATTTCTCTGGGGTAAATACATTAGATTGGTCGTTAGGACCTACTTTATTTCGGTTTGAAGTAACTTTGATTTTAAATGTCTTGTTGTTTGTTTGTTGTTTGTTTGTTGTTGTTTTACGTCCTAGCAACATCTAAGGTCATATCAGGACGGGAATGTCTAACTTTGGGGATATTTGAAGTGAAAGCATCCTAGATTAATTTTGGTAGGCATGTTAACATTCTGGCACTATAGGCATCAGCAGTTACAGGTTCTATTTAATTGGCCTTGCCTTCTATACAGCAACAAATGCTTTACTAACAGTGTGACAAATGGAAGGTAATAAACGACTCCTCGAGCCCTCACCTCAAGCCATACCCAGAACCATGGAACGACCCAGCCAAGATCTCCATGATACAACGCCTAATCATTCTGCGCTGCCTCAGACCGGACAAGGTTTGTAGCATATTGCGCTTGTTTGTTGGTGGTTTTACATCCTAGCAACATCTAAGCAGTCATATCAGGATACATACCAACTTAGTTGTGACAGTGCGCACTCATGGAAACTTTCTAGTGCTGTTTCGCTGGGAGACCAGCCCGCTGGCACCATGACCCCAATATCCCCTTCCTACTCAATCACGTTAACCTAATACCGAGCTAACCAGCCCTTGCCTTATCCTATTAATGCTGAGTGCTAGGCTATCCTATTAATGCCGAGTGCCAAGCTAGGCAGATGTGGGAGAATGCTTACAAACAGAGAAAGAATGCATGCAGTAGATAGCTCCACAACTGAAAGTAACAAAACGAGGGGAACCACAACATTATTACTGTCTAGTGGCCAAAACTAAACAAATCATTAGACTTAACCGTTATGGACAGCATAAATACCACATCACCAAAACAAAAAGAAGGTAGCAACAAGTGTAGCATATATTATCAACGTTTCGCCTATAGATAGATATACACAATTTAGTGCTTCAAATGAAATCAAAATGAATTAATATGCTTTCACTGGGATAATTACCACACTGTACTGCGATCGAATCCAAACTCTGTAATGATCCTAGATGGACCTTGTGATGATGACTTTGGTGGTGTTTGGCTGTTCAGATGCTGCCGGCTGTGCAGGAGTTCATTGTTCACTACATGGGTCAGAAGTACATCCATCCCCCGACCTTTGACCTCTCACTCAGCTACAAGGACTCAACCTTCTCCACGCCTCTCATCTTCGTGCTTTCTCCTGGCGCAGACCCGATGGCTACGCTGTTCAGCTTCGCTGATGACATGTGTAGGGCTTTCAATGTGATCCACATTTATGTCAATCTGAATGAAAGGGTTCTGCTGAATTAATCAATTAGTCTTACATTTAAAGGAGCTGTAAGATGGCCAAAAAGACTTTACTGGTTCATAATTGTTATGATCAAATATGAATAGTCATAATTTGTATAGCTTGAAACAACATATTCGCTAGGAAGTTTTTAGGGCCCAACCATCATATATATATATGTGTATATATATATATATACGTATATATATATGTATATATATACATATATATATATGAATATATATACAATATAAATGAATATGAATATATATACAAGGTTGCCAACCTTTACGATTTCCTAGTACGGTGTACAATATTTTATGACCCATCATTCACCTCGCCGTAAGGTTACGATATTTGATGTCCCATCATCACCTTACACCATACAATACCATTAATATAGTAATAACTAATATTATACCAATCTTACGGATTATTGTGGAGAACATAAAAAAGAAGGTAGAAATCTATCACAGATGTGTCCAAAATACACCACATAGCATCTAAGATGAAAAGTGTTCTCGGGGAGTACCCCCAGACCCCTCACTCTGCTTTCCGCCTATGGCACTAAGCCGCTAGCCCTTCCAACATAACATCCCTTAAGATGTTCTGGTTTTTCATTTTCCAATGTTGGCAACCCTGTGTATATATGTGATATATAAAGTATTATATGAATATAAAGGGGCGGAGCATCTTGTGATATTTATTCCGCTCTTATTATGCATGCTATTTATTATTTATCCATACGGCCTGATCAGGCGATTTGCTGCGGGCCGGATCCCGCCTGGCGAGTTTGGCGCCACCAGAGCCTAGATTTTAAACTTACAAAACATAGTTTCAAACTGTCAAGACAGAGTACCTCATATATATAAACATGTAGTTATACCTAACCAGAAACTTAAAACTAACGGAGTATGCAACTTTAAATACATGTATTTACTATGTGAATATGTATGTTCCCACTCTTCTAGACAGGTTCTAGTTTTTAATCCACCCACCATGTTCCAACACCCCTGGGTGCCTTCTTGCATTACACAGCTATGGGCGGCAAAAAACTGGCGACCATCTCTCTGGGCCAGGGTCAGGGCCCCATAGCAGAAAATCTCGTTCTGAATGCAGCAAAAGAGGGCACCTGGGTGCTGCTACAGAACTGTCACCTCGCCGCCTCGTGGCTGCCCGAGCTGGAAAGGATATGTGAGATGGTACGTACTGGCATATTTGTTTTGCATGTGTACATTTGTGGTGTTCTCTGTGGTTGAGTGGTTAGAGTATCAGACTTTTTTCTAGTCACACTCCTAATTCGATTCCCCATGCCATCACCTCTGCCAATTTGGATTTCCACTGCTGTGTATACGTTCATCATCATCATCATCATCATGCTGTCGGTCGCGATGAGACAAAGACTGCTTAAATTACTTGACTGTCGCTCTCCATTTAGCTCTCTGCTGTGAGAGTGATGTCCATGAGTCGGTCTTAATGTCTCTCAGCTTCAGGTTTCTCTTGGTGGTATCCTTGAACCGGAAATGAGGGTGTCCTCTCTTTCTGTAACCAGAATACAATTGAGAGTAGAGGATCTGCTTTGGTAGCCTGTCTGATTACATCCTCATGAGGTGTCCAGTCCACCGAAGATTCTTTTTGATCAGAAGATATTCCGTAGAGGGCAGCCCTGTCCATTCGAGTACATTTCATGAAAGCTTCCTGCAAAAGTGATGGAGTGCTGCTGGCTTTTGCACGTTACCAGCGACACTCTCTCGGGGAGCAAATAGAGGTCTCACACCGGCAAGAACATGTCCAAACAGGCGCAAAACTATTTGTCCCTGTAGTGACTGGTCGGGAGATGTTGGGAGTTCCATACATCAACCGCCCTTGATGCTGCCACAGTGACATGATTTTCTATTTAGGCTTTGCTCCCTTAGCCTTCGGTTCTGTCAAGAAGCTGTACCACAAGGCAGTGGTTTACAACTCTGCAGGGCAGGGCATCAAACTCCCTGAGGTATTGCAATACCTGCATACCCATGCTGTGTATACGTTACAGTGTCATCAAAGGCCAGTTGCGCTCATACCATGTCTATGTGGCGTGGGAGGTTAAGGCGTGGGAGGTTAAAAATCCCTTGGGTCGGTAAAGGTGTAGGCTCGGGCTTTCTATTGACCAACTGTCTAATGGTGTAAACAAGAGTAAGCAGACTTATCCATTATAGGCAGCATAAATCTTCAAGAGGAAAAAAAGGGAAAAAAGTCTGGTATGGGGTCGAGGCGGGGCCGACAAGTGATATCAAAGTTGTACAATCGTGACTGTCACACTTCAGGTGATCACCGACTCAACCGTGACCCAGCCCACATTCCGCATGTGGCTGACCAGCTACCCCACCGAGCAGTTCCCGGTGGCCGTGCTGCAGAATGGCATCAAGATGACCAACGAACCCCCGAAGGGTCTGAGTGCCAACCTGCTCCAGTCATACCTCAATGACCCCATCTCCAACACAGCCTTCTTCAACGAGTCTAACAAGCCAAAGGTAGGACTGGCCTGCAGTTGCCATAGCCAGACTGAGCCTGAATTATTATTTATTCATCAACCCATTTGGTCAACCAACCTGAAGACATAAGACCCCCAACCAGCAACTGCGCATGTCTGACGTCGATTTCCGGTTTGTGCAGGTGTTCCAGAAGCTGCTGATCAGCCTGTGCTTCTTCCACGGGATCATTCAGGAACGCCGCAAGTTCGGCCCGCTGGGCTGGAACATCCCTTACGAGTTTAACGAGTCTGACCTGCGCATATCCATCAGGCAACTACAGGTAACCAATGTCCAAGCAATAAAACACACAAGTGGTGGGGAGGGGGGGGGGGGGGGGGGGGGGGAGAGAGGGATCCCTGAGTTAAATTGAGATAGTTGTACTGTTATCTTAACGTGAGACGTCGACAGAGTACAAATAAAATCACTGTCAATCATTATCGTTGTCAATCATTGTCGCTGTTGCAGATGTTCCTCAATGATTACGAAAAGCCGCCGCTGGACGCGCTAGTGTACCTGACCGGCGAGTGTAACTACGGCGGCCGGGTGACCGACGAGCGGGACCGCCGCCTCATACTCAGCCTGCTGTCCATCTTCTACTGCCCGGACACCATCGAGCGCGACGACTACCGCTTCTCGGAGAGCGGCCAGTACTACGCGCCACCTCATGGCACCTACGACTCCTACGTGACCTACATACGCAGCCTGCCGCTCATCCCGCACCCGGAGGTGAGGCGAGGCGAGGGGGGGTGGGGGGGAGGGAGGGGAAGGGAGTGAGTGGTCTAGATGATGGGGGAAGGGAGGGGAGGGGAGTGAGTGGGGTCAATTTGGGGGAGGGAGGGTGGGGGAAGTGGAGGAGGAGGGGAGTGAGTGGGGTAGATGATGGAAGGATGGGGGAGGGGAGTGAGTGGGGTAGATGATGGAAGGATGGGGTAGGGGAGTGAGTGGGGTGAATGTGGGGGCAGGGGGAAAGGGAGGAGGAAGGGAGTGAGTGGAGTAGATGTGGGGATGGGATGGATCGGTGGGGGATGGTGGAGGGGGAAGGGAGGGTGGAGGTAGAGGAAGGGTGGATGTGGGGAGAGGCAGAAGCGGGGAGAGCGCGGAAGCAGGGAGGGAATGTTGGTGGAGGTGGGTAAGGTGGACATGGGGATGGAGGGTGTAGGTGGGGAGGCAGGCTGAAAGTGGGGGAGGGTGGCAGTAGGAAGGAGGGTGTGAGGAGGTGGGGGAAGGAGGATGGGTAAAGAGGGGGGAAAGCACGCTGGACGTCGGGGGGGGGGGGGGGGGGGTCTGATGGTGGTGGGGAGGAATGGGGCACGTAGGGGGAAGAGAGACTGGAGGTGGGGAGAGAGGGAGTAGAAGAGGGGGAGACAGCTAAGACAGGTGTTGAGTGTGGATAATGAATAAGAAAGAGGGTCGGTGGGAGGAAGGAAGGGGGGAGGGAGGGAGGGAGTCAGGGAGAGGGAAGGAGAGCTGGAGGTGAGTGGGTGAGAACAAGTGTGTGATTGGTGAATGGGTGAATGGGTCAAAGAACGGCTGAGGTATAGGTTCTACAAAGTGCACGAGTGTGCGCCAACGTCCATCCAATGACACAGTAGGAAATGACATCCCAATGTGGAACACACTACTCAGGAATATTATTTGCTTGTTCTTCAATGCTTTGCTCTCCTCTGATGTTTATTCTGAATGTTTTCCTGATAAAGATTGAAATTAGCAGCTGGAGCCCAATGCCACTTAGTCATAATATCCGTTATCGATCAAAATGTTAGAAGCCATTGTAACTGCCAGAATAAAAGTGAGCATTATGTTATCCCTTTAAATAAAGTTGTTCCAAGCAAAAGTAGAGTAGATTATAACTATAAACATAATAAATTTATCTTTTTATTTTTAAAACATAGTCTAAACTTGAAGTAGCCTTGGAACAAACATCTTGTAGAATACTGCGAATTGGCAAGCTGAATTTGAATTTGGGGGAACAAGGTGGAATAAATGCAGGTTGTGAAATAAAAGTTGTGTGAGGTGACAACTGCTCTGTGTGAAACAACTGACAATTGCTGTTCATTAAAGGTGTTTGGGATGCATGAGAATGCGGACATCAGTAAGGACCAGCAGGAGACACAGAACTTGTTTGACATCATTCTCCTCACCCTGCCTCGAGAGGTAAGAACATTGATTTACAGATGTCAGGGATGAAAGATCACCATAATTTCATAAATTTCCCCGATTGTTCATATTCACTGATTAACGTTCGCAAAATATCAATATATTATATATATGTGATGCATAACACATTATACAAGTATATGGATATGCAAGGGCATTATGAGTATTGATATTCTCCGTAAGACCCAACACTGTACTTGTGGCACCACCTGCGGCCTCGCCTCCACCGGATGTAGACCAGTGTCAGTCGCACCGAAGCATTTTTTGGCAGCAATTGATTAGTTTGAATCCCATTCTTATATGACCTTTGATGTTGCTAGAACATAAAACCCAAACAAGAAAGGGTTCGGTATGGGCGATAATATAGTCACAAGGACAGTTGAAACCTAACTTCTGGCATTTTTCCGCGATTCCTCTGACCGTTCTAATCCTGTGGGTGGAAATCCGCGTTTTCGCTAAAATTCGATATTGGTGCCAAGGTCTCGGCTAGATTTCCGTGTTTTTTGTCAGAGACCACTTCCATCCCTGAGAGGCTAACATGAAACCAGCATTTTAATATATACTAGGAATGTCAACTTGTACTCGTGATGTAAACATGTACTCGGGATTTTAACATGTACCCAGTTGGAATATCAAGGCCAAAGTATGTCCAAGGACGTGCCAGATTGCACCATTTTAATCGTAGGTTTAAACAAATCTCCAAGGGGACATGCCCCTGAATCCCCCTAGTTTTTCAGGGATTTTTTATTTTTGGCACTGGGACCCCTGCATAAAGGAACCCTGTTAATCTGTATGAGTGTTACCTGTCTTATGTTATACTGAACTGGACCAATTCACTAAGTATAATAATTAGGGCTCGCTGAGTCTAATTATCATAATTTGGTTCCAACAGAATACAATCTAGATCAGGCTAATAATCTGACAATAACTGTCAGGGAAGAGTTAGTTCCAGAATAGAGAAGCTATGGGTAATCGTAATATCAGCTAGTGATATTTGTGTCGTGTTAATGCACATTTAAACTAGGTCTGACTGAGCCTAATTGACGCAGTTTGGTTCAAACAAAATCCAGTCTAGATCAGGTTCAAAGTAACTGTCAGACAAGATTTAGTTTCAGAATATAGAAGCTATAAATAATCCTAATATTCGCTGGTGGTATTTGTGTCGTGATAATAGGTCTGACTGAGTAACTGTCAGACAATAGTTAGTTTCAGAATATAGAAGCTATAGATAATCCTAATATTCGCTGGTGGTATTTGTGTCGTGTTAATAGGTCTGACTGAGCCTGACGCAGTTTGGTTCCAACAGAATCAAGCCTAGATCAGATTAATAATAACTGTCAGAGAAGAGTTAGTTTCAGAATATAGAAGCTATAGATAATCGTAATATTGGATGGTGATATTTGTGACGTGTTAGTGCATCTTTAAACGAGGTGCATCATGACGCACAGTGCCGACAAGCTAGACAAGCGTGTCGTTAAATAGCTACTCCATCAAACTCCACTCACCCGCTAATTGAGTTTTAAGTCCTTTATTTATACTGCTCGGCCGGGAATTTAAACCGGATTCGCAGTTCACATCATTACCGGGTAAATGAGTTTTAAATCAGTTGTGTATACTGTTAGACAGGGGCGTGAGGTAATGGTGGAGGGGGTGAGGGATGATGGCGGGGTGAGGCGGGGGTGGGGGCGGGGGGCGGGGGGGGGGGGATGTGAATTGAACCAAATGTCCAGTCCACTTCCTCTATTACAGTTTAAATTATTAGTAATTGTATTTTAAGTGTGGATAATTTCAGTCAATTTGAGTGATGGAGTAAATAGAAATGGGTAAAAAATAAATTAAACAGCAATACTTGGGTAATTAATTTAAATTGTAGTTTTGGTGGAGAGATGAGGGGGTGGAATGTGAGTAGAGGTGAAGGCTAATTTAGACTCTTTAAACAGGTTGCATCACATTAAAGCGAGATCGTCCAATTGAACTTATTTAGATCATCACACTCAGTATTTCGTTGTGCAAAATTGTGTCAACTGTCTGAGGCAGTCGTAGTTCAAGACGCTTCTTCTTACCCCCTTCAGGGTCCCTACGGAGCCTAGAAAGTCTTGAAAAGTCTTGAACTTCATTTGGCCCATTTCAAGGCCTTGAAAAACACGGAATTTAACCTATTTTGGGTAATAAGTCTTGAAAATCTTTTAATTCCATTAAACTAACCCAACTGATCTAAATTAATCTGAAATCACCATCGGATTGACGATTTCAGACTAAATCCAAATGAAAATAGTCATTAATTCCTATCAAAAACAGCCTTGAAATAGCCTTGAATTTCATATCTTCACATGTGTACGGACTCTGCACCATAACTATTTTTTTCATGCAGCAAACTATTCCAATACCATTTTCATATTTAATTATAATTCACTTTATTAAGATAATTTTTTTAGTAATTTCAAAAGCAATTTTATTTATTTTAAAAATGTTTAATTAATAAAAGAGGTATTTGGAAATGCTATCACATCGGACTAAAGCAATATAACAGTATTTTTGTACCTTTACAAATAATTACTCTTCCCTTGTTGTTTTATTTTATTCAAGGAGTGCAAGTCGAATATAAGTTTTAATATAACAACAACGTTTATTAAAGAAAAATAAGTCTGTAACTTCCAGGAAATTGGGCGTTCATGATTGATTGAGCTTGTACAATGACAAGGCCTAAACTTAACTCATCATCATCATCATGCTGTCGGTCGCGATGCGACAAAGACTGCTTTCATTACTTGACTGCCGCTCTCCATTTAGCTCTCTGCTGTGAGAGTTGCGTCCATGAGTCGGTCTTAATGTCTCTCAGCTTCAGGTTTCTCTTGATGGTATCCCTGAACCAGAGATGGGGGCGCCCTTTCTTTCTGTAGCCAGAAGACAGTTGAGAATAGAGGATCTGCTTTGGTAGCCTGTCTGATGACATCCTCATGAGGTGTCCAGTCCACCGGAGATTCTTTTTGATCAGAAGATCTTCCATAGAGGGCAGCCCCATCCGTTCGAGTATTTCCTTATTCGTCACTTTGTCCTTCCAGGTTAGCCTCATGATTGAACGCAGATGTCGCATCATGAAGGCATGCAGCTTTTTCACCTGCTGTCTGTACACTGTCCAGGCCTCGGCTCCGTATAGTAGGGTGGATAGCACGATTGCGCGGTAGATCTTACCTTTGACCCGAATGGACACATGGTGGTTGTTCCAGAGTCTCTGGCGTAGTCGGCCGAAAGATGCGCTAGCCTTGGCCATCCTCCTCTGTATCTCAGCATCAATGCGTCCATCACTTGATATAGTGCTTCCAAGATAGGTGAATTCCGGAACAGAGTTCAGCTTGTTTCCGTCAACCATGATCTCCTCCTCTCGGGTTCTTGTAGAGTTGGGTTGGTACAGCACCTCCGTCTTCTTGATGTTAATTTTCAGGCCAAACTTCTTTGATGCATCGGAGAAAGCGTCCACTATTTTCTGGGTCTCTTCAGCAAAGTGGGCAACCAGTGCACTGTCATCTGCGAATAGTAGCTCTCTCACCAGTATCTGAGTAGTCTTGGTCTTCGCTCTGAAGTGTGCGACATTGAATAGGTCAGCGCTCTGTCTGGACTGTATATAGATGCCATCCCCCATGTCTCGGAAAGCCTCGTCTAGCATTGCTGATAGGAAGATGGAGAAGAGCGTGGGGGCCAGTACACAACCTTGCTTGACCCCATTGGTAACCCCGAACGATTCTGAGACTTCCCCTCCAGCACTAACGTTCGCCATTATTCCTGTATGTAGAGCCTCGATCATAGTTGTGAACTAACTAGTACATGTATAACAAGAATAACGCGATAATCAGAGGACCAGGATAGGCCGGCAGTAAACAGGATACAATAGCTGGGTCCAGGATTATGAACCAGTAATTAGCTTGGATATGATACATATTATAAAAAACAGATAACAGTTGAACAATCGATAATGACTTATAAGTTTAACCAGCGCTCAACCCAACAATTGGCCGAGCGCTGCGAGTGCTGTGGGTGCTGCACTGAGATGTATTTTCTGCAGGTAGAGATTCACCGCGAAGCTTTTCCATGTACCAGCAGACATGAGGTTATCTAGGGTCAAGCCAGATCCATGACAGCCCTGAGCAGCCCCTCTTCTAAGGCTATGGAGCGTGAAGCTGTTGTGGCTACCGAAAACTTGAAACGAAGCTATTCTGAGAGCCCTAGACAAAGTTGCATTAGTCAGTGGGAGACCTGTCAGTAACAAGAATGTCGGAGAGTCTTGGTGCGGATTAACAGTTTTAATATAATTGAGCCACGCCTGTAGTGGGCAGCACACAGAACCAGGTAGAGCAGGGAGTCTGAATACCTCAGGTGAGGCAGAAGCGAAGGGAGTCTTCATGGGTCTTATCGTTATGGAGTGGGAGTTTAGTTTGGGTTTGACATCTTTAAATTTAAGTATGTGAGGATTATCATGTACGGAAACTGAATTAGGGACCAAGTTGCTTTGACGTACCAAGGTGAAGTACCCTATCAGGAACGCTGCTATCAGAACGATAGGAGCAGGAGTTAGGGTAGACAGAAAGGCAATAAGTCATTTAAATTCAGAACTAGAGATGGAAGGAGCCCTTACTGTTATGTGTGTTGAATTTTTTAACAAACCTCTTTTAAGCATTTTGATCTCTGGGGTGTCGAAGGCCAAGTTATTGCCAGGACCACCTATTACCCATACCTTGACCGAATTAAAGTAGTTCATTATTGCGCCAGGTGACTTCAAACGGTCGCTAAGAAACAGGATAAAAGAGAGCAAGTCATACACAGATGGGGCATGAGCATATACATTGTGGCGTTGACAGAAGCTAATGAACAGGGAGATATGTGACGCCTTGTTATTCTATGTTCTGGGAGCGAGGGCACTTGTATAGATGTTGATCAGACACTGGTGGTGCTTTACCAAGTAGCCTGGAAGATAGAGCCAAAAACGTTTACTATCTTCCAGGGAATGACAGACAATCAGAATACTAAGATGTTTAAGTCTACTTTTACATTCAGCTGTTTCAGGTTCAGATTATTGCAAAGATTGTTTGCCTTTAATTTACTTTGCTCAGAGTGTGGTGCCCTGCTAAGGGCGTCTGCTAATACTAGAGAATCCCCAGATTTGTGGCATATTTCTAGATCAAAGTTCAGGTTGGCTGCTATTAGCCAAATTTGCCGTGCACATGCACAAGTATCTTATCTCTTCCCCTCCCTGAGTCTAATACTTGTTGTGAAGCTGAGTTATCGGTATTAATTTTTATTAGGTATTCGTGTGGATTAACTGGTAGTAAGAATTTCAGTGCATGAACCAGGTTAAGTGCTTCGAGTTGAGTTATAGCTAGAGTAGAGGACTGTAGTTCTTGTGAGTATTCTGCGATATAAAAGTTATTAGTAGAGAATGCACCCCTTGCTTTAAGTGTTAAGTCGCATTCGATGACCCAAGTATCTCTAGGTTTTGTCGGGAGGAGTTGTAATCCATTATAGGACTCGGCAAAGTAACTCTAACTCTATAATAAATGTCTCTGTAAATGCCTAAATTAACCCATGCATTATTTGAAGAAACTGGCCAGAAATCTAGAAGTGTGTGTTTTAACAAGAGCGTTGTAGGAGGCGGGATAAAAGACTTTGGGAGAGCAGTGTTAGGCAGTGAGAGTGCTACTTCAAATGGCGTGTCAAACCAGTCGAAGGATATTTGCGAGACTGAAATATCGTCCACAAGAACAGAATCAATCAATTCAGAATTAGTACTTATCTTGAGCGGGGCCATTTTGACAGGCTCAATGGTCATGTTAGGTGCTAGCGGCCGGACAATTAAGTTGTCTTCTGGTTTAATCCTTGCCTATTTACTGTAAGTACTTTAACATTCTTGTTATGTGTTTGCTATTTATCGTGTCTGTGTGATGCGTAACTGGGTCAATAAGTTGTAGTGGGAGTGAGTGAGGAACTAGGTCATGCTGTGCTACTAGTAGAGACTCCACGGGTCAGGGCGGTCATGTGATGCCATGCCCGACTGATCCACGTGGCCGGGGCGGTCAAGTACACACATCAAATTATCGACAGCGTTAACAATTACAGTAGCAACTTCCGTAGCAGTTGGGATTACATTATTCTTACATGTGGACAAAGTATTTGAATTATCACAATGTATTATAGGTGATAGAAGATTAGGCGTGACCACGTGGTCTGGTGGTTAACATACACAAGTTAAGTCAGAGATATACATTTTAACAGGTAAATGGGAGCATTCAAGAGAACTTACAGTAGTATTTGCGGCAGTAGTGTCTGCGAAAGTTTTCTTGTCAAGAAACTTCCTCTTTTTTAAGCAATCTTGTTCTCTATGGGAGAGAACACGCCTAAATTTATATGCGCACCACACGCAGATATGGGGCGACCTGTCTGGGAGCACACCATGGTAAGTTACATTATGCATGTTAACGTAACATGGCTAATTCGCGGGGCGGAGACGGCCCCTCCCCCTACTGAACCATCCGACTCCACATGCCCCCAGGGGAAAGAACACCCATACCCACAGCGCTGATGGCGCCACCTAGCGCTAAGGAGGAACCTCCTCCACCCGGCCACAGGAGGAGGCGCACCCTCCCCTACCGCCAAAAACACCACGTGACCAGTTCGAATCCAAACCGCCTCCACGGCCACACAACTCCTCCAGCTGCCGTTCGGATAACTCCACCAGCTAACTTCACGCCACGCAACGTAACGTCAAGCAACGGATAACATGCCGACCCCTCGCAAATCAGCACGGAACGCAGCAAAGAAAGGCAACAAAAACAATGTGCCAAAGGGGCGAGGACGCCCGAGGACGAACAACCAAGGTGGGAACGGAACGACGAGCAACACAACTGACACGCATGACATGCCCGACACGAACAACACGGCACGGCCATTGCTGTCGGCTCCACCACTGTCACAACAGCTGTCAAAACCACCACCACAACCCACGGCAGGCCCCAGCGGCCTCGGTGACGGCCTCTTGGAGGCAATACAGGCACTCATGACTAACCAGATGCAGGATCTACGCACGGACATATTAGCAACAGTGGATGCCAGACTGGACACTAACACGGGACCTGACAGACGAACACCAGAGGTGCTGCCACGTGGCATGGCCGGCCAGGCACTAACGGCCGGGCCGCCAGCTGGGGCCGCTACCTCCAACCAACCGACGCTTCCCCTGACACCACGTGCGGCAGCAATTGATGCCGCTTACAACCAACCCCCGCCTCCCCCCCCAGTACATGCCGCCACAAACAATGCCATGCACTTCAGTGATGCCTACACGGAGGACCGTGACATAGTGGCGGGGTACGGCCAATACGCGACACCGGAATACGAGAGAAATGCTGACCGTACGGACGCCATCAACGATCTGCTCGCTGCGGCTGGATCAGCACTCGGCCGCAAACGAGGTAAGCCCAAATTCCTCCCGCACCTCTATGTAATTCGTGGTACAAAGCGGGAGAAGGTGGGCCTGGGTGAAGCCACATGGCCCGAGTATTGTGCGGCACTCTTCAGGATGGGGAAGGATGCAGCAGTCCCCCAGCTATGGAAAGCGCCCATCCTGGAGCACCATCACCAACTCATGACCATGGCCTCTATCTGGGACTGGAACACCTGCAGGCAATGGTCCGAGCAGGTGTTCGACATGATAGAGGATGGCCGCCTACCACACGGGTGGGCCGACCAGTACGCAATCAAGGATGTCCAAAGGGACGCGTGTGTACTCGGAACCCGCATACCCACGAAGCAGACACAACGCCCTACCCACAGTGGCGGAAAAAGTAATACGTATGCGACGAACAACACCAGTGAGGCAAAAACGGAGTTTAATAAAGAGACAGACGGGAAGCCGTGCCACGTCTGGAACTGGGGCAACGACTGCGGCTTTACAGCATCACACGGGCAGCACCCCGACCGTAAGGCGCACATATGTGCCTGGTGCGCAAATAAATATCATAGGTCGAACAATCATCAGGAGCGCGCCTGCATGAACAAGAAACGGTTCATGGACAGGAAAACCCCATCCAGCACCGATACTGGCAGTCAGCAGACCAACCAGGTTTTTTGCTGAGCGGCTCCGCCCCCCCAGACACTGGCATGGATGAGGAGCCTGACCACACCACAAACCATGACAAACACGAGACGGTATGTAAATACACCAGTAGCCACACCCCACTAGACGAAGACCGCCCCGACGGCAGTACTACCAGCTGCGGGACACGCCCACCCCCGGACCCTGACACTGCATTCTGTGATTGCGACCCGGGTGGGTACTGTAATATATGTGACCGTACTGGCAGTGGCATCAGTGGTGACCCCGCCCACGGCACCCAACCCCAGGTGGTACCCGCCATGGACATAATGAACTGCGTGTGTGCCGACGAGTCGGACTGCACGATCTGCAACGGCAGTGCTGACACTACAGACGGAGACAGTGCGGATGGGATGGATGTACGCCACCCCGACAGCCACCATAGGCCCCCCGAATACATCCCTAGCAGTGTGCCCCATCGGACCGACCTCTCCGCTTGCATATGCGCGGACGAGTCAGACTGTAGTATATGTAATGATGGGGCGATTGAGTCATATGGTAGCGATGAAGACAGTGACACTGGCAAAGGCCACACCCACATGGCAGCTGATAACAGCGGGAGAGGCAGGAAGCGGCCATGGGCATGTAGCGGTGGGACTTGCACAACACACTGTGATGACACCAACAAAAGTTACGGCGACGAACCACCAGGTGGCGGCACTGGCCACCATACCCCGATCGGCCATAGCCGCCGTCATGCCCACCATAACACCGGTGGCGCCACCATCCAAGATGGCGGCGGCGCAAACAACAACAATAACAGTCGGCCAGGCGGCGGGACGGGCCCGGGCCACGCCCACCCCCACGCCAGCCACGTCCAACCCCACACCAGCCACGCCCACACTGATGCAGGCGACAACATGGACGACCACACTCATGTGAACGCACACCATGCAGCCAAGAGGCACAAGGCATCAACAGGTACACAAGGCTCCCGGAATGGCCACCATGACATTGGAGACACCGACAGAGGCTACACCACCCTGCCCATAGTGTCACCCCGACAATACCGCAATACCCTCGACGCCATCTGGCCACGCCCACTCCATGACCAATGGGGCCGCCATGCTGACTACCTCGCAATATACAACGAGGTCCGCCGTACAGCCGTACCCAACTACATGGGTGCCAGGATACCCATTCCATCAGGCCTCGACATCCCACAATGGAGGAGGATGCTCGCCGACTACCATGATAACGAGATAGTCGACTACCTGGAGTTTGGCTGGCCGGCGGACTACACCGCGGACACGCCCCCCACCTCAACCACGACTAACCACGCCAAGGATGACGCACAGCTCGACGCCATAAGGGCCTACATAGCCACGGAGATAGGCCATGGCGCCATCATTGGCCCCTTCGAAGAACCCCCCTTCGCCCCCTGGAACCAGGTCAGTCCCATCATGACCCGCCCCAAGAAAAACACCACTGACAGACGCGTCATCGTCGACCTCAGCTGGCCAAGAGGATGCAGTGTAAACTCGGGCATAAAGAAGGGGTACTATCAAGGCCGCCCTTGCACTTACAGCCTCCCGGGATAATGGATGCAGCGGATGAGGTGGCTCGCCTCGGAAAAGGGGCCTATGCCTGGGGAGCCGACCTCGCCAGGGCCTACAGGCAACTCAGGACCTGCCCCCTCTCCACCCCCCTGCTTGGTATCGCCATTGATGGCAAATACTACACCGACGTCGCCCCACCATTCGGGTGCCGAACATCATCGATGGCCTGTGCTAGGACAACCAACGCAGTTGTATACCTTCTCAGGAAGAGAGGCCATGTCGCATACTGCTACCTCGACGACTTCGTGGGCGTGGCACCCACGAGGCAAGAAGCGGAGAGGGCATACCGAGACTGCCTATCAATCACGGCCGAGCTTGGCCTAGCACTCTCCCCAGGCAAGTGCACACCACCCACAAAGACCATAGAATGGCTCGGATTTGTCATAGACATTAAAAAAATGCAAGTGACAATACCAGACGACAAGCTCGAAGACACTCTCGTCGAGTGCGAGAAGTGGGCTGCGCCCAGACAGGCCTCCAGGAAAGACATCCAGAAGCTCGCGGGCAGCCTACAACACATCGCAAAATGTGTTACCCCAGCCAGACGATTCATGGCAAGAATACACGAAGCCCTCCGCCAAACTCCATTCACTGGGAACCACCACGTGCCAGACGACCTCCGGACCGACATCAACTGGTTCCTGGAGTATGCGAAGCGCTCCAATGGCCTGGTTCTCCTCCCAAGTGACCCCAAGACCCCCTGGGTGATCGAATGTGATTCCTCACTCGAAGGGGGCGGGGCATACTCCCCCAAAGAGTACTATGGCCATCGCTATCCAGAAGCTCTCAAGAGCAGCACCACCAACATCGCCCACCTCGAGGCCATCAACCTCGTGGTAGCCCTCAAGGCCCTTGCCCCCCCACACCCTGAGAGGTACCACATTGTCATCAACACCGACAATGCTGCAAGCCAGCAGGTACTGGACAGTGGCACAGGTCGTGACAAGACGCTCACAGCATGTGCCCGTGAGATATGGCTCTTTGCCGCCACCAACTCCTGCGACGTTCAGATATGCCACAAGCCTGGACGCGAACTCGTCCTGGCAGATGCCCTGAGCAGGCGTGCCACAGACCCCAAGGCTCGGGCCATCGCGGCCGCCCTCTGCCGCGAACTAGCAATATCTGAGATCACTGTAAACTTCGACAATGTACTCACCGCAGGACTATAGATAACCTGGAAAGCTCACACACATTTGCTTCTCTCTTCCCAGGTTACACAGACGAACAACACGAGCGAATCCTCCAGGTGTACTTCGCGGGACTGACCATGGGTACCTGGAGGAACAAGTCGGTGCAGGCAACACGATACAACAACTTCATGAACCAGCACAGCAACAACCCGCTGGAGCCCACACAATACGACATACTTGCCTACATAGTGCACCTTAAAGAAAGCCTTACAACGCCAGGAGCCGCTCTCAACTACCTAAGCGGGGCAAAAACCTGGGTCCAGTTATTCGGAGGTGATATATCTGCGTTTGGCACTTACCCCGTCGCCCTGATGAAGCGAGGCTTGCAACGCCTAACAACCCACACACCCCGACAGGCACCCCCCCTGACACCGGCCGAGCTACGCCAAGTGGTCCAATACCTCTCCACGGCAGGACCCGCAGCACTAGTACTGAAGGCAGCACTCCTAATAGGGTACAACACACTCCTCCGCCAGGGAAATCTCGCACACACGGGAGCGTCGACCGACCCAGGCCATGCTCTCCAGATGCAAGACATCCTACCCTCCCCAACTGGTCTCGATATCACTGTGCGCTCCACTAAGACCAGATGGAGGGCACACCAGGCATACAGGGTGCTAGTCCCGGCCATTCCTGGCTCCCCCTGCTGCCCCCTGGCAGCCTGGGTGGCATACGTCACCTACCAACGACCACCCCCCCACGGACCCGCATTCATCCTGGTGGGCGGGGCACCCCTCCTGACAGCAGCTCTCCTGGGAGCCCTCCGGATGGCACTGGCAGCGTCTGGGAACCCTCAGGCTGCCCACTACACCCTCCACAGCCTCAGGAGAGGGGGAGCCCAGGCCTGCGCAGCATCCGGTGCGTCCCTCGAGGAAGTCATGGAGCTGGGGACGTGGTCCTCAGCTTCCGTTCACACCTACCTGCCCAGGAGACAGATCACCACCGGACCACGAGCCCTCTCCACCCTACTTGGTTAAGGGCTCGAATCCGGCCCAGGACCACCATCACTGGGACCATAACCCCGAGGGGACGTGACGAACATAAAACACACCGACTAGCACCCACAAAATGTCAAACCTGAATGTAACGAGATGAAATGAAAAAATAAATACCACTGTATGGAATTCTGTCTCTGCCCTTAGTGAATTATGCATGTTAACGTAACATGGCTAATTCGCGGGGCGGAGACGGCCCCTCCCCCTACTGAACCATCCGACTCCACATGCCCCCAGGGGAAAGAACACCCATACCCACAGCGCTGATGGCGCCACCTAGCGCTAAGGAGGAACCTCCTCCACCCGGCCACAGGAGGAGGCGCACCCTCCCCTACCGCCAAAAACACCACGTGACCAGTTCGAATCCAAACCGCCTCCACGGCCACACAACTCCTCCAGCTGCCGTTCGGATAACTCCACCAGCTAACTTCACCCACCCACCCACACCTCAACCAAAGAGTAACGGGAAGGGTTAAGGGCTCGAATCCGGCCCAGGACCACCATCACTGGGACCATAACCCCGAGGGGACGTGACGAACATAAAACACACCGACTAGCACCCACAAAATGTCAAACCTGAATGTAACGAGATGAAATGAAAAAATAAATACCACTGTATGGAATTCTGTCTCTGCCCTTAGTGAATTACCACAATCTTTCCCCCAATTACACAAATAACAGGGTTTCCCGTCAGTCTCTCTGTTATATTCCTCTCGTGGGTTAATGGGGGTAGTGGTTGTGGTCGAGGAGGTGGCCGCTTCTGCTGGTGCTTCATTTTGGTTATGCGGCTGATAGTATTGTCGTGGGGTGATGAAAATGGGAAATACTGTGCCTAGAGCGGGACTCGAACCCACATCTCTTTGCATTCCGGGCCAGTGTGCTAACCATTACACCGCCTAGGCTCCCTGATATCACCATACTACCCATGCCTACCTGTCTATGTGGTTACTTGCCTGAGAGGTCAGTGCAGACTATTACACTCGTACCCCTGGAATTGTAAGTCTTTTAATGCTTACAATTACATACATACAGGCAATGCACTAACACATACATACACAGGGTAGGTTCAACAACCATACAGTGCAAAGCTTGTACAGGATCATGATCACGGCACCAGTGTCGTGGGGGTGATGAAAATGGGAAATACTGCGCCTAGAGCGGGACTCAAACCCATATCTCTTTGCATTCCGGGCCAGTGTGCTAACCATTACACCACCTAGGCCCCCTGATATCACCATACTACCCACGCCTACCTGTCTATGTGGTTACTTGCCTGAGAGGTCAGTGCAGACTACTACAGTACTGCTGCCTGTGCCCCTCACGCACGTGGTGGGTGGCAGGACATGCTTGAAGCGCCCTGACTGATTCCGTGCAGACATCTCGTTGGATGTCCTTAATAGCGGCTAAGTTACTCCACCCTTCCCTTAACAGACCATCAGCTATCATTTGGAAGACCTTTTCCGACCAATGTCGGCATGTAGGCCAATCCCATGAAATTGCCATCAGCAACAAATCCTCCTCATGCTGTAATAATGCCGGGAACCAGGCCTGAGGAAAGTTAGGTTAGTCTGCAAGCAGTCTAAGTGCAAAGAAATATTCAGCCCATGTGGCTTCTCCTGAAGAAATTTTCTTATATGCATCCCCTTGAGTAATGAAATTAGGAGGGAATAGGCTCATTCATACCTTTCGGTTTCTGTAGCGCTTGTGTGGACTCCAAGAGGAAGTCTGTAGTTATTGGAGGCTGTGGTTGTAGGAGCTGGTACCTTGGTGTCGGGTGAGGTGACGCGTAGACCAGAGCTGGTTGTTGCTGAGGTAGAGGGGTGGCCACATGGCGTTGCCTAGCTGCAGGTGTGACCAGGGGGGGGGGGAAGAGGGTATAAGGTAGTGGCACGTGTTGTGTAGGAATGCGACACTGACGGTGGTGGGCCCATGGGCAGGGGGGAGATAGGTGGTGGTGGGTGGGCGTACACAGGCCGGGGTGTGGGCGGATGAGGTGTAGAGATTACAGCGGGGCGGATAGAAACCGGGGACTGGGGAGGGTGTGGCATAGGCAGGCCAGGCAAGGCAGCAATCTTTTGCAAGGTGTTGAGCCTGGAACACACAGTGGATATCCTCCTGTTGTCTTGCCAAAGTTGCATAATAGTCCTGTGTTGTTGAGCTAGCTCCCTGAGAGCTAGCATTCCCGGTGTCGCAGGCAGCGTCTGTTGCAGGGTCTCGTCTTGCTGAGGCTCATGCTCTGTGTTGGAGTCGTCCGACTGCGGTTGGGTTGGTCTGCAGGAGGAACGCGCTTTCCTCTTAGGTTGTCTCTGTGGGCTTGCAGTGTCAGCTGCAGGCTTGAGTGACGGGTGGCCACGTCTCTTCTTAAGTGGTGGCATGTTGCAATCATGCAGTAGACTCGCGACCACGTGTAGCTGAGAGTAGTGCTGCTGTAGTAGTAGAGAGCGCGAACCTGCTGCTGCGAGGGTCGGGCGACAAGTGACTACCTAGTGTGTCATTAGACAGCAAGAAACCTCTGCGACCCAGTTACCTCGTTGAGCAAATTACCTATGTTAGCCTCGCCAACATAACTAATGCAATGCGTGATCATCGAATGCGCTGCAGCCTTATCACTAAGCACATTAGGTTGCATCCTAACTCAGTGATGAAAGATTTCCGTGTTCCACAGATTTCCACAAGTTTTTATAGATACCAAATTACGTTAAACTAAATTTGTTTTAAATGAGATGTATATGACAACACTTGGGGAGTTTGAATCCTGTTCTTATATGACCTTATATATTGCCAGAACATGAAGTCCAAACAAAAGGGAGTTAGGTATGGGCGATAATACAGTCACAATAAGGCCAGTTGGAACCTGACTTCCGGCATTTTTCCCGCAATTCCTAGAAAGTGCTTAGTCTATGGGAGAAGATCCGCGTTATCACAGAATTTCGCCGTCGGTGTAATAATCTCGGCTTGATTTCTGCGTTTTTTGCTGGACACCACTTTCATCCCTGCTAATTGGATAATTATGAATTGACAGATGGTTTTGCCAGGACTGAAGATAAAGGTACTTTCCAAAGTCTTGTAGCAATGCCTTTCCACATAGCAAGCACCTGAGGCTGAGCGAAATGCTTGAGTTTAGTGACTAATTCCAGCTATAAATACCTGCCCATGTCTTCCCACCTGGTGAATCGTTGTACAACTGAGCACGGACCTTTTGTCAGTGTTTGCACTTCAATTCTGAGAAGTATTTCTTTTAACCTTCCAATCCATACCTCCCCTTTCTTTGTTTATGAACCGGACACAGTGCCCGAATCGGTAGACCACACGCTTCCCGTGTGGAAGGTCTGGAATTCGAATCCCAGCCGAGTCAAAACAATGAGTTATAAAATTGATACTCGCTGCAACTGAGCCTGGTGCTTGGCATTAATAGAATAGGACAAGGACTGGTTAGCACAGTATCAGGATAATGTGACTCTGTGGGATATCAGGTCATGGTGCTGATGGCCTGGTCTCCAAATGGGACAGCACCATTAAGGTGCCATGCGTGCGCACTCTCACAACTAGGTACCCGACCTAGTATGACCTTAGATGTTACTAGGACGTAGAAGAACAAACAAAGCAAACACACAGTATGCATAAGCAGTAGTTGGCCATCTTGTTTATAGCTACACAGTGTTCGATTTTACCTGGCCAAGGCCTCCTCGACATTATTACCTTAGGGGTAATTACAAGTATCTACCTCGCCTTGTAATGGGCATTCGTAGGATATGGCAAGGAATAGTTTTGCCTATTTCAGTATAATCTGACTGAGTGGGGTATTGTATCAGGGTGCCTGGCGACACATTATCTCAGAGTGGCAGCCCCTAAACAATTTCTTTTTTAACAAAAGTTCTATAAATCTAAGTTTATTGGCATCCATCCTGATTTGAACTCTAATGCTGCCAGTACAAAACCCCAATTACTTAAGCACATAATTCATTTCCAGCCAGACCTCTGTCCTGTGGAATGAAATTGGACCCCGACTGATTTGTAGACGCGGATTGCTCCAATCAGTGCACAACCATTTCCTGCTTGTTAGACCCTGATTCGAAACTATTGAAGGAACAAATGAAGAGTTAATTAAAAATCAAGCAATATACTTACAACCTTTGAAAAGGGTGTACGACTGGATCAATCAAGAGTAGTTAATAGAACTAATTATTTAGTGTATCGGGCGCGGTGGCCGAATCGATAGAGCGCAGGCCTCCTGTGCGGGAGATCAGGAGTTCAATTCCCGGTCAAGTCAAACCAATGACTTACAAAATGTATGCTTGTCGCTTTGGCACTCGGCATTAATAGGATAGGGCACGGACTGGTTAGCTCAGTGTCAGGATAATGTGACTGAGTGGGATACCGGGTCATGGTGCTATAAAGTCGCCAGGAGTGTGCACTGTCACAAGTCGGTACCTGTCCTGATATGACCTTCGACGTTGCCATGATGTAAAATTCCAACATCTATCCACCCAACTAGTGTTAATTAGGCGTTGAGTAGCACCCTAGTAAATTAACATTTTAAATACAACATGATGATAACACTAACATTATTTTGAAGCATATGCAATAGTGTTGCATAGAGCATGATGCAGTACACTAATTGTGACTGTATTAATATGGACTCTTCAGGGATATGAGACTGAGTATTGTGAGTCTATCTCCTATCCTCAGTGGCTCCCCACCCTGTAAATACTTCGCTTCATAGACACTATGTATACAGTGGGCACATTATATCAAGAGTAGAATATTTGTTTAGGTTATATATACCTTGTTATATGTGCATATAGGTTGTATATACATATATATATATATATATTATATCTATATTATATTTATATATATGCTATTTATAAGATATATGGGTCATTCTCAGAAACTGTGTACCACATATTTGGTTTCCATGTTGCATTGTTAATGATTAAGCCTTTTTTCGGTGCGGGGGCGGGGGGGTTAGCAGGTTGAATAGTTATATTTGTCTCTGTGTATTGAGTATGTTAGCAATATTACATGTATTTAATCTATCCCACAAACTGTATCCAAAATGTGCTTATATGATTTTGTGCTAAAGTGAAAATGTGAAATTTGCATATTGACACCATGCATCTAACCAAACTTTTTTGTCAACTCTTTTATTATAAGACATAATCATGTTTCTTAGCTGTAATCTATACAGTTAAAAATATGTTGTGTGTGTTAAAATGATGTTATGGATGGATGTTACATGGTTAATTTTAATTAATGTTTTTGCTAAATTTGTATAGATCAAAATCAAAAAGTGCATTTTTTTTTCTCAACTCTGACATATACACAACATATAAAACCTTCATATGAACATGGATTCTACTGTTAATTGTAATTCTTTCTACCATTACTTGGAAGGTTTTCACTTTTGGTTTCCATGTCACAAATATGGTACACAGTTTCTGAGAACGACCCATATATGTCGTACATAATTGATATATATACATATATATATGTATGTTATATGTAAGTTATATATAATTTGTTATATGTAAGTTATTGCATATGTTATGTGTTATATGTGTTATTCATATGTTCTATAAAAGTTATACTTATATATCTTAGATATACGTTATACTTATGTTATATATATATATGTTCTATATAAGTTTTATATACCTTGTACCTCTCCTGTTCTTGAATGTAAGCTAAGCCTGTATGTACTATGTTCTAGTGCCATTAATCACCTAAAAGCATAGTTGCTAGAATGTTGTCAGCTTGTGTCATTATTCTGTAGTATAGTTAATACTGCGGTAAATGATACTGGGGTTGGTGTAGGGGTAGAGGAATGTGGAGGTTAATTTTTGCAGGAGGTTCTGTTGTTGTTTAATGAAAACATGGTCCCATTCATGTATGACACCATGTCTGTGCCGCTGCTTTCAGGTACAAGGTGGAGGGGCTTCCTCTCAGGAGGTCATCGAGGAACTATCGGAGGACATCTTGTCGCGGATCCCACCCGACTTTGATATTGAGAAAGTTCAGGTATTCCGCACGTGCACCTCCAGTGTGTACTTACCTACTTGACAACTCCTTTACCTCGGTACATTGTGGAAGAATGTTGCTGCTGCTGTTCCTCAGTGTCTCCCCACCCTGCGGTGGTGCCACCTTGAGGCATCCCGTAATTAATTTAATTTGACTGCGTCCCTACGCGCATTTCCACTGCCAAATCCCGGGTCACATGACCGCGCTCCGAGCAGCTCACAACACTGCCCTCAACCACCGACTCGAACAGACCAACCCAAGCTCACCCACCCACCCACACTTCTGGTATAAGAGGAAACAGGAAGGATTGAGGGTTCGAGTCTGGCCAAGGACATGGTCCCTTAGGCTGGGGGGGGGGGGGGGTTCTGCTTGATGGGGGGCCAGGGATCATCAATATCCAACATTAAATACACTAACCCTAACACACCGAGAGGAATAAAATATAAATAAGACCGATATATACCAGTCGTGCCTCCACCTTAGTGCGTTATTGTGGAAGAATGTTGCTGCTGCTGTGAGCAGATGAAGATGGGGACAGAGGGACCTGGTGGGCTTCTTATTCTGTAGTGCAGATTGAACGCCACCTTTACCCATAGTTCACAGTTCGCTGGTCATTTAGGCTGTGTATCCATAGACTGTTCCCTTCTGGCATGTTCCCTTGTTCCTAAGCACTTGTGACCTTGTGATGCACCACACAAACAATGAACATGTTCATTCTCTATGTTCCCGGCCACTACATCACATGTTCCGGCAACAAGGCCATATGATCCCTGAGTCCAACCTATGGTAATTGCCACAAAGCAAAACACAGGTTCATTGTCTGTGTGGCACATCACAAGGTCACAAGCAAACACAGAACAAGGGAACATGCCACAAGGGAACAGTATATGGATACACAGCCTAAGAGTGAAGCATGGTTATCAATATAGGTATATTATTAATAGAGGCCATGCTTAACCAGCATTATTATTAAAATTCTGGAGTGCTATGGTTTTGAGTTTCTGTTTCTTTTTTTGCACAATTTTGTTTTTAGATAAGTACATTAAGTTGAATGTTATATTCATAGTCGCATATGACATTTCGCGACAAGCTCTACATGTATTTGTATTACAGTCCCGCTGAATATCTGACTGCTTACTGCTGTGCATTGCAGGTTAGGTACCCGGTGCTCTACACGGAGTTGATGAACACTGTGCTTGTACAAGAGCTGTTCAGGTTTAACAACCTCACCACTGTCATCCGAAACAGCCTTATCAAGCTACAGAAAGCAATTAAGGTCAGTGGCATCTGCTCTGTTTTGTGTGTTGTAATGTGGGTCATTGCTACCCAGGGCCTACCAGAACGAGGAAGCAGGAGTGGGAAGAACATAACTCTATTCCCATGACAGGCAGGGTCGTTGGCTTGCAGGACATGCCTTAATCAATGCGGCTGGATCAAACCGGAAACTATGTCTGACATGAAAGGGAAGTTATGCAGTACATATTTAAGGCATACAGTACATAATAATCATAATCAAGACAATTCACAAATGGAGTTATAGTTCATATCAACATAATCATAATCATAACATATTTAATCATACATCATCAATCGAGGCAACAATTATAAGTCAAATTTTTATTTATTCAATTGTTTGTTTTATAGTTTGCTTGGGTATGTTTTTACCGAGCCAACTGCATTGGTAGTGAGTAGGTGGGTTGAGAAGAGGTGTTGCTTTGATGGTGGACAGTGGGTGAGTGGCTAAGTGAGAGGGCGCTAGGCACGAGGATGAGGATATTGGTGGGGGAGGGGTGATTGGCCAGTGAATGCTCAGGGAAGGGTATGGTGGCTGCTGAGTGGCAGGTGGGAGGGGCTGCTTCACTGGTCTGAGCACCCCCAGCAATGAGAGCAAATGAGCACCATCTGCTCATTTAATTATGATATCCACACAACCTTCTTATTATATTTTTCTTTAAATGAAAACTTGGCAGATCTGTTTTAATGTAATTTCCCTGCCTCCGATTCCCTGCTACCGGCCCTTTTTTTTTCTTGAAGATTTATACTGCATATCATGGATAAGTCTGAATAGACTTATTTTCACCATTAGAGAGTTTGTCGATAGAAAGCCCGAGCCTACACTTTTACCGACCCAAGGGATTTTTAACCTCCCACACCACATAGACATGGTATGAGAGCAACCGGCCTTTGATGATGCTGTATGTTATACACAGCGGTGGAAATCCAAAGTGGCAGAGGTGGGGGCATGGGGAATCGAACCACCAACCTACAGATTAAGAGTCCAACCTAGAAAAAAGTCAGAGACTCTAACCACTCTACCACAGAGAACACCACGTTTAGACACTATCATACATCACCATGTTCTCATGTGCTTGCTGTGGAAACTTGCTCCAGGGTTTGGTGGTGATGGCAGCCGATCTGGAGGACGTATTCAACTCGATGATAGTGGGCAAGGTGCCCAATCTGTGGCATGCCAAGTCCTACCCGTCTCTGAAACCACTCGGCAGTTACGTGTCTGACCTCATCGCCAGACTGAAGTTCTTTCAGGTAGACATAGTTACTCTTGAAGCTCCGTTCCTGAAACAGGGCTGCTGAACAACCCATTAGAAAAAGTGCAGGTTCCCTACGGGACCTGGAAAGTCTTAAAACTTCATTTGCCCCATTTCAAGGCATTGAGAAGCCTTGATTTAAACCTATTTTGGGCAATTAGTCTTGAAAAGCCTTTAATTCCATTCAAATGTCCCCACTGATCTAAATTAGTCCAAATTCGCCGTTCACCATTGTTGTTTTTTTCCTGAAATTCAGATGAAAATAGTCTTGAATTCCTATCAAAAACAGCCTTGAAAAGCCTTGAAATAGCCTTGAATTCCACATCTTCACACATGTATGGACCCTACGTTTCATTTGAAGCTCATCACCCTCGCTTCCTTTTCTGCCAGCTGTGGATCGACAATGGGCCACCTTCGGTGTTCTGGATCTCGAGGTTCTACTTCACACAGTCCTTCCTGATGGGCGTGTCGCAGAACTACGCACGCAAGTACACGATCCCCATCGACCACATAGACTTTGAGTTCCAGGTGATGGTTCAAGAGAACACCATCGACGAGAAACCGGTGAGTAATTGACAACAATAAGGGAGGCGTGGCAGGGGGATCATATAAAGTTTTCAACATTTTTGAGGATCATGCTAAACATTATGACAAGGTGTGTGTGTGTGGGGGGGGGGGGGGGGAGGTGTTACACATACACAATGTGTATGATTTGATAAAATGTTGATATACAAAATCCTCTAGCACACCTGCCTCCTCATTCCACTGCTCATGGCCCTTTCCTAGTAATGCTAAGCACCAGGCAAGATGGCAACAAGCATAAATCTAATAAGTCATTGGTTTGACTCAGCCAGTGTTCGAACCCAGACTTTGAGTTCCATGACCTGCCAAAAGAAAAGTTGGAATTTAACTGGATGTTGAGCTCATTTAGTTGTCCGTCTGTTATTTTATGGATGAGAATTTCCTGCTAATCGATAGTTTCCTGCCTGTTTAGTCTGACCTATTCTTAGCAATGACCCGCCCTTTTTAGGTTTGACCTGTTCTCATCCATGTTATTTATACCCATATAATTGATTATACCAGGGTTCCCTCAGATCCTTAACAAGTGTTATAAAGTCTGAAATTGATCAGTCAATTTTCAAGGCCTTGAAAAGTTTTAAGGTCTTAAATTGGATTCGGCCATTATAAATAATATTTTTTCAAGATGTCTTACCAGCTATCTTCACGAAGCACAAATGTTGTGGATGTGAAATGTCTCGAAGTTGATGATATAGTCTACGGATAATGCATACTTTGACAGATGGTAGTTTGCCTCACTCCTTTCTGTTAATATTTATTTAAATATGTACGACATGTTTGTTGTGAAAATAGGTCTTAAATTGTATGAATATTGGTATTAAAAAGTCGTAAACGGGTCTTAAATGTGATTGGCTGATAGGTGCAGGAACCCTGTATAAGTACATTATATACTAATGTCTCTTCCACCTGTAGGATAACGGGACATATCTCAAAGGCCTGTTCATGGAAGGTTCACGCTGGGACAGAAATAATAAGGTTATGGCAGAGGCCTATCCCAAGATACTCTACGACCCTATGCCCATTGTATCCTTCCTACAACAATGTTTGTTTGTTTGTTTAAATGTTACGTCCTTGCAACATTTCAGGTCATATCAGGATGGGTACCAACGTGTGACAGTGTGCACTCATGGCGACTTTATAGTGCTGTCTCACTGGTGGACTAGGCCACTGGCACCATGATCCGATTTCCCCCTCAGTCATATTAGTCATTATCCTGACACTGAGTTAACCAGTCCTTGCCCTATCCTAATAATGCCGAGCGCCAAGCTAGGTAGTAAGAAGTATCAATTTGGTACGTCATTGGTTTGACTCGACCAGGATTCGAACTCCTGACCTTCCGCATGGGAAGCATGCGCTCTGATTCGGCCACTGCGTCTGGTCTTACAACATTGTTTTGAATGGGACATTATTGCCTCTAATAATGTTGGCAAGCTCTGACGCCATAGCCTTCTGTAGTAACAGGTTCTATTAAATTGCCTCAGTGTTCCCTTCTATGGTGACAAATGTCTAATAAGTGTGCCAGTATCTAAGTTAGATATGTAGAATCAAATTTAGATAATTGTTTTGGTTTAGAAGATTTAATGTTTTCATCGGACTGTGCAACTTTAATATCTCTTACTTAGTTACTAAACCGTTATATATTAGATAGGCTATCAGTTTATATGTGTGTATCACGGTGTCTGCTGCAACATGCTAGCATCCCAAGAGAGCATCCGCCTAATGCTAGGTACACACCTACCGTATACGATCGTTTTTCCGCACCCACCTACGGTATACGATCTAAAACTGCCTAAAAGTCGTGAGGTGTGCACTCCCCTAGCACACCTACCGATTGCGATTCATGACTAAAAACTCATTTTTAGGGCTAAAACGGTAGGTGTGTACTAGCATTACGATTGCGATTCGTGATTCGAAAAATGAATCGGCCCGTTTTCAGTTTTAAGCGGGTCGGGAGTTTTAGTGCGCGAATCCTATACGGTAGGTGTGTACTTGGCATAAGGACTGACTAGTCTCAACATTGGTTAACTTTGATGATAACCCGTGTTTCCTATCTGACAGTGCTAACCCTAGCCCTGGTTATATTAAAGTTGCATAGTCCGATGGTTTTGAGTTTCTATCATTTTCTGAGATAAATATATTAGGTTGATCGCTATTATCTACCTTACTTTTAGTTTGAAGTAACTTTGCTTTAAAATAACAAACTTATGAGATATTTGAAGTCTAACATGCATAACTTAATTTTGGCGTGCTTACCAAAACTGACCCCATAGGCTTCAGCAGTAACAGGTTCTATTAAATAGGCTTAGTATGCCCTTTTGTAGCAGCAAATGCTTAATAAACACATCAGTATCTAAATTGGATATGTAGATTCAAATGTAGATAAGTGTCTTGCTTTTGAAAATGTAATGCCCCTATCGGACAATGCAGCTTTAATGTTGTGCAAACTGCCGGTGTGCATGCTTGAAGGTTGTGTATCCATAGACTGTTCTCTTGTGGTGTGTTCCCTTGTTCCATGTTTGCTTGTGACCTTGTGATGCGCCACACAGACAATGAACCTGTTCATTCTTTATATTCCCGGTCAGTACCCAGTATGTCACATGTGTCATGCACAAGGCCATACGGTCCCTGGGTCCAACCTATGGGAACGGCCACTAAGCAAAACACATGTTCATTTTCTGTGTGGCACATCACGAGGTCACAAGCAAACATGGAACATGGGAACATGCCAAAAGGGAACAGTGTGAGGATGCATGGCCTACGACTGCTTTAAGGAACGTCTAGATGGCATATTTTATTGTGAAAACTAGAAGTTGTTTACAGACGACATATCCTTGACAACGATATAGATCTGGTTCAAGCCAGGTGAGAAAGCAAAGTTCGTGGCAGCCAAAACATATAGATGCCCAGGTAAGAATAACTACAGTCTCCTGGCTTTGTTCTGTTTCATGCACCAGTAACCTAACGAATTAGCATCTGATTTTAATTCAGTCTTAAAGTTGTGAGTATTAGGTTGATCATTCTAAAATTTTTACTTCAGTTTGAAGTAACTTAACTTTTATTTTAAACGGTTGACTATGGAGATATTTAAAGTGCAAATATGCACAAGTAAGTTTGCAGTGCAGGTTGAAATGATGGTCATTATAGGATTCAACAGTGACAGGTTCTATTAAATTGGCTTAGTATTCATTCTATGTAGCAGCAACTATTTAATACATGCACCAGTATCTCTAAGTTGGATATGTAGGATAAAATCTAAGTAATTGCTTTGCTTTTGAAAGTTTTATGCTTTCATCAAAGTGTGCAGCTTTAAATATTGGATAGCTTTACCAACTTGATAACAGCCAACTCGATGATTCATTAAGCTATAGCATATATATAGTGCATAATGAAATGATCAATTTGTCCTGCTTTATGCTTAGGCCCAATTTAGTTGTGGACCCTTGCTGTTCTAAGGCCAAATATAAAAAAAGTTGGTGATCATCCTTTTGACCACACAAATAAGGGTCGGGCGGGCAGATTCTTTTGGGTTTTGGGGGTTTTGTTCAGTTGTTTCTTTTTAAGTATTAGACCACCCTAGACTGATAAAAGGATTACATGCCATTCATGTACACATCACAATGTTTTCAGTCAACCAATGAACACTGTATTATTTAGAAAGTTATTTGATCAATCAGCTCTAGAAGTTTCAATTGTGTGCTTTCGAAAGTTGAATTGTTGCTTGCCAAATGCATTTTTTTAAGTTGAAGAAAAGAATCAACAAAAAATCAGGGACAGGCGATTTTTCAGGCACATGTGGGGACGATCACCAATTTTGATTTTGTATTTGGCCTAGCTGTGAATTACTATATAATGTACATCGTCACCCGGGTAATGATCTGCATGCTCATGGACTGTTCCCCTCCAGTGTACAAGACCAGCGCCCGGCGGGGGGTTCTGTCGACTACCGGCCACTCAACGAACTATGTCCTCAGTATTGAACTGCCTATTGACACACACCAGAACCATTGGATCAACCGGGGGGCGGCACTCCTGTGTCAACTGGATGACTAGGAGGGCCACTGTCCAGCCAGGAACTGTAATAGTTAGTGGTAGGCACTCCTATCTGCTAGATGACTAGGAGGGCCACTGTCCAGCCAGGAACTGTAATAGTTAGTGGTAGGCACTCCTATCTGCTAGATGACTAGGAGGGCCACTGTCCAGCCAGGAACTGTAATAGTTAGTGGTAGGCACTCCTATCTGCTAGATGACTAGGAGGGCCACTGTCCAGCCAGGAACTGTAATAGTTAGTGGTAGGCAATCCTGTGTCTGCTAGATGACTGGAGGGCCACTGTCCGACAGGAACTGTAATAGTTAGTGGTAGGCACTCCTGTGTCTACTAGATGACGAGGAGGGCCACTGCTCAGCCAGGAACTGTAACAGTGGTAGGCACTCTTGTGTCTGCTAGATGACTAGGAGGGCCACTGCCCAGCCAGGAAGTGCAACAGTGGTAGGCACTCCTGTGTCTGCAGATGATACTAATGTTCTTGTTTTGTTGAATGGTTTATTCAACTGAATAATTATTTGTCTAAGCACTGAGACACTACTGCCCTTAGCATATGTACATATATATGTATATGTAAATATATATGTATATATATACATGTGTATATGTATATATAGGTGTATATATGTATTTTAGCTCGGGCTGTAGCCTCCAGGGCATTCTCAGCCCAGGGCGATGAAGCAGTTCCAGTCTCAAGTTAATTAGCATATTCCAACAGGCTCAGATACACGCTGAGTTGTCTCAAGGTACGTTTTTTTTATCTTTTCAAGGTGTCTAAGATAAATTCAGAATCTGACATTGTTCAATATTACAGGGTGATTTTAACAGCGGCGCTGGAGGATTAGTGCTTTTACTTACATACGATAGCATCTTGACCCACTTACCCGTATTGTGTACTTCCGGTTTCGATCTGTTTCTGTGTAGATCGTGTTATTGTTGCGATAATATGGCTACCGACAGATTTTGTCTGTGTTTATACAGTTACGGATTGCATAAATGGTACCATAGGGGTATTCTTGGAACACAGCCTTGGATACACCAAGCTCAATTAGTTTGACTGCGATTTATTCGCTTTCAACTCGGAAGTTGGTGTCACGATCCATAGACCGCTACCAGGCTAAGCTATCAAGTTTTGCTCGGCTTCCTATGTCGGCGCTCGGTGTGCAACAAGGTTTGTTTGGGTGGTATATAGCTTGCTATATCCCAAACAAACTTCAAAACCACTGAAGTTCTCGATAATTGTATCACATACCATGTTACACTGCACTGCTTACTCCTTGAGTAGACAGCAGTTGGCATAGATGGTCATGTCGGTTAAGCTTCTGATGTTCCGGTCTAAGACCCACACTGATGCAGCGAATGCTTGGCGTTAGGCTAGGGACATGCACAGTAGCATTTACTGCTTTTCCGGCTTTACTACAGCCTTAGGGAAATAGCACAATCCACACCGACATGACCTGTTTTGCTAAAGTGTTAATGGTATGACGGTAAAGGCCATGCCTATGGTTGTTGATGGCACCCATGTGCACTGGGTCAGGGCATAACGCGAAGACGGCAGATGCCGTTGCGCGCCATCTCTGACTGATGGCCAGGATCCGCCGCGGCTACACTGGGCCATTGGATTAATATATGCATTTATGCAAATAAGTATGCAATGGTGGTTAACTGCTTCCCCACGGGTTCCCGTTTGGAATCTTGGCGACGCCATCACGAAGTATCTAGGCTGTGAGGAGGGACACACTGGTCTCTCCCTACACCTCAGCTTTATGCGATAACAGTAGCTGGGGTTCATAGAAACATAGCACTCGTCTAGGATGAGCAGTGCGTCACATGGACGTTTAGCGGATGTTTTCTTATGTAAGTCCAAGCCAATGGACAGATTGGTAGAATTGGCAGAGCATAGACTTCCTGTGTGGAAGGTCATGAGCTTGTATCCAAGAAACGGTTAACGTTTGATACCGCCGCTATCAGCGGTCCGACAGGTTTGGTCGTAATGCGTAGCATTACGTTTCAGATCGGTTCATATAGACCCATTTCAATCAAAATGTTTACAAACATCGAGTATGTGCACACACATTGGCTACAAAATAAATGTGCATATGTCCATTGAGTGGCCGATACGCGCAGTGCATAACTTCTTTTTTTATTAAAAAATTTATAGAAATACAAAACAATAAAGCATAAACATGGAGTCACTGAAAGTATATAATGATACAATTTATACAGTTAACCCAGTTAGCATTGATGTTCAACTGATACGATCAGATGTAATGTCAAACCCCCGGATGGGTTAATCAAATCGGTAGAGGGAAGGCTCCCCATGCGGAAGTTCACAAGCTCAAACTCCAGAAATGGTTAACATTGACACATAACTACATCGATTTCTACATGTATCTATGGCCAATAGCACATCACAGACGTTTAGCGGCTATTAAACATTCACCCAGCCAGCTATATGAGCCGCGCTCACTACAGTGAGTCTAAAAACACACAAAAGTTTTAATGCATGGGGTCTATTCCTCATGGCGTCCTACACACTATTAACATTACGACCAATACCTCCATGTGGAGGACAATGTGAGAACCTTATTGGTTCCCTCCACTTGCCGATGGCTAATAGCCTGTCACATATGTAGAACAATAGAGCGCAAGCTTCCCGTTCGGCAGTCCACGGATTGACACCTTGAGGGCGGGGCTCGGGTAACACTCCGAGATGTAAACGCTGCACTGGTCCCATCTTGGTTTCCAGATTTAATGATTTGGCAAGATAAGCAGGGGCGTAGCCATAGGCTCGCTCCAGCTGGCCTGAGACCTACACTGGTCCCAGGCTTAAAGCTAGGAAGGCAGCCTCAGTCGATTGCGCCAGTGAACAACTGGCAGTCATAGAAACATGTTAGGCCTCACATAGATATGCATAATGTGGTGGCTGAATACGTAGAGTGCAGACTTCCCGTGTGGCAAGTAGGGATTTTGAATCCCATCAACGTTTTGGAATTACATATGCTCATTACAGGGACATTATCTCTGTGCTGAGTACATTCAGATCTGAACATAGTCATTCATAGGTACTTTGCACGTGCAAACTTAGCATTAATTGCAATCCCATGGAATGCACAAGGGGTAAAAGCCCTGCATTAAAGGCTTTCAGACCTAACCAAGGTCACTTACAGGTATTTTGCACTTTGCAAATATGCACTGACTGCTAAAGGGGCATAAGCCCTAAGCTAAAGGCATTCACACCAACTTGGTAACTTACGGGTAGGCGAAAATATGCCACTCATGGCAGCAGGGGCAAAAGCCATGTGTTAAATGGTTTTACACCTAAATACACTCACGGGTAGTTGGCACATTGCAAATATGCTACTAACTGCACCAGAAGCAAAAGCCCTGTGCTAAGGGCATTCAAAAGCTATGAAGTCATTCAGACTTAACCAGGGTCTTGGCTAATTTCATAAATACATCACTGCCGGCACCAATGCTTTTCAATTCATGACAAAATGTCTGTGACCACACCTACATAACAGTTACGGTTCCATGGTTTCCAATGAGACACCATAAAATTGGAAGTGTCACTGACACCAGATAAGATTACAAAGTTTCAAACATTTGTCGACAATTTGGGAATGGGGAAGAAATTCTAAATTAAGCAAGCCGCAGCATTGTTAGGACTCATGACTGCATACACGCCAGCCGTGTTATAATGGTCAAGCCTATCTGAAATCAGTTGAGATAAATAAAAACAAAGCATTGAGAGGCTTGTGAATATCTCTGAGGAAGGCTGGTTAATGTTAGTGGGAAATGGCAGTAGGGTCATCCCCAAACCCTATTAGACTAGATAACCCCAGTGTAGAAATCATGACGGATGTGTCACTACAAGGTTGAGGTGCTCACAGGGGTGAGATAGCCACTGGAGGAAGATGGCTAGAGGATGAGTCTGATTCACACATTGGATGTCTTAGAATTAAGGGCCGTTTGGCTAGGTTTGCAAAGCCTAGTCAAAGTATGTGACGTCCACATTCAAATCTATACAGATAATACAACAAAGTTGGCCTACATTAATAAAAGGGGCGGCACCAGATCGCCTCAATGCAATGCAATAGCCAAAGAAATTTGGAACTCGGCAAAGTTAAGGAATAACTGGCTCACAACAGCTTATATACCTGGCTTCACTAAAATGTTGCACAGGAGGCAATTCACCATGAATGGCCCTTGTCCCAAAGATTACTCAAGATAATTCGGGGATTTGAGGGGGAAAAACCCAAGTAGACCTATTCCTGTCACGAAAAATTGTTTAAGTAAATGGCTCATGGAGACCTGAAGCCAACTGTTGGAAGGTGAATGCGTTCATATTTAAATGGTCAAAATTATATTTCTATGTTGCCCACCATTCAGCATGATTGCCTGGGTCGTCCAGAAATGAAGGATCCAGTGTGATCCTGGTAACACCACATTGGCCGCGCCAACCGTGGCTTGCTGCTCTATCCTGGTGGAGTTGCGAACAGAGGTTTATACCGAGAGCAAAAGACAATCTGATTCCACAAGGGCCCCTGAGAAAAGGGGAGACGTCTCTACAACCCACTTGGTGGCATTCCTTTTCTGAGGAAGTACCTGCAGCCATTTGGGTTGGACCAAGCTACACATGAGTTCATGGTTTCATCAGCATGGCATGAGGAAACAGTGAGACCCTATGCAAAGCACTAAGGAAGTGAGGACTGTTCTGTATAACAAAGAGCGTCAAACCACTAGCCCCATCGGTGGCACAGGAATGCCAGTTCCTGAAGACACTGGCAGAAGGACTCAGATTTGGTGCAGTAAATACTGCAAGGTGTGCTCTATCAGTGGTGCTGCCACAAATTGACAATCAATTGGTAAACACCAACTAGTACATTGCTTAATGAGATCGGTGTATGCGAAGAATGCTCCTAAACCTAAATACTTCAGATTTTGGGACATGACGATGGTATTCATTACCCTCAGGGAATGGCCGGTGAGTACAAACTTGAACCTTAGAGACCTTACACTAAAATTAGTGGTACTACTCCTCCTATTGATGGGCCACAGAGGCCAAATGATAGTAGCAGTCTCACTAGATGGGATGGAGGAAGAAGCGAAAGAGGTGACTTTCAAACTAAAAACTTTAATCAAGTCGAATCGACTTGGTGATCCACTGTCTTCTATTTCACTGTTTGCATATGATGAATATCCAAGGATGTGTGTAGTTAGAGCTCTTAAAGGTTACATAAGATGTACAAAGAACATTAGGCCAGGTACACAACTGTTAGTGAGTTACGTACGCCCTCATCGAGCTATTTCCAGAGACACTTTGGTAAGTCTCGTATAACTTACCCTATATATAGATATGTATGTATATTCCCTTATCTGAAATTCTGAAATCCGAAAAGTTCTGAAAACTGAAGGGTTTTTTTCTCTGTTCGAATGGGCGGGGCAGACTATACTAGGCAAGATACTGGTATCTGTTGAACTGTCTAATATGCCACACTGTACACTTCTAATGCCTATACCCAGAACGCTTATTCTTCAATTACAAATCGGCGTTTAAATAAATCGAGTGTTAATGCTTGTCTGCTCATGGCCCCAGGAGGTTCTGAAAATAATCAGACTACATTTATATACAGTAAAACCTCTCTAAATCAATCGACCATGGGACCGACTTTAAATGGTCCATTTAGGGAGGTGTTTGGTTTAGGGAGTATTTTTAATCATTACAATGGTATTGTATGGGCGATTGTTTGGGACCCAAATAAAGCGATCGATATAGGGGAGTGGTCGATCTGTGGAGCTGGTCGGTTAGAGAGGTTTTACTGTATGTGTATTAACAATGCTGTATGATTAACCGATATATATGTGTGTGTATCTCTCTTCCTAATTAGTGATAGGATGTCGTTGTTATGTAGCATTTAAGACGGTGTTGACGTGCATTACCCGTCTATTTTAAGCACTTGCACTGTATGCAAGTTGTCATATGAGTTCAACTTTCCTTGATGGGACAGGTACTCCTGACAATAAGTAGTCTGCTGAGAGTTAACCCCTTGTATAGCTAAAGACCGCCGTACACTCCAGAATAATGTACATGCCGAAAACACCTCAGAAGTTAACTGTGTCAGAACCCCTAGAGCTTAGCTCTGATCATCTTCCACATTGCCCATATTAACTTCATCAAGCAGTAATTTGGCTTTGAGGCGGAAAATGGTCTTCAATCAACGGGATTTAATACTAAGAATCGTGTAGTATGCGGTGTGCTTTAAATAAACACGTAAGCTTCAAGGCTGTAAGGTACGAGTTACATAATGCCTATTCTAGACAAGATTCCGGACAGTGTACTGATGCGGGAAAATTACATTGTTTCGGGTTCTTACCCGAGAATGTTTAGATTAGAACCCGATACAATGTAAGGGGACAATGAATTCCTCCAGGTGGGTATGGCCACTGAACTATATATATATATATATCATTGATAGTCTTCTGGAATTCCAGGAACATGCATACTTATTATGCTGAAGACAATTGATGAAAATAAACTAGATTTTTTTAAAGTGAATTGATGAAAATAAAACTAGATAACAAAAAGTAATTAATGAAAATAAAATTATTGAGAGAGAGTGCTTCCCCGACTTGTAAACTTGAGGCTATGGTGTGATGTTATCCCAAGAGTGGTGCCGGGGTGAATTGGAGCGGTGTACTAGAACAAGTTAAACTAAGCTAAAGTTGCATAATACGATGATAATGAGTTTCCATCATTTTCTGATATAAATATAGTAGGCTGATCGTTATAATATATTGTAGCAGCCCCCATACGGCCAGTTCCCCCTGGGCTGTATGTAGAAGCGCATGTGGAAGAACGATGACAAAACAGAAATGTAGGCTTCCACGTTTATTACCTGATCTCCGCCCACCACAGTGTCACTGTTCCAAGTGACCCGCCGCCCCCTGCCCAGCCAGGTCGCAGGTAACCTCTCACGGTATCAGGGTAGGGGAAGCCACTAGCCGGACAGAGTAGAGGCAGTCCACACGGGGAACCTGCCCACCGACTAGACCTGCCCACCGGGTAGACCTGCCCACCGGCTACCTGTCGCAGTAGAACTGCAACAGTAGATCATAGATGGCATAGTCTGCCGCCACTATATAGCAGTGGAGCTCATTTTGGGACTACTACACTATCTTATGTTAGTTTGAGGTAACTGTGATTTTAAATGACTAATTTCAGAGATATTTGAAGTGTAAACATGCCAATTAATGTTGGCATGCTTGGCAAAATTGACCCCATAGGCTTCAGCACTAACAGCTTCTACTAAATTGACTTACTATGTCCTTGTACGTAGCAACATACTTAGTAAGTACACCAGTATCTAAGTTAGATGTTGATTGATAGGTATTGCGCTTTAAAACATTTGATATTTTTATTGGACTATGCAGCTTTGAACTAATAGTAGCCCATGCCATTTACTGTTTGTAATATAATGCCGGCCGCAGTGTCATTTTACTGGCCACTTCCGGTCTGTTTTAATGCTTTGAGCTCCACTAAATAAGGGCATGATGGGTGCCGTTTGAAAGCTCTCAACTGATTAATATTGGCACTAGATGCATGGTTATTTAGTTTACATATAGAACTCCATACTAATTAGGTTTCTATGTAGCAAAATAGTTTCAGACATTCAGTTCGGAATCGTGCACTCGGCCTACGGCATGATCTGAGCCAAGGTCCCATGGTCATCTGTCTAGAATAGGAATTGTTCAGATTAAGTTCAGGCACTTATATATAATATATATTATATATAGTGGAGTAGCCCTGACGCTGTTAGTGTGGTGGGGAACTCGATGGAGGCGCCATCAGCAATGTCAAGTAACAAGTGAGTGGAAATACCAGGTTGGAAATGACTTCCGTAAATTTATTCTTGTATATTTCCTTACACAACACATGTGTGCTTTCTCTGCGGATTTCCTAGTTTGTAATAATTCAATTGGTCATTCTTCTGATTCGTGCACATCCAGTGAAAATATATTTGGTGTTATATTGGGGGGTGGAGTAAGGGCTTGACTTTCACTAGCTTGCGCTTTTTCATTTTTGTAACTAGAATCTTCCTTATTGCTACATATATGCCTACCATCAAAACCTTATGAAGTGTAAAGCTAGGATTCCTTAAACACGGTATGCGGCATGCGGCATGCAGCATGTGGTATGCGAATGGGAAGATTCCTTACACATGGTATGCGGCATGCGGCATGCGGCACACGACTGGCTATATTTAAAAAATAAAAATAAACAAGTATACACCATACTAATATGGCATGTATATCTATGTAACTCTTGGTACGTCACCTGGAGGTTCCTACCTTTATAATTACCAAATTATAGATAAGTATTCATATTTTTGTGGCTCTGGTAACATTTTTACCAACCCGAACCCTCACCACCACCACTACCATATGTTTCCACTCAGAAGCCTTGTGTGTGACCGTTCCGTAATGCTCAGTCGCCTCTCCTAGTGTTAAACTAATGGACACAACAGACTCAGGTTTCTATTCACACCCTGCGTGCCGCATACCGCATGCCGGACCGATCGCTACAGGGACCGATCGAGTTGTCGCATTCGCATTCGCATTCGCATTCGCATACCGCATGTAAGGGTTGCAGCCCATTGACTTCAAGGCGTTTCGATTTTTTGCCGCATTCGCATTCGCAGACCGCATACCGCGTGTAAGGAATCTCAGCTTAACTGTGTATAAATAATGGATAAAATGTATATTTTCCTGCTGAAAATACTAATTTTAAGGCTCTTAAAATGCTTAAATTGCATGAGCTTCTGGGGTAACTGTCCCCTTGCCCCCCCCCCCCTATTGGGCTCTGACCATGACCCTATTAGGGACCTAGACGGACCCTAAACCCCCGTCCTGGCTTTCAGATTGCGTTGTTGATGGTCAATCACATCCCTGTAGATGTTCTACACAATAGCACTGGTGTGTATATACTACTATACAATAGGCGAGTGAGCCAATTGTACAGTAGTGAGGACTGTCGAAAGCAGCCGTAGGTGGCGCCAGCGTCGGGTTCAGCTGCTAGGTAGCCCGCAGTGAATAAACGGCTGGTCTTACGCTTCTGATAGAACATTAAAAATGGTGATCTATATGTCATTTATATTCGGATAATAAATTATTCACTGGTCTCAAGCTTCTGACAGGACATTGATAATGAATCTATATGTTATATATATTTGCATAGTAAAATATTTATATTCGCATAGTAAATTACACAGCACGTATCTATGTATATTGAGTGGTGGCTACAGTGTGAATCGGTTGTTGGCGCCACGATCGGAGCTGAGGTTGATTGACTAGTCCAGACTCCAGCAGTCGATGACTGGGGGGGGGGGGGGGGGGGGGGTGCTGGCGAGTAGGAGGAATATTCCATGCTATTATACTCAGATAATTTCTTATACAGCATATATATGCTTCTCTAGAATGGCACTTATATATATATATATATTTATATATATATATATATATATATATATATATACTATATATATATATAGCATGGCGCTGTATAGATGGTATAGTCTTCACAATTTCATAGTACAGTTGGGCAAAGTGAGATTCCCACACATACTAGAAATGGTCATTATTCGATAGTAGACCCCAGTTAATCATTACCATTTATAGTCTAGATCTTGTTAAAGTATGCATTAGATAATATTGGATTGATTTTACGCATTTAACATTTATACGTTTATGCATGCTCAGTCTATCTTAGCTGTTAACTTAACCAAGCAGAACCCCTATAAATATACTAATGTGATATGTGCAAGTTATTAATGTGATTGTATTATTATCACGTCAATCCATTGACATATTGATAGGTTCATAATTTACCATGTATATGTATAATCCCATGTATGTATATATCAGGGTGAAGAAAGGGTGTTAAGTTACAAGTTTAAAATTGTGGAGAAAGTTGTTGGCCCTAGAAGTGCCAGAATTTGAACAAGAAAGCTGTGATATCAATTTAATTGATTTTCGTTCCTATGTCGTCATTCTTTATATTGTGTTTCCTTATTTATATAATTATAAGTGACACTGGTTAGGAGAATTTAATGCAAATTCTTTCTGAATACATTGAGGTGTTGCCGAACAATATTCAATCTTTGTTTTACTTAGCTATGCTGCCACCTTTGACTGGGGCCGATTTTAAACGTTGTTCAGTGGGAATGTTATGTTATGTATAAAGTACTTATGTGTATATTTTGATGAAATGGAATTATCCTGTTATTGCTATTGTCATCTCCAACCTCATGTAACCTTATTGTGTAGTTGTTGGTAGTTGGGTACTGGAGGTTGGTGTGTGGCCTAGGGGGCTGGAGGTCTGCTTCAAGCAGCCCTGCTCCCCTCCTTCCCTCCAGGTGGCACCTCTGCCCCTCTCCATCTGCCCACTTCACCTCCAGTGTTTGCTTAAATAAAGTAGGTTGTAGGTCTTTTTAGTGGGGCCAGCCCGAGTTATTGGCTCGATCCAATTACCGTCTTGTCTTCCTTTCTTATGTAATGGAATAATACTATATGGTCAAATGCACACATAATTCAGGATGCTAAATCTGTATTAACAGCTTGAATTAAATGGGGGGTCGGAAACCGTCACGGGACCTACACATGTCAGGGCACCGCGAAACTGCAAGTGTGCATCTGTAGGCACACCGCGAAACTGTAAATGTGAAGGCACCGCAAAATAGTGTTGGTGGGCGAACACCGCGAAACTATTCAGGTATTGGGGAAGCGTGAATCTGTAAGATTGTGGAAGCACCACAAAATAGTGTTATTAGATACTTTTAAATATGCATCGTTTTTTCGGGGTACATTAGTGGTTTTTGTTTGCAGGGAAAATTTTAATCGTGGACGATTGGTCTTCCTCATTGCACTGCATCTTGCCCTATCCTAATAATGCATATGCACCAGGCTAGGAAGTGACAAGTATCAATTCTTAAGTCATTTGTTTGACTCGACCAGGGTTCGAACCCACGATCTACCAGAACGCATTCGGCCATCCCATCTAGTTACTCGCTATATTGTGTTTTGTTTGTTGGAGTTTTACTTCCTGGCAACATCTAAGGTCATATCAGGATGGGTACCGACATGTGACAGTGCACACTTATGGCAACTTTTATAGTGCTGTCCTGCTGGGAGACCAGGCTACCAGCACCATGACCCGATATCCCACACAGTCACATTATCCTGACACTGCTAACCAGTCCTTTTCCTATCCTATTAATGCCGAGGGGTAGTCTAGGTGGCAGCAAACTTGTATCAATTTAATAAATTATTGGTTTTATTCGACCGGAAATAGAGCTCCCGATCTCCCGCACAGGAAGTCTGCGCTCTACTGATTCAGCTAGTGCGTCCGGTTGTATTTGGTGTGCTTTGTTAAATCACGTTGGCCCATCTTTAAAGCACGCCGGTATGGTGCATATCTGCAGCCATGTTGGAATGCTTGCCACATTGATCACTGTAAATAACATGTTTACTACCGGTACTATGGGAGTGCGTGGTCTATTACAAGGCCATACTGAACACGACTAGGTCAGTGCCCTGCGGGTGTGAGGATGCACCTGTATTATCGCTCACTGGGCAGCTCCCATTGTGACCATTCTACCTAGTCTATATCCGAATGCCAGTTACACGTACGGAGCAAGGACAACAACTGGGAAGCAGCGTACATGGAAAATTAATCAAGTCGGTAAGCCTTTTTCTGCAGTGCTTATATACATTAGGGTTCTCAGTTATTAGAGGCCTAATTACGTTGGGTTATCGTTGGTGAAATATCTTTAAATGGTTCTCAGGACATTTGTCCTGATTTTTATCCATCCACGAGTGTAGTAATGGAGTAGGCCTATACTTGTTGCATGTAGACTAGCCTAATGGTAATAAAGTATATGTTCTTTGAAGGGATATATCAATCTGATCCCACTTGAATAGATTAGATCTATACTAGTTACCACCTGGCCATTTAAGAAACAGATATAGCAATATATATATATACATTTATATATTAATATATGTATAGGCCCCTGTATATGTATATATATATATATATATATATATGGGGCCCTATATACACACACAGAAGGGGAGAGACTTGTATTCGCCTCTAATCTCTCATGTGAAGTGTCACATAGATAGAGTGCATGTGAGTAGGTTGGTTTCCATCATAGAACTGAGATCTATAGCTTAGATTTAATGGATACAACACATAGGCCTATGATCCGGAATGGCAGAATTGGGTGTTGAGTCTGCTCTCGCCCTCATGTTCCCATTTCTTTGCACCCCCCCCCCCCCCACACACACACACAGCATTGGTGCCGTGACCACAAAGCTGTACTTGTGCGATATATATTATTGAATCTGCCCTATGTACCTATTGAATGGAAGTGCATTTAATTTGAATATTTGTAATCCTAAGTGTGACACAGTACGAGGGGTAGCCCTAGTCTACACATGCACTCAACTGAGCTGCACCGGAGATACATAAACGTTCTCTGGTTTTACTTATCTGCCGAGGTGGCATGCCACATAGGGGTGGGAGTTGATTAGTCATACTGCAGGGATCCAGGATAATCAGATGGTTAAGACGCTCGCCTCGGAATGGCAGAAATGTGGGTTCGTGGACCGTTGTAGGCATGATATTGGTTTTCTTCAATCAGATGTCATTTACAGTATTAATAGACTTTTTTCTTTTACTTTTCTTATTTAGTATTTGTATAGTATTACTAACGTATATGTGTTATTTTTAACTTGGGAAAACGCCTCATAAGTATTGTACTTCTGCTTTCTCCTTTTTCATGTGAAGCATTACTGATATAAATATCAGCATGTGTGAAACAATGATCATGCTGAACTAAATGTCTTATTATTATAGATCGGCGTGATTGTGACGAGGACATAGGATCATGCGGCTACTATTGTTCTCCTGCATATTGTGGGTTCTCCTTCCCTTCACACACGGCAACGGTAGGTCCGGCCACACTTCGACATATTCAATCCACCCAGTGTGTGTGTGTGGCGCGAGGGGGGGGGGGGGGGGGGCACACGTATACAACTCTCCGACAACTAGTGGGGGGGGGGGCACTCCACCCATGTGCCGATGGAGGAAGTAGCAAAGTATATATGTTCCCTAGCATTTATCCTTGTATAATCGGTTATACAACACAAATATATATATTATGTAGGGACCTATAGATGATCCATATGTCATTATACAAGTATAAATACTCAGAGGGCGATAAATCTTCTGTTATCTGTGTGTATATCTTCCTCGGCCTAACGCGCATGACCGGTGGTGGCCCTCTGTGCTTGCTTCACACCTAACGGCCATTGTCTGGTGTCACTCGCACAATGGGATTTGTTTCTTTTATTAGGCAAGGATGGAAATCCCTAGACAGAGAATTTATACATATTCAACTACTCTCTCTTGTCCTATTTTGCTGAACTGCTGAACGGGGAAGATTTCTGTAATGTAGGCCTACGGGGTGATCAATCATTCTCTCCAAGCAATACTCGTGCTGTTTGGCCGGTACTACCTTTAATTTAGGCCAGTTAGAACAAGAAATGATAACAGAAATGAAAGTAATGTCTTCCAATTTAAATATTTTATCCAAAATAAATTATTACTATTTCTTGTTTTTACTAATAACAAAGGTAATATTAGGGTGATGTAATAAATAGTTACCACTATCTTTCCCCCGCTAAGATTACAGGATTTGCCTCATATTGCGAACTGATTCCACTTGATATCCATCTGCGATCGGTGTGTCCTGTAACCCTGGTGGTGAAAAGATGTTATAAGTATACATGTATTACAAGTTATATGTACATGTATGTTATCACACTGACCTCATTGGTAGACAACTATTATCTGCAGCTGCAGTCATTATCATAAGAGAGGTGGATCTAGGTGAGATTCATTTCTGTGCGGAGCTATTTGAAGTTGCATATTCCGATAAAAACATAACTTTTTCAAAAGCAAAATAAGTATCTATCTAGACTTAAAAAGTTAAAGTTAAAGCTACATATTCCACTTAGATACTGGTGTACTTATTGAGCAACTTGTGTTACATAGAAGGGCATACGATGTCAATTTAATAGAGCCTATTACTGTTGAAGCCTATGGGATCAAAGTTTTGACAAGCATGACAACATTATTTTGCCATGCTTACTCTTTTAATACCTCTGAAGTTAGTCATTCTAAACCATAGTTACTTCAAACTAAAGCAATGTAGATTATAACAAACAACATACTATATTTATCTCAGAAAATGATGGAAACTGAAAACCATCGGATTATGTAACTTTAACTCTCTAAGTCCACGTACTTATGTTAAATGACATTTAGGCCCTATGTGTGAAAAGCTTCCTAAAATAACTCACATTGACACTAATTGTACTGCTCTTTCCCTATCTATCCTTCCCTCCTCCACCCTCGGTTCCTCTCTCTCTCTCTCTCTCTCTCTCTTCTCTCTCTCTCTCTTCTCTCGCTCTCTCTCTCTCTCTCACACAGTGAAAGGGGAACCTGGACATGCTGGGGAGCCCGGTTTGAAAGGAATGCCTGGGACCGAGGGGATGAAGGGGATGAAGGGAGAAGTGGGAGACGCAGGGGACCTTGGAGATGTAGGGCTAATTGGACCTAAGGGGATAACAGGGGTAAGCGGAATGAACGGCGCGAAGGGGGTACAGGGATCGCCGGGGCCGGCAGGAGCACGAGGGGGTACGGGGGTCATGGGCGACGTGGGAGACCCTGGAGACATGGGAGTGCCGGGTGTGATGGCGAAGGGTGACCGCGGTGAGAAGGGGCCTGAGGGCGATGAAGGAGCGAAGGGGACTGTTGGTACACGGGGAGCGAAGGGGGTGAAAGGGGGTAAAGGAAGTGATGGAGGTAAAGGGGCTATGGGACCTAAAGGAGACGACGGAACCAAGGGGGATAAGGGCGGCCAGGGTCCAGTCGGGGCAAGCCCGGCCGGACAAAAGGGAAAGCCCGGTCGGCGGGGTGCGAAGGGGGTTCCGGGCCTGGACGCATCACCTATATCCGTCAACGGGATCGAGGGGGTGAAAGGAGCAATGGGAGAAAAGGGGGGAAAGGGTGAGATGGGAGGGGTTGGGCCAATCGGGGATCGAGGGGATGTGGTCAACGGCATAAAAGGGGAGAAGGGTGCAGCGGGGATGGTCCCAGGAACAAAGGGGACTAAAGGGCCCACCGGTCAGGCGAGGGTCAGGGGGGATAAGGGTGCTATGGGTGTAGATGGACGGGACGGGGTGGATGGTCTAACCGGAAATGCCGGAGCCAAAGGTGCTGCCGCCGAGGCCGGGACAGATGGGATGAAGGGCAGGAAGGGCACGGCCGGTATGCCGGGGGCGGCGGGACGGTTCGGCATGCACGGACCGGATGTGAAAGGGGTGAAGGGCAACACAGGGTCTGCCGGACCCAGTGGACCAGAGGGACCGCCGGGAGAACCGGGTTTCCAAGGGTTTCCTGGAAACGTAGGATCAAGAGGGAATAAAGGACAAAAAGGGGCGCTAGGTCTATCTGGACCTACCGTTGTAATCGACGTGGGAAGAACCCTATCTTCAGGTGAGCCATTATTTGTGAATAATATTTGGTTGGGTTCAAACAGTTTGATTTCTATGTACCTAGTCAGTTGTTGTTGTTTTGTTTATGTGTGTGAAGAAGATATAGGGGCTAATAACAATCTTAAAATAGAAGGGCTAATAATAACAATGTTATGACATTATCTTAGGATATAAGAGCTAATAAAAATCTTAAGATATAAGGGCTAATAACAATTGTAATGTGAACCACATCTGGCGAAAAGAAAATCTCTAAGAATACCATGGGTACCAAATCTGCAAACCTTTTCTTTATTTAATTATACTTGACCAACATAACGTTGACTAAAACAATATAAATATTCATATTATATATCTAACATCATATACCTTTTGTGTGGTTATCTAAAGCTGCATAGTCCGATGAAGCATCAATATTTCTAAACAAAAACAATTATATAGCTTTGATTCTACATACCTAACTTAGATACTGGTGCACTTATTAAAGGCCCTGTCACACTTTGCTGAATTGAGGAAACGGATTGAAAGGGACAAAAATATTCTAATCCGGTGTGATTCGGACTTGAAATGTATCGATTATGTAACAAATGGTAAGGGATGGGTAACAGACAGTAATGGACGGGTAACAGATGGTAATGGACGGTAAAGGTTGATAACATATCTAACGATCAACGGACAATTCAGTATACAAAAAGAACTATAACGAATGTCGACGGACGTGTCATGGATATGTAATGGACGGTAATAGATGGGGAATGGACGGTAATGGATAATAACCATATACGTCAGTCCAGCGCAATCCATTACAAGTTGTGTGCATGCTCAAAACTTGTAATGGATCGCGCCGGATATCAATGGATATGCAATGGATACAAACCAGGCTTTGCCGGATATCAACGGACTTTGTTCCATTTCAATCCGTTTCCTCAATCCAGTAAAGTGTGACAGGGCCTTTAGCATTTGTTGCCGCATAGAAGGGAAAGCTGAATTAATTTAATAGAACCTGCTACTGCAGAAGCCTATGGTATCAGAGTTTTGGCGTGCTTGCCAAAATTAATTTCCCATGTTTCCATTTCAAATATCTCAAAGGTTAGCCATTTAAAATAAAAGTTACTAAAAAAAAAAAGAAGAGTAGATTGTAACAATCAATTCAATATATTTATCTCAGAAAAATGGCAGAAACTCAAAACCACCGGACTATGCAACTTTAAGACTTAGTAAGGAATAGTATTAGTAGTCTAAGGTGGGTAGGTGTGTGTGTGGAGGGGTGGGGGTGTAAAAGAGGAATGCCCATGTCTCTATATACATCCAGTGTATTACTTGTGACGCAGGTAATCCGTGTGGTGGCGCCCCGACCGGCCGGATCCACAACCAGGATGTGGCGAGCCCCACGTGGTGCACCACCTACTACGATTGTCCATTGGTGGGAGAAGCCCTTGTTCCAAAACACCAGGCCTGCGCAATGGGTCACTACTTCGACCCCATCAACAAACAGTGCTACCCATGTGGTCCTGAATTACACCATAACATGATACTTTGCTGCAAAGGTAGTGTATATATAACACGGGGATTCTGAGTTCCGCTGGTCTCTCAGTTATACCCCTGTCACACTATGACGTAATGAGCCAACGTAAGCCTGACGTGGTCACATTTCATCATTACGTTGACGTACGTTGGGTTACGTTATGATGATGTCAGAATGACGTTAGACTGACGTCAAGCTACGTCACGTTACGTCGTATTACATCGGCGCGCATCAAGGTTTTGAACCTGTTCAAAACTTTTGACATAACTCGAACGTAAGGGTTTACGTTCGCCATACGTTCTGTACCCGTTTGGCGAACGTCAATGACGTTAAGCGGATGTTAGTCAAGCGCTGCTCACTACGTTCCACTACGTTGACCCACATTAAAGCCAGTGGAACCGTCCACGCGACGTAATGGGAACATCAGAACATCAGGAGAACGTACGCCGAACGTACGTTCAGCGTTTTGCCACCGTGTCATGACGTATGTAACATCACGTAACGTAAAGCAACATAGTTCTGGTGATGGAATAACTTACATAACGTTCCGTGAGCGTCATTACGTTGTCCTCTCTCGTTGAATGACCCCGCTTCACCGACGTTACGCTCTCGTCAACTACGCTGTATCCACGTTTAACTTGTGCCCAAATTTGCCTACTACGCCGAGAAGTTTGATGTTTTTCACGTTCTCCCTATGCTGACGTCGTTACATCGTAGTGTGACAGGGCCTTAAGGGCTGTGGTTGAATTAGACCCAGCGTGCTGGTTCGCAGCTTCAGCTTAGACGGCAGAATGTGGTGGGAGATAGTGAATATGCATGCATACGCCATGATACATATAGCCATTAATATAGTGGTATTTTATCTCATGCAAAATATTTGCTAGAACAATTTCACTGCAATCTCCGGTAGAAACAAATGTGTGGCAATACTCCTACTAATTGGAGTAACCAGGAGACACGTGGTTGTAGGTGCAAAGTGGGTTTAAAGTGTAGGTTCTATCGTGAAGGATGTGGCTCAGCCACAACACGGCTTCTGACCACTTTGCGACAGAAAGCTGGCGACCTCCTTGCGACCAAAACAAACAAAAAAAGCTAGAAAAACAATGCATGGTCGGCGATCGGTCGGTAATCGGTCAGCGATCCGTCACCGACTGGTCACCGAGCGGACGACGACCGATCGCCGATCGGTTCAAGTTAGGCTACTCAAAAGCGACGGGCAGGAGCAAACAAAGGTATGTGAATTCATGCCCCCGCCACCCCCACCACAACCACCAATAAATCTTACTCCACAAACAAAAATGCCTAACTATGGCGGTGTATGTAGGATTACGAACCCCGCTCCTCATTTCCGTGGCGTCACCATATTGCGGAGCTGCGTTCTTTCGTAGTCGACAATGAATGCATATTGTGTAGGGCCTATTACCCTATAGGCTTAGGCCTACATACATTAATCATATTTCTAAAACGCTTCTATTAAAATGTTACATTTTCATTAACTTGCTTCCCCTTCCTTACCAACAAAACCAGATGCGTTACGACGACTGAAGGTCGCAGCCGCAGACGACGCGGGCGTGCTACTCACCCTAATATCGCCCACCGTAACCTCCGTGAATGTCCTCGTCGGATTGTGCAGCGTCATGATGGCCATGTTCGTCGGGGGCACCATCTACCTCTGTAGGTCCAGGCACAGCGGGAACAAGGAGGTGGATGCCCAGGACATGCTGCACAGTCTCGGCTGAGAGCGTGCATGGCAGCTGAGCCAAAAGTGTTATAGGCTTGCGTTAGAAACTTACCATAGTCGGATAACTGTATCAAGTTTCCAAAACCCAAGACTATTATCTTGATTTGATCCTACATATCTAACTTAGATCCTGATGCATTTAATAATGGTTAGTATTGTAGTATTCTTACTATTACTTGTATGTTATTCACCAGGGGCGTAGCTAGACCTTTAACGATGTGTACTCCTAATTTCGGCAGGGGGTTTAGGGGGCCGCTTAAGCTTAAGCTGGCGGATTTAACACATTTTAGACTTCAGTTTTCAACACTCCGGACTACTACATGTCTCCTCTCTCTCTCTCTCTCTCTCTCTCTCTCTCTCTCTCTCTCTCTCTCTCTCTCTCTCTCTCTCTCTCTCCCTCTCTCTCTATTATTTTATTTTTTTTATTTTATTTTTTATTGACAAAACGATGTGGACGTTTTGGCGTACGCGCATACGCCTAGCTACGCCCCTGTTCACATTTATTTTTATATGTACCTACTATGGACCAATTTATATAACTACCATAAGGCTGAGTCTGAAATAAAGTATTGAATTGAATTGAATAAGCATGTGTTGCCACATAGAAGGGAATGCTGAGTCAATTTACTAGAATATGTCACTGATGAAGCCTATGGTAGGCCTACCATCATTTTAGCATGCTTGGCAAAATTAATTTGACATGTTTCCGCTTCAAATATATCCAAAGTTAGCCATTTAAAATTAAAGTTACCACAAAGGAAAGTAAGGTAGATTTTAATAATAAATTTAATATATTTATCACAGAAAAATGGCCAAAGCTCAAAATCATCGGACTATGCAACTTTAATAGAAAATGAGATATAGGTAATTTCTGAAATTTAAATGAACAGACCTTCATGTGTATCTAAGTAGAATTCGCGATGCTGTATATTGTTTCGTGGCTATATGAAATAGTGAGGATTAGTGCACAAATCATGTTGTATATCCAATCCTTCCAGCTAATATCATGTTTATAGTTCGGCCTACCTTCTTGTTCACCATATCGTAATCTTGGATAAATGTTGTATTGTATTAGTAGACCCATAGCCATTTATGAAAATAAAGGAATTATTTACATAATCATAGTTATTATTTTGTCGATTAGATGTTTATGCTTATGTTTTAATTAATAAATGAAAAGACAGACAGTCACAAAGAGCGCACATAATCTTATGTGGATTTAATTAATTAATTTTAATTTAATAGGGCAACCTCACTACTAGGAACCATTCTAACTTATCTAAGGTGTTGAGCAATAAATACATGTTATGACATGTTTATAACTTGGTTACAATAGTTAGAGGATAGTTCAATTGCATTAACCAGACGGGATGGCCGAATGAGTTAGTATTCGTCTCCCGTGTTGGTAGATCGTGGGTTCTAATCCTGGTCGAGTCAAACCAATGACTTACACATTGATACTTGTCGCTTCCTTGCCAGGCACTCGGCATTATTAGGATAGGGCAAGGAGCAGTGGAATGAGGAAGACCAGTCGTCTGCGACTGAAATTTCCTCTGCTTAATCAACTAATGTCCCTACCATAAAGAAATCTAAAATAAACATGTGAATCTTGAGGACAGATTAAAATTTATTAAGAGATGTTTTCTTACATCCCGTGGCATCCTATTCTATAAAGTAGGACCTGCCCACTTATCACCCGATGATTTTAGTCTCGACATAGGGAGATGTATTAATATCTGGATGATTTGAGCATTCCGGATGAATGTTTGATTGCACAGATATTCTACTACTTTCCCATTGGTACAATGGTAGCGTTATTGGTAGTTAGTAAGATATTGAATTGAATATGCCGTTTTACTGACATCCATTGCAATCTCTGAAGAAGTTTTCACGTATTTGTTGCTAAGAGAACAACACTTCTGAATTTGTTGAAGGCAATTGATGTTATATTAAGATATGTCATGCAATAGCGAATAGACTACATCGCCATTTCAGCCGCGCGGTGCATTGTGGGATGCGTGGAAGAAAAAGAAACCCTCGCGAAGCACATGGGTAATGCTAAGAAACTGGATACAGCTATGAAATGTGCTAGTTTCAGCTCATTTCAGCTCTTCTTTGAAACATAGAATACCAACTAAAAAGATATATATAATAACTTAAGATATTAATCTTTTATCCAGCATTGCATTTACATCAATTTAATCAGCACATCATATGCCATGTGCATTTAGAGTTAGACAAATCTGGCCACTCAGACTAGTGTTAAAGCCATAGCCAGAGTCAGTTTTACTTATTTTATTCATGTTTTTATTTATATCTTATGGTTAATGACATATGTAGAACGAGAAAATGAGTAGGGTTAATCCGATATTGGTTATATATTTCTCTGAAAAAAAGTGTATGTTAACACATTTGGCATTTTAATATTTAAAACAAGAATTAATAATGGTGATGTGGATAGCAACTGATTATTTTGTTCTGGAATTGTATATTTCTTAGCTCAAAATGTTTAACTATGGCTAGTTTTGTCTTAGATATATTCATCAGATCATTATATTGCATGTGTGCATACATGTTTATGCAAAATTTGTATGTATTTCTATTAATCTTGATGAAAATCGAGTTTTTCCCTATGAGTATTGGCTAACTCACTGGCTGTACACATTTGCTTTGCTGCCAACGCCGTTTTTGGCGCATGCGCACTCGGAACGGTGATCTCGTCTATTGCAATAGTCAATGCGTGATATAATGAAGACATGAACCAACGTAATGTAGGCCTATATACGTTGATTCCAACTTAGGCCTATAATATAGGATATATATATATGTAGGCCTAAGAATGTACTTGTAATTTTTCACATGCTCCTGATTTAGCAACTGCATTGTGAAGAAAGATCCTGTTTTTTTTTAAATGTATGTATATGTACGCGGGCGGGCTCTTCATCCTAATATCGCCCACCACAGCCCCCAGGAATGGAGAAATGTCCTCATCGGATTGTGCAGCGTCATGATGGCCATGTTCGTCAGGGACACCATCTACCTATCTAGGTCCAGGCACCATATTTATATATGCGCGTGTATGTGTGTTATTGCCTTTATCGGGGAATAACTAAATAATATCACTATCATTTACTTACCAGACTTGAGCAAACACAGAACAACAGGATTTATCCGGATGAAAGATCTGGCTAATTGATTATTTTAGTTTTTGAAGATTTCTTTCAATTTCAATAAAGTAATATTTTGTAATTATATACTAACCTGTTCTGCACATTTTATTTTTTTGGTAAATATTTTTATTCATCTGAATACATATTTTGTCAGCGCCGGGGCACTGGTCTTCCATTGGCATCACCTTCCGGTAATGAACTAAGTATTTTCTTAGTTATTTGATTTACTGCAAGCTCACATAGTTTCAAAACGCATTCAAACATTAACAAGGGTTTTTTAACATGGAAAAAAAAGACTGACCAATTGTAATTCCTATTAATTTATTTACGGCCTGCATAAAACCTTTACATTGTGATCAACCAATCCATCAAATGACGTTAGTGACAAATAATAGCGTATTCGCCACATCCTTAAGTGACTTTTTAATCACACATTGTCATCCATTTCCGGTACATCACATCAAGTGTACACCATCACGGACATAAATAAAGTTTCACATCCGGTTATGATGACCATATTTAGATGCAACTGCTACCGATCACACCCAGAACTATTTGTTTAGAGACAGGTAATGGCAAGGCCTAGTCTCGAGAGAAAAGAATGTCCATGAATATACAGACGCATAGACACAAATGGCTCTGCGATTCATTATTATGGACGGCGTGGCCGAATGAGTTGAGCGTCCGTCTCCCGTTTTGGTAGATCATGAGATTCGAAACCAACGGGTTTTGAACTCTAGTCAAGTCAAATCAATTACTTAAAAATTTACACTTGTCGCTACCTAGCCAGGCGCTCGGCATTATTAGGATAGGGCAAGGAGCAGTGGAATGAGGAAGACCAATTGTCCGCGATTGAAATTTCCCCTGCTAAATCAACTAATGTCCCCCAAAAAAAAGATAAAGAAAAAAAAGATAAAAACGGATCCATCTTGATTAGGGGAAAATATCCAATGAGTAATGCATCATTGTAATGTATTATGAATAAAGATATAGTATACACGCCATCATTGTTCTAGCACTGCAGAAATATGCTACATACATATATATAGTTTCCATACCAGATCTGGTAGTCGAATCGGTAAGAGCGTGGGGAAGGTGGAGGGGTGGGAGTGGGGGGTTGAGTTCCGGCCGAGTCAAATTAATGACTTACAAAATTGATACGTGTCGCTACCTCGCCCAGATCTCAGCATTACTGTGATAATACAATAACTGGTTAGCTCAGTATCAGGATAATAGGGTTGAGTAGGGCTTATACTTATAGTGCTGATGGCTTAGTCTTCCAGGGAGGCAGCACTATAAAGTCACCATGAGTGTACAGTCACAAGTCGGGAACTGCCCCAATATGATCTTTGATGTTGCCAGGACGTAACACTCCGTGATAAAACAAACGATAATTTCCAGCAATTATTATGTTCAAGTTACTTCTTTTTGTATGAAAATAAATAATATTGCGGAATAACATTATTGAATATAAAATAGTGGCATACATTTATTGAATGAACAATCACTGATAATGACTACACTAACAGATAGACGCGGTTAGGCTATGACAGTTTCGTGTATAGACTGTACTCGTATGGCTGGCTGGTGGTGCGGTGTCTGTGGGGGCGGGGCTCCCCGGGCGCGTACCCAGGCCCAGCCAGTGACGCCCGCCGCCCCGACGACCATCACGCTGAGCAGGGCTGCCACGGTGTAGAGCAGGGCGACGTTACCCCGCGTCTCGTAGGCCAGGCCCGGCGTTCCGCCGTCATCTGAACAGGGAATGATGACCTTTAAGTATTTATTCATGGGATATGTTACCATAGAATGCAAGAGAAGCGACATCTCTTGAGAAATATAACACCAACTGACCATGTCCAACATTAAAACTTATTAGGACTTACTGGGCTTTCAGTATTTATGCTCCAACTCCAATTGACCACGTCGAACATTAAAACACATTACTGTGCTTTCAGTATTTTATACCCCAGTCACACGAGAGCCAGCGTTCACCGCCAACCTCCCTACGCCAAAAAGGACGCCAACCACCCAGCGTTCCATTCGATACACTGATTCAAATACATTGTATGCGCCATGTCGGCGCCAGGTCGGGGCCGACCACATGGTGACTGCAGCATCGCATGTGTTAGCACCAACCCAGGGCAGCGCCAGGGCGGCGCCAGGGCGCCAACCATTTTGAATGGCGCCGCCGGAACAGGGCGTAAGGAGGTTGCACGTACAGCAGCAGCAACCTCCTTGCGTCCAAAGTTCCCGAAATAGACGCCGTGAGGTTGGCGTCCTCGCGCCGACAGCACTCAACCAGGGCGTAAGGAGGGCGCAAGGAGGAGGTTTTGACGTCGCGAATCGATCGTTAGCAAACGCAGGCCTCGTGTGACTGGGGTATAAGCTCCAATCAAGGATGTTATATATAAGGATGGCAAAGCGAGGCTGTTTGACTTTGAGTCTCTCACGGGTCATTGGAACTCTTCGGGAATGTGAATGTATATTTGGCTCGATCAATAATCATTTCATGGGATGGGATGCAAGAAAAGTAACATCTCTTGAGAAATATAAATCTGTCTTCAAGACTCACCTATTTAAAGTGGCTTCTTTTTTTTAAAACTGTAAATGACATTTCACTCATTCAACTATTGCAACCAGCGGTGAAAACAAGTATTAACACACTTATCCGTTATGAGCAGGGTAAATAAATTCATCACACACAAAAAAAGAAGGAAAAAACCCTGTAAATATATCATGGTTTTATTATACAGCGCCTTAGAATGGCTTCTGTTATTGATGGCGCTTTAGTAAACCTTTATTATTATTAGTTATCCAGAGTCCTTGGAGCGTGCATCAACCTTGGCCTAGACGCTATGCTTCGGTCGATATTCCCTCGTGCCTTAAACCCCATATGGGGCAATAAGCGTATCATCATTATGCAGCCTACAATTATTATAGTCAAGGGCCTAACTTACATATACGCAAGTACGCAGCTGTGTAGATCTACAACCTGAGTTTACCAACAACAACAACAAAATATATATAGGCATATGAGCGCCTTATTCCATCGTGTTTTATTCCAATAGCGTTTTATTCCATCTGTTTACCACTTGCAAATCCCAAGCTAGGCCCCTGATAAACGAACATGCCAAGCAGACCACTTACCGGGGACAGCGAATATGCCTTTCGGTTGAGCTTGTCCCAGCGCTACCGGGATGATCTGGTTCCCGGGCGGTCCCCGCTCCCCCGGCTTCCCCTTAAAGCCGGGCGGTCCGAATATGCCGCCCGACCCCTTCTCCCCGCGGTCCCCACGCATCCCCTTCGGCCCCACGGGCCCGAGTTGGCCATCATCGCCCGGCATTCCGGCCGGTGCCCGCATGGCCACTTCCCCTACATCACCCTGCGCGCCTTTAGCCCCGTCCATCCCCTGGGGTCCAACGGGCCCATTCCTCCCAGGCTTGCCCTTGATCCCATGTCCCCCATTATCGCCCATGTCCCCCTTGGCCCCGTCCGTCCCTGGCGTCCCTGCGAGGCCCTTATTCCCTGTTGGACCCTTAGGCCCTGTGAGTCCCATATCTCCCATTTCCCCTTTCACCCCATTTCTCCCCATTTCTCCCTTGGCTCCCTTGAGCCCCGGGTCGCCCGAGCCCCCCTTCTGACCCTTGGCGTCCCCTGCTATCCCGTTCTCTCCCTTATCACCTACAGCGCCCTTATTTCCTGACGTACCGTCAATCCCCGGCGCTCCATCCACGCCGGGAGTCCCCATCTCCCCGGGATCCCCGACGTCCCCAGCCATCCCCTTCTCCCCCTTGAGCCCAAGCCCCCCGGGTGAGCCTACGGGGCCGGGCACCCCGGCATCTCCCGCCGTTCCCTTAGCTCCAGTGTCCCCGATATCCCCAGTCGACCCCCCGTCGCCCTTCATACCCTGCATCCCCTGTGTACCCGCTCTTCCCTCAGCCCCCTCTGCCCCCTTGACCCCAGTGTCTCCCCGTTCCCCCTTCGTCCCGTCGTCCCCTGGGCCGCCCTGAGCCCCTTTATCCCCTTTGAATCCCTTTTCACCCATCACTCCGGGACTGGCTGGTAAGGCTGCGTCCCCCATCGTTCCATCAGCCCCATCCACACCTGCATCGCCCATTGGGCCCTGCGCTCCAACATTCCCCGCCAGGCCCTTATCTCCTTTCCTCCCCTCTTCCCCGACCATTCCATTGATCCCATCGCGTCCTGCCAAACCAACGCTTCCCTTATCGCCTTTGTCTCCTTTGTCTCCGGCTGAAATATCAACAAACAAACTTCTCTGATTAATTATTCTAGATAAGTTAGAACTAGAAGTTGTTTTTGTAATTTACTGTAATGGATTATAGTGAAACCCCGTTATAACTGGGATCGTTAGGGTACATCAAATTTAATTCCGCAAAAGCGTTCACACTAAATCGGGGTTAAGTTTACTGAATTATAGCGATATAGCGAATGGTAGACAGGAAGTGTGAACACTTATTTGTCTCTCATTTTTGCTTGAGTGCAAGCAAATAAGCAACACAAGGAATAATTAGTAGCATGTGATGAATAAGGGGTTAAATTTCCCTGCATCATCAGCCCTTGCTTTTTCTAATCTATTCTTGAATGAATTAATTGACTCCGCATCAATAACATTTTGTGGGAGACTGTTCAATATATTTATGATCCTGTTTGAGAAACTATGTTGCCTTAACTTTGAATTAAGGAATACTGAGTCCAATGAATCATCACGTTATGTATATTATGATGGATTATAATAATATAAAATAAACAAAGCATAATCCAAGGTTTAATTATAATATTGTATTATTGTACTATCGATATCATATGTATTAGGAGTCGCGCGCCCACCTCGGTACGGAGCGCGCGACTGGGGCGCCAACTGTGTGGTGTTAAAAGAACCAAAACCCGATTGGGTCTGTCTCACTTCGATCACGCCAGAGAACTAATAAAATAGATCTTAGCCCAACTCTGCATTTGTCTACCCTTATTTGCCGTAGTGGCTTTATATCAGAATTCGAGTTAAATTGGAGTGCGTTATAATGGGGTTCCACTGTATTCATAAATACTTGATCATATAATAATCTACCTTCTTTTAGTTTGAAGCAATTTTATTTTATATTGCTAACTTTTGAGAAATTTGAAGCGCAAAATGCAAAATTAATTTGAGCGAGCACGTCAAAACTCAGACACAACATGCTTCTGTAGTAAGCCTACTACGCAGCAACACATTTTAATATTAATGTGCACCAGTATCTAACTTGGACATGTAGGATCAAATTTAGAGAAGTGTTTTGGTCTAGAAAATGTGATGCTTTCATCGGACTATGCAGCTCTTTAAAATATATGTATATAATTGCGTGTATATGTGCATATGTACATGTATCTATATACATATATCTAGTCTATATAACTATATATATGCATATATATTGCTATATATATTTCCATATATATTCATATATAAATATCCACACAATTTTAATATATTAATAACTAAATTTAAAAGAAGGGATTTGATTTATGTGAATAATGAAGCTAATTTTACTCACGCAGACCACTTGCCGAGGGAAATGTTTGGAGGAATATGCTGACAACTATCAGCAAATTTAGGTGTTGCATCGCCCTGAAATATATATATCACCAAGCTATGTAACAACCACGCACCAGCCATGTATCAAAGTCTCTAAAGACTTTCTTTCAGTCACTGGTGAGAACTGGTTGGTTGTTGGAGTTTTACGTCCTGTCAACATCTACGGTCATATCAGCAGAGAGCGTGTATACAGATGAGAGGGACAACTCCCATACTACACCATGTAACAGATGCCGACTGTGGCGCTCCAAGTGGTGGTTGTTGAACAGTATATGACACAGCTGTCAAACTCAAGGCATTGTCAATGGTCGTGTGCAATCTTCCTACAGAAAACGTTAAATATCTCTAAAACTACAACACCTAGAAACAAACTGATTGGAATACACATAGGAAACATGTTTACCAACAAGATTATATTAAAGAGATATGGTTAGGGTTCTGGATTTCTATTAATTTGGAATAAAACTGACGTTTTTCACTACGCGTACGGCAAACTCAAGGCATTGTCAATGGCGGTGAGCAATCTTCCTACAGAAAACGTTAAATATCTCTAAAACTACAACACCTAGAAACAAACTGATTGGAATACACATAGGAAACATGTTTACCAACAAGATTATATTAAATTGATATGGTTAGGGTTCTGGATTTCTATTAATTTGGAATAAAACTGACGTTTTTCACTACGCGTACGGCAAACTCAAGGCATTGTCAATGGTCGTGTGCAATCTTCCTACAGAAAAAGTGAAATATCTCTAAAACTACACCAAATAGAAACAAGCCGCTTAGTACACATATAGAAAACATGTTTACCAAAAGGATTATATTAAATTGATAAGGTTAGGCTTCTGCATTTCTATTAATTTTGAATAAAAACAAATGTTTTGCACTACACGTATGGCAAACTCAAAGCTTGTTCAACACTAACCGCCAGGAACGCCACTGTAGCCTGTGTTACCGATTTTCGCGGGAGTTGTCTCTCTCATCTGTATACACGCTCTCTGATATCAGGACGGCTTGTGAGAACTTTTACATACACTTTTGACGTTCACTAATTATTTTCTAATCACATATAACAATAACTCAGACGCAGGGATCCAGAGTTATATGATGAGGAATGCATTTAGGCATTTAAAGTTGCATAGTCCGGTTGTTTTGAGTTTCTGTCGTTTGTCATATTAAATGGGTCGTTATCTACTTTAATTTAGTTTGAAGTGACTTTTATTTTAAGTGGTAAACTTTTTAGATATTTGTTTGTTTGTTGCTGTTTTACGTCCTAGCAACATCTAAGGTCATATCAGGACTGGCACCGACTTGTGACAGTGCGCACTCATGACGACTTTATAGTGCTGCCCCACTGGGAGACCAGGCTGCCAGCACCATGACGTGATATCCCACTCAGTCACATTATCCTGACACTGAGCCAAGCAGTCCTTGCCCTATCCTAATGTGAATAATGCTGTGCGCCTGGCTAGGAAATGACAAGTATCAATTTTTAAGTCATTGGTTGACTCGACCAGGGTTCGAACCCACGGCCCCATGGTCTACCAACACGGGAGACTGACGCTCTAACTCATTCGTTTGGCAAGCATGTCAACACTCTGACACCATAGACTTCTATACTAATAGATTCTATTGAATTGACCAGCATTCCCATCTATGCAGAACCAAATACTTAATAAGTGCACCAGTCTCTAAAGCCCCGTTCACACACGGGCCTTAAGTCGCCTCAAGTAGTTCGCCTCATCTAAGTCGACTCACATTGCCCGTGTGGACACTACGCTGAGGCGATTTAGGGCTGAATCGATTCATCTAGTTCGCTTCAAGTAAACCACCTCGCGAGGTAGTATAGATGAAGTAATTTAGCTTAAATCGACATAAGTGGCATGTGTGGACGGTAGCGGTTTAGATGAGGCGGATTAAGGACGTGACAGTCGAGACCTGAGTTTCTTGACTTTCCGGTAAATTTGGTCTATGAACTGGCTAGAGGTGCACAGATATTTTTTTCATCATTTATTTTTAGGGTTTCAATGCCCAGCAGAAGGTTTTACCGTTCCAAAACAATACGATTCAGTTAATACATATCTAGGTCGAACCCACACTCTCTCGTGGCGACGTCGACTAACCAAAACTGGCGCTGGTTACTATGGACTTGCTCATGCACAGATATCGATTTCCGCCTTAATCTGCTCCGTGTGTGGACACGACACTAGTTCGCTTCATCTAATTCGCTTCATCTAAATCGGCCTAAAGTTGTGCTGTGTGAACAGGGCTTAAGTTAGATATGTAGGATAAAGTCTAGATAATGGTTTTGGTTTTGAACATTTGATACTTCATCGCGCTATGCAGCGTTAAAAAAATTGGCGGGCGCTTCCATAACGCGCAGCATATCCACAGCTTAGTGAAAGGTCTTACCTTGGTTGTGGTAAGTCCAGGTCGTCCTCCTAGGGTCATGTGGTAATTCAGTCAGGTTGTTGCGACATTGGCCGTCTAACTCCAAAGCTCCGGTGGGACCTCTCATCAAACTGGTGTAAAGCATCTCGCATGACGAACCGGGGTCTCGTTTCCTGTCGCGAGAAATCACGAGATGCGATGTGACTGTCGGCCAGAGCCCCCTCGGGGGGAATGGATGGTGGGGGTGCGGAGGAGGATGTGTGTGTGTGTGGGGGGGGGGGGTCCGTGTGTTCAACTTGTTAATTAATGATATGCATGGGTATGGCTCTGTTCACTGTATCACAATAATTATATCGCCATTCAGTAGCCTGCACGCGCGCACGTGTGCGCGTGAACAGTGTACTTTGCAATTAGAATTGGATGAAATTACTTGCTTTGTTTACAGGAGAGTTAATAGGGGACATTTACTAGACCAGATGGGATGGCCGAATGAGTTGAGCATCCATTTGCCATTTTGGTACATCGTGGGATGACCCTGGACGAGACAAACCAATGACTTAAACATTGATACTTGTCGCTTCCTAGCCAAGCTCTCTGCATTATTAGGATAGCACAAGGATTGGTTGGCTCAGTGTCAGGATAATGTCAATGAATATGACATCAGGTCATGGTGTTGGTGGCCTGTTCTCCCAGTGGGGCAGCACTATAAAGTCACCATGAGTGTGCACTGTCACAAGTCGGGACCTGTCCTGATATTACCTTAGATATTGGCAGGGTGTAAAACTCCAACAACCAACCAATTTACTTTCAGCAGACAGAGTTAGACACTGTCCTGCAGTTTATATCCTGAAGAAAACTCATAGCAGTCTCCACGTCCTCAACTATGTGGGGAGGTGTTAATTAAGTTGCTAATATGTAGGTGACTCCAGCACTCATAAATATTACGAAATTGTCATTAATAAGGAACAGTTTTGAAATATTTATTTAATATTCCAACATTAGCACCCATATCAAGACGGGATGGCCGAGTGAGTTAGCGCGTCCATCTCCCGTGTTGGTAGATCGTGGGGTCGAACCCTGGTCGAGTCAAACCAATGACTTTAAAATTGATACTTGTTGCTTCCTAGCGTGATGCTTGGCATTATTAGGATAGGACAAGGACTGGTTGGCTCAGTGTCAGGATAATGTGACTGAGTGGGATATCAAGTCATGGTGCTGGCGGCCTGGTATTCCAGTGGGGCAGCACTATAAAGTCACTATGAGTGCGCACTGTCACAAGTCGGTACCCGTCCTGATATGACCTGAGATGTTGCTAGGACGTAAAACAACAACAACAAACAAACCGTATCAAGAAACCTTAATGCTATTGTACTTGTTAAAGCAATCAAACCATGAGGGATACAATAAAAACTATTTAATCAGTTAATTTCTTCAGGAAATGCCACATAAAGTTCACTAAAAGTATCTGTGGCATAAATTAGTTCATGGATGTACTGAAATCAATTTCAGAGAAAAGGCTTCGAAAACCTCACCACTTCTCAAGCGTCATAATAGCTATAGGAGGGCTATTAAGGGTAATAGAAAAGGGCCATATAAAAGCTCAACACAGATTCCACACAAAAACTGATAGTGGAAAGTCTGGTGGTCTTTAGAATATTTCGTTTAGGGTAGATCCTCTCAGAATGACCAAAGAAGCGTATACGCACTGTCAGAGATGATTTGTGTCTGGGATTAATTATCAGGCACACACCATTCGCAAAAAGTCTGGATGATGATGAGAAGAATCACAAGAAATGCAATGTGGTTCTTCTGTAGTCGAGCATTGGAAGCATAAGGGCACCATTCTCCTATCATTCAATGAAATGCGTAAAGAACTGGCTCTTTGCCTTTACCAGAAACTTGTCTTCAAAAAACTTTCTCCCAGGATTATACTTATAGCCATCAAAGAACACCAGGAGTAAAATCTCTTGGACATTTCCTTTGGTGGAAATGAACACTACAACTCCCCAGTTGACATGGTAGAGTTGAAAGCTTGCACGATACTGCAGTCAGTCCTGATAAAAAAAAACATTATTAGTTTTTTAAGCACTTCCCAAAATCTGCACTGAGATTTTAGTGACATCTGTGAGTCAAGTATATCATCTTATCTCTTAGCAGGAGGCAACAGTATAACCAATTTCCTAACCTGATTATAGACCATCATGAAGCCAACATCTACCACCATATAGTCCTCACAAGTTGCATCTGTAAAGTGTAATCCCATGGAGCATATTGTGAACAGCCGCCTTATCTGGTTACTGCAGTTAGATCACCACCGTGTAAAATTGTCCGATGCATAAGTGAAATTCTGGCGGATAGTCATATATGCATAATGGCTTATACAGCATGTAGATATGCATATATATGTACATATATATATATATATATATATATATATATATATATATGTATACAGGGAAGGGTTGTGGAGAATGTATGGACTGGTGTGGGAAATGTTAAATTGAGTATATATGTGGGAGGGGGCAGAACCAATTATTCAAGGAATCCTTGTTGAAATACGTAAATCTATGTAACACCTGCTGGGACTCTCTCTCTCTCTCTATGGCAGGAAGAGTCATGTAAACTGGAGGGAGTGGGACAGGGAAAACTAATCAAGAAATGCTTATATAAATATGTGGATGTAACGCATTCTAGGGCTTGTTTGGATAGGCACAAGTCAATGTATAAAGCTAGGTTGAATTTCATTCGGCGTCATACAAAGGCCCTCATTTAGAGGTTTCAAAGGTGGACTTGGATGTACTGCAATAAACGAAATCTCAGACTTCCTCCGTGGTCATTGAGGAAACCTTTGGCTTTTCTCTGACACATGGAACTGAGGAAGTCTGAGATACATCCACTTTCATATCACTGATTATGTGCAGAGATTCAAAACCAGTATGCAGACCACTTCTCTACTTACCCTGATGCTTCTGAAGACCAAAGCCAGGTGGTTATTGTGGTAGTTTCCCATGGACATGAATAAAGAACTTTTATATCCAATCAGAACTAAATATTCATGGTGGAAGCCCAAGCATTATTTCTGGCATTGAAGTTCATCAAGGTTTTCGACCAAATGAATTTAATTGTTTACAGCAATTCTTCTTCATGCCTCCTAGCTGTTATGACCCTTAAAATAGATCCCCTTTTTATGGAAAAGGTTCGTATCAAATTAACTCACTAGAACAACTGCTGCTATGCATAGCATTCACTTGTGCGGGGTGCCTGGCTACCCTAGCATCTAAGGAAACAGTAAAAACTGATCGGAACACAATTTTTCTTTTGGTGAACTGTTACATTGCACCATGTCTGATACCCTGCTCTGATCTGATACCCCTCATTTTCACTCACATAAAATCCATATGGTAGCATGAGTGGGATGAAAGTACAAGCAACAGATCATATGAATCATCCCATCTGAAGGGAAAACATCAGTGGGATCAAGTCGTCTTTATGCCTAGTACACACCTACCGTTTGTGCGCACCCACCTACCGTATACGATCTAAAACTGCCCGTTTCGCGCACTAAAATCGCTAGGTGTGCGCTTCCTGCGCACACCTAGCGATTGCAATTCGCGACTAAAAACTCAGTTTTAGGGCTAAAACGGGCCGATTACGATTGCGATTCGCGATTCGAAAAATGAATCGGCCCGTTTTCAGTTTTAAGCGGGTCGGGTCGGGTCGAGTCGCGAGTTTTAGTGTGCGAATCGTATACGGTAGGTGTGTACCAGGCATACGTCACTGCAATGGCCAAATGTGGCTGATGCACTCTATTTTACTCGAATAGGATTGATTGATTGATTGATTGGTGGTTGCTTTACGCCGTGTCGGCAGCATAGGCCATATTCACGGCGAGAAATGTTTGTTTTGTTTTACCTGTAAAAGCAGACAATCAATTATGTGCCAATAGACACTCATTAAATTAGAAAGCTCACAATCATATATTTGTGGTCAAGGGAAACAAATTCCCATAGAAAAAGAAAAGTTTTATTAATAATTGATAGAATCTATTTAGTAAACTATATGAGGTGGTACAGTCCAGCTGCCCTCAAAAAGGCTAAAATGTTTTCCTGTTTTACCTTAGTAAAAAGGTCATGCATACTGTCTGCAGTGTAGAACTGTTGGCGCAGGGCCAAAAAATCAACGCAACTTAGTAAAATGTGTTTGAGTGTCAGCGGGGACTGACACCCAATACATTCAGGGGGAGGTTCCCCCTTGAGCAGAAAAGCATGTGTAAGCCACGAGTGGCCAATACGGCAGCGGCTAAGGACCACTTGGTCCCGCCGACCTCCCGCATGAGTCTGTGGTGGCTTTCCCACAGATGGTTCAATTTCTTTAAGTTTATTAATGTTTTCATCCCACTCATGTTGCCATTTGGATTTTATGTGGGTGGCTATTAGTGGTTTCAGATCAGAGTGAGGGATCAGACATGGTTCAAGATCACAGTTCAGGGCCTTCTTCGCAGCCCGATCAGCTCGTTCGTTTCCTTGTATGCCGGCATGGCCAGGCACCCAGCACAGGTGGATATCATACCCATCCGTTGTCAGTTGGTTCATTTTATAAATGACCGTTGCTAGAATAGGGTGATTCGTTTTCAGTCCAGCAACAGCCAGGAGGCAAGAGAACGAATCACTGTATATAACATAGTTAGTGTGGTTGGATACCTCGATACACTCCAAAGCGAGAAGGAGTGCTCGGGCTTCTGCAGTGAAAATCGAGCTCTGATCGAGCAAACGTACACCAAATTTTTCCTGTCGGCAGACTGCCGCAGCAGCTACCCGGCTTTGGTCTTTCGAACCATCAGTGTATATGGAGAGGTGGTCTGCAAACTGGCCTTGAATCTCTGCATGCAGTCCTTGGTACTCGAGTGGATGTGTCCCAGACTTCCTCAGTTCCGTGAGTCGGAGGATAACCGATGGCTTTCTCAACGACCACGGGGGATGTTCTGGGACTTTTGCATCCTCCAACACCTCCAAATCCATGCCCAAGGCCTCCAAATGAGGTTTCATTCGGAGCCTCAGTGGCCGGATGTAATTCGGCCTGGCTTCATACCTGGATTCATCATGTTGCTCGAACAGACAATTGTGTGCAGGATTCAATGCATTAGTTTTTATCTTGACTACATATTGCATGGCCAGTTTGATTCTCCTGTTGGTAAGTGATGGTTCATTGGCTTCGACATAAAGGCTCTGAACTGGTGAGGTGCGGAAAGCCCCAAGGGCCAGGCACAGTCCCTGGTGGTGGATCGTGTCTAGCAGCCCAATATATGATTTCCTTGCGGAACCGTATACTATGCTGCCATAATCCACTCGTGACCGAACCAAGGTTCTGTACACAGAGAGCAGAACATCTCTGTCTGCTCCCCACTCTGAGCCGGACAGCACCTTCAGAATATCTAGCGCTTTCAGGTATCTTGTTTTCAGGTACTTTATATGTGGCACAAAAGAAAGTTTTGCGTCGAGAATGAGGCCCAGAAATTTGGTTTTCTCAACGACTTTAATGGGATCCCCATCCAGGGTCAGCTCCGGTTCCGCATGCATTCTACGCAGCAGGCAGAAGTGCATGCAGACTGTTTTGGTCTTGGAAAATTTGAAACCATTCAGAACTGACCATCGATGGATCCCATTTATGCTTGGTTGTAGCTGTCTCTCTATGACATTCATGTTAGCACCGCTGTAATATAAAACAAAGTCGTCCACGAAAAGACTACAGGAGACCCCCCGCTTTACAGCAGCAGCAATGCCATTGACCTTGACCCCTAAAAGGGTCACGGCCAGTATGCTGCCTTGAGGTACTCCTAGTTCCTGTGAGTGTAGGCTGGAATAGGTAGTCTTGACACGGACGCGGAAATGCCTGAAGGCTAGAAAGTTTCTGATGAAAATTGGCAAGTGGCCACGAAGGCCAATCGCATGAAGATCCTCCATGATGCCATGCTGCCACGTTGTGTCATAGGCTTTTTCGAGGTCGAAAAAGACAGCCACAACGTGCTCCTTCTTAAGGAAACCATCTCTTATGAATGTCTCCATGCGCACCAAATGGTTGAGGGTGCTGCGGCCCCGTCTGAAGCCACATTGAAGGTTGGACAGGTGGTGTCCTGACTCCAGTAGCCAGACGAGGCAGTTGTTTACCATTCGCTCCATGGTTTTACAGATGCAGCTTGTAAGGGCTATGGGACGATAGTTGTGGGCTTCACTCTGGTCTTTACCACGTTTGGGAATCGGTATTACTGTTGCCTCCCGCCAAGAGGCGGGGACGACACCCGACTCCCAGATGTTGTTGAAGAGTTGGAGCAACAGTCTTAGTGCATGTTCAGGGAGATGTTTCAAAAATTGATAATGAATTCCATCAGGTCCAACTGCTGTGTCATGTGAGCTTTCCAAAGAACACCTCAACTCACCCATACTGAATGGGAAGTTGTAGTGCTCCTCGCCATCAGAAGAAAAGTCCAAGAGCTTTTGCTCTTGGCGTTCCTTGACCACCCGAAAGCCCGGGAGGCAGTTTGCCAAAGACGAGTTTCCAGCAAAGGTGCGAGCCAATTCTTCACTTATTTCGTCGAGTGATGTGAAAATGGTGCCGTTGTGTTTCAAGTGCTGGACTACAGAAGAATCACCTCCCCTTCGTTTGATTCTCCTGATCATTGTCCATACTTTACCCAACGGCCTGTGCATGGTGATGCTAGAAACAAATTTTCTCCAACACTGCCTCCGCGCTTCTTTGATTGTTCTGCGAGCGCGAGCGCGAGCGCGAGCGCGAGCGCGCAGAATTCTAAAGAGCCCCAGATTTTCAGCAGTCGGTCTCCTGTGGAATTTACACTGAGCTTTCTTTCGTTCCTTAATAGCCCTCCTACAGCCGTCATCTAACCATGGAAGCGTCAAACGCTTGGGAGTTGCTGAGGTCTTCGGAACAGTTTTCTCCGCGATCCATCTCAGCATCTCAGTGAAGGCATCGATGTCACTGATGTCTGGAGTGAACTCCTCGCGACATAGGGTCTGGGAGGTGGGCCAGTCGGCTTTACAAAGCCGCCAGCTCCTCTCTCGCTCTATGGGAGATGCCTCCCCGCAATTAAGAATAATTGGGAAGTGGTCGCTCCCGCAGAGGTCATCCCAGACCCTCCACGAAAAGTCCAGCACCAGTTCTGGTTCTACAATGCTGAGATCGATGGCGGAGTATGTTCCGTAGCCGGGATGCAAATATGTGTATGAACCATCGTTCAATACACACAGAGCATGAGCGGCCACAAGGTCCTCAATTCTCTTGCCTTTAGCATTCCTATTGTCCCCCCCCCCATAATGGGTTGTGGCCGTTAAAGTCACCCATAAGTAAATATGGGGACGGTAACTGGTCCACAAGGGCGTCCAGTTCTTGTAAAGTGAGAACGGAGCTCGGAGGAATGTAAATGGAACAGAGAGTTACAGTCGTATGCAGCGTCAGATGAACAGCTACAGCCTGTAGTGTCGTGTCTAACGCCACTGGCGTACATACCACATCACGCCTGACCAAGATGGAGGAGCCGCCAGCGGCTCGGTCTCCATCTGGTGCGTGCTTGTTATGAATGGTGTAGTCTTTTAGACTACAACTCTCAGAAGCTTTTATATAAGTTTCTTGTAGGCAAACAGCGAGTGGATTGAGGTTGCAACAAAGAAGAGACAACTCTTCGATGTTGCTCCTAAAACCTTGGCAGTTCCATTGAATAAGAGATGCACCTGTCACTGTCATTTTGGAGCAGTGACAGGTGTTCTCCCCCTCGCCTTTGGTTTGAGGGAGAGACTTCGAACTCGAATAGGAACCTCCCCTGGATGTATTGGGTGTAAGTTCCCACTCACACCAAATACATTTAGTTAAGCTAAATTCATTGTATGGCCTTACACCGACAATTCTCTTTTAGTGTAAGCAACATGCATGATTTTTTTTCAAATGTAAAATAAAAGGACATTTTATTCTTCCTAATAACATCAAGAATGTATCATCTTTTATACATTTTGAAAGTATTATAAAATTGTATTTACCTTGAATTTTACTATCTTTTGACACAATTTGTTCAATTAATTGCAAGATCTTAAAGTTGCATAGTCCGATGAAAACATCAAATTTTCAAAATCAAAGCAATTATCTAGATTAGATTCTACAAATCCACCCTAGATCCTATTACTAGTGCACTTATTAAACATTTGTTACTGCATAGAAGGGTGTAATGCGCCAATTTAATAGAACATGTTACTACTGAATCCTATCAAGTTAGAGTTTTGGTATGCTTGCGAAAATTAATATGCCATGTTTTTGCATCAAATATCTTCAAAGTTTGCCATTTAAATTAAAAGTTAGTTCAAACTAAAGTAAGGTAGACTATAGCCCTGTTTACACGGGCGATTTAAAACGTTTCATATGAACCCACTTGCCTAGATCGACACACATTTGGCGTGTAAACACGACTCTGAGGTGTTTTAGGGCTGAATCGATTCATATGAAACGGTTCATCTATACCACCTCGCGAGGTAGTATAGATGAAGCGATTCAGCTGGTTCCCGGCAGTGTTAGGGCCCGATTAGGCCGAAATCTAGTGAATGCGATCATATTTAACAGAATTTCATACTCAAATAATGAAATTTAATTAAATTAACCTTAAATTCCAAGCGATATTAACCTGGCAGCTACATCTGAGTCGAATCGATGAGTGTAAACTAAACACATAGCAGTGCTCACCGGCTACAGGCGCACCACAGGCTGATGGTTCCCGGCGCCAAAACACTTTTTAAACTCTGTCCGTGTAAACGCGCCTCAAAAACGCCTCATATAAATCGCTTTGTCTAGATCGTTTCACAATTCCCCATGTAAACACGGCTTAAAATGATTAATCTAATGTATTTATCTCAGAAAATGGCAAAACCTTAAAACCATCCGTCCATGCAACTTTAAAATTTCTGTAACTTAAGTAATTGTGAGCTTTTAAATTCTGTTTAAAAGCGATGCCTAATGTTACAACAGTATTAAACACACAAGGCATTTCTTTCCATGAATATTGCCTTTGCTACCAATACAGTGTAACACCATAAATCAGGCAATCAAATGGCTACAAGTCCAATATATACTATATATGGCATGTTAACAATGAGTAGAGTTCCTTATCTTATTTATTCATACCTAACCTATGTATATTCAATTCAATAATTTATGTAAGACTCAGCATTATGGTAGTTACATAAATTGGTCCATAGTAGGCACATATAAAAATAAATGTGAATAACATACAAGTGTAGTGGTCTGCACTGACCTCTCAGGCAAGTAACCACATAGACAGGTAGGTGTGGGGAGTGTGTTGATATCAGGGAGCCTAGGTGGTGTAATGGTTAGCACACTGGCCCGGAATGCAAAGAGATGTGGGTTCGAGTCCCGCTCTAGGCACAGTATTTCCCATTTTCATCACCCCCACGACACTGGTTGCCGTGATCAGGATCCTGTACAAGCTTTGCGCTGTATGGTTGTTGAACCTACCCTGTGTATGTATGTGTTAGTGCATTGCCTGTATGTATGTAATTGTAAGCATTACAAGACTTACAATTCCAGGGGGACGAGTGTAGTGGTCTGCACTGACCTCTCAGGCAAGTAACCACATAGACAGGTAGGCGTGGGGAGTGTGTTGATATCAGGGAGCCTAGGTGGTGTAATGGTTAGCACACTGGCCCGGAATGCAAAGAGATGTGGGTTCGAGTCCTGCTCTAGGCACAGTATTTCCCATTTTCATCACCCCCACGACACAAGTAATACCAGTATTCATACTACAATACTATACTAACTATTATCAAAATGGTTTACATACAATAGTGTGTACACATGCCTGATACATGCTATAAGTACCTTAATTTCACACATATTTGTCACTTTTGTCCACATGGAAAGATGGCGACAAGAACCGGACACCATAGCTCTTAAGGCCCTGTCACATTACGGTGTATGGCGGGAGCGTATTGAAACCTACGTAAGTCCTGCGCGTGTCGGCCTATCATGACCTTTGGTGACCTCTCGGGTGGTTTCGAGGGTATGTGGAACCTATGAGGAGCATACGAGGAGCGTATGAGGAGCATATGGGAGCATACTGTGACATTTTTTGACGGTTCTGATTGGCATGTGGAGCGTATGAGGAGTATATGAGGAGCGTATGAGGAGCATATGATTATTTTAGGAGCGTATATGCCGAGACCATAGGTCGGGCATACGCCGCCATACTCTACTCATACGCTTTGCATACGCTACGATTACGCTCCCATACGCAACTCATAGGTTCTGAATACGGTGCATACGCCCAAGATACGCCCGAGATACACCCGTGACGCAAGTTGAGCGTATGAGTAGCGTACGCCAGCGTACCTCTAGTGTATGCCAGTGTACCCCCAGTGTACGAGGAGCGTATGCCGTGTATGAGTAGCGTATGAACCATACGCCCCGTAGGTCGAGATTTTTTGAGCATGCACAAAACAATTTGGACGGACGGACGAGAGAAAGCATATGGCGGCGTACAGCGGCATAGGCCGGCACATGACGGCGTATGCATAGCGTATGGCGGCGTATGCCGACGTATATGACGTAACGCACCTACGCTGCCGTACGCTCCCCCAAAAAAACCTAATGTGACAGCCCCTTTAGCAGGATCCCGGAACTACGCAAGTTTCCTTCCCGCCCTCACAGAGGACAAAACGCACAACTTGTGTTATCCGGCGCAGGTGCGCGTGACGTCATGATGTTGTGATCACGTGACTTTGACTTGCTCCAGTCCAACATGGCGGCCTCCGAACTGGATTCTCGACATGCCGGAGAACACGAAGAAAACTCCGATACTGCAGAGTTAGATCAAGATGCAATTTCAAAGATTGAGCACACTGAGAAGTCAGGGATTCCTTTACAGACAGCCTGGACATTTTGGCTTGACAGGTAGGCTGGTGTTTTCCTCAAAGACGCCAACCTTCTCCGGGGGTACGATGATAATCATGATAACTGGTCCGACGGTTTCGTTTTGCGATGTGGCGCAAAATGTAAACAGTAAAGAATTTGACATTTACTTTCGTCCTCATCAGGCTCATGAGCCGTATTCTGAAAACTTGATTTTGTTTTATCCACTTAGCCTGTTTGGATATTATAGTTTTAACCAGGAAACTCACTGGGAAAGAATATATATTTAAGAAGTGAAGCACTGAAAGAAGAATGTTTACAGTTACTTTCATTTTCATGATTTATTTTATACTTATAAAGTTATACTTATAGCCTGTAATAAACTTAATAAAGTACAATATAGAGGGGTTGTAATGACGTCACAAGACAACTTCCGGTGGCCATATTGGATTACATACAGAAGGCTTGCAACTGCCTACATAGATCTATACAAGATTCACCCCGTACTGCTGCAGTAGCCACAGGAGGGGTGCATACCACCAACCTTATGTAAAAGCTGGCGAAAAAACAGGTCAAAGAATTGAGAGCCTAATTTAACAAACTAAGAAGTAACAATTATTCTTTACATCTGTTTTATTATTAGCCCGCTACTTTTGAGTTGAAAAATGTAATATAATATCTAGTTTAATAAGATTTAAAAGTGAAATCGACGGCGTTCTGCGGCCGCCATCTTGTCTTTTTGCATTCTCTCCCATTTCACCAATGTGCCTACATGGGTAGCCATTTGATACTGGAGCCACAGTTTCTAGGTGATGTTCCATACTAACGCTATTTTCGCCCGTATTTATATAAGGCTGATCTTCACCCGTGTACTACAAGTACCGGGTGAATCTTTTATCTACTGCCTACACTGCTTATTTACTGATTTGTTGGTTTATTTGTCACTGTTTTGAGCAGTTTGGCCTCAGAAGTTGTTGCTAAAGTGTTGTAAGTAAACACATTGGATGTAAACTGCCGAGAACCTCCCAGAACATAAGAAAACTCTGCTTTACTAGGTATGTCAGATTCTGTTAGGGGTGCGTCGGTCACCATGTCTATAGTCAAATGTTCCTGCATTTTCACGATTCCGGTGTCGTGGTTTCAGTTCTCAAGCAGTTGCAGTTCTCAACATCGCTTCTGCACATGCATCAAAGCATCTGCGCATGCGTCAAAGCATCGTGTGCGCATGTGTCAACATCATTCCGATTCAAACCATCGCAGATCGCCGCAAATCGCTGCCTCATACTGTCACTATTGTGTCAGTGTCACTAACCTTATAAATTTAATATAATCTTTTCGGTAAACATGTTTTCTATATGTGTACCAAGCGTTTTGTTTCTAGGTGGTGTAGTTTTAGAGATATTTCACTTTTTCTGTATGAAGATTGCTCACGACCATTGACAATGCCTTGAGTTTGCCGGTATGCGCAGTGCAAAACATTATTCAAAATTAATAGAAATCCAGAACCTTAACCATATCAATTTAATATAATCTTGTTGGTAAACATGTTTTCTATATGTGTACCAAGCGATTTGTTTCTAGGTGGTTTGGTTTTAGAGATATTTCACTTTTTCTGTATGAAGATTGCTCATGACCATTGACAATGCGCAGAAGATGCTGCTAGATTTTGACGCATGCGCAGAAGCGATTTTGAGAAGGGCAACTGCTTGAGAACTGAAACCGCAACACCGGCCTTGATTAAAGTACCTTTGCATTGGAATATTTTCATGAATTTTATATCACTGGAAGGAAGATGACCTAATCTCACTGACAATACACATAAAAATACCAAAATCAAAATAATTAGAGCATACAAAGCTGTAACAATGTGGCATGGGTCACAGTTATTATAATGGTGAATCCAGACTAAATTTAACAATTAAGCTGTCTCCGCTATTAAGATATTTTCAAAATTACAACAGATTTGAGTTTGTCTCAGCAAGATCTGTTGAAAGAGCTTAAATTTATACTGTTTGTTGTGTTTTGAAATTTTAGCTGATCTACCTAGCTTTACTCCATATGCATGCATTCACAACATGGCTAGGGAGGGTGCTCGTAATCCAAGATCGCTGACTGCTGAGTGATGACGTCACGTGCACTCCCTCTATAGAGCTGAGTTGAGATGTTCCACTCGCAATTGAGTGTATACACAGTAAGGCTAAGCCTGGGGCATACAGTAAGGCTAAGCCTGGGGCATTAAGATCTAGACAAAACACAGTAACTGAGTTACCATCATTGATTATTATATAGCGAATGGTAGACAGGAAGTGTGAACACTTATTTGTCTAAACGAGAGTGGAGATGCCGGGGATTATTATTAATGTTATTGTTGTTAATATTATTATTATGACTCTAGACAGTATAGTAACAATAAATTGGTACAATGGTTTCACCAGGATAGCCATTATCTCAATTATATTCGAACTCTCTAAGTCTAATGACATGGGACAACTAGTATTATTAGTAAACAAACACAACACAAGCTCATTAATCTTCTTTGGAAAGTCGTATGCCGGTGTCGCGGTTTTAATTCTCTACAGGTTTCAATCCTACACTTTTCACCTGCGCATGCGTCAACATTGAAGGCATTTCTGCTAGATTAAGACCATTGAGTAAGGTAATTTATGTTAAGATTAAGACATTTTATGTTGTCAAATATATTGAAATTAGGGTATGTTTGTAGAACAAAACATCAACATCATGACTAGTTCATCATCAGCCTCCCGCACGCTTTATTGTGCTGAAAAGATCGCAATCAACCCCTGACTCCAGTGTCGCAAAACGGCATGCACGTAAAGTAATTTTCAACCAAATATTTTATTCACTACAACACCTCCCTGATTTAAAAAAAAAGCAGATAAAACAATCAAAATAACTTCCCCCACCCCCTCCTACAGGTAGGAAATAAACAAAATGCTAAAAACACGTATGGCGAAAGTGTAGGTTTTAAACCAGCGGAGTGTTAAAACCGTGACATGCTGCAGTTTGATAACTCCGTTCGATTTTGACGCATGCGCAGGGTGAAAGTATAGGTTTTAAACCAAAGGAGATTTAAAACCACAACACCGTGGTGATGTACATGCAGCATTGCTTTTAGAACATTAATATTGATTCTATACTAATCTGAAGTTCACAAATCTTTGGTTTAATGATGTGCGATGGGGTGTCATGAAACCTTCATTACTTGCAAAACGAGTTATAGTCGACATTATCATAGATAGCCAAAGCCCCCACCGGATTGTGTAGCAATCTACCGCCTTTCGTACCTGATAATTATATTAATAATGGATAAGATATGGGCTAATGCGGCTGTTAGTGTTAGGGAAATTGTACAGGGGCCGTATGCAGGAGTCGGTGGTAGCGGCTTTTGGTGGTAAAGCCTGACACCGGGTAGCTATCTCCGACGTCGGGAACTGTGTCAAGTCGTATGCAGGAGCGCGTAACGCTTTCATTATAGCTAAACGTGAATATATTTATAGATTTGGGAAATCCCTCTGCGTCTGTACCCATATATTAGGCTTAAATCTATCCAATGCGACCATATTTAACAGAATTACATACGTAATAAGTGAAATTTTATCAATTTAACCCTAAATTCGAACCGTTATTAAGGCTACTGCCGCATTGGCGGCGATATTAGTAGTTATATTTTCGAATCGACGATCTTACAGTAAACAAACCGCCGGTGCTGCCAGTATGGAAAGCGACGTCGATGCGGCGGCTGCGGCGATTTGTTTACTTTACGTTCGTCGATTCGAAAATATAACTATTAATATCGCCGCCAATGCGGCGGTAGCCTTAATAACGCTTCGAATTTAGGGTTAAATTGATAAAATTTCACTTATTGCGTATGTAATTCTGTTAAATTTGGTCGCATTGAATAGATTTGGGCCAAATGCACTCGCTATACCTACTATCTATCAGGGGTAAGGTAACACCGGTTAAGGTTTTGGTGTTAGGCCTATCACCGCTTCGTGCATACAATTTTTCGCCGCTAACCGGGAAATTCCCGCTTACCACCGTTTTGGCTCGCTAACACCGATTACCACCGACTCCTGCATATGGGTACGTGATGGCTGAATGGGGGACATGTGGCGTAGTTCATTTTCCGACACTTGGTGGCGCATCGGTAGTAGTGGGCCAACACGGTCATTGACAATGCTTTGAGTTTGCCGGTACGCGCAGTGCAATACGTATATTTTATTCAAAATTAATAGAAATACAGAACCCTAACCGTAGAAATTTAATATAATCTATTCTTTGTATGTTTTCTATATGTATACCAAGTGGTTTGTCTCTAGGTCTTGTGGTTTTAGAGATATTTGACTTCTTCTGTATGAAGATTGCTCACGGCCATTGACAATGCACTGAGTTCGGCGGTACGCCCAGTGCAAAACGTTTATTTTATTCAAAATTAATAGAAATACAGAACCCTAACCTTAGAAATTTAATATAATGTATTCGTTGTATGTTTTCTATATGTATACCAAGCGGTTTGTCTCTAGGTCTTGTGGTTTTAGAGATATTTGACTTCTTCTGTATGAAGATTGCTCACGGCCATTGACAATGCACTGAGTTCGGCGGTACGCCCAGTGCAAAACGTTTATTTTATTCAAAATTAATAGAAATACAGAACCCTAACCTTAGAAATTTAATATAATGTATTCGTTGTATGTTTTCTATATGTATACCAAGTGGTTTGTGTCTAGGTCATGTGGTTTTAGAGATATTTGACTTCTTCTGTATGAAGATTGCTCATAGCCATTGGGTTTGCAGTGTGACAGTGTGCCGAATAGGCCCACTAGTTCAGTGGAGACGCGAACGGCAGGAATTTGAACTAAAAAGTCGGAGGTCCCCCATTGGTAGAGCAAAGGCTTCCCGTCCGGATGATTGGGAGTTCGAAACCCGGACAAGTCAAACCAATGAGTCAACATTGAAGGCATTTCTGCTAGATTAAGACCATTGAGTAAGGTAATTTATGTTAAGATTAAGACATTTTATGTTGTCAAATATATTGAAATTAGGGTATGTTTGTAGAACAAAACATCAACATCATGACTAGTTCATCATCAGCCTCCCGCACGCTTTATTGTGCTGAAAAGATCGCAATCAACCCCTGACTCCAGTGTCGCAAAACGGCATGCACGTAAAGTAATTTTCAACCAAATATTTTATTCACTACAACACCTCCCTGATTTAAAAAAAAAGCAGATAAAACAATCAAAATAACTTCCCCCACCCCCTCCTACAGGTAGGAAATAAACAAAATGCTAAAAACACGTATGGCGAAAGTGTAGGTTTTAAACCAGCGGAGTGTTAAAACCGTGACATGCTGCAGTTTGATAACTCCGTTCGATTTTGACGCATGCGCAGGGTGAAAGTATAGGTTTTAAACCAAAGGAGATTTAAAACCACAACACCGTGGTGATGTACATGCAGCATTGCTTTTAGAACATTAATATTGATTCTATACTAATCTGAAGTTCACAAATCTTTGGTTTAATGATGTGCGATGGGGCGTCATGAAACCTTCATTACTTGCAAAACGAGTTATAGTCGACATTATCATAGATAGCCAAAGCCCCCACCGGATTGTGTAGCAATCTACCGCCTTTCGTACCTGATAATTATATTAATAATGGATAAGATATGGGCTAATGCGGCTGTTAGTGTTAGGGAAATTGTACAGGGGCCGTATGCAGGAGTCGGTGGTAGCGGCTTTTGGTGGTAAAGCCTGACACCGGGTAGCTATCTCCGACGTCGGGAACTGTGTCAAGTCGTATGCAGGAGCGCGTAACGCTTTCATTATAGCTAAACGTGAATATATTTATAGATTTGGGAAATCCCTCTGCGTCTGTACCCATATATTAGGCTTAAATCTATCCAATGCGACCATATTTAACAGAATTACATACGTAATAAGTGAAATTTTATCAATTTAACCCTAAATTCGAACCGTTATTAAGGCTACTGCCGCATTGGCGGCGATATTAGTAGTTATATTTTCGAATCGACGATCTTACAGTAAACAAACCGCCGGTGCTGCCAGTATGGAAAGCGACGTCGATGCGGCGGCTGCGGCGATTTGTTTACTTTACGTTCGTCGATTCGAAAATATAACTATTAATATCGCCGCCAATGCGGCGGTAGCCTTAATAACGCTTCGAATTTAGGGTTAAATTGATAAAATTTCACTTATTGCGTATGTAATTCTGTTAAATTTGGTCGCATTGAATAGATTTGGGCCAAATGCACTCGCTATACCTACTATCTATCAGGGGTAAGGTAACACCGGTTAAGGTTTTGGTGTTAGGCCTATCACCGCTTCGTGCATACCATTTTTCGCCGCTAACCGGGAAATTCCCGCTTACCACCGTTTTGGCTCGCTAACACCGATTACCACCGACTCCTGCATATGGGTACGTGATGGCTGAATTGGTAGAGCAAAGGCTTCCCGTCCGGATGATTGGGAGTTCGAAACCCGGACAAGTCAAACCAATGAGTTGCAAAATTGATACTTGTCGCTACCTAGCCTTGCGCTCCACATTACTAGGATAGGACAAGGACTAGTTAGCTCAGTATCAGGTTAATATGACTGAGTGGGAAATCGGGTCATGTTGATGGCAGCATAGACCATTGTCTCCCAGTGGGGCAGCACTATGAAGTCACCACTATCACAAGTGACATTCTGATATGACCTTAGATGTTCATTGGGCGTAAAAAAACCCATATATATATGTTATTTAATAAACACATGGGTCTGATTACATTCTTATACTTATGCGATATGCCTACATGAAAGAAGGCTGCCCTGATGTGACCTTAGATGTTACCAGGACATAAAACTGATACAGACAAATATGAAAGAAGGAAGTCTTGTGGGAAGTTTTCATAAACGGGGCCTTCCTTCATGGTCTCTTCAGGTTTTTGTTTGATATGAAAAGGAGAAACTAAACTATTGCTAATATTAATAATCTTATAGCACTCGGCATTCATATACCATTAGTGTATATATATATACAGTATAACGCCGTTAAATCAAACGATCAGTTAATCCAAACTTTTATCGGCGGCCCGGCAAAATATTACCATTTATCATATAAAAAAGTTGGTTAAACCAAAGTCAGTTAATCCAAACAAAAGTATAACGCGATCGTTGGGATCCATAAAAAGTTACCACCGCGTGTAGCCATTACCACCACTACCACCTCCACCACCGCCACCACCACCACCACCTCCACCCCTACCACCTACCACCTCCACCCTTACGACCCACCATCACCGCCACCTCCACCACCACCAAAGCCAAGTCAAAGTCGAAGCCAAAGCTCGGTTAAACCAATGATCGTTTAATCCAAACAAATTTGTATGGTCCCTTCAAGTTTGGTTTAACGGTATTATGCTGTATTATGTAATTTTATTTACTTTTGTATTTTGTTTCTATGCTTTTTTGTTTCATATGCCATTGAGGCATTGGTATATGTGTGTGTAATTATATTTATCTTGATAACTGGTTTCTATACGTTGTTGTTTGTAGAGTAAATTAAACAACACAATTGATTGTTGGAAGTCTCGGGGTTGGTAACCTGGTGGGTATGTTGGGAACTTGGGATGCTTGTCCTTTAATTCTTAAGACAAGTTACAGGGACCTGAGGGCGCTGTTGGACCTTGAGCTGTAGTATCCAGTTGGTCCAGCACCCTCTCCCATCCCCCTCATCCCCCATCCCCAAAGCCCAACTGTCTTATATCAGCCTTATCACCTCACTGACATGCACGCCAGATTTGACTAAAGTTTCTATTATATTTCCTAACAGTAGGTATCCCAAGTGATTTTAAAATACAGGTCTGAGCTTAATTTAATGGATTTCATCTGTTAGTATGTTTAATTTGAAACAAAATGATACTTCATTTATCAAAATTGCTCTAATATTAAGGAAGATATGGGCGTTTTTAGGTTGTTACTTAATTGGGCCCATCCAAACCTAAAAAGATAGCCGTGCGCACGAGCGCCATAGGTTAGCATGAGTGCTGGTAATTATGATTGGACAGGGAATTAAATTCTCTTTAATTCAATACCAACTTTTAAGGGTTTTAAAATTATATTTTCAGTAGAAAATAGCACTTGAAATGGAAATTTTTGTAACTTCAAATTTCAATCATTTTTTTTGCATTTTCTCTAAAATTAAAACATATACAGTTTTATATGAATGGAAAGCTTGGAATCTCACCTATCCACGGGTATTAGTACCTTTTTCGTGGGTACTTTGATCAACAAATGGCGTTGATGCACAAATTGGATGTATACTAGCTAATTCTACTCGGGATTCCATGACACATCTCCACCTGGGAATTTACATGGTTTGAGAGTGAAAACTGGGAGTTGGTGGTAGTTTTTATTTAGCTATATCAGGCTTATTTATTTGAATAATAAAATGAATCAAATACCAGGTTAACGGTAAGAGAACAAAGGTTGTTTCTACTGTAATACATTTGTAAAAATCCTTTGTGGTTTGTTTTGCCAGGGTGTTGAAGTGGAGCATTTTTTCACAAAATTTGGCATATTCAACAAGTAATCAGCCTGTGTTTGGGATACCTACTAACAGTTCACTGTAATGTTAATAGAAAATACAAACACACTTAACTTACTCCCCTGACAAAGCTTCCTTCGATGAGTACTGGAAAACGGTATGCCTGTATTTACATGGCCCGGGGGGCGGGGGGGGGGGGGGGAGATCTTCTGTTTTCTTACTTTAATGATTTCCTTATTTTAATTTTAAGTCTATTGCTATCTCTGCAAAATGTTATTCCATTAGAACGTCCGTGTTAAACTTGTACAGGAAGAATTTGCATGTGTGTTTTTTTGTTTTTAATTTTAAAAAGAAATGTATTCCTAAATTTAGTTGCCAAACATGTTCACGGTGTAAAGTATTTCCTTTACTTGTACCTTCAGATCAACTCGAGGAACTTCCGCTGCTCAGTATGAGTCGACCCTTCGGAAAATTTACACCGTCAGCACAGTGCAGGTATTTCCTTTAATGTATTTTATCAAAACAACTAAAACTTATCTCAATTAAAGTTTAAACACCAAGTTGTGGGGTATTTGCACTATTTGTGGATATAATTAAGAGTATTTTAGTGGTCCGAACTGACCTGTGTGCCATGGAGCCGCAGACAGGTAGGCGTGGATAGGATGATTGCATTGGATAACCTAGGTAGGATAATGGTTACGAAGCTAACTCCGAAATGACAAGAACTTTGAAAAAGTGTGGGTTTAAAAACTGCTTTTGTGGTTGATAATGATATGCAGGGTAGGACTGTAACTTTTTTCCGCACTTGCCCAATCGGGTAAATGACTGAATCTTTTACTTGCAAACCCCAGTGGCAAAGCTACTTGCCCAAGCCAAAGTCAGCCAATTGAAACTGAAATATGCTACTGCAAATCAGAAAAAATTATTACTTGCCCGTTTGGGCAGGTCACCAAGAACTTCACCTGCCCGACCGAGTAAACTAGATGCCCAGGGCAACCGGGCAGTCCTTATTGTCCTACCCTGATTAATTATGTGGTGTTTGATGGATCAGGTGTTACAGGTTGTTTATATATCCCATAACGTCATTGCAGAGTATTATATATAATATATATTTGCATATATATATATATTTGCACGTATATAAATATATATTTTACTTTATTACATTTGAATAGGAGATACCATACTAAACAAACTATGCACAAAAATATAATTAAAAACAAAAACAAATTGGAAACACCGTAAACAAGTTTACAGAAATTATAGCTTAAAGGAAATCAATCCATATGGATTATGACCACTACTGTACAGCGGCGAAAACAAGTGCATGCACTTAATCGTTATGAGCAGAATAAACAAACAATCACAACAACAACAACAACAACAACCATCTCCTATGACAGCAAGTTTTCAGCAAGTGGAAATCATTTAAGCAGGACAGTAATCTATTGGTGAATATTGGTATTTGAGAATTACTAAACCCTGTTTTAGTAATTCACATGTCCTATATCTCGGTCATGGTCACTTTGAATTGACCAACTCACCGCTAGTTTTCAGGTCACCAACCACTGATTCCCGCCTCCTGGCCTGAGAAGGGAGGGGGGGATAAACCTGTAAATGTGTGTTCATTGCATTCACAGTTTCATTCTTCAGAAAAGAAAGATAATGATCTAACAGGTTTGTATAGCTGATTGGTCTAATACCACTTCTGAGAACTTTGTTTACTACCGTAATTTTAGTTTAAAGTTGTATAGTCTGACGGTCTTCAGTTTCTGTCATTTGTTGAGATGAATATATTTGGTTGATTGTTATATTCTACATGGCTTTAGTGTAAAGGAATTTGTTTTAACTGACTAACTTTGGAGATATTTGAAATTGGTTAAGCCCCTTTCACTATCGTATCGAAGATGGGAAAGTAGGGCTATCATACACCTATTGTCACATGAGATACCTCTTCTGATGTCTCTATACATGCTTTGCTTAACATGTTTACAGTGTCACTGTATTCCAATCTTCACTTGTGTTCTTTTCCCACCCATTTATCAGGGTGTACTGTTGCTATTATATATATGTTTTCTTGAAGATTTTTCTTACAAAAAGTCCTTGTGTAAATAATGCAAGCTTGCATAATGAGTCCAAATAATACTTTTTTTGTTATTCTCTTTTCAAATTTGTTTAATATGTAATTATTGTATATATATGCTCACAGCTGGAAGACCTGGGCTCTGGGGGCTGAGAAAAGATTTATTCAGCTAAATACAAATTAAATATACATAAAGACAGCAACTGAATTGTTATCCTTGTTAATTACAGTGGAACCCTGTTATAATGCACCCTCATTTAACATAAACTCCGATATAATGCGCTGATTGATTGCACCCAGAAATGCTTAAGGGGAATCACGGGTGATCAGAACATGAATTTTGGTCAAACTGGTGATTTCTGGTTTTTGGTGTACTAATTTGGTGTAAATGATATGTTTTTTCAACAGATAATTACTTGACTGGATATTTGTGTATATAATATGGGATTCTAGATGATGATACTGGACTTTACCATTTGAAAGAAACACTTTGTGAACTTTGAAGCTTGTTTTCTCAGAACTGCTTTTCCCCGGGTTTTGCCAATTTGCCCCTTCTAAAAATGTAAGTTAAAATTGTAGCAGAAAGTTGAAACTTGGCAGTCTTATGTAAAAGTTGCTGCTGAGTGCAATAAGATGGTTAAAAACACTATCTTTCATAGTTCAAGAGCTAGGGATGGAGACACAAAAATTGACCATTGAATTTTTTTCCCCCCTGGTTCGTCATGTAGGGACATGTTGGTAATGACATATATAAATTCACAAACCACCTTCTTACACTCAACTGGACCAGTTCTTCATATAATAACTTGATTCAGGCAAATCTAGGCACATTCAGTATACTTCCTGGAGGGGGTAAAACTCTGATTTTATTCTTTGCAAGATCCTTCATCATATGACCCCTACTCAAGATAGAGCTTTGAAAGTCTGCAGATATGCTTCTCTTGATACAAAGAATGTGTGCTCCAATTTTCAAAGCTCTATCGTTAATAGTTTTTGAGATACCCAAAAATCACACCTGTCTCCCTTTAATTCATAAGTAATTCAGTAAAGTCACACACAACCCCGCTGTTTTCGCGATAACATTTTATGGACCCCCAATGATCGTGTTTAACTGTAGTTGTTTTACTACATTGTTAATTACAATCTTGTGTGTACTTCAGGGGTTTTGGAGTGTGTACAACAATATTCCTGACTTGGCCCAGATGGATTTGCGCTACAGCTACCACTTAATGAGGCAAGATCATCGACCCATCTGGTAGGTTCGTTCAACTAGCTTTAATCCGTGGTAGCGGGACATAGCTCAGGCAGTAGAGTGTCCACCTGTTATGGTGTCGGTCATCCTATTGATCCTTGTCAGTGGACCCATTTGCAGTTTGGGCTATTTTCCGTTCCAATCAGTTCATCAAAGGCTGTGGTATGTGCTTTCCTGTCTGTAGGAAAGTGCATATAAAAGACCCCTTGCTGCTTATTGGAAAGAGTAGCCTATGTGGCAGCAGCTAGTTTCCTCCAAAGAAATATGCCAGAATGACCATATGTTTGACGTCCAATAGCCGATGATAACAATCAATGTGCTCTTGAGGCGTCTTTAAATAAAACAAACTTTCTAGCTTTAACCTCCTGGAACCACCACCAGGCGTAGTTTCCGTTTAAGAAAACCTGGATACTCCCATGTGCGTAGTCGGGACAGAGCTCTATCGAGTATCTTGTTCCATTTCCATTGATGTATTAATACTGTCAGATGCAACAATTTAGCAAAAGAAATATGTAAGATTGAGTAAACCATGGGATGGCCGAATGAGTTGAGCGTCCGTCTTTCGTGTTGGTAGGTCATGGGATTTGAACCCTGGCTGTGTCAAACCAATGACTTAAAAATTAATACTTGTCGCTACCTAGCCTGACATTCAGCATTAATAGGATAGGCCAAGGAGCTGTGGAATGAGGAAGATCAACTCTGCGATGGAAATGTCCCCTACTTAATCAACCAGTGTACCGAGACAAAATAATAATTTTAAAAAACCCTTAAAACTATGCCTGGAGGTGGCTCCAGGAGGTAATGGGTTGTTCAGTAATAAGCTGCTGTATGTTGTCACGTATAGCCAAAGTTTTAAAGACTGGAGATACTTCCACAAAAGGACAGTCGGCTTATGCAGAGAGGCAGCAGATATGTACATAACAAATGAGGTCATGTACCAGATAGGAGCAGTGTAAGAGGGGATCTTGTCCATGAAGTCAGATAATACAACATACAGTATGTAAGTCAGCAGTCTGTCTACTCCATCATTAAAATACGACAGAACGTACCCTTGATAATGTACAGGCTACTCACTCTTTAATATTTTCAGGGTCTCTTGAAGTTTCAGGGATTATGAATGCAAGTAAAACAATTCATAATAGATTAACAAAAAACGGCATAAAACCCCCAATCCACACACACACACACGCGCACCAAACACACCACACACACACCACACACACACACACCACAGACACACCACACACACACACACACACACACACAGTAGTGGTGTGTGAATGGCGTACCATTGTATTCTGTACTCCTTGTTTTTAATGCATACCCGATTGTGTTTGTCCGTAGGGAATCTCCGTATCACTGTCGAGGAGGCAACTGGAAGTTCAAATGTGTGAAAAAAGACTCGGTAAGTGTTTGGCACCTCACGTCCCCCACCTTATCCTCGAATATCATAGCGTAGCGCATGCTGATTATGTCCTATCATCACATCATTACCTCAGTACAGAATGGGGAGAAAAGATGTAATATAGGCCTCCAGTATTTCCGTGGTTATGGAGTCAAAACGCTGACTTAGAAAATTGGTACCTGTCAGTAGTGCAGCTGTCCGTAATTGGCCCTTGGATGTTGCCAGGACGTAAAACTCCAACAACCAACCGTAAAGGGCCCCTTAGATGTTGTCAGGAGGTAAAACTCCAACAACCTACCGTAATTGGCCCCACTACCACATGGTGTTGGTAGAGGCTATGATGATCCCTGTTTGCAAAGAAGTAGCAACAGGTGGCAGGTGTCCTAGTTCCTAATGTGGATTGTTCCACCTGTTGCTAACGCTTGCTATGCAACACTTATTGATACTTTCCCTTGAGGATCACAAATAACAAATTCAATTATCTTAATATCTCAAAGACAAAGGCAATGAACCAAGTTTTAGCATCCAGTCAGCGGCTTCAGCCCTATAAGATCTGTAACATTGGGATATATACTCCAAAACAGCGGAAATACTCTACTCTGTAATTGTACATAGAATATTGAATATATGTACATATAAATAATTCTGATAATTTCATAACCACATCTTACTGCACTTAAGGGCAATTCTGTGCTTTAATTGGCATGCTTCATTGACGTGACAATATCAGGGTCCGTACGGGGCATGGAAAGTCTTGACAAGTCTTGGAACTTCATTTGCCCCATTTCAAGGCCTTGAATGCCTTGAATTTAACCCATTTTTGGTGACTATCTTGAAAATCAATGAATTCCATTAAACTGTCCCCACTGATCTAAATTAGTCTGAAATCACCATTGGTTTTTTTTCTCCTGAAATCTAAATAAAAATAGTCTTGAATCCTTATTTCAAAAACAGCCTTGAAATAGCCTTGAATTCTATATCTTCATATGTGTATGGACCCTGCAATATAGTGAGTGATAAGGCAGTTGATTAACGCCACTTAACCTGTGTGTTGGTTCGCCCACAGCCCAGTGTGTGGAAGGAGTTGCTGCTGGCAGCAATTGGAGAACAATTCACTGAAATTATGGCAGAGGGTGAGCAGTGGGTTCTCACTTAGTCCTCATTCAAATAATTGATACCCTTATCCGTAACTAATATGGCAGTCAGTTCACAATTATTCAATATCGGATCTGCACTGGAACCTGTCTTTTTTTAGTTACGTCGCACTTCGCATTAAGCTCGACATGTAAGCTGCTGTTCATACTTTATAATTGCATAGCTCGATAGTTTTGAGTTTGTCATTTCCTTTAGAAAAATAGATTAATTTGATCGTTATACTATATCTTACGTTAGCTTAAAGTAGCATTTATTTTAAATGACTAACTTTTGAGATATTTGAAGTGTAAGCATGTAATATTAATTTTGGCAAACATGCCAAAACTCTGACACCATAGACTTATGCGGTAATCTATTCTAATAAATTGTATCAGTATTTCCTTCTATGTGGCGACAAATGAAACAGTATCTAAATTAGAAATGTAGAATCAGGTCTAGATAATTGTTTTGGCATTACAAATTTTATGTTTCGATCGGACTATGTAGGTTTAACCTCTTCTTTACCTTTTCACTACAAGCACCTCAGTGAGCTGAACACTTAATTAAAGCTGCATGGTCTGATGAAATATAAAATTTTCAAAACCAAACCAACTGTCTAGATTTGATTTTACATATCTAACTTAGATACTGATGCACTTATTAAGCATTTGTTTCTGCGTAGAAGGCAATACTGAGTCAATTTAACAGAACCTGTTACTGCAGAAGTCTATGGTGTCGGAGTTTTGGCAAGCTTGCCAAAACTAATTTTCCATGTTTGCATTCTAAATATCTGCAAAGTTTACCATTTAATATGAAAGTAACTTTGAACTAATGTAAAGTAGATACTAGTGATCAAAATAATATATTTATCTCAGAAAAAATACAGAAATTCAAAACCATCGGACTATGCAACTTTAATTAGAGGTCATAGATGTGATGGGTATCTTTAGTAAATTTTGATAACCAACTATGTGGATTACCAGACAATACAAGATATCATGTTTAAACAAAATAGTCGCAACTATACTTAATGAGTATGGAGAATAACTGGGGCTCTTTTATGAAATTATTTATGGTTTATTTATGAAAAGAATATATACATATATTATCTATATATATTATCTACCATAACAATAAAGGAAGTTCTCAGGAGCACCTCGAATTATAATTAGTAAAAAAAATTCATCTCGACTTATCTACCGACTCGCCTTATATGCGAGTCTTTACAGTATATATATATTTATTTTATTTGATATTTTATGCATAGTAATATGTACAACATACATATACCATAAATATTTAGTATTTATATATCTATCGTGTATAAATATGCTTTCTACCATGGTATGTATACTAGGCGATGAGATTGGCGGTTTGAGCGTGTCAATACGAGATCGAGAGGACGTTATACAGATCTGGAACACCAGGTCTGCTTTACACGAGAACTCCAAGGTTGTCTCCAAGGTTCGAGAACTCCTCCCAGAAGTCCAATTCTCAGCCATTTTCTATAAAGGTAAGGAGGCTTTGTAGCTTTGGCAGTGTGCATAGTAAATGTCCAGTGGTCAGCTTTTTAAAATATTTTAACAATTTAATTTTAAAAGAATTATAACAGCAGCCTCATTGATTTTTATTATTGTTGTTGTAGTAGTCGGACAGCGATTTCCACGTTGTTTTTTTGCCGGATACCACTTTCATCCGTGAATCTGTGTTACTTTTTATTCCTCAAGCAGAGTAGGACATGGATCAATCATAGTAGTAATACTGAGCATCATTTTGACAATTTAAATTTGACTTCCTTGTTTCATTGAACCAACATCACGTACATTTCTGATTGTAAAATAGTAATTTTCCGCCCTTTTTTGGAGCTGGAAACCTCAATATTTTCTACTGGAATGGAATAACATTATGGAAAATTTAACTATACTTAGTTTAGCGGAAGGAGTAAGAATACCATTGATTGAGGAACCTATTCAAAATAGTATACCATACCGATTTGATGATTCAGAACGCGACGCGTTAGACTATCAGGTCCTTAAATCTTGTGAAAAAGGCATTATAGAACCAGCACTTCATGTGGCTGGGGAATTTATTTCTAATATTTTCGCGAGACCCAAACCAAATGGAGATGTAAGACTAATTTTAGATCTAACGCCATTTAACAAATTAGTAGAATACAAACATTTCAAAAAAATTTCATTAGACACAAGACAAGCGTGCATGCGCCCCACCCCCGTCCTCTCCCTACCAACCCCACACACGCCCACACGACGGACATCGGCAGCGAACCACCGGATGCGCTACTCATTGCCGACTCGAGGGCCGGAGACACGGACGACGTGGACGACGCCACAGCAGACCCGGCCCTGCAGCACGCCGCCACATACCACCCACCACACACACCACTCAGCTACAGACCAACAATCATGCGCATGTGGCCGTCCGCCATCCCCCATGCTTGGACGAACAAGCCCTCCAAGATGCATTTATCAACAAGTAAGGAAAACTGGTCTGCACTGATCCCGGTCCCCTCTGCCCTCAACATACACCGCTGGCAAGCCCTGCTCCAGGAGTACCATAACCAGGAGCTCGTGGACTTCCTGGAGTTTAGCTGGCCAGCCGACTACACCGCCGACGAGCCTCCAGTCCCGGTGACAGCCAACCACACCGAGGACCCGGACCACCTCCAGTGGATACAGAAGTACATCCACAAGGAACTCGAGCACGGAGCGCTGCTCGGTCCATTCCCCGTCTCCCCCTTCACCCCTTGGGCACAGACTAGCCCCATGATGACCCGCCCCAAGAAAGACACCGACGAGAGGCGGGTGATCGTGAACCTGAGCTTCACAAGGGGGGGCGAGCATCAACACCTGGATCAGGAAGGGATACTTCCAAGGGAGGCCTACCTACCACCTCCCAGGGATCATGGACATAGCGGCGGAGGTCACCAGGCTCGGCCAGGGCTGCTACATTTGGTCTGCAGACCTGGCCCGAGCCTACCGCCAACTCCGGCCGGGCATGCCCACTCTCGGTGCCCCTCATGGGTGTCACAATCGACAGTGGGTGTATTTCGAGATAGCCCCTGCATTCGGATGCAGGACCTCCTCTATGGCATGCGCCCGCACCACAAATGCCGTCGTCTACCTCCTCCGTCGCCGCGGACACTTTGCATTATGCTACCTCGATGACTTCGTCGGGGTAGCAGCGACCAAAAGGCAGGCAATCGAGGCATACACCGCCATGCTAGACACAGCCAAGGAGCTAGGCCTAGCACTTTCTCCTAAAAAATGCAACCCTCCAACCCACAAACTCGAGTGGCTCGGGTACGAGATCTGTACGCAACAGATGACGGTGAAGATCCCGGAAGAAAAACTACACGACATCGTTGCGGAGTGCGCCGAAATCAGCCCAAACAGCAAAATCTCAAGGAAGCAGCTGCAACGCAATAAGTCGCCCGGTGTGTCCCTCCTGGGAGGCGATTCATGAACCGTATACTCGCCGCACTCCGCGCCGCCCCACACGTCGGAAGGCACCCGGTCACCACCGAGCTACTAAGGGACCTCGCATGGTTTGGCGGTTATGCTGCAAACGCCAACGGCCTCGTCCTACTCCAGCCCTCACCAACAACAATCTGGGTGATCGAGTGGAACTCATCACTCTTGGGCGGTGGCGCATATTCAAAAGCGGCGTACTTCACTGAAGAATACCCCTTCGAATAACTGAGCGCGGGACACCACATTAACAGACTCGAGGCCCTCAACCTGGTCCTGGCACTATGGACCCTCTCACCAGGTACCCCCCAGGGGCACACCATCCTAGTAAACGCCGACAAAGAGGCGTCACAATCCATGCTCTCCACAGGTGTGGGGAAAGACCCCGCCCTGTGTGCCTGCGACCGAGAGGTATGGAGATTCGCCGCCGTAAAATCCTGCGACATCCAAATTATACACAAGCCTGGAAAGGAGCTTACCCTCACGGACGCATTCAGCCGAGCCCCATTCGACCCAACTGCTCAGAAGACTATGTGCCGTGAACTCGGGTTAAACCGTATGGCACAATAATGATGTCGCCGAAAGCGCTGTTTAAGCCTGGGAAGATAATATATATTTGCCTCTTATCTTCCCAGGTTCCCAAGATCAACAAGAACATCGACGGGTCATCTCGCTCTTCACTGCCAGGCTGGCCCTCGGGACATGGCGTAACAAAGGGCGACAGGTAGCATGCTACCTGTGCCACGCACACCGACACCATTACGACCCCAGGCGTCCGGACCAGTTTAACGTCATGTCCCTGATCATCGTCCATGGCATACCCGGGTCCCGGCCCTATCCGGTGTGGGCCTGGCACGCCTACAAGAAGACCACACGAACCTCGCCGACAGACCTAGCCTTCCTCGTCCTCAGAGGTATGCCCCTCACCGCCGTCGCGCTCACCACCGCCCACCTCGACGACATCCGGGAGCTCGGGAACTGGCGCTGATCTGCCATCCATAATTACGTCCCCAGGAGGGCCTTCGCGGCAGCAAACCAGGCCCTCTCCCTTGGTTGAGAGGGCCTGATTTTCTGTTACTGTTACTCTCCATTTGTCCTGTCCCCATTTGATTGTTCACATGACTGATTTACCTCACTTCCCCCACCTACTCATTACCCTCCTCATTGTTGATACCTTCGCTCACTGTACTCACACGATTTACTGTTACCCTTAGCTTGCCTTATTTTGTACTCTCCTTGATTGTTCTCATGAGATTATATTAATGGTGCTATCTTACTGTATCCTGCTTGCTCACCTTATCATTACTTACATCGTGTGATATTTGCCTAAAACCTTCTCTGCCGTATGAGGCTTCTCATTTAACTAATTATTATTATTATTACTGACACTGTAACTACTCCTCATGAACACTTGTGGCCCGCGGGCACTGAATAAATTCCATTTCATGTAGTCCCTTGTCGTGTTGTGAATTGTTACAATGGACAAAGTTGTGTCCCATATTGCTTAGCACCTTTTGAGACAGTCTCATATATATATATATATATAATAGTTATCTATAATATATGTGTAACAAATAAATTCCTCCTGCATCAGTGAGGATTAGCGTATCTGGCGCCACCAGTCAAGTGAGAGCACAGGAGGTAGTACATCAGTGCAATATAATATATCGGTGCAATATAATATAATCAAATAATTCAAGACACGAGACACAAACAGTATATAATGGGTTTTTAATAGGTTTTGTTTCAGGGTAGAGAGGTCAATTGTTCAAATGTTCAAGTAGAGTTTGGATTGTTCAAGGGAGGCTGGACCACGCGATCAACCCTATTATCTGTTAGATGGGTGGGTGGGATGGCTAGAAATCGTACAGAGTCCAGAGCCACGCGGCAGGTTCGGGCGCACTGGTCGGTGTGAGCTGCTCAGGCTCTCACGGGGGGAGGGCGGTATGGGGAGGTTTAGTGCGGGTGTTCAAGTGTAGGTGGCGGCAGGGTCGCCCATAGGAGACAGTGCTGGGGGAGATGCGGGGCGTGGAAACCAGGTGGCCGCAGTGTCGCCCATAGCTGGCAGTGCTGGAGGGTGGAGTTTGATCCCGTGCCCCGAATTACCCATGTTGCTGCCGCAACATGCACAATTCCCTTCCCTGCCTTTATACTCGTATAATACGCTATGTATCGTAGAAGCAATTATATGAGTATAATAGACAATATTCACAACACATACGACATCTGATGGCGACGACAAACACTACGGTTGTGGGGCCGTTGCAACAGCGCATACAAAAGCTATGGAAATTACTAACTTTCAAATGCACGTATGTCAGTCAAATTTTGGGATATTTTGAAAATTCCAAAAGTATATTGCTTTTGGGTCATTGGAGCTTCCAAGAAAAATCAAATGTTCATGTTTGGACCCTTTTGAAAATGTTAGGAGGGTACCAAACTAGTCAGTCACAATTAATACACAATATTCACAATGCATGCACCATCTGACGGTGACGACAAACACTATGGTTGCGGGACCATGACTACGGCGCATGTATGGTAATATCCTCTTTTATCGATGCTCTATGAACTGTGTCCTCAGTTCATATCAACTGGACACTACACCAACTAAACTGACACTCCTCCACTCATCTAGTGGTCAGGCCTTCTGCCTCGCCTGGCGGCGTCGGCTGCCGCTTCCTCCTCGCCTGGCTCTGCCTTATTTATGCCTGTACCACTCGTTCCAACATTTTTAATATTTCTATTTCTCTCTTTTGCAGCGTTTCAAACCCACGAAGCCTTTGAGGGTGCCAAGGGGTGAGGTGTGGCGCCCGGTGCACTCGCAGCCTGTGATAGCCCGCCGCCTCTCCCCGCTCGCCGCCCGCCGCTAGCCGCCCCCTCCCCCCCACCAACCCTCGGGCACAAACTTGTACCATTCGCAGCTGTACACATCCATAGGACACAGCCGCCCCAAGCTTCACCACGTGCACCTCTAATCACGGCGGCCAATCACAAAGCAAACTTCATTGTAAACATTACTGGTGATAGCTTTGTTGTTGTTTGGGGTTTTTTTTGTTTAAAAAAAAAAAAAAATTCGGCTTTGAATATCAATATTAGATATGAGTGCATGGATACTGGGTTTGTCTGATTTGATTTGATTTGATTTTTTTACCACGTGTTTCTTCAATTTTCTTTTTGAAAAATGAATCCTAGATCATTTGCATTGCTGTTAATTGTGCATAAGGAGAGAACTCATGTATACAATACTGTAATTCCCCACCAGCAGTGCTTTTGCCCCGGCCCAGATATTGCAGTCGCGTACTTTTTAGTTTTGTTATCAGCTATGTAATTGAATAATGCACGTATTTTAGAGAATGTGATTGAACTTACTGGTATGTAGCTTGAAAGGTGGTGCCCACATTTAGGTATCATTGCAATCAAGAGGGAAATCTTTGTCAGCCCAGGATGGAAGTCCCCCGTTCTAGTGAGCACGTGACTAAAGTTCAGTAAAACCTCTCTAAATCGACCGACCCTGGGACTGACTTTAAATGGTCCATTTAGGGAGGTGGTCAGTTAGGAGTTTTTTTTATCGTTATTGTATCGTTTGGGACCCAAATAAAGCGATCGATATAGGGGAGTGGTCGATCTCTGTAGGTGGTCGGTTAGAGAGGTTTTACTGTATAGAACGCCCAAAACTTACTCTTTTCTGGCAAACAAAAAAGAAAGGTAAATGTTTCTCAGACATTTTGTCACACTTTGGAGCTGAGAAATGAATTAAATAATTAAAAAGATATTTTGTATTTAGTTCAAGAATTTGGGGCGTGATTCTTTAAACAAACAAAAATTTATATCACCTGAAAAATTATTTGTCATGTAATTGTCACAAACTGTCTCAAATTTTGTCTTTAAAATTGATTCATGGGTTATAGAATTTGTCTTCTTTTCTCTCTTTCCACTTGTGTCTTCACTAATCCTGATCTAGGTTATCTAAAAGATCGCGTCCCACTACAATATGGGGACAAAAGAGTGAGTCGAATATCGCACCATAATTCAAGCGGTCACGTGGTCATTGCCTGGAGGTCATCTATGTAGCAGGCTGCCCGTCACAAGGCTCTCCACTACTGGGTGGCTTGTAGTCACTTCCGCTGCTGGGAACGAGTGTCTCACTTGGCACAAAATGGAAGTAGTAAAGTTTGGTTAGATTTCGTATTTGCTTTAATGATAATCAAATATTGCAACCGCTCAGCAACATGGGGTGTGGGGAGGGAGGGTGGTTTCTAACCTTATAGTTCCAATTAATTAGATTTAGTGATTATCAAATGCTGCAACTGGCCCAAAACATGCGGGGTGCGAGTGTGTGTGTGGGGGGGGGGGGGGGGGTATTCAACCTTTGGTTACATTTAGTTTGTTTTATTGATTATCAAATATTTCAACCGATCCAACAAAATGGGGGGTTGTGGGGGAGGGTTCTCCAACTTTTAGTTAGATACAATTTGTTTGAGTGAATATCAAATACTACAACCACCTAACAACACTGAGGGGGGGGGGGGGGGGGGGGGGAGTCCCCAGCCTTTGGTTAGGTTTTGTTTTTCCTTGTATGTTTTAGTGATAATTAAATACTGCAGCTGTCCGACTGGGACCTTTCTATCCAAAAGATTTATGGATGGAGCCACAAGACACATTTGATTCATATGTATAGAAACCCACTGCCGGTCCCAGTCGAATAGGAATTTGTAAAGAAATATTTTGATATGCGAATATAGAGGCCTAGTCGAATACATCCACTCACTCGCACCAATCACGCGGTTGCGGGTTGCAGTCACGTGTTACTTAACCTTAGGCCCACGGTGTTGCTAGTGAGTGAATAAATAAATCCTTGAAGAATGAATGTGATTGATGATAATCATTTTTATATATGCTCCACTGCATGACTGAAAATTGAGATAAGTTTGATTGTGTCAGGTATCTTTGGACTGAAAGCTGATAAGATTGTATCAGCTCTCTTTGGACAGAAACCTGATAAGATTGATTGTGTCAGCTGTCTTTGGACTGAAACCTGATAAGATTGTGTCAGCTGTCTTTGGACAGAAACCTGATAAGATTGATTGTGTCAGCTGTCTTTGGACTGAAACCTGATAAGATTGTGTCAGCTGTCTTTGGACTGAAACCTGATAAGATTGTGTCAGCTGTCTTTGGACTGAAACCTGATAAGATTGTGTCAGCTGTCTTTGGACTGAAACCTGTTAAGATTGATTGCGTCAGCTGTCTTTGGACTGAAACCTGATAAGATTGTGTCAGCTGTCTTTGGACTGAAACCTGTTAAGATTGATTGCGTCAGCTGTCTTTGGACTGAAAGCTAACTAGTCGGAGAAAGCAAGCAAGCAGAGTGAAGTGTACAGCATAGAGTGTTGGATCTCTATCCCAGTATTACTTTAGAGGCCAATCAACTTGGATAGTTTTGAACGCGTTTGCCATTTGCTTTTTCTCTCCTCTACCCACCCGTAACACCTGCTCACGGTGTGCAGGGTTGCCAACATTTACGGTTTCGCCGTAAAGGGCGCATTCCTTACACGCGGTATGCGGTATGCGAATGCGACAAAAAATCGAAACGCCTTGAAGCCTATGAGCTACATTCCTTACACGCGGTATGCGAATGCGTTTTTTTCCGATCGGTCCATGTAGCGATCGGTGCGGCATGTGGCACAGGGGTGCGAATAGAAAACCCTCAGTCGCATTTGTCCATTAGTTTTAGACAAGGAGAGGCGACTGAGCATTATGGAACGGTCACACACAAGGGTGTGGAGGGGACACACAGGCCTAGAGGGACGGTCCTAACATGGCTCAGTTTAGGATGTTAGGACCGTCCCAATCGGGAAACAGACGATTACGGGAAAGCTAAAAATGCTACCATATGCACAGAAATATGAATACTTATCTATAATTTGGTTATAATAAAGGTAGGAACCCCCATGTGACGTACGAAAAGGTACATAGATATAAATGCAATATTTGGTCATATACAGTGCAGTAAGGAGTATTCTTTTTTATTTTTATTTTTTAAATATAGCCAGTCGTGTGACCAAAAAGGACGGTCCTAACATGGCTCAGTTTAGGATGTTAGGACCGTCCCAATCGGGAGACAGACGGTTATGGGAAAGCTAAAAATGCTACCGGATGCACAGAAATATGAATAATTATCTATAATTTGGTTATAGCCAGTCGTGTGCCGCATGCCGCATACCGCGTGTAAGGAATGCCCGCTTAAGGTGTAAAATAGTTTATGTCTCCATCATCACCGTACGCGATCTTCCGGTTTTTCATTTTCCAAAATTATGTGAATATGATGGATTATTGGGTCCAAAATGCACCACAGAGCATCAACGATTTTAACATTTTTCTGGGGAGTAAGGCCACCCCCCCCCCCCCAATATAACATCCCTTAAGATCTTCTGGTTTTTCATTTTTCTATGTTGGCAACCCTGGGTGTGCTGTAAATCTAGTGCAAAGGCGTTACTTTCTTGTTCCCACCTGTCCTGGTCACGTCTGGTACGCTACATAAAAGGCAATTACCCATCTAGACATTGTCCCTGGTAGTTGTTGAACCTTATTTGGTAGACGCTCATGGGCGACGTTGTATTAAAAAATCGCCACAAATAATTTCTAATATATATTCCGATTTGGTACCGAAGTGTTACTCGGTGTATTTTTTAATCCTTGATGATCCTGGGTTACAATTTTATAGTAAATCCTGCAGTTGGATTATCGGAGGATCGATCTATTAAGCTTATATTGAGTTTGTAACGCAATGGGACGTTACGGTTGTTAGCTTATCTAGGCATTTCGTAGATATATTTGAGACAAATAGGCTTTCTTGCAACCCTTTATGGCTCAGTCACAGCTTACCGGATTGAGGAACTGGACAGAAACTGGACACTGTCGGGTGAAATACGGCAATGTATGGTTTATATATGGTTGGCATCCGGCGTGTACGTTATCTGTCCGGTGGTGTCCGGGGTATATGGTGGGAAGTTTTGAACATGCACAAAACTTGTACTGGACACCGCCGGACTAACATGTATGGTTGGTGTCCGGTTTAAGTCCGTTTTGTCCGGTTCATGTCCGTTACCTATCTGTTACGTCTCCTGTTTGCTTCCTGCATAGTCCGTTGATGGTGTTACGGGAATTCGGTCATTTAGGAACAATATAATATGGTGCATTCAGGAACGATACAATCTGGTGCCTTCAGGAACGATGCAATCTGGTGCATTTAGGAACGATAAAATCTAGTGCATTCAGGAATGATACAATCTGATGCATTCAGGAACGATGTAATCTGATGCATTCAGGAATGATGCAATCTGATGCATCTAGGAACAATATAATCTGGTGCATTCAGGAATGATACAATCTGGTGCATTCAGGAATGATACAATCTGATGCATTCAGGAATGATACAATCTGATGCATTCAGGAATGATACAATCTGGTGCATTTAGGAATGATACAATCTGGTGCATTTAGGAACGATATAATCTGGTGCATTTAGGAACGGCACAATCTGATGCATTCAGGAACAATACAATCTGATGCATTCAGGAATGATACAATCTGGTGCATTTAGGAACGATACAATCTGGTGCATTCAGGAATGATACAATCTGGTGCATTCAGGAACGATACAATCTGGTGCATTTAGGAACGATATAATCTGGTGCATTTAGGAACGATACAGTCTGGTGCATTCAGGAATGATACAATCTGGTGCATTCAGGAACGATACAATCTGGTGCATTCAGGAACTATACAATCTGGTCAGTATATTTTTTCGGCACGTCCATGAACAGTCCGGTATATGTCCGTTTGATGTTCGGTCTGTCCGTTAGACATTCGGTTGTCGTCCGTTATCGTCCAGTGGTTATTCGTTAATGTACGTTCCTTGTCCGTTTCGTCCGGCTCCCTTTGCAACATTTCGACATATTTCGGTACATTTTTATACTGAACACCAACGGACGAGACGATTCTTTGTCTGGTTGTGTCTGTTGCTCAAACCGGTAAGGTGTGAAAGGCACTTTACGGACGTTTTAAATGAAAAGGCGGTTTATTTGGACAAAAAGAACGAAATAAGGCTTGATTAAAAAATATAATTCCTTGTACTACCGAAACACCTGCTATTCATGTGGTTAGTGTATTAATCGGGGATGAAAGATCTCAGAGGTTTGGGGGATTTCTGGTATTTAAAAAAATAATTACTGGTTAATGTTAAACAAAAGTTAAGGAATCAGCATGTATATAACAATAATTGGTTAGTTTGAATCCTGTTCTTATATGACCTTAGATGTGGTGAGAACATAAAACCTAATTGTTAGGTAATTGTTGGCAATCAATAGTCACAAGGACAGTTGAAACCTGACTTCTGGCATTTACCCCGCAATTCCCTGACATTGCTAATCCTATGGGCGAAAATCTGCGGGGTTTTCAGAAATTTGCTGGCGGTGTAATAATCTCAATTGAGTTTCGCGATTTTTGCGGGACTTTCATTCCTGATTAATTATTTAAAGCCGCGATTCCATTGACATCGATTCCATGCATCAGCGATGTGCGTCTGTAAGATTCCACAGTGTCTGCGGTGTGGTAAAGTAACGATGATAAATCCTTTTTGTTTTTCAAGCACATGGGGGCAGGGTAAGATCTTTATTCATTGACGGTGTTTGTTGGTTCTCTCTCTATTATGACGTCAGATGTGTAAAACCCCATTCATTAACTCACCCTGTGTTGGAAAGTTGCAAGCTCTTTTGATTTTTAAAACTATGACATATCACAGCTCAAACCCCCCAGAGTTCTTTGAAGACAGGTACTACTGTGCACACAAATGGAATCTCGGCTTTAGTCATACACGCCTTAGGTATGTAGTTTTTCACTGCATGCTCGCTGTCAATATGACAATATGACCTTTGCTGTTGAAGCGGTGTAAACCCATCACCAGCAACCAGTCAATCTATCACTACATTTTGCAGCTAGCGACTGCCTTTCAGCTCATCAGCAATAGGGTTTTTGTGTGCCGCTGGTTCTGGCCGGTTAAGACATCAGTAAGGTTTCTCTGTGCCGATTGTTTTGGCCAGTTAAGACATCAGTAAGGTTTCTGTGTGCCGCTGGTTCTGGCCGGTTAGATAAGACATCAGTGGGGTTTCTGTGTTCTGCTGGTTCTGGCCGGTTAAGACATCAGTAAGGTTTCTGTGTGCTGCTGGTTCTGGCCAGTTAGATAAGACATCAGTGAGGTTTCTGTGTGCCACTGGTTCTGGCCGGTTAAGACATCAGTAAGGTTTCTGTGTGCCGCTGGTTCTGGCCGGTTAGATAAGACATCAGTGGGGTTTCTGTGTTCTGCTGGTTCTGGCCGGTTAAGACATCAGTAAGGTTTCTGTGTTCTGCTGGTTCTGGCCGGTTAAGACATCAGTAAGGTTTCTGTGTGCCGCTGGTTCTGGCCGGTTAGATAAGACATCAGTGGGGTTTCTGTGTTCTGCTGGTTCTGGCCGGTTAAGACATCAGTAAGGTTTCTGTGTTCTGCTGGTTCTGGCCGGTTAAGACATCAGTAAGGTTTCTGTGTGCTGCTGGTTCTGGCCGGTTAGATAAGACATCAGTGAGGTTTCTGTGTGCCACTGGTTCTGGCCGGTTAAGACATCAGTAAGGTTTCTGTGTGCCACTGGTTCTGGCCGGTTAGATAAGACATCAGTGGGGTTTCTGTGTTCTGTTGGTTCTGGCCGGTTAAGACATCAGTAAGGTTTCTGTGTGCTGCTGGTTCTGGCCGGTTAAGACATCAGTAAGGTTTCTGTGTTCTGCTGGTTCTGGCCGGTTAAGACATCAGTAAGGTTTCTGTGTGCTGCTGGTTCTGGCCGGTTAGATAAGACATCAGTGAGGTTTCTGTGTGCCACTGGTTCTGGCCGGTTAAGACATCACTGCGGTTTCTGTGTGCCGCTTGTTCTCACCGGTTAATTAAGTTGCATAGTGCGATTGGCTTTGAGTTCCTGTCATTTTCTGAGATAAATATATTAGATTGAACGTCATCATCTACCTTACTTCAGTTTGAAGTAACTTTTCCTTTAAATGGCTAACTTTTGAGAAGCGTGCAAAAACTCTGCTTCTGCAGTAACAGGTTCTATCAATTGGCTTGGTGTTCTGCTCTATGTGGTGACAGATGTTTGATAAGTGCACCAGTATCTACGTCAGATATGTAGAATTAAATTTAGATCACAGTTTGGATTTTTGAAAATTTGATGTTTTCATCAGACGATGCAGCTTTAAGACAGTGGTGTTTCTGTGTGTCGCTGGTTCCCACAGTGTACCTGGTTATGGTGCGTCAGCGAAGACCTGGTGCTGCTATGACTTTCTCGGTCAAACCGCAATGTGAGATGCGGTCTTTGATCATAGAGTGCACAATAGATTCACACTGGATCAGCAACCAGCGAGCAGCAGGCACTTAAATTAACAGAACCGTTATTACGTATAAGGGTACATATCAGCACCCCCTCCCCCCACACACATCCCTCACAAGGGGGGGGGGGGGCTATTCGCAATTGTCACCATTATCACAACCGTACAAACCCGTGCACTAGTGAAGAACTGGGTTATGTACACTACACTTTTAGAAATACAAGTGCGTTTTGATTTAGTTCTTCAGCATCGTGCATATATGGTAAAAGATCAAATTTGATTTTGTCCACTTTTATTTGTATGGAGAGGTGGGGTTGGGTAAAAAGGTGTGCTTTTTATGCACTTGTGGTAGGTAATATTGATCATTTTGATCGATCCCTCCCACCCGAAGTGACATTGATAATTACTGGACAGTGGCTTTGTATTGTTCACTGGGAATTGGTTGTATTGTTGCAAAACTGTAGCTAGCAACCACATTATGCTGTTGCTTAGCATTTCCATCGATTAAGTTTGTTGTTTTACGTCCGAGCAACATCTAATGTCATATCAGGACAGGGCCATCAATTAAGAGTTCTGCAGATATCACTGGGTACAGTCGTATGTGTGGGGAGTGTTGTGTAACATGGCCAAAGTATATATATTTCTAAATATATGCTAGTTGGAAGATATATCTATAGGGAATATTACATGTGCTAGGAGAGGAATAGGGCTGGAGGGTATATCTATATATCACAGGACATGTTTAATATATTTCTGTTGTCTGGTCACTTAGGATTGATGTGTCCGCAAGAAGCGGGTGTCAATACTGTAAGTAATATAATTTTCGAGAGCACATTAAGTGTTCGCGAAAATTATGTTACGTGAGATAACTGCGCGAGGTTTACGTGGAAAAGTTCGTGGCATTACGTTAAAAAAAAGTAATTGTGCAAATTTTATGCACGGTTGATTTTAAAAACATAATTTAAAAATAATAAAAAATCGAAAGACATATTTGATAGTAAGCTCATTGCACCAAATGAGCAGTATATATAGAATGTTTTCTTGTTGCTTCATCGGGAGATTTGTTTGTTTGTTTGTTTTACGTCCTAGCAACATCTAAGATCATATCAGGACGGGTACCGACTTGTGACAGTGCGTACTCCTGGCGACTTTATAGTGCTGTCCCACTGGGAAACCAGGCCGCCGGCACCATGACCTCGTATCCCACTCAGTCACATTATCGGGAGAAATAACCTTTGGTGCTTTTACAAATATTTACGATGTAGGTAATCTTTAAAGGATTAAGAAAACTCGTTTTATATCAAGCCGAATTCGGAGGTCTACAATTTATTTACACTGATTGAAAGAAGTTTGAACTCCTTGTGTTTAAACCGGTTTTGAGTTTCTGGTGGACTTGATAGCATTTGATAGCTCTACCGACAAAGAAAGATTTATGTTAAATTAGTGATCGGAGTAAAGACAAATTATTTTATAGCATATATAGTTGTTGTCTTTTTTATTTCTAGTTTGCACAGTTGAATGGTTTTGCATTTATGCCGTTTCTTGAGATAAAGATACTAAGGTTGATTGTTATAATTGACCTTAAGATAACTTTGATTATAAATGGTTAACTTTGGAGATGTTTGAAGTGAAAATATGCCATGCATGTCAAAATTCTGACCCGGTAAGTTTAAGCAGTAATGGGTTATATTAAATTTACTTTATTTACCCTTCTATGTGAATCTATACACAAAAACTGCATACACATAAATTCACAATTCAAACAGGATATATACATGCCTACACAATGGGTACCTTTCATGAGCCATTTCTCTCGCTATACACTTGGTGGCAGCACCCGTTCATGGTCCAAGTCGGCCAACATGATTGGATAGAAGGGTGTAGGTGTGTGGTGGGGGTGGGGGTGTAGGTGTGTGTCTTGGGGGGTAGGGGGTATAGGTGTGTGTGGTAGGGATTTAGGGCTGTGGTGGGGGTTTAGGGATGCTAAAGATTGTGAGGTGCCGCTCTGCAGAACACCACTACACTCCACCACAAACCACCTACAGCCCCACCACATCCAAACACCCGCCACCACACCCATACCCACTCACCCCTACATCCTCACCACACCCTTACACCTCCACAACACACCCACAACACAAACATACACCCCCCAGCACCCACCCACCATAGACACCTACACCCCAACCACACCCACCGCACCATACCCACTCACCACACACCCGTACACCCCCACCACACATGCCTAAATCCACACCCCCACCACACACACCAAAATTCTCACCACACACCCCCTACCATACACCCTCACCACACACCAAAGCATACAGAGACGGGCATGGTGTGCCATCTGACGAGAGAGTCATGCAAACTGAAAGGTCCCCATTGGGGCGGACATCAACTTAGCATACTCAGGTCAACAGTAACTTGTCACCTCTAATTAAAATACTGCCATGAAAAACACAAAAGGCATCGTGACCAGACAGGATGGCTGAATGAGTTAGAGCGTCTGTCTCCCATGTTGGTAGATCATGGGTTTGAACCCTGGTCGAGTCAAACCAATGACTTAAAAATTGATACTTGTCGCTTCCTAGCCAGGCGCTCGGCATTATTAGGATATGGCAAGGACTGGTTGGCTCAGCGTCAGGATAATGTGACTGAGTGGGATATCAGTTCATGGTGCTGGTGGCCTGGTCTCCAGTGGGGCAGCACTATAAAGTCGCCATAAGTGCGCACTGTCACAAGTCGGTACCCGTCCTGATATGACCTTAGATGTTGCTAGGACGTAAAACAAAAAACAAACCAAAGGGATCGTTGTAACAACTTTTATTTAGGAAAGGACTCCTTAATTTGAACATCCCTTTATTAAATCGAAAAGTCCGATCATTAACACAATACAGTCAACATAACATCCACAAACCATCAAGGGACTTTTTTTTAATGGACCTGGTGTAGAGTGAATGTTAAACCCTTAAAATTTACTGATCGCTTAGGTCAATATTATATGCGATGTTAGTACCGAACGCACTGGATGTAAACTTATGCAAAGTCGCACAAAATGAAAACATAAAATTGCCTCGTACCAGTTTTCTAATGCTAATCAGTTAAGCGAAACACACCACATGCATATATTTTGACCAGAACATTATCCATAATTAGGCCACCAATAACATCAAAACACTGACATCAGTCTACTGAGTCTTATATTTAATTTAAAAGCCCACTATTAAATAACAGCAGCGCCACGCACCTAGAAGAGAGTGTAAGATTATTGTACCTACCAATAATATATATTGCAGTTAGCTGATAAAGACACAAAATGGGAGGCGTGTGTAATGCGAGGCTGAATTTGTGACTGCCACGTGATGTCACAAATCTAGACATCAAATCAGCTGCCCCCCCCCCCCCCACATCCACACTGATGGTTAGGCGTCAATCCCCAATTAAAGAACGGCTATAGTGATTATAACGCAACACTTTTGCAATTTTGTCGATTAAGACTAAATTAATTTACGTAACGATAATTACATACGAAAATTGGCACGGGTATCCGAGTAAAACTAAGTATATAATTATAGCCAACTACTTTGAAATCGTCTACTAGGTGTATCGTCTGTTACTGTAAAGACATATCGCAATTTACCTATGGGTTACTTCACTACTAAAGGTAAAGCAATATTTAAAGCCAGTTATTGCTTTGGGAATTTCAACAGTAACATTACGATTTGGGGACTGCTTTAGGAAACAAAATAATTTAAGCATAGCAACAATCCACTTAAGCAAAAAGTTGGGGATGAAATAATCCATGTAGACCTAGATCTATGTCGGCATACGTCTGCTACACTCGTGGTACATGCGTTTTGGGGTGAAACTTTCCACTAGCTAATTGACGTGTGTGCATTGCGACGTCGTGTGTAGTATATATTGCTACATCGGCAATGTCCACAACAGACTATTGACATCAATATCTGCTGCACAAAAAGTAGCACACTACACTCGACATTTAAAAAAGAGTGCCCAGATGTCAACGCGATGTCAGTTTTGTGGCGCTCCCTGGCGTGTCTGACTGCGTTAGCGCCCGGTGTTAATGTGGCGCCCTCTCGCGTCACTTTAGAGAATCGAGCAGCAGACCAAGCCAATTTGCTCATTAGGAACGTCGTCTGCATATACTTTCTGCGACTGCAGCGGTGTCTTCTCCAACAGTCCAGTCTCAGGCTGAAGTAACCGTGAAAGCATATATTACTTATTAATTAGTTCTACTATTCTATTACAACAAAAATAGTTCTAAGAATCCCTTCATCTGCTTACAAATCTACAAAAGTTCTGTTCGTGGGCTGCTGAACAACCCATTGCGAAAAAGTGCCGGAAGGCTAGGTTATTGATGATATAGGCATAAGTTATAATAACCCAATGAATTTGCAATAAAATATGCCAAAAGTGTGGTTCAAATACTTGTTTATCATAGCCCGTTATTTTTAAGTGACACATTTATGAAATGATGTAGATTATTAAGTAGTGGTTGGCCGTTTCCTCCTAGAGAATATAATTTGTTAAAGTATTACAATGTTTATTAAGAAAATAGCGCGACAATATCAGGTTTTTAAACTTTATAGTATTTCTCAGTCGGGATATGAAACGTCGGCTTACTCATGCTATTCATAGCGACTCCTGTTATAAGCAACTAAAATAATTTGTGTGCCTTGCTTAATCCTAGTCATAATTTATATATATATATGTATGAAGTGGGCAAGACTATAATCGAGCTGTGGCAGGTGCGGGCTTGGGTCAAGCAACCCGCATATGGAAATGCGGGCTGCTCGCTAAGACGAACCCGCATTGGCCATCAAATGTGGGGAAGGGTTCGCTGCTGTAACTTGTTGCTAGGAGATGCACAGCGGTATCGCGTGTTACTCTCCTACCAACATAGAAGGTTCGAGCCATCGGGCTCGGACTCACCAGACGTGTTTCATTCGCACTCTGATGTTTCAGATGATAATCTGGCTTTAAATACAGTAATTGGAACTATCTTGACTATAAAGGAAATGGAGGGGAAGTATTTATTCATATGATTGACATTGGAAGAAATTAGATGGTGTTGGTAGGAACAGAAATAAAGTTGTGAGCTCTTAAAATGTGATTGAGACGTTCCTTGCATTCCTTACCCTTTACGAAAAAGTCCATTATTACACTAACCGTTATGGTCAACCCCCTAATGATGATTCATTATTATATCTATTACTATTGGCCTTTTGCACCGATGATGGAGTAATGTAGACATTACAGTAACACAGAATAACCCTCTCCTCGGGACTAGTAACCACCTTCTTAATATGGACAATAACAATAATAGGAAATATCTCAGGTGTTTATAAGTGACAGCGGTGGTAGAGTACACCGTTGGCCTTAGCAATGGAAGTATAGTAATTGCAATTAATACACAAGCGATATGCAGGGGTAGAGCCTGTGGATATGTATTACATAGGCTGTCAGCACTCAGGTGAGATTATATTAATGAATACGTGAAATGGCAACGATGGATGAGAGGAAGAGAGACAGCAGTGGCCAGCAGCAGGAGTGGGGAATCCATGTGCATATCGATAGAATGATAGGAGTAGAATGGTTAAATATATAATTATATAACTTTAACAAGAGTGCCGTCACTGGTTTTTGGCCAGTGTACAACCATGAATACAATATTTATAATTCCATTTCGTGAGAATGGACCACTGTTATAGGAATATATTGATCTATTTTAAAATATTGATTTATTTTAACAAAGAAATTAAATTTAACTCAGTATTCCCTAAGCATAGGAATAGATCTACTGCATCCGTGCACTTACAGGTTTTGGCAGTTAATACATTTCAATTGTAAGATTTGCATAATTATATGTAACCATTTAGCTATGCTAAGTATTCTATAGTATTAGTTAATCTATAGGCCTACTTCTAAAGAGAGTTTTTCGGTAATACACATGTTTCTGAAATACCTCTCCATTGATGTGGATCTTCTCCATAACAACAAGCTTGACATTGTCCGGGTCCATTGCCCCAGCCTTGGCTAAGTCCTCAACAGGTTTCGGTTCAAGCTTGTTTTCCTGAATGGGGTTTGTGGGAAATCAATTCACAGCAGTCATAGCACACACACACACAGTATATATATATATATATATATATATATATATATATATATATATACAACAGGTGTCGCCGAGTAGACTATGCATTCAATTTGTTCAGCATATACATGTATGCTGAACTCAAAAGTGCAACTCAGCATAATCTATGGTTACTCCAATATTTAACCCCAATTCAACAAGTAGAGCCTACTTTTTCCAATATGGTTGTACAGCAAACCAAACAAATATGCAGAGGGGAAAATAAACAATGCACACATTTTTGTTTGTTTGTTTTTAAACTTTTTGTTGGTTAAGGAAGTAACATTTCAATCGCAGACAACTGGCCATATGCATGACACGGTGTTAGCGCTCCAAAACTCGTCAGTGATAGTGCTAACACCACGACTGTAAACTAGGGTACGCTAACCCCGTTCCATAGCAGGTTTAGCGGTAAACCTGGCCGATTAGCTGTCGATTCAACATCGTATGTGTGTGTCTGTGTGTGTGTGTATCTGTGTGTGTTTGTCTGTCTGTGTATGTATGTGTGTATGTTTATGTGTGTATGTGTGTGTGTCTGTCTGTGTGTGTCTGTATGTGTGCGTGTCTGTTTGTGTGTGTCTGTCTGTGTCTGTATGTGTGTCTGTGTATGTGTGTATGTCTGTGTGTGTGGGGCTGTGTGTCTGTCTGTGTGTGTCTGTGTGTATGTTTATGTGTGTGTATGTTTATGTATGTGGGTATGTGTGTGTCTGTGTTGTTGTATGTCTGGGTGTGTATGTTTATGTGTGTGTCTGCATGTGTGTGTTTCTGTGTGAGTGTCTGTATGTTTGTGTATGTTTGTGTATCTGTGTGTATGTGTGTCTGTATATGAGTGTGTATCTGTGTGGGTCTGTGTGTATGTTTATGTGTGTGTCTGTCTGTGTGTGGTTGTGTGTTTGTGTGTGTGTATGTTTATGTATGTGTGTCTGTGTGTGTCTGTATGTGTGTATCTGTGTATGTGTGTCTCTGTGTGAGTGTGTGTGTGTCTGTGTGTGTATGTTTATGTATGTGTCTGTCTGTGTGTGGTTGTGTGTTTGTGTGTGTCTGTCTGTGTGTATGTTTATGTATGTGTGTCTGTGTGGGTCTGTGTGGGTCTGTGTGTGTGTGGTTGTGTGTCTGTGTGTATGTTTGTGTCTGTCTGTCTGTGTGTATATGTGTCTGTCTGTGTGTGTATGTCTGTGTGTGTCTGTCTGTGTTTCTGTGTCTGTGTATGTATGTGTATGTCTCTGTGTGTTTCCTGACTTGACTGTACAGATACAGAGACAGACATACACACAGACAGACACACACAGACAGGCATACACACATACACACATACATACACACATACATACACACATACAGACACACACATATAGACACAGACAGGCATACACACAAACAGACATACACACATACACACAGACATACACACATAGATAGACACACAGACAGACACACACCGACAGCACACACAGACACAGAAACACAAAGACATACAAACACACACACCCAACATACACACACCCGACCTGACTTTCCAGAGAGACACATACAGAGACACACACAGACACACACAGACACACACACAAAGACAGACGCACACAGCCACACAGACAGACACACACAGACAAATGGACATACACACACAGACACAGAAACACAGACACAGAAACACAGACACAGAGACAGAGACGAGTCGGGTAAAGTCGAGTCGGGTAAAGTCGAGTCGGGTAAAGTCGAGTCGGGTAGTGTCAAGTCGAGTCGGGTAGTGTAAAGTGAAGTCGGGTAGTGCAAAGTGAAGTCGGGTAGTGTAAAGTCAAGTCGGGTAGGGTCAAGTCAAGTCGGGTAGGGTCAAGTCAAGTCGGGTAGGGTAAAGTCAAGTCGAGTAGGGTCAAGTCAAGTCGGGTAGTGCAAAGTGAAGTCGGGTAGGGTAAAGTCAAGTCAGGTAGGGTCAAGTCAAGTCGGGTAGGCGCAAGTCAAGTCGGGTAGGGTCAAGTCAAGTCGGGTATGGTCAAGTCAAGTCGGGTAGGGTAAAGTCAAGTCGGGTAGAGTAAAGTCAAGTCGGGTAGGGTCAAGTCAAGTCGGGTAGAGTAAAGTCAAGTCGGGTAGAGTCAAGTCAAGTCGGGTAGGGTCAAGTCAAGTCAGGTAGGGTCAAGTCGGGTAGGGTCAAGTCAAGTCGGGTAGGGTCAAGTCGGGTAGGGTCAAGTCGGGTAGGGTCAAGTCAGGTAGGGTCAAGTCGGGTAGGGTCAAGTCGGGTAGGGTCAAATTGGGTAAAGTCAGGTCATGTAGGGTAAAGTAAAGTTAAGTCGGGTAGTGTCAAGTCGGGCAGGGTCAAGTTGGGTAGGGTAAAGTCGGGTAAAGTCGTGTAGCGTAAAGTCAAGTCGGGTGAAGTCAAGTCGAGTGAAGTCAAGTCGGGTGAAGCCAGATTGGGTAAAGTCAAGTAGCATAGTGTAAAGTCAAGTAGGATAGGGTAACGTCAAGTAGGATAGGGTAACGTCAAGTAGGATAGGGTAACATCAAGTAGGATAGGGTAACATCAAGTAGGATAGGGTAACGTCAAGTAGGATAGGGTAACATTAAGTAGGATAGGGTAATGTCAAGTAGGATAGGGTAACATCAAGTAGGATAGGGTAATGTCAAGTAGGATAGGGTAACGTCAAGTAGGATAGGGTAATGTCAAGTAGGATAGGGTAATATCAAGTAGGATAGGGTAATGTCAAGTAGGATAGGGTAACGTCAAGTAGGGCAAAGTCGGGCAAATTCGGGCAAAGTCGGGCAAAGTCACTGAAAATGGCGTTGACAGCAAAACAAAAGGGTACGACAATTTTATTATGTTTGCCGACACACGTAGTTCAAAACTTCAATTTTATTGAAAATTAATAGAAATACAGAACAATTTGGCATAAACATGGATGCATCCATACAATATAATTTGCGATTCGGCCGCGGCGGCGGAAGCCGGCGGCAGTGGCGGCGGCGGCGGCGGCGATTTGTTTTGTTTATATTCGACAGTATGAATATCACCGCCGATGTAGTTGCAGTGTTAATATCGCTTCGATTTTGGGGTTAATTTGACCAAATTTCACTTTTTTACTATAGTGTTCTGTTAAATATGATAGCATTGAATAGATTTGGGCCTAATCGATACCTAACACCGTCTGTAAACTTGCTATGGAGTGGTGTTAGTGTACGAGATGTTAAACCTGCGGTGTTTCCGTATATACTGCTCCTTACATAGCGACTTTTCGCCGCTAAACTAGAATTCCCGTCCAAAACCAGTTTTGGCTCGCTAACACCACCCCATACATACGGCCCCAGGCGAGGCAAACACCGGTTCCTGCATGGTCTTCCCCATCCCACTACTCCATGCCCTATCCTACTAATTCACGACGCGGACAATAATTAAAATCCTATAGTCCTTATTCAGCAAGGTAAGCCTACAACTTCATCTAGTGGAAGCATCACTCAATCAAGCTGTCTAATGGTGAAAACAAGTCTATTCAGACTTATCTATGATAGGCAGTATAAATCTTCAAGAAAAAAAATAAGAGTTTGAATCCTGCCTGACCAGACTGGTGCTCAAACCTCCCAGTCTGGAGACCATTCGAGTGAAGCGCTGGGTGGGTGGTAAATTAAGGAAGCCAGCCAGACCACGAGGGGTCGAGTCAGATGGCGAGTGTCAGACTAATCGGTGACAACAGAAATGCCGCTAGAATGGCTGGAAGGAGGCGCCACAGATGTGGCCGGATTTTGGTCAGCTCGGCGACAGAGGGCGCTGGGGGTAGTAAAATCTTGCCGCGCCGGAAATACTCCCTTTTTTGTTGTGTTGTTTTTAGTGTTTTTATTCCTCTGAATAACATGTCAGTACTGATGCACTGGTCTTCCAGCCCTAATGGTAATTGCTACTATATTCCAAACAAAGCTCCAACAATATAAATAGTATAGTTATACGAATCTTACCTGGGTACAGATGATGGATAACTCTTGTTTTCCGAGGTAAAATAGATAATTACAAGACAATAAGCAAAGCATCAATATGAATGATATGTGTAAAGAACAAGATAATAAAAAAAAAAAGCATACGGGGAGGTAGCTATGTTAGACCAGTATGGTAAGCGTTAGTAGGCAGGGATTAACTGATTATTTTTCTAGAGGTGATATACTCAGTGAACGGGTGATGGTGGAATGTAGAGTTGGCCTTTGTTGTTGAACCGATGTTTATGGTAATCTCAGGAAGTAAGTAAGTTAATATTATTTAATCATATACCTCAGTAGGATCCAACTGAAAGCACTTCTAAGCTCATTTGGTTAGTAGGTGGGCGTTTTGGACTAGTTCTACTAGTTGAGTGTCTGAGTTTGCAGTGCATGGTTAGGGGAGAGAGGGAGACATGGAGCGGTTACCAGGTAAAATGGACAATGCCAAGCACCAAGGCAACGAAAAGTAGCCTATAAGATGCATTTTAATGTAATCAGTTTGGCTCTGCAGCGGAGAGTTGGAACCCAGGGGTTCGAATTCTATGACTTGCCAAACCGGAAGTAAAGCGATTACTGACAAGGATTACAGGGGACCGACCTGAGGCTGCTCCTCCACCGGTGGTGTAGTCTCAAAGGGTGCTTCTTCAGATGTCCCCATCGGGGCAGCTGTTTCAATCAGCGATTCCTCATGCTTAGCACCACTCACCTCTTGGGCCTGTATGGGAGCGGTCATAGAAAGGAAGGGATGTACAGCTATTGACAGATTCTAATGAGCACTACACAGTGCTACAAGTGTATATATGTAGGCCTAGTCTGGTATTACCATCAGCATCTAGGGCGTGGTATCTCACTCAGTGACATTATCCCAACACTGAACCAACTAGTACCTTGCCTTATTTAAAGTTGCATAGCCCGATGAAGAATCAAATTTTCAAACCCAAAACAATTATCTACAATTGATTCTACGTTAGATAGTGATGTACTCATTAAGCATTTGTCGCCGCATAGAAAGGAATACTGGGTCAATTTAATAGAACACTGTTTCAGCTTGGTCGTAATGCGTGCCTCACATCCGCCCCCTCTTCCTCCTTCGCTGCATATGAAGCCTATGGTGTCAATGTTTTGGCGTGCTTTCTATAGCTAATTTAATATATTTGCACTTAAAATATCTCAAATTTTAGCCATTTAAACTAAAGATTACTTCCAGGTAGATTGTAACAATCAATTTAATATATTTATCTCAGAAAAAAATGTCAGAAGCTCAAATACATCGGACCATGCCACTTTAAATAACGCCAAGTTAGAAAACAGGTATGCATTTTTTGTAAATCTTTTCTTACGCATAGTTGGTATCTTATTAATTGCAAGGAAAAATAGTAAGCATTAGAAATGGCGTTATCTTTAAGGAATAATAATTTGAAAACAGCGAAACTGACCATTTAAATGGACCCAGCAACCAGCAGCTGAATAGCATCACTATTGTTATCCTGTATAGTCGAAGCTGATAAAACAAATATAGCATAATTATATTGATTTATCTAAGTAAACTGCATGTATTATAATGTAACAGATTTCACTCTTATTGATTGCTGTTGAAACTAGACCGATATGCTATGACATTGGATGAAAATATGGATCATGATGGACTTGTGACAGTGCACACTCATGACGACTTTATAATGCTGCCCTACTGGTAGACCAGACTACCAGCACCATGACCCGATTTCCCACTGTCACATTATCCTGGTACTGAGATAACCAGTCCTTGCCCTATCCGAGTGCCAGGCTAGGTCACAACAAGTATCAAATTAGTAAATTATTGGTTTGACTCGACTCCCAATCTTCCACATGGGAATCCTGCGCTTTACCGATTTGGCCACCGTGTCGGGTCATTTAAAAAATATATCACCTCTAGAAAGATAATCCCCTATGCACCTACCCACTACTACTAAGTCTAGCTATGCTAGTTTAACATAGCTAACTCCCCCTGTATTATTTTTCTCTCATAGCTCATTCTCTACCCATCATTCATATGAATGCTTTGCCTATTTTCATGTAATTGTCCATCTAATTTCTAAGGCCTATTGCTAGAACTTTGTTTAATGTATATTGGCGTTTGCCAATGACGCTGGAAGACCAAAGCATCAGCGAGCACTGGCAGCATATGTTATTCAGAGGAATAACACCACTTGAATAACCCCCCCCCCCACCCCCCACCGTCTCCCAAATAAACTGAATTGCGATTTGGGAGTGATACCATAGAGTTCGTGTTAAATCTGGTCACAGATTTAAGCTGTGCTCTTTTATTTTTAGTTTTTAATTCTAAGAGTTCTCCCCACCTTCTGATTGTTAGTGGTAGCCTCATTCTGGATCTCTTCATCAACTTCCACAGCCTGGTTGACCTCTTCCTTTGTGGGCGGGGTCGCCTTCTGTTCAGGCTCGGTAATTGTCTCTGGTTCAGGCTTAGTATTCTTCTTTTTTTTATCCTTCTTCTTGAAGAGTTTAAACGGCATCTGACACAATAAACAATTAAACATCAATTCATTTATAGCTGTTAGAAGCAGCTGGCCTTTATGTGTAGCCGCCATTGAAGGGAAGAAGTGGTTATTCAGGACGGTGACAATGCAGGAAGGCAACATGCTATTTCCATCCAATCAAATCTATTATATCGACTATGTCAAGGGTGATTTATGTTGGTAAATTATGTAAGATATTGCACAGTAGTGCCTGTCTTCAGCTCCTCCCGTGATCAGCGAGCTCCTGCCATGTGTTGACAATTATTTGTGTATGTATAACCGTTATTTCTCTCATTTGTTTGTCCTTCTGATGACAGGACACATGCTATGTGTAGGAACATATTGACCAGTCTGTAAGGGCTTATCGCTGGCGTGGGCAGGCAAGTTCATCGGCACATCTCAATATTCGAAAGAAAAAAAGTTTGTTTTATTTAACGACGCCTGTAGAGCACGTGGATTTTTATCATCGGCTATTGGACGTCAAACATATGGTCATTCTGACAGAGTAGAACCAAATGTTACCCGGCTAATGTTAAGATATGTTTGGGAATGTCCAATGAAGCAGAAGCAACAATAAAGCATTGTATTATATGAAGAGTTCGGGTACAAAGCCCTGTAAATGCCAATCCAAAAATTGAATTCAAAGATTTTTACCTGAGGGTAATTCTAATTCACACTAATTCCACTTTTTTTTTGGTTAGGAAATGTCTATGGAGCAATGAACACACACAAAATATAATTATACAAAAAGGAACCTTTTGAAGGTTTGACTGACTCCAAATTTATCTCAATATTTGTATTGGTGTTTACGGGATTTTGGGTGTCAACTCTCTCTCTCGCTCTCTCTCTCTCTCTCTCTCTCTCTCTCAATATATATATATATATATATATATCCTAAGCCATCATTATGTGCTCTGCTGTCGAACTTATCTAAATATTAATATTCGGGGTTATTTCTAAATGTACTGTTGAAGGGTTTAATGGCTAATATTGTAATAATAAAAACACAGTGGGGGTTTCCCTCCTGCCAGTTACGATACATACCGTTATTCTTGGAGGGTGTTTCTCGGCTGTGGGGTGAAGTTGCAGGGCACGGTCAAGGTCAAACACGGGCAGAAGGCTCTCTGATCCGGAAGATCCGATGGAGATGGTGTCCGCCGCTACCAACGGAAACAACGCCACACATCAATCGCCTTCCAGAACAATCAGTGGTTAAACCGTATTACTCGGACAGATTGAAGTAAACAAGTGAACAATTCAAGTATTTCACCCACCAACCAGACCCGACGGGATGGACGAATGAGTTGAGCCTTCATCTCCCGTTTTGGTAGATCGTGGGATTCGCACCCATGAGTTTGAACCCTGGTCGAGTCAAACAAATGACTTAAAAATTTATACTTGTCACTTCCTCGCTAGGTGCTCACCATTATTAGGATACAGCAAGGATTGGTTGGCTCAGGGTTAGGATAATGTGACTGAGTGGGATGTCAAGTCATGGTGCTGACAGCCTGGTCTCCCAGTGGGGCAGCACTATAAAGTCACCATAAGTGCACACTGTCACAAATCGTTACCCATCCTGATATGATCTTAGATGTTGACAGGACGTAAAACTCCGACAACCAACCAACCCACCGACATCCGGTCTTGAAGATAGATGAAAGATTCACCCCTACTCAGAATTCTGAGTAGAGGTGATGAAAAACCCATTAGAAAAATTGGCGAAAGACCATGTAAATGAAATGGGCACATACATTCTTAATTAAAGAAGCAAAATATATTCTTCACATACATCTTTATATTTACCCGCTATTTTTTAATTGTTAAAGTTGAGGTTTAATAGACCTTAAAAGTCAAATAGAGAGCATTCACGGGTCGTCATCTTGCTTGTTTATATCTTCTGCCATTTCACCAACTCTAGGCCAATATAGGTAGGGCCTTGACACTGGATACTGGAATCAGTAACTCCATTTCCTGTTCATATTAAATAGGTTTTTGCTCGTTCTTAGTCTAGGTTATTCACCCCTACTTTGGAAAACTAATTTTGGTTATTTGGACATGTGAAACCCAGACAAGTTAGAGCTACCCTGGCATCATTCTTAAATGGAAATCAAGGTTACACCCTGTTGTGAACCACAGGAGTTTTGATATGCTACATAAAATCCTTCATCTAGTAGCGGCTGGCCCTCGTGGCCTGCTTACCATTATAATTCTATTGCGTATACATACTGGCCCACTCAGCGGGTGGAGTGTATGGAAGAGGGGCGGGAGTGGTGATCGAGGTGGTGGGAGTGTGGGGGGATGGTAATCGTTTTTTGTTTGTTTGCTTGTTGTTATTTTATATCCTATCAACATCTAAGGTCATGTCAGGATGGTACCCAACTGCGACAGTGCACACTCATGGTGACTTTATAGTGCTGCCCCACTGGGAGACCATGCCACCAACACCATGCCCAGATATCCCACTCAGTCACATTATCCTGACACTGTGCTAACCAGTCCTTGCTCTATCCTATTAAGCCGAGCAGCAGGCTAGGTAGCGACATGTATCAATTTTATAAGTCATTGGTTTGACGCGGCTGGAATTCGATTCGAACTCCCGACCTTCCGGACAGGAAGCCTACGCTCTATTGATTCGGCCACCGCGTCTGGTGGGAGTGGGCGGATAACCCGCACAATGATGCACATCCCACACCATCCATGCCCCACCGCCTACCTCCATCCACGAACCACCACCCGCACCGCCAGTATTCGCAAGTTGCCATAATGACCAGACACACAGTTCCCCCCCCCCCCACCCCCACTTCCCCCTCTGTATTTTGTTGTTGTTGTATCTCATACATTACATGGCAATAGTTCTTTAACTATGTAAATAATCTCTGATTGGCCGACACAATGCTCTACCTAGACTCTATAGCTGTGTTTACACGGGCGAGTTAAGCCGCGTCATATAAATCGCCTTGTCTAGTTTGGCTCACATTCACCGTGTAGACGCGCCGCTGAGGCGGATTAGGGCTGATTTGCCTCATCTAGTTCGCTTCAAGTAAACCACGTCGCGAGGTAGTCGAGATGAACCAAACTAGCTTAAGTCGGCCCAAGTTACCAGTGTGAATGGTAGCGGCTTAGATGAGCCGGATTAAGGACGTCACAGTCGAGACCTGAGTTTGTTGACTTTCCGGTAAATTTGCTCTATGGACCTGCTAGAGGTGCACAGATATTTTTTTCATGACTTATTTTAAGGTTTTCACTGCCCAGCAGAAGTTTTGACTGTTCCAAACCAATACGATTCAGTCCATACATATCTAGGTCGAACCCACACTCTCTCGTGGCGACGTCGACTAACCGAAACTGGCGCTGGTCAGTCTGGACTTTCTCATGCCCAGATATCGATTTCCGCCTTAAACTGCTCCGTGTGTGGACACGACACTAGTTCGCTTCACATAATTCGCTTTGTCTAAATCGGCTTACAATTGCCTGTGTAAACACAGCTTATGACAAGTTCAAAATCAACAGTATGCGATGTGCCACGTGCTCCTCGGTTTTGAGGGTTTTGGTCACGTCCTCACTGGATTTGTTTGTTGTTTTACGTCCTAACAACATCTGAGGTCATATCAAGACGGGCACACACTAGATGCACTGGACGCGGTTGCCGAATCGGTAGAGCGCAAGTTTCCCGTGCAGAAGGTCGGGAGTTTGATTTCCGGTCGTGTCAAAATTGATACTTGTCGCTACCTAGCGCTCGACATTATTAGGATAGGGCAGTGACTGGTCAGCTCAGTGTCAGGATAATGTGACTGAGTGGGATATCACTTATCAGGTCATGATGTTGGTGGTCTGGTCTCCCAGTGGGGAAGCACTATAACGTCGCCATGAGTGTGCACTGTCACAAGTCGGTATCTGTCCTGATATGACCTTAGACGTTGCCAGAACGTAAAACTCCAACAAACAAAACACCGGTTCAAGCTCCTATGTACCCTGCTGGCAGCTCACGTTGCTGTGGGTTTATGACAATACATGGAATCTTCCACAAAGCACATATATATGTGAGAATGTTCACCACACCCACCATAAACATATATATATATATATATATATATATATATATATATATATAATTATATATCTGTCAATATATACATTTATCTTATAAATAGTTAGTCACTTAGGTGTAAATACATTAAATAATATAATATATATGTATATATATATATATATATATATATACATAGGAGGACTATATATATACATATATATATATAGGACGCTAACTACCCTGCCCCGATTGACATCACATTGATTTACCACATGGTTACAGTCACTTAGGTGTAAATACCATATGTAGTATAACATATACCTATATAGGAGGACTACACGCATACATGTATATTATATGCATATGTCTGTGTATAGGATGCCAACTACCCTACTGCCATCACATTGCTTCACCACACGGTTAAAGTGACTTATACGTAAATACTTTATGTAATATAACATATACAGCTATATGAGGGATGACACACTCACATATATATATATATATATATATATACACACATATATATATGCACACAAAATAAGATGCTAACTACACTGCTCTCATTGACATCACATTGATTTACCACATGGTTAGAGTCACTTAGGAGTAAATACCTCATGTAGTATAACATATACAGGTTAGGAGGACTACACACACATATAATATATACATCTTATCATACATATATGAGATGCTAACTACACTTCTCTCATTGACGTCACATTGATTTACCACATGGTTAGAGTCACTTAGGTGTAAGTACCTTATGTAGTATAACATATACAGGTATATGAGGACTACACACATATATATACATATACACATACATGCACACATACATAAGATGCAAACTACACTGCTCCCGTTGACGTCCCCTTGATTCGAATAAGGGAAGCCGGAGACCGAGTGGGAGAAAGCTTAATTTATTTGCAATGTTATGAAAGGTACAATGGGGGGAGTCAGTCGACGGCATCGATGTCGATGGGGGCCTCCCTGATTGCCGGGTGCTCTGAGGCCGCCGGAGTCGACTCCTACGAAGTAGTCTTTAAAATAGAGGGTGGTTGGGTGCAGTCAAAGTTTAGTGTCCAACGGCCAAGCGAATCCGAATGGCTGGAGCTGGGGGGAGGTTTCCAGGTCAGTCATGTCCGTCCTTCCCGCTTGGGGCGTGGTGGGTACCCGGCTCCCCTCATCGAATCAACCACAATTCGGAAATTATGCGCCAATTCACCACTTGGTTAAAGTTTGTTTGTTTGTTGTTGTTTTACGTCCTAGCAACATCTAAGGTCATATCAGGACGGGGGCATAGGGTTAATGTAACTCACATGTAAATAAGCCACATGCTAGCACAGCTGTGCTGAATCTCTCCCCACTGCGGCTTAAACAATAGTCATCTCCCGCCACGCAGGTAATGCGTACATATGCTTGCACTTTGTATTGTTCCGCTGAGCTCAGCAAGAACTGTTGAGAGCGACTATTAATAGCAGACTAGGTCTGCTTACTTCAACACAGCCCTGAATGTGATGGCGTTTAGGCATGGTTAAAGTTGCATGGTCCGATGAAATATAATTTTTTCAAAATTAAAACAACGACCTACATTTGATCCTATATATCCAACTTAGATACTGGTGTATTAGCTAATGATTTGGGACAGCATATACAGAATAACCTGTGAATTTATAACATCACCCCTTTGGACACTCACTTTGAAACACCCATTATGCAGGGAGGCCATTAATCAATTAGGCCAATCTTGTGACCTCATTAGAGCCAAGTAAGCCTACTATGCAGGGCCATACCTAGGATTAGTAGGTCATCTCACATCACATGGTCATCGCGAGATGGCCATCTGGGTCATAGCCACAGGACCTTTGGCACTATTTTGGGTTCTTTCAGCTCAAATTGCTCCAAAACTAGCCATTTTTCATCAAATTTACTCGGGACTAATGCATATTAGGATATAATGGTCAACCTGAGCTATTTATCTCAAATATGAATAACAAATTCAAACACCATCGGACCATGCAACTTTAACAGCGCTGAAGCATCATCACTCCCTTGCTTCATCCAGTTTACTTTTATGTCTGCTTAATCAATGCCTGCTTAATCAAAGTGCTACTCTGCCGCATTTCATATTTCATGCACCGGAGTACAAACTTTGTAATTATTTAGCCTTTCTCTTCAATTATCTCCAATCTTAGCTATTACAATATACTCCACACTAAACGACAGTACATTCATTAACTTAATAAGGGCTAACTTAATATACCTATCTACAAATATATTGCACACGCACAGAAAAACCAACAACAACCCCCAAAGCCAATGAAGCATGCAGCCTTAACACGGGATAACTGAATTCAAGAAGTTATTTGCATGCGGGTCATACAAATCTTCTGTATGATTCATTATAAGGGTCAACTTAATATACATATCTACAAATATATAGCACATGCAAAACCCCCCAACAACAACCCCCAAAGCCAATGAAGCATGCAGCTTTAATGCAGGAAACCTAAATTCAAGAAGTTATTTGCATGCGGGTCATATAAATCTTCTGTATGATTCATTATAATGGCCAACTTAATATACCTATCTACAAATATATAGCACACGCAAAAACCCCCAACAACAACCCCCAAAGCCAATGAAGTATGCAGCTTTAACACGGGAAAACTGAATTCAAGAAGTTATTTGCATGCGGGTCATATAAATCTGTATAATAATCAATTCCATGGACACTGCGCAAAGCGCGAGGAGTAGTGGTACTACCATGTGGCAGCGAAACCCAGACCTTATTCCATAGTTGGATTTTGTTGTACTTGTTGCTTTGGTTGCGACGCAACTCCAATTGCGAGCTCCTACTGGCTTTGTGCTCTGAGTTCGAACTGATAGTGACAAACACCATGTTCAAGCAGAAGGATGAATGCAAGACCACTTGGATGCATCCTCGTTCCAGACACTGGCATATGATCGACTTCATCATCACAAGGTGTCGGGTTAAGATGGACATCCACAGTAGTCGAGCCATGCGTGGAGCTATCTGCTGGACCCATCACCAGATGCTAAGGTCAAAAGTGGCATTCAGAATACGACAAAAGCACAACAGGCAAAGGGCAAATAAACCGACCAAGCTCAACACAACAAAACTAAGTACCATCAGTCACAGGGAGAGCTTCGAGCGGGAGATGGACAGCGCTCTCGCACAATGGGAGGAGAAAGAAAGCCCAACACCAGATGAGGAATGGGCAGCTTTGCAGCAAGTCGTATACAACACAGCTAAAACATATCTCGGCAAGCCAGACAGAAAACACCAGGACTGGTTCGACCCCAACAATCAAGAGCTACAGAATCTTATGAGCAGAAGAGACCGCCCACCAGAGAGTGTTGCAGACCAGGAACACTAGATCCACCACTGCAGCATACAAAGATGCCTGCAGATTGCTACAAAAATGCACCCGTGCATTGAATTCGGACTGGTGGGAAATGAAGGCTGAGGAGCTGCAGAGAGCTGCAGACAGAAACAACATGAAGGGCTTCTACAGTGGACTGAAGGAAGTGTGAGGACCCATGAAGAAGGGACCTGTTCACCTGAAATCAACAGATGGAATGGAGACCTTTTCTGACAGCAAGAGAGTTATGGCAAGATGGGGTGAACACTTCCAGAAGCTACTCAACGTCCCTGGTGACATAGATCGCGAAGCTCTGGACAACATCCAGCAGCGCATTACCAAAACATGCCTCGATGAGATTCCAACCATGGATGAGATGGCTAGAGCAATCGCCAGCCTGAAAGATGGCAAAGCACCTGGGGGTGATGGAATTCTTGCTGAAGTATGGAAGAACGGAGGATACAACCTGTTCAACAGACTGCACCAACTAATCACCAATGCCTGGGAGGAGGGTTCTGTACCCCAAGCATGGAAGGATGTCAGCATTGTAACCATCTACACGAAAGGTGATCGAACATACTGTGGGAACTATAGAGGAATCTCTCTTCTTTCCATAGCAGGCAAGATCTTCGCCAGGATCCTCCTCAACAGACTATCTATTCACATAACACCGGATGTAGTTCCGGAGTCACAGTGTGGCTTCAGAGGTAACCGGAGCACCATGGATATGATATTTTGTCTCCGACAGCTACAAGAAAAGTGCCTTGAGCAGGACTGACCACTGTACATGGTATTTGTCGATTTCACTAAGGCATTTGATACAGTCGGGAGGCTGTGGCAGCTACTGAGGAAGTATGGATGCCCAGAGAAGTTCACAACTATGATCAAGGCTCTACATACAGGAATTATGGCGAACATTAGTGTTGGAGGGGAAGTCTCGGAATCGTTCGGGGTTACCAATGGGGTCAAGCAAGGTTGCGTAATGGCCCCCACGCTCTTCTCCATCTTTCTATCAGCAATGCCCGACGAGGCTTTCCGAGACATGGGGGATGGCATCTATATACAGTCCAGACAGAGTGCTGACCTATTCAATGTCGCACACTTCAGAGCGAAGACCAAGACTACTCGGATATTGGTGACAGAGCTGCTATTCGCAGATGACAGTGCACTGGTTGCTCACTCTGCTGAAGGGATCCAGAAAATAGTTTGGCCTGAAGATTAACATCAAGAAGACAGAGGTGCTGCACCAACCCAACTCTACAAGAGAGAAGGAGATCATGGTTGACAGAAACAAGCTGAACTCTGTTCCGGAATTCACCTACCTCGGAAGCACTATATCAAGTGATGGATGCATTGATGCTGAAATACAGAGGAGGATGGCCAAGGCTAGCACATCTTTCAGCCGACTATGCCAGAGATTGGAACAACCACCATGTGTCCATTCGGGTCAAAGGCAAGATCTACCGTGCAATCGTGCTATACACCCTACTATACGGAGCCGAGGCCTGGACAGTGTACAGATGACAGGTGAAAAAGCTGCATGCCTTCATGATGCTACATCTGCATTCAATCATGAGGCTAACCTGGAAGGACAAATTGACAAATAAGGAAGTACTCGAATGGATGGGGCTGCCCTCTATGGAAGATCTTCTGATCAAAAAGAATCTCCGGGGGACTGGACACCTCATGAGGATGTCATCAGACCGGCTACCAAAGCAGATCCTCTATTCTCAACTGTCTTCTGGTTACAGAAAGAGAGGGCGCCCTCGTCTCCGGTTCAAGGATACCATCAAGAGAAACCTGAGGCTGAGAGACATTAAGACCGACTCATGGACGCAACTCTCACAGCAGAGAGCTAAATGGAGAGCGGCAGTCAAGTAATGAAAGCAGTCTTTGTCCCATCGTGACCGACAGCATAATGATGAAGTAACGAAAAGAACAGAATAATAACAAAGCAGGAGAATTACATGCATGAATAATATTTGCATAAGTGCTTTATACCTCACAAAGTTATGGTTTAATAATCACTGCCGTGGATTTACTTGTGTTTTTCATGAGTAAGTTTGACAATCAAGTGTCTTTAGGACTAGCATTGTCAGAGATTGTCAGTCATCTTGCTGTAGGCCTAGCTGGTGAGCCTAAACCTTGATTAGTTTATTTAATGACGTATAGTGTCCAAGCTCACCAATACCAGTAATACGTGTTCCGCTGGTCCCTCAGTAAAGAATTATACTGAGACCCAGCATGCCGGGTCACAGCTACACCTTACACAGTGGAAGGTCTTGGAAGTGGTGAATGAATACACATACACGGTACAGGAAGTGGTTTTTATCTCATGTAAAATATGTACTAGGACAAATTCACTGCAATCTACATTTATGTATGGCAATAACTCTACCAAGTCTGGTTGTCAGGAGGCACATGGTTGTAGACGACAAAGTGAGTTTAAAGTATACGGTCTATACTTAAGGATAAGCCTGGGAAGGGGAATCGTCCCCCAACTTCCGCCATGTAAACTAAAGCTATGACCTGGCGAGCTCAGTCTCAGCTATTGTCCTGACTGATGGACCAGTGGAACTCAGCGAAAGCCATATTCTGATCAAATGAAAACTTAAAATTCCACCAGTTTTCAAATCAATTAGATCAAGAAGTTCACTTGCAAATTTGAGGCGTCCCTATAAGCATCCTGATACTGGTCGGCAAACCTGCCTAATCAGACCAGTCACTGGTCAGCGCAGTCCACCACAATGTAGGGCAGCACTATAAAGTCGCGATGAGTGCACACTGTCATAAGTTGGTGCTCGTCCTGATATGACCTTAGATGCTGCCAGGACGTTAAACTCCAACAACCAAACCAAACCAAACCTTCACACCAGTTCTAGTCATTAACCCAAATAGTAATCACACTGATAACTACAAACATCTTAGTTCATTCCCAACATCATATGACATGCACTGGACTAGATAAAGGATTCACCCGGTACTCGCAGTACACGGGTGAAGACCAGCCTTATAAAAAAACGGTCGAAAAAGCGGGTAATGAAATGAGAGCCTAATTTCACAATCTAAGAAGCAACATTTATTCTTTGTATATATCTTCATATTTCCCCGCTAGCTTTGAGTTGAAAAATATAATAAAACATCTAGTTTAATAAGACTTAAAAGTGAAATCGACGGTGTTCTATGGCCGCCATTTTGTCTTTTTGCATTCTCTCCCATTTCACCAACTCTGTGCTGATATAAGTAACCATTTGACACTGGAGGCAGGCATTCTACTTCCTGTTCCATACTAGAGCTATTTTCTCCCGTATTTACACTACATTGTCGTTCACCCCTGTACTGGAAGTACGGGTGAATCTTTTATCTAGCACTGGACGTGATGGTCGAATCGGTAAGAGCAAGGATTGGTTCGTTCAGTATCAGGTGTGACTGGGTGGGAAATCGGGTCATGGTGCTCGTGATTACGTCTCCTAGTGGGGCAGCACTATACATTTGCCATCAGTGCACACTGTCAGAAGTCAGTCCCCATCCTGACATGACCTTGAATGTTCCCAGGACGTAAAACCCTCAAACAAACAGATTATATGGCATGTATTAAATATATATATATTGTTATAATATAATATATATAATAAATATATATATGCATTCGTTGATATGTATATCCCACAATTAGGCTATAATGCATCCATAATTGAGCAATTCGCGAGTTAGCAATTAATACCAAAGCAGTGAACAACTAAGTGATTGCAGTTTGACTTACCGCGTTGTCGGTAGCCTAATATTTAGTAATAGTGGTCAGTGGTGGTTGTGGGGACTGCTACTGCTGTGTACCATTCCGGGATGTATGTGATTCGTGTGCGGGACGCATGCGCGCGGGTCGACCAACTGCGCCATATGTTGGTGATGTATCCAACCCATGTATTGCTCAATTTTAATATACAATATAGACTATGTCTCTGTGACCTGCATGTCATCACTGAGTAAATAATGGGATTCACTGGTGGCGAAACGCGGGTACTCCCAGCATCGACTAGTGATGTTATTTTTTTTTAAACGAGTCTTAAATTAAAGTTGCATAGTCCGATGGCTTTGTCTTGCTGCCATTTTTTTCTGGGATTAATATGTTAATTTTATTGTTATAATCTACCTTATTTTAGTTTGAAGTAGCTTTTATTTTGAATGGCTACATTTTGAGATATTTGAAGTTTAAACATGTCAAATTAGTTTTGCTAAGCACACGAAAACTCTGACATCGTGGGCTTCAGCCACTAACATCTTCTATTAAATTGACCTCGGTATTCCCTTCTATTTGGCAACAAATGCTTAATAAGTACAAGAGTATCTAAGTTAGATATGTAGAATCAATTCTATATACTTATTTTGATTTTGAGAACTTGATGCTTCATCAGAATATGCAGCTTTGAATAAAAAATGAAATTAAAAAATATTTTAAGGGTGTTTTTTTGTGTGTCTGCGCGCGATTTGATACTATAATGATTATGGAGGGTTTGTTACAGGCTTTATTGGTTTGTATGTTGAAGCTGTGAATATAATTATTGCATCAAAGTTGCCAAGCGTCCTGATCTGACCTTAGATGTTGCAAGGATGTTAAACTCCAACAACCAAACAAGTTGCACAGTCCGGTGGTTTTGAGTTTCTGCTATTTTTCCTAATAGTTAAAGGTATTAGGTTGATTGTTATAATCGACCTTACTTTATTTAGTTTGAAGTAACTTTTATTATGAATGGTTAACTTTGGAGATATTTCAAGTAAAAAAACTAGATCTTTCACATTCATATATACATTTATACATATAATATAGCCACTGTTTAACCAAGAGAACAGCCAGTGCACCAAGTGGTGGGTTTGATCATTTTGATTACACAGTACTATATTATATGTATAAATGTATATATGAATGTGAAAGATGTGTGATGATGGCGATGCGGATGATGATACTGATGATGATGTGTATATGTTCATAGCAATTTCATATTGATGTGTATTCATACTTACCTATATCATGTATAATAAAATTGTATGTGTTTACATGTGAAACACCAACCAGCAGCCGGGCTGATCAAACCCACCACAAGGTGGCACTGCAAAATTTACATTACCATGGGAGAGATAGGGAGTGAGCTGTCTTAGTGTTATAGGGTCTTTATTCATACTGAGGAAGTATTTGTTCAGAAGTGTATGTGTGGCGCCGGCAACATGGGTAATTCAGTGCGGGGGACAGAGACTCACCACCCACCTACCGGTAAGTATGGATGCTCACCTTTAGCGCCATCTATCGGATCTCGGCCACACCACGCCTTGGCCGTTGGATTCAAACCACCAGCCTCACTCAGTCCCCAGCACCCGACCACTGCGCATGGTATGTGGGGTAGTCCTCCTCGCTGGCTGGATCAAACCTGCAGGTTCGTGGCCTGAACCACTACACCATCACCCGAACCAACGCATGGTGATAGTTCCATCCTTATTTTCGCCACCCCACCCACCCCAGCTAAGGACATTTATACGCGTTAGGGTTGGACGACCTGGGAACCCTCACCAATGACGTCATGCTACTCCTACTGGACGGGCCTCGAACTCATTCGGATGTCACTGAGATTTAATGAAGTTCCATATATATGAGTCGTTTTACCGTGCTTTGAATTAGGCAGGGTTGTCATTCACCCCTGCTCTGGATATGGGTACATCTTTTATCCAGGGTTAGCTCTTACTTACTGACGTCATAGCCGAGCAGCGACAGGTCGTCGCCATTGTCCAATGACGTCAGGGCTGCATAACGGATTCTTCCAGAACAGGGGCTTCCGCCCGTGGGGGGCGGGCTCTTCCTTCGAACTTCTGTAAATAGAAGATGAATACAGAATACAGAGGACCGGTGAACAGAATAAAACAAATATATATATTACAATAATACAAAGACATATTTTAATATACGGGTAAGCATGAATATTTAATAGTTCGATTGCGGGAGAATTTATTCATTTTTCTTGATTAATGTGTCGAACTGAAGGCTGAAGCCCACTTGAAATCACTCCTCTCACCCAATGAGAACTAACATGATGTCCAGTGTTGCCAACCTGGAGGCACTGAGAATCCTTGAGTTTTGTTGTTGTGGGTGTGGAACATGAGTGGCAGCAGCCACAAGCGTGCTATGGGAGTCCGAGGGCATGCTCCCCCCCCCCCCAGAAATCTTTTTTATATGGCTTTAAGATGGGCTAATAGAGGGCATTTCCAAGGGGTTATATGATGATATTTTAGCATATTTATGCATAAAATGATATTTGCTTGTGTTTAATCAAAAGTACAGAAATTCGTGAAAAAAACCCAGAAATTCGTGGGATTTTGTACAAAAGTACAAATTCGTGGGATTTTGGGGTCGATCCATGAATCATTAGGTAACTGATCAGAACTTTCAATTTCCATGACTTTCACTGGATTTTTTTTAGATTTGGCAAAACTGGATGCCAATAGTATATGAGACTGTCTCAAAGGGTGCTAAGCAATATGGGACAAAACTTTGTCCATTGTAACGATCAACATACTATCTGCTTATGCATTTGCTCAGGATAAACTGATTTGTTTTTTACATGGTGTTTCATAATACCAATAGAATACATATTGATTTGAAGCAAATTCACCAACGAGACACCAAGGCAACACACACGATATATGTAATTTGAACAGATTTATTATACTTATCTGAACAAGTTAAGTACAACTTCGAGGAAGCGAGCATCTCGGATACATAGCGGCGACATGGCCTTCTTAATTCTAGGTTTATAGTCCAGTACTCAGAGCAATATGAGCCGCAGTGCCGAATAAGCATAGCACAGATCAATCGTGAAAGTTTGTAAAGCAAGTCGGCGACATGGCCTCTTAATGGAAATATATCAGTCTAGAAATCACAATGTTTATCACACACAGTTCAGGTAGCACTTGACCTAAAAAAGAAGAACAACAAAAGATACACAATACAGTCAATGATCACTCTACACTTAAGCTCCCGACAGCGCTCAACCCAATAAAATGCCGAGCGCTGCGGGAGCTGCCGTCACATGTATAGCGCGCAGGTACGTCGAAACCGCCACACTATGCCATGTACCTGCTACCATGATTTGATCCAGGGTCAAGCCTGACCCCTGACATGCTTGAGCCGACCCACGCCTCAGACCATGGAGGGTGAACCCTTTGTCGACCCCAAATGCTGCGTAAGAAGCAAGTTTGATAGCACGTTGCAACATTGGGATAGTTAGTGGTTGACCTGTTGGATGCAGGAAAGCAGGGGAGTTATGTAAGGGTGTGACCTCTTGTGTGTAGTGCCGCCATGCTTTGACAGGGCAACAAGCCGAACCAGGGAGAGCAGGAAGTCGAAAGACTACCGGTGGCGCTGATGTATCTCGGGTCTTTGATGAGCGCATCTTTACAGACAGGAAGTTCCTAGTCAGGCAAATGTCATTGAACTTAAGCACATGTGGGTGGGTTTTTGACCCAGTTGACCTCACAGCCAGGTTCGACTGTCTCAGGAGGGTGAAATAGCCTATCAAGAATGCAACAATGATTACATGTGGAACAGGGGTCAAGTTATGCAGAATCATTATCAACGACTTAAAGTCTTCTGGCGATATCGGAACAGCCCTGTGAACAACGTGTTTGGATGACTTAAAAATGCCACGCTTAAGTGTTTTGACCTCTACAGCCTCAAAGGCAGAAGCTTCACCTGGGCTACTCGCTACCCAGACCGTGACAGAGCTGAAATAGTTCAGCATTGCACCCGGCGATTTTAAGCGATCTGATAGCATTAATAGAAAAGATAGGAAGTCATAGACCGACGGCGAGATTGCTTTCACCTTGTGCCTAATACAGAACTCAATATACAATTTTACATGGGCAGCCTTATTCTGCCAGGTCCGGGGCGCTAATGCTGTTGTGTAGAGATTGAGCAGTCGCTGGTGATGGCTCAGTGAGTATCCTGGAAGATAGAGGCACAAGAATTACTATCTACCAGGGAAAACAGATTACAGACGACATTGCAACAATTTCAGGGAGATATCTACGTTAATTTCTCTGAGATCCCGTTCAGCACATAAGCCTTTTGCCTTCTTTTTTGCCATAACGGAGTACGGTGCTCTACTCAATGCATCCGCTAGCACTAAGTCTTTACCCGGTTTATGTACCACTTCCACGTCAAAATTCAGGTCGGCTGCAATTAACCAAATCTGTCTTGCACATGCGCACAAGATCTGGTCTCTACCTTTGCCTGACTCAAGTACTTGCTGGGACGCTAGGTTATCTGTATTGACTTTAATTAGATACTCATGTGGCTCTATTGGTAGCAAGAATTTCACTGCATGGACAAGATTAAGGGCCTCAAGTTGAGTTATAGCAAGATCTTCTGCGCGAAGTTCATTATCAGATATAGACGTATAAAACGCCGCTTTAGAGAACGCAGCCCCAGCTTTGAGCGTAGAGTCACACTCAATTACCCATTCTTGTCTCGGGGCTCTTGGTATGAGTTGCTTACCGTTATATGATAACGCAAATTGCTGAAACCATTCAAGGTCTCTCAGAAGATCTTTATCAAAGACATGTTGACCTACATATGGAGCCGCCCTTAAGGCTTCTAAGACTCTATTCGAGAACCTTACCGCTGGTTTAATGCATTTTGAGAGATGCTGCAATTTTCCTGCTAAACTCTGAAGTTGTTTCCTAGAACACTTGGACCTCGTTTCCCAACTTTGACACTCACTTAGGACATCCTGAATCTTCTCTCTTGGTAAAGTCACTGTCATTTCTACCGAATTAATGATAAAACCGAGCCATGTGATAGTGGTAGTCGGGCTAGTACATTTATCTAACGCTAAGTCAAGGCCTAGCTCCGAGGTGAGATTCTGAAATGCCGAATACGCCTTAGTAGCTCCTTTCTTACTAGATTCGATCCCTACAAAGTCGTCGAGATAACAAAGCGAAAACCAACCTTCATTCCTCAATAGCCAGACTACAGCTCTTGTCTTACGTGCACAAGCTAGTGCTGAGATTCTACACCCAAACGGAGGAGCAATAGCTAAATATATATCACCATCAAAGGAAATACCCAAGAGTTGAGTTGACAGAGGACAGACTCTGAGTTGTCTATATGCCCTAGCGAGGTCCCCTCCCCACATCCACGAATTAGGACCCAAAAGTGTCAACCTATCTGTAAGAGTAGAGACTGATGGCAAAGAGAAGTTAAAAGGGCGTCCCAAATAAAATCCTTTCACTATTCCTGCATTAACACTTTTTCCTTTCGGAAAACTTAAGTCGATAATTATACGCTTCTCGGTAGAATTTTTCTTTGGTCTCATCATCATCGGACTGATCTGACACCACGGAAGGAACGGGGAAGACGGAAAAGGACCTATTAATGCCCCGAGAGACATCTCTTTAACAATAAACTTCTTAATATGGACTGCATCATTATCAGAGGAGGAGTGGTTCTTATCTGTCGACATGGGTATTATTGAGGACGTATAATCTAATGGCCAACCATATTCGAGGTGATCAACCAATAGGACATCAGGATAATCTAATAATACCGCTCGCCATTTCGGACCAGACGGCACTGCAATACGCGCTCCCAAGAAATTAGGTATGCCTGTTAACCTTACTTTATCGAAAATATCTCTATAAATCCCTAGGTTAAACCACGGCCTATCCACTGATACAGGCCAAAATGACAACAACTGATCTTTAAACTCAAGTGGCGACGGCGGAGGAACGAAAGCAGAAGAACTACTGGTCGGCAAAGCTGAGAGCACTATTTCCATCGGCGCTTCGAACCAGTCTACCGATACCACTGGGAGAGAAATATCACAATTTACTGTGGAATCAGATACATTAGAATCACATGTCTTTGTCACAGAATCAGGTCCTGTACTTACTCTAGAAGGCTCCATATCGTTATCAGCATTCTCATTAACGTTAACACGGTTAGATTGTCGCATGCCAATTAGATGCGCTTTATCTGGTGACACACTTATATTACTAATATGGTCAGATGGTTGCCTAGTTACAGATGATAACTGCGTGAGAACAGAATTATTGGCACTATTCATATCAGATATGTTAGGGTTAATTATACAGGAGGTTAGCTCAGCGTTACTAGAAAGTACTCGAGTTGAGACAGAACATTTAGAATCATCTAGACAGTATTACTAGCAGCTTCATTCGCTTTCTTGTCCAGGAATTTGCGCTTCTTCATACAGTCCTGTTCCCTATGCGGCAAAACCCGCTTGAACTTATAGGCACACCAAGCGCATATGTGGGGTGCCCTATCAGGGAGAGAGCCATGGGTAGCATTGTTACCGCAGTCCTTCCCCCAGTTCCATAAGTAACAGGGCTTTCCTTCTGACTCCCGAGAGTATTTGTCACGCTGATTTAGAGGGGCCGGGTTGATAGGAGCTGCAGTAATAGAACTACCCGGCACTGAGGCTTGGGCAGAGGGAGCCTGTCGCACCTGTGCCGCCGGCTGATAGCAGGATTCGGGAGCATGAAATGAAACTGCACGTGATTGAAGCACTCTGACTGCCTCTGTACACACATCTCTTTGAATATCCTTAATCGCACCAAAGTTATTCCAACCTTCCCGTAGTCTCCCATCCGCTACCATTTGGAAAACCCGTTCAGACCACCTTCTACATGTTGGCCAATCCCAAGAGATGGCCATGAGAGCCAACTCCTCCTCATGTTGAAAGACTGGAGGGAGCCATGCTTGGGGGAAGGACGGCTGTGCAACTAATAAACGCAGTGCAAAAAAGTACTCAGCCCATGTGGCTTCTCCCAATCCGATTTTCTTACAGCCATCTCCTCGTGTTACAAAGTTATGTGGGAACAATTGTGTACCTGGTGGCTTATGAAGTGCTTGAGTTGAGTCCAGTAAGTACTCGGTTGTCAGAGGCTGCTGAGGCTGTGGAAGTCAGAACTGTGGCATCGGATAAGGTGATGGCGGTCGAGAAGCGGCCGCAGAGACGCCCGGAGCGTGAAGACGCAGGCCACCGCCAACATGAGAGATACCAGGCGGCACCCTCTCAGAAGCCCTGGGACGAGACGAGGTTCTAGGAGTAGGCGGAGACGGCACATACGGCCGCGACGAGGATCCTACTGGAACAGGCGATGAGGCGGCAGCTGCTGGTGCCAACACACCAGGCAGAGCTGCAGGTCTCTCGAGAGCATTAAGCCGGGCCACTACCCCGGACAAGCTACCGGCGCCAGAGCGAGACGACGCCGGCCGCGCGGCCACTGATGAACGACTGGAGCTCGTATCGCCATCACTCAAAGACGATGGATGACCGCTTGCCGAACTGCCTCTCCTCCTGAGACCACGATGAAGAAGGCCAGAAGAACCAGGCAGTCTCCCTCTCCGTTTCTTGATTGGAGGCATTATCCTAAGAACTGAGAAACGAGTACAGACCCGAACTAAATGGAGCGAAAATTTCTCGTCTCACCGTCCTGAGCTCCAGTCGAGTGACTTGCGCACGAGCGCCTTGCACCAAGATCCGCCCGGTGTCCCGTTATCGAATTACCCATGTTAGCGGGGCAAACATAACCAATGTCCTTGTGTTTTCAGTTTAACCATTTCTGTGCTGTTTTGTGTCAATCGTTACAATGGATAAACAAAAAAAGAGTTATCACCTTTTGAGACAGGCTCATATACAATCATGTGTTTTGTCTTTTATTGCGCTGTTTCACTACATTCTATACAGTTTAAAGTTGTATGGTCCGATGGTTTTGAGTTTCTGACAATTTTGATAGATAAAGATCTTAAATGGCTTGATATAACCTACCTTACTTTACTTTATTTTAAATGGCTAAGTTTTGAGATAATTAGTTTTGGCAAGCTTGCCAAAATTCTGACACCTTAAGCTTCAGCAGTAACAGGTTCTATTAAATTAACTCAGTATTTCCTTCTAGGTGGCAACACATGTTTAATAAGTGCATCATTATCTAAGTTAGATATGTAGAATCAATTTTAGATAATTGTTTTGGTTTTGAAAATTTGATGCTTCATCGGACTATGCAGCTTTAAACTGGACTGACTTTACAAGGTGCTGGTACCATATGGCTAAGCAAAATTAATGTCATCTCTGCATACCATTTTGCATCCTTATTGTGAGTGTATCTATGTTGGGCTGGAGGGCTAGGCTATTGTTAGTACTTGAATAGGAAGTGTGTCAGTGCTTCACTTCTTAGAAAGAACCCATACCAGATGGGATGGCCGAATGAGTTAGAGCGTCTGTCTCCCGTGTTGGTAGACCATGGGATCGTGGGTTCGAACCCCGGTCGAGTCAAACCAATGACTTAAAAATTTATACTTGTCACTTCCTAGACAGGCACTCGGCATTATTAGGATAGGGAAAGGACTGGTTGGCTCAGTGTCAGGATAATGTGACTGAGTGAGATATCAGGTCATGGTGCTGGCAGCCTGGTCTCCCAGTGGGGGCAGCCCTATAAAGTCGCCATGAGTGCGCACTGTCACAAGTCGGGGCCCCTCCTGATATGACCTTAGATGTTGCTAGGATGTAAAACAACAACAAACAAATAAACTTAGAAAAAACCTGTCAAGGACTAATGACGCAGAGACTCCCTCTCCCGATAACTGTTACTTGGAGAGGTGGTGGTGAGGGCTGGTGAGTAGGTTTGGAAAGAATGGTGGGGCACACTCACGAAGGCGTTAACCCACCATTTTCTCAAATCATATATATTATAAAGAATGGCTATATTTATGAAGCAAACATACTAGAGCATCTTTTTACGTAATACAGTTCAACAAATGTGTAAGAAGAATATTTTAAAGAAGGGTACAAATATTTTTGGAAGGATACATACAGGAAAATCAATCTAAATAATATAGTGAAGCAAATGTGTAAGAAGAATATTTGAAAGAAGCTGACAAATATTTTAGAGATGAAAATGGCGATAGCTATCTAAAAATGTACAACAACAAAAACAGCTAGTAGATATCAAGATAAAAAGGGTGAATTGGTTGTTGTAGTCATGTGGGGATTCCAACATAAAGATGTGTGTAATGGGGAGGCAAGCACCAGGTATAAATACGATGCACTTTTCCCCATTAAGCATTTCTGAAGAGGACGCTGAAGTCTAGTGTTCTTTTTTCATTGGGAACAGAGCTCATGGCGACCATGATATTATAAGTACATGTATGCGACTGTACTTGTAAGAGCATAGAGTTGATGAACTCATGTGGAATTGAGCTCCTAAGAAGGTTCAATTTTACAACACGCTAATAGATACAATCCAAACCACTCACCCCATGCGCAACTGCATAGCGTATGCTTCACCGTACATTAGTGATTTGGGTATTTGAAAAGGCTGCTGTAGTTCATACTGTGTGCTGCCCTCTTCAAGGGAAACACTTGCATCTGGCGGGTGACTCACTGAGTAAAAAAGATATCTAGTGCGCTGAAAATCCTACCCTTCCTCCTTCAACACACATTGCTACTACTGTCTGATGATCGTCCACGTCCTCTATTGATGCGCTACTGTTCCCCATTGAGATGTTTTTTTTTTCATGTCTGTAGGTTTAATACATCGATATATGAACATATAAGTGGCATACAATAAGAAGAAAAAATATAGATATGTATATAAATTATGTAAGTTACACTAAGCACAATTGGTAAAGGGGTTGCAAATAATCTTTATTATATAATGTCATAGTTGGATAAACGGCCATCCTGTGCATGTAGAAAGTTGTTTCGCATACTGCCACTTTAACTGAGAACGGCTGTTTTAGTAAACAGAGTAGCAAGCTAGTGGTTACATACATATGGATAGCGACAGTAGCGCCGCCTCTCACCTGGTGGACGCAGAACACACTAGTCGAGCAAGCATTGGGCCGAATGACGCTGGCTGCTACCGCTACACTCTACAGGCATATATGCCATATAATAATATAGGCCTATATATAATTTATCCCCATTAGTATATATATATATATGCTGTATATATAGACATGTGATGTATATATGTGAAGTGGGCAAGACTATAATCGAGCTGTGGCCGGTGCTGGCTTGGGTCGAGCAAACCGCATATGGAAATGCGGGCTGCTCGCCAAGACGAACCCACATTGGCCATCAAATATGGGGAAGGGTTTGCTGCTGTAACTCGTTGCTAGGAGACGTACCACAGCATCCCACGTTACTCTCCTAGCAACATAGAAGGTTCGAGCCGTCAGGCCCGGACCCATCAGACGTGTTTCATTGGCGCTCTGATGTTTTAGACGATAATATGGCTTTAAATATAGTAATTGGGAGTATATTAACTATAAAGGGAATGGGGGGAAGTAACAGAAATAAAGTTGTGAGCTCTTAAAATGTGATTGAGACCTTCCTTGCATTCCTTACCCTTTACGAACAGGTCCCTTATTACACTAACCATTGTTGTCAACTCCCTAATAATGGTTCATTATAATATCTATTACTATTGTCCTTCTGTGCAGACGAGCGAGTGATGTAGACATCACCAAATGTAGCATAACCCTCTTCTCTGGACTAGTAGCCACCTCCATAATTCTGACAATAATAACAATAGGTAATATCTCGGGTGTTTATAAGTGACAGCAGCGGTGGAGTACACCGTCAGCCTTAGCTAGGGAAGCGGAGTAATGGTAATTAATACACATCAAATGTGGGGGGTAGAGCCCGCGAACATGTAGTACATAGGCTGTCAGCACTCGTATATATATACATATGTAGTAGTCTGTACATGAGCTCTACTACCACGCGGTAGCAGCGGAGACTACACCGTACACCAGCGCAGTACCACTACACTGCGCCAGGTGGCGGGCAGACCCTGACTGGGCTGCCCTCTACTGCATGTGGCTGACCCCCCCCCCCCCCCCCCCCCCCACACACACACACACACGCCTATAGAGTCGATGTGGGCTCTGGCGAGTCAGACAACTACTGACGCCGCGATAAACCGGGTTGAAGCGTATACTGATTGAATCTTGGTGTTCTTCCGTGTGTAAGCGTGCGAGTGAGAGTCTGAGGGCCTTGGGCCATTACACATATATATATATATATATATATGTATAGATGGACAGTGATAATCCCCATTATCGCATGTAATAAGCTCTGGAGTCCCTGCCCTCCCCCCCCCCCCCCCCCCCCCGCTCACGGGGTGGGGGTCCAGCTGCTCCTCGCCGGCCCCCACCGCGGGGAGCTAAACGCCACTCGCTCGGAGGTTAAGGCAGGATATAACGATGTTTTCATAGAGCTAATGTCTTATGTTTTTTTTTTTCTTTAATGTTTTTTCTTTTTTTCTTTAATGTTTTTAATATCTTTGTGTCTTTTTCCTTCTTTCAGGCATCCACCCAGAGCACTCCCTCACCGCCAGGAGCACACTTCACCAGAGCCCCGCGCACTCGTCCGATCACGTGTCCACACCACGGGATGGCATGAGTCACCTGTCTGGCATGGAGGCTTGACTTTTGACATTTTGTGGTTCAAAATAGAAATCGTCTGCCTGGTCCCCTGGCCTCCTATGGCTTAACATTATTGCCGTTAATTTACATACGTCACCAGCGCCACTCCAAACTGACAGTGATATCGGCAAGCATAGACCTAGGCCTAAAGAGAACGAGCAATAACAGTAACACGGTTTATGATTATACCTGCATATTGTCGTACATTTGATATAATAACAGGGGTGTAGACAGAATTTATTTTAAAAAGTTGTTAAGCACAGAAATTGCTTACACGTGCTTGCAGGAAATAAAAAAATTATGAGCACAAAATAAATAGTGCACAGATCTATGATGAAAGATTTAGAATAGAAAAAAATATGACACTAAGAGAAATAGACGAGATCACCGTTCCGGGTGCGCATGCGCTGAAAACAGTTTGCATTGAGTTTGCCGATACCCATACGGAAAAACTTCCATTTTATTCCAAATTAATAGAAATACATAACAATTTAGCATAAACATGTATGGACACATGCAATATAATGATCTGAAGAAAATAGCTAAGACAAAACTAGCCATAGTTAAACATTTTGAGCTAAGAAACATACAATTTCACACAAAACAGTCAGTCACTTTAATCTCACATAACTATTATTAATTCTTGTTCTAAATATTAAAATGCCAAATATGTCAACAGACACTTGTTTCAGAGAAATATATAACCAACATATGATTCACCCTACTCATTTTCTAGTTCTACATATGTAATTAACCATAGGATATAAATAAAAACATGAATAAAATAAGTAAAACTGACTCTGGCTATAGCTCTAACACTAGTCTGAGTGCCCAGATTTCTTTAAATCTAAATGCACATGGCATAAGATGTGCTGATTATATTCATGTAAATGCAATGCTGGATACATATCTTAATTTATTATATATATTTTGTAAGTTGGTATTCTATGTACCAAACAAGAGCTGAGATGAGCTGAAACTAGCACATTTCATAGCTGCACCCAGTGTATTAGCATGTGCCATGTGCTTCTCGCTGGTTTGTTTTTCGTCCATGCATCCCTCAATGCTAATGGTGATGTAGTTTATTGTTTGCACATGCTTACATTGTGAAAATGTAGCTACGCCCCTCAATACTGATATCATGGAAGTCTTTTTGCAGATGGGAAATGTGCCTTAGAGAGAAGTCTTGAACCAACACTTCTTGCCGTTCAGAGATTAGTGTCCGAACCGTTATTAGACTGTTTAGGCTCCTTGATACAATCACCATATATCCATGCCTACCTGTCTATGTGCCTCTTTGCTTGAGAGTGTCTATGTGCCTCTTTGCTTGAGAGGTCAGCGCAAACCATTCACACTCAACCGTCCGTCTCCCGTGCTGGTAGATCGTGGGGTCGTGGGTTCGAGTCCCGGTCGAGTCAAACCAATGACTTTAAAATTTATACTTGTCGATTCCTAGCCAGGCGCTCGGCATTATTAGGATAGGGCAAGGACTGGTGTGCTCAGTGTCAGGATAATGTGACTGAGTGGGATACCAGGTCATGGTGCCGGCGGCCTGGTTTCCCAGTGGGACAGCACTATAAAGTCGCCATGAGTGTGCACTGTCACAAGTCGGTACCCGTCCTGATATGACCTTAGATGTTGCTAGGACGTAAAACAACAACAAAACAAAACAAACACACTCAACCCCTTGAAATGGTATGTTTTTCACATCTTTTACATCCCTACGCTGTTTAATACTTAGGTTGTCCAGGATCCTGGTCACAGCACCGGTGTGATGGGGGATGTTGTTTTTTTTGCAAATGGATAATTTTGTGCCTAGAGCAGGATTCGAACCCGTAATTCTTCCCATTCCGAGGCTAGCATCCTAACCATTAGCCCATCTAGACTCCTTGATGCAATGACCATATTAACGCTGACCTGTCTATGTGGCTTGTTGCCTGAGAGGTCAGTGCAGACCACTCCAATAATGATAAAGTGTTGGTGCTGCCACAACTGGACGGTGTGAAAGTACGTCTGAACACTTTGACTTCTGGATACGGAATGGTTTATTCCCGTCCAGGGCTCACTGAACCGCCGGCTAAACTTTCCATGACGTCATCTCATTTACATACTCCTTTGTCTCACTCACTGTCTAGAACATTATGCATCTCATTAGCATATATTACAGACGTGTCTCGGCGTCTATTACGCATTTATCACATCCCCCCTTTAAAGTATTTCTGAAACATGCAATGTTTTTAAATGACCATCACTATAACTATAAACACCCAGTAAAATGAAAATACAATAATCAAACATATATGCGTACTTAGCTTAAACCACAGGTTCTAGCAAATGTCTGAGCGCACGATGGCACTGAAGTCCTCTGACTGCCCGGCTGCTTAGCCTCCACATGATATATTGTCCATTAATTACAACACACACACCAAATGCAGCTGAAACACAACTTAAGCCTACCATGCACATGTGTTTGTGTGTATACACTCAACGTGACTGACTCACTACAGGTCTAACCTGCTCGCCGCCCTAATCAGCCGACCTGACATACTTAGATTAGCCGCATTGTTTACATTTGTCAATGATGCTGACCTACTCTGCATCTGCTCGACTGGTTCGGGCTGCCCCCTCTCAGGCGCCCTTATAATCTGAACCCTATTCCTATACAAGATATTCCCCGCCTCGTTTAAAATCTGATATTCTCTCCCTGAGACACCCTTTATCTTGTCCCCCACTTTCATAGGCTTGTGCGGCTTACCACATTTTTTGTCATGAAACACTTTCTGGCTTTGCTGTCTTTTCGCTGTCTGCACTTTCTTCGGATTTTGCGTCTCGGGTACCAAAATTTCTTCTTCCATCGGCAACCTCCCTCTCAGCCTTCTGCTCATGAGCAGCTGAGCAAGAGATGCATTCAAGAGGGGAAATGGAGTGTTCCGATAGTTCAACAAAGCTAACTGAAAGTCTGTATTTGTTTTCTCGCATTTCTTCAACATGTCCTTTACCGTTTGCACAAACCTCTCCACCTGGCCATTGCTTCGTGGATACTGCGGACTAGAATACACGACTTTAAAACCATAGTGTTGTGCAAACTCCCTGTTCTCATGGCTCTTAAATTGCGGACCATTGTCCGAAATGACCTGACTAGGAATACCGTGCCTCGCAAAATTATCCTTCATCGCCTCAATGACTGTGACAGACGACGTATCACTCAACAACGTTGCCTCTCTTTATCGCTTTGTTCAACTTAGTCGGATCCAGACAAATCCTTATCTTGTTTTGTTTTTTTACGATATTTATGGAATTAACCCACTCGGTAGGTTCATCCTGCTCAACTATTACACCTAACTCTACCATGCGGTCGAGTTCACTACATACTTTACTTAGAATAGCAAATGAGATTTTCCTAGGTGGATCTATAACAGGTTGTACAGATTTATCAACATGAATGACACCATTTGCTTTGATAAGACCTAAACCTTGAAACATGTCTTTGTATTCGCTTACCAGCTGTTCAGCCCGGGTGCTGGGACTGTCTTCGGCTTGGAAATGTTCGTCGGCACAGCAGAGTGCACCTCATCAACCCACGCCAACAGGTTCAATGCCACACAAGCCTGTTTCCCCAAAATAGGCTGACAGCTCCACACAACTTGGAACCTCAAGTTTCTGCCATTCATGTCGACCGACTCCTCCCCGTCAGGAGTGATCAGATGCCCTGAGAACGTCACCAACAAACATCTAGTGTTCGTCAGCTGCCCCGGAGCCACTCTGTCAAAGATGTTCCTCGGAAGCACGTTTGCCTCCGACCAGGTGTCGAGCTTGAACTTGACAGGGCGACCGTTCACTCAGACAGTCGCATACCACAGCTCGGCATCTTGCTCGCACCGCGGTCAACGGCACCGATGAACAGATCCGTTGTCAGCACATTGACCTCCACCAGATCCGGGTCTTGCTCAGCATTGTGAGGGTCAGGCTCTTCGATGGCCAATTCGTTGACCCTGCCCAGTCTGCTCCGGCAGACCTTACCGAAGTGCCCGATCTTCTTGCCGGCTATGCAAGCTTTGCCTTTCGCTGGTCAGACTCCCCGGCGGTGTTCGTACCCACAGTTCTGACAGCGGATCTTGAACTCTCCTGCACCGGTACCGCCAGAATTCCAAAATGGCGATTTCCAAGATGGCATCGCCAATGACCGGACCGCCGGTGCATCGGCACGCGCAGTAGCACAGTTCTTAAGAAAATCAATTTCCTTACTCTCAACATCTGATTTGGTGTCCTCCAACAGATCCGAACTGAATTCACTCATTTCGCACATACTCACACACTTCTCCAGAGTTAACTCCGCAGTTTGCAGCAGTTTGTTACGCAAATTAATGTTTTTTACGCCAGCCACCAACCGATCGCGCAACAGCGACTCCTCCACTGTCCCATATTCGCAATCCTTTACTTTGTCCCTTAGCGCTGTGATGTACATGGCCATAGTTTCTGTAGCTTGATTATGCGAATTAAACTTGTACCTTGTTATTATCAAACTGCACTTGCCTATACAATATGTCTGGAATGCTTCTGTGAGTGGTCCGATCCTGTCTCGGTCAGCGAGCGCGATGGACATATAGGCGAAAACTTTTTGCGCTTCTTCGCCAGCGATGTGAAGAAAGATGCAGCATTGCACTCGTTCTGCCTTCAATATGACACCTGCCGCAATGGCGTATATGTCATATGCTCTGATCCATGTTTTCCAGTTCGATCTTGCATTGTTGCTGAGGACAAGCTGACCAGGTGGCTGCAAACCCAGCAGTGTATTAGCGGGCGGCATTCTTCCTCATCTGACACCATGTGAAAGTACGTCTGAACACTTTGACTTCTGGATACTGAATGGTTTATTCCCGTCCAGGGCTCACTGAACCGCCGGCTAAACTTTCCATGATGTCATCTCATTTACATACTCCTTTGTCTCACTCACTGTCTAGAACATTATGCATCTCATTAGCATATATTACAGACGTGTCTGGACTTCTATTACGCATATATCACAGACGGTACCGCATCCGCTCTAGTCCTTGGCCATGTTATAGTTGCAGAGTCCGATGGTTTTGAGTTTCCGTCATTTCCTGAGATAAATATATTAGGTTGATCACTATAATCTACCTTACGTAAAGTTTGAAGTAACTCTTATTTTAAATGGCTAACCTTTGAGATATTTGAAGTGCAAACATCGAAAATAAATTCTGGTAAGCACACCAAATCTCTGACACCATAGGCTTCTGCATTAATAGATTCTATTAAATTGGCACGGTATTCTGTTCTATGTGGTGTCAAATGCTTGATAAGTGTACCAGTTTCTAGTTAGATATGTAGAATCAAATCTAGATTACTGTTTTGGTTTTGAAATTGTTGTTTTCATCGGACTATGAGGTTTTTACAAAGTTGATACTAGTCTTCTTGTCACCTTGCCTAGTTCTCAGAAAAAAAATGGTTAGTTCGGTGTCAGGATAATGTGACTGAGTGGAATATTGTAATGGCACGATTAAATTCATCGTCTGTGTTAGCAAAATAAATGAATAATTCCATTACTTATAACGATGGTCGAGTCAAACCAATGACATAGAAATTGATAGACCCTACTTGTCACTTCCTAGCCAGGTGCTCGGTATTATTAGGATAGGGCAAGGACTGGTTGGCTCAGTGTCAGGATAATGTGACTGAGTGGGATATCAGGTTGTGGTGCTGGCAGCCTGGTCTCCCAGTGGGGCAGCACTATAAAATCGCCATGAGTGTACCCGTCCTGATATGACCTTAGATGTTGCTAGGACGTAAAACAACAACAAACAGCCTTCTATTAAAGTTGCATAGTCCGATGGTTTTGAATTTCTGTATTTCTTCTGAGATAAATACAATATAGATCGATCACTAGTATCTACTTTACATTAGTTCAAAGTTACTTTTATTTTAAATGGTAAACTTTTGAGATATTTTGAGCGCAAACATGGAAAATTAGTTTTGGCAAGGATGCCAAAACTCTGACACCATAGACTTCTGCAGTAACAGGTTCTGTTTAAATTGACTCAGTACTGCCTTCTACGCAGAAACAAATGCTTAAAGTGCATCAGTATCTAAGTTAGATATGTAAAATCAAATCTTGATAATTATTTGGTTTTGAAAATTTGATATTTCATCAGACTATGCAGCTTTAAATGTAAGACTAACACTGATTGTGGATTGGGTGAAGAATAGTTTGAACCGGAAACCCACTTGGGCGTTGTTTCACCAGTACGTGGCTTGCATTCCTCCAACCTCTCCCCTGCCATCCCGCCGCCCCTCAACCACCCCTCTCCCACTTCCCGCGAACACCCCATATACACACCCACACCACATGCTGATAGCTCCAGCATAGGTCTTCTGCAGACACCCACACCCACACTGCGCGCATCTTGCCACAAGTTTCTTAGAACTTCCTAGAACTATGGCGTGACTTCCGCTGGTCAGACGGCGTTCCTGTTTACTCCTGCTAGTTCCCCGCGAGTTTCCCGTTGTGAGGCGCCACGCTTACCCTCCCTGCGCTTCTTTCTTCTCTCCCTACGGATCCTTCGGACTCTACTCTTTCCAACATAGATGTAGTCGCCGGCGGCCATGTCTGATAAGACGGCCTGGCCGAGTCACTCACGCGCTGACGTCACTTCTTGGGTCTTCCCACTTCCGGTTTGGAGCAACTCAGCTCACAGGTGGATGCGATGTGGGTGGGTGTATGTATGTATAGACTACATCACCGTTCCAGTGGCACAGTCCATTGTCGGATGCGTCAGAGCAAAACAAACCCGCGAGAAGCACATGGCACATGCTAATACACTGGGTGCAGCTATGAAATGTGCTAGTTTCAGCTCATCTCAGCTCTTGTTTGAAACATAGAATACCAACTAAAAAAATATATGTAATAAATTAAGATATTAATCTTTTATCCAACATTGCATTTACATCAATATAATATGCACATCTTATGCCATGTGCATTTAGATTTAGACAAATCTGGGCACTCAGACTAGTGTTAGAGCCATAGCCAGTCAGTTTGACTTATTTTATTAATGTTTTTATTTAGATCCTATGGTTAATGACATATGTAGAACTAGAAAATTAGTAGGGTTAATCAGATATTGGATATATATTTCTTTGAGACAAGTGTATGTTGACACATTTGGCATTTAATATTTAGAACAAGAATTAATAATGGTGATGTGGATATAACTGATTGCTTTGCATGGAATTGTATGTTTCTTAGCTCAAAATGTTTAACTATGGCTAGTTTTGTCTTAGCTATATTCATCAGATCATTATATTGCATGTGTGCATACATGTTTATGCCAAATTGTTATGTATTTCTATTAATTTTGAATAAAATCGAAGTTTTTCCCTCTGCGTATCGACAAACTCAATGGCCATTCGCATTTGCTTTGCTGCCAACTCCGTTTTCAGCGCATGCTCAGTCAGAACAGTAATCCCGTATATACTCTATGTCGGCATGAGGTCACAGCCCGGACAAACTACTCGAGAAGGGTAAAACAAGGCAGTAATTTGTGCTGCAGCAATGCCATGTTTATGCGGAGCATTTCTTTAAAAAAAAAAATTTTTAAAGCTTTCATTGGGTCGATTAAAAATATCTTAATGCGCAATTGAAGAGGAACATCTTAAGTATTTAATTTAACGTAAGAGCAATTTTCTCTGAAAGGATTAAAAACGGAGATAATATTGAAAGTTGGGATATTCTGAGTGACAGTGCCAGTGGTAGCCGTACCAGATCATCGCCTCAACAAATATTTTCACAAATAAATTCAAGAACTTCCAATTGACTGATAAAAAAAAAGCTGAATGTAAAATTGTAGAGAAAGATCTGAACTATTTAATAGAAATAAGATAAATTTGCTTTCAAAGCTCCAAAAAGGGCAAATTACTGTGATAGTTAGGGTAGTTTTAGTGTTGTCTCTATGACAGTGGCATTTGTTTTACCCTTTGAGCGTTGTGAGCACAAAAAGTGCCCAGATGTCCAACATCGAGAATGTATACGTATTTTACCTCGGGCTGTAGGTTTAAGGGCATTCCCAGCCCAGGGAGATGAAGCAGTTCCGGTCTAAAACGAATAGACTACATCGCTATTCCAGCCACGCGGTGCATTGTGGGATGCGTGGAAGAAAAACAACCCGCGAGAAGCACATGGCACATGCTAATACACTGGGTGCAGCTATGAAATGTACTAATTTCCAGTCTTGTTTGAAACATAGAATACCAACTAAAAAAATATATATAATAAATTACGATATTAATCTTTTATCCAGTATTGCATTTACATCAATATCATCAGCACATCTTATGCCATGTGCATTTAGATTTAGACAAATCTGGGCACTCAGACTAGTGTTCGGGCCATAGCCAAAGAGTCAGTTTTACTTATTTTATTCATGCTTTTATTTATATCCTATGGTTAATGACATATGTAGAACTAGAAAATGAGTAGGGTTAATCAGATATTGGTTATATATTTCTTTGAAATAAGTTGTTGTTGACACATTTTGCATTTTAATATTTAGAACAAGAATGACTTATGTCTAGTCAATGGTGATGTAAATATCAGCATGTAAAGTGACTGAAAGCTTAATTTACGACACTCGGACACATGAGAAGGAGGCAGGATTGTTAAACAAAATTTATTGAATAGAAATAACAATTATGAATCAGTCATGTTAACATAAGGTGCCAGGGAGGCGCATGAGGCTGGCTCAAAGGTTTAGAGCCGGAGGGGCTGATGAGGCTGGCTCAAATGCAAGGCGGCTGGCACCTTGGGATCATGGAAAGCTGGCTTCCGAGGTGTTGAGTTAGTGTTCAAGTAGGTAGGCATACTCGAGATGAGTAAGTGCCTGGAGTGAGATAAGCAACATGATGAGAACATACAATCAGATAGATAACAGTCAAGCTCAGCACTTAACCCATATTAGAGAGGGCTGGGTGGGTGGGTGAATTAGTGTTGCTCCGCTGAAAGGCAGTGGCGAAGTGACTGGGGAAGTGGGGGGTTGGTCACATGATGGGTGACGACTTGCCTCGTGCGCGAATTAAATATGTTGCCTCATCAACATACCTAATTCGCGACACTCGGACATATGATTGATTGATTGATTGGTGGTTGCTTTACGCCGTGTCGGCAGCATAGGCCATATTCACGGCGAGAAATGTTTGTTTTTGTTCAAACCATCGCTTTTACATGTAAAAGCATACAATCAATTTTGTGTCAATGGACACTCATGAATTTTGTAAACTCACAATCATATAGCTAAATAAAAGTCTAAATGATAGTATTATTCACTGATGAAATTTGTTTAAAAACCTATATGAGTTGGTACAAACCAGCTGCCCTCAAAAAGGCTAAAATCTTTTCTTGTTTTACTTTAGTAAAAAGGTCTTGCATGTTGTTTGCAGTGTAAAATTGTTGGCGCAGGGCCATGAAATCCACACAGTTTAATAAAATGTGTTTTAATGTCAGTGGGGACTGACATCCAATACATTCAGGGGGAGGCTCCCCCTTGAGCAAAAAAACGTGTGTTAGCCACGAGTGGCCAATATGGCATCTTGTTAAAACAACCTGGTCGTGTCGCCCTTCCAGGCGACTCTGCGGCAGTCCGTTCACGGAGGGGGTAATTCTATGGAGTTTGTTGTCTGGGTGTTCATCCCATTCGATCTGCCATAGGTTCCAAATGTATTTTTGAATGGTAGGTTTCAGATCAGAGTGGGGAATATGACAGTGTTCCAAAGGAGCAGTCAGGGCTCGAGTGGCCGCTTGATCTGCTCTCTCATTTCCTGGGATACCCACATGACTAGGCACCCAACATAGGTGAATGTCAAATTTTGCTATTGAAAGAGAGTTTAGTTTAATGAGTACTTTAAGTAGTATTGGGTGGTCCAGTTTCCTATTGTTTAAAGCCTGAAGGCAGGAAAAAGAGTCAGTGAAAATGATGAATTTATGACTGGCTGAGGTTTCGATGCACTCTAACGCGAGTAGGAGTGCTCGTGCCTCAGCAGTAAAGATGGAACTCTGATCTGGAATACGCGTACCTAGTTCACGTCCGTGGACGATTGCTGCCGCAGAGACTCTGTTGTCTGTCTTTGACCCATCCGTGTAAACGGCTAGGTGGGCGCTAAAAGCACTTCGCACATCGATAAAGCTTTCATGATATGAAAGTGGGTGCGTTTGACTTTTCTTTGACATGGCCAGCTGGAGAATGATGTTTGGTTTCCTCAGCTGCCAGGGAGGAACATCTGAATATTGTGAGGGTGCTATGTTATGTATATTTGCCCTCAAGGCCTCCAAATGAGGCTTTATTCTGAGGCCTAACGGCTTTATGTATGTTGGCCTTGATTCATAGAGGCATTCATATGGTGGCATAAAAATGGAGTTATATGCAGGATTTAAAATATTTCCTTTTAATTTTATCGCATATTGCATAGACAGTTTGAGCCTTCTACTCTTAAGGGAAGGCTCTCGGCCTTCGACATAAAGGCTCTGGACGGGCGAGGTTCTAAACGCCCCCAGGGCCAGCCGAAGGCCTTGATGGTGTATAGTGTCTAACTGTGATATGTATGATTTCCTGGCTGAACCATAAACAATACAGCCATAGTCCAATTTTGAACGTATTAAAGTTCTATATAATTGGAGCAGAACAGTGCTATCTGCTCCCCACTGTGTGTGGGCTAGAACTTTTAAAATGTCCAGTCCCTTAAGGCACCTGGACTTTAAATACTTTATATGAGGGATAAAAGATAATTTGTTGTCAAAGATGACTCCTAAAAACTTGTTCTCTTTGACAACTTTTATGGGATCATTTCCAATTGTTAAATTAGGTTCATGGTGCAAAGTCCGTAAAAGACAAAAGTGCATGCAAACGGTTTTCGATTTGGAGAATCTAAAACCATTTTCCATTGCCCATGAGGAAAGGCTATTTATATTTAATTGGAGTTGCCGTTCTATAGTGTTCATATTTTTACCTTTATAACATATTAAAAAGTCATCTACATAGAGACTGCAGGATACAGTACTCTTAATGGATTTGACTATATTGTTAATTTTAATGCCAAAAAGGCTAACAGATAGAATGCTACCCTGAGGTACACCCATCTCCTGATCAAAAGGAGTTTGAGGAAATGATCCAAAACTGAGTGGTGTCGCTTGTAACGCACAGGGTACAAATTTCGTTTCAGACAATGTAATTTACTAAACACAAACCAATCAACATTGGCGATTGCACCATAAGGTACACAAATATGTGTAGCTCATGACCACAACTATGAAAATTTAATTAATCTGTTAAATAAGCAAAGAACCATATTTTGGGGATTGAAACAGGACGTGCATACAGGGGACACAGCACAGCCTGGCCGTTTGGACATGTGACACAAAATCAATGGCGTTCATTTAACACACAGTACTGTTTCTCAAATTAGTTCAACACAAGCAGTGTAGTACATGGATGTTCCCCCAATTCCTTTTTATTACTACTACCCAGATAGCACACAGCCGTCGGCCCGATGTCGGCCCGACGGCGGCCTCTCCATCGTGCCAACGGTGGAAACCGTCGTCGGGCCGACGTTGTTTTGTCCAACCTCCCGCCGTTACCTCGACGGCGGTATCTGCCGTCGGCTCGACGCCGGCTGCCGCCATAGGCCCGACGGCGGCAGCCGCCGTCGAGCTGACGGCGGCTGCCGCCGTAGCCCCGACACAATATATTTATTCAAAATTAATAGAAAACCTTATAAATTTAATATAATCTTTTTGGTAAACATGTTTTCTATATGTGTACCAAGCGATTTGTTTCTACGTGGTGTTGTTTTAGAGGTATTTCACTTTTTCTGTACATGGGTCTTAGTTAGTGTTAGTGTTAGTGAAAAGTGAAATATCTCTAAAACCACACAACCTATTAACAAATCGCTTGGTACACATATAGAAAACATCTTTACCAAAATGATTATATTAAATTTTAAAGGTTTTCTATTAATTTTGAATAAATATATTGTGTCGGGCCTACGGCGTTTGCTGGAAAAAACCAAGATGGCGGTGCTTCGTCAACATTCCGTACCTGATAATTCAAATCGTATTAACACAAATAATTCCATTAATACTTTGTAATAAATTACAAAACTTTTACAAAATAATCTACACATATTAATAAACAAACCTGTTAAATAATTCCTTAAAATTCCTGCGATTTCTGGAGTTATTTGTAGAAAAAGAACACTGCTCAACGATCGCATGTTCTCCACTGGCGACTCGAACTGAGTGGAGGTCGAAACGTCAACAAACTGATACCACTAGGTCAAGATGTAGAATGGCCATTTCAACTTTAGTATATAGCTTTCCAGTCAAATAACAAAACATATTCACATCACAACATCAAGATTAGACTTTAAAAGTATTGTAGAATTGTATTTTGCTCACCTTAACTAATGATGGTCGTGATATTGGTTGAATTTTGATCGGATTTGAATCGTAGCTACAAATCATACGTTTTGGCGCCGTCCATACAAGTGCACAAAAAACCTGACACATCATGAATTATTGCAGTTTACGTCACTTCCTGTTGGGAGTTTCCATCTAAAACGTCACCAATCTGTCTGCTAGGATGGTTTGTTTAGTCTGGAGTCTTCCCTTCCCTCATTATGACATTTCAGCTCTCAAATATTGAATTTGAAAATTGGTTGTCCCGTACATTACAAATGTGACACGATCAATAAAAATTGCTTTAAATCAGCCAATTTCTGATTATTCCAGATTGCCTCTTATTATTTGAAAACATTGTAGGTCATAGATTAAATAAAAGTATTACTGATTATGCATACCATGCTTGATAACTGGTAAAACTAACAAACCGTCTGTGCTGTCAATGTGACACCAATGGTACACAGGACAGGTATGTTTACAGCGATATTGTCATGTAACTGTGCAATGTAAAAACTAAAAGTAGTGAAAAATATCTTTATTGATATAATCTTGACAACATAAATGCAAATTGAATTAACTGTGATTGATAGTTTTCTTTATTTACAGCTTCAAAGATGGTGGAGACTCCAGTGCAAATTGATGGCTGCCATTCTTTTGTTAATTTTCCACTTCATTTAATTATTTCTCCACCTTGTGGACTCTTTTTGATACTAGTGTTTGCTTAGTATATACCCTATAGGTATATGAACAAATTATTTTTCTGAAGTTGTTTTGAAGAGTTTAGTGATTAATAACCCAAGTTTTTTACTTGAATGTTTTGATGAATTTGAGATGTCAGATAAGGAGGAGGTTAAAGATGTGACAGCCAAACACCTATATGCTGATGATTAAACAAACTCTTGGCGGATATAAATATTATGTATGATACATCCTGGCAGTAAACTTTAAAACAGAACTAATGACCACTTAGTACACACTTACACAAGGTAAAGGAAGTCAGGGAAAGCAATGTGAAAATGGTAATAACTTTGAATGTCCCCTGATTGTTGACAGTGGTGAATGTGCTTGTGACAGAGGATCACTAAGAACAGACGACATATTGGTGGGCTCTCTTCCACTGCTGTCTTTACTGTAGTCTGTATTACTACTGTAGACTTTCCTTTAAGTGGCATCTATATAAATAAAAGTGAATATGTGTTTGTTTGTCTGTGTATCCACGAGAAATTCTGAAAAAGTGCATTAAATGGTGGTAAATATGACTGGTTGGGACTATGATTGGGATTATGATGTCAGCAATGACCACTCTGTTAGCAACATCCATGTTAGTGGTATCCACCATGACCGTTAGTTATATGGACCAAAGGCCTGAGTAGCCTTCCACATGAGCAAGCTTTACAGTATGTGTGGAGCGCAGCTTATAAGCTTGATATAAATAAATGAGACAAGTAGTAAAATCTTACTTAACTGAATGAAGCAAATGGGCTGAAACAAAGGAGGTTATGCTCAACTACAGTTCATAAGGTGGTGCTCACCCACAGAACTGCTGCTGGCCACCAAAACTTCCCTGGTTCCCGAATTATAGATGTTGCTGCAAAATATGTTCCAATGATGTTTTCCCCCTTGCAGAGATGAAAGTGGTCTCCGGGGGAAAAACGCGGAAATGCTGATATTCTCCCATAGGCTTAGCATTGTCAGGGAATCCCTGAAAATTCCCGGAAGTCGGGTTTCATACATATTGGTATACACTGGTGGTGCTGCGGCGTTTGAAGCATGTATTAGTAGTATTCTGAAATCCTGTATTTGCGGGTCCCCGCATATCATATATGCGGGCGTTTGAAGCTATTGATGGCCGATCCAGTTAGGTGGTACGCGAGGGTTATGGTTATCTTTTCTGATGGTTACTCATGTTATTAGTGGTACTGTCCTACACGGCCAGAGTGCCCTACTATCTTGCTTAAAGTATCTATCCTGTTTAAGGCATACTATCCTGCATAAGGCATACTATCCTGCATACGACATACTATCCTGCATAAGACATACTATTCTGCATACTATCCTGCATAAGGCATACTATCCTGCTTGAGGCATACTATTCTGCATAAGGCATACTACCCTTTGATATATTTTATTCATATGAACTATATAGCAGAGCTTACCCCATAGTAGAGACACAGGAGACACAACACGTGATTCGAGTCAAGCACCAGCATTAGTATTTGTAGAATGATCCTGATGCTTTGTTTTATTCAGTTTATATACATGCAATAGTGGATGTTATCAACATTCTTATCGGTTGCTTTCAGGGCTCACCCCCCACCCAGCTTTGACCACCACCTGACTATCATAAGCTTAGATAACATGTAAAACTCCAACAACCAACCAAGATAACATGTGGCGACTGTGTCTGGGTGAGATAAGGGGGAAGGATTGTGCTTAAAGGGGCATTGTTTCCCTCCCTCTGTGTGAGCCTTATAAAGGGAGTACTGTTTCATATTTAACATCTCGATATTCAATATACACTTAATCGGAGAATTTTACAGTATACGCTGATAGTGCTGCACCATTTGAAGCATGTATTAGTAGTATACGCTGACCCTGCTGCGGCGTTTGAAGCCATAAGTAGTATACGCTGCTAGTGCTGCGGCGTTTGCACCACATATTAGTATACGCTGATGGTGCTGCAGCATGAAACAATGTATTGGTTGGTTGGTTGTTGGAGTTTTACATCCTGGAACCATCTAAGGATGGCCGCAATATATTAGTATACAATTATAGCTACAGGAAAAATCCCGAAAATCCGCGAAATCGCGGAGATCTATCATCCCTGCCCTTGTATAAATTTACATAATAAAGCCCTTTTTATTTTAAAGCAGCAAAAAACACACACAAAAACAAGCTAAGCCTGGACAAAGTCAAAGTCCAATGCATATTAATCATGAAAGTGTGCGCATCATATGTGATTGGTTCGGTGCACAGACAAAAGCTCACAAGACAAAAGTTCACAAGATGAAAGTTCACAAGACTAAAGCTCATACTATAAGTCAAAAGCTCACACACTTAACGAAACAAGAGACAAAAGCTCACAATAATATTTTGTAATGTATGTACATATAAATGTCACAGGTACAATAAGCTGAACTATTTTTTAATGTATTTCTTAAAGTGCCTGTCCCACTATTCCGGATTGAGCAATGGACAGAAATGTCTCGTCCGGTGGTGATAAGTATCAAAATGTATTAAAATGTGTCAAAGTGTTGTGATATCGGGTCAAAGGCCGCCGGACGAACGGACATGAAAGGATAGCCAACGGACGAAACAAACTCAAACCGGTCAAGAACCGTAGACGTCAATCCAGCGGCATCCGTTCCTAGTTCTGTGCGTGTTCAAAACTTGTATGGACACAAACCAGACTTTGTTCGGTTTCTTTCCGTTTCCCCAATCGGGTGATGTGTGACAGGGCCTTTAGGGACTGGTCACAGGTTTTTCTTTGTTTTCTATTAAAACAAAGGATGAAATTCACCCTATGAGCTTTCAAAATGAGATGGCTTTCTTCATATTTGTCCGAGAATCAAAATTTAAAGACCATTTTAACAGTAATTCACATTTCTTTCCAATGGAACCGGATGCGGTGACCGAATCGGGAGAGCGTAGGTTTCCCGTTCCAAAGTTCGGGAGTTTGAATCCTGGGTGAGTCAAACCAATGTCTTACAAAATTGATACTTGTCTCTACCTAGCCTGGTGCTTGGCATTATTAGAATAGGGGAAGGATTGGTTAGCTCAGTGTCAGGATAATGTGACTGAATGGGATAGCGGGTCATGGTGCCGGCCAGCCTATTCTCCAAGTGGGGCAGCACTATAAAATCGGTACCCATCCTGATATGACCATAGACATTGCTAGGATGTAAAGCTCAAACACACAAAACTAACGAATCTTTCCATTTGAACCAGTTATAATACAATTACATGAATTTTAGTCACATACCTAATATGTGTGCTTCAGGAGGTGTGAAATGAGGTGTGATATGTGTGAGAACAGCTGACTCTGGTAATACCTCTGATTAAAGCTAGTGTGCTTTTGTCACTTTTTCCAATAAGGGTGGGAGCTTTTATCTTGTGACCATTTGTCTTGTGAGCTTTTGTTTTGTGAGCTTTCATCATGAAGCCGATTGGCTCTGACGTCTGAGTCAACCATTTAGTGACTTAAGCCGTGTTCATACGGGGAATGTAAATCGATTCGTAGAAAGCGACTTGCCTAGTTCGACGCACATTTCGCGTGTGAACGGGCATCTGAGCAGAAGTTTTGACCGTTCCAAACCAATACGATTCAGTACATGCATATCTAGGTCGAACTCACTCTCTCGTGGTGACGTTGCCTAATCGAAAACTGGCGCTGGTCAGGCTGGACTTGCACAGATATCCACTTCCGCCTTCAAGCGCTGTTCGTGTGAACGGGCGGCTAAATCGCTTCATATAAATCGATCTGTCTAATTCGCTTGACATTTTGCCCGTGTGAACACGGCTATAGTACTGTTTCAGTAGACGCTCCCAATAAAATAAATACCGTAGTGCCAATCGGATCCTTGATCACAGATCCCGTGTTTTAAAACTTGTCAGGTTGGTGTCATACAGGGAGGTGGCGCTAAATACACCGGTGGCAAGCTGCTTTTTGGCAGTATAATAGTCCTTGGCGCTACGAATGGGCTTGTACCCGAGCCTCCACATGATGCTGGAACAAAGGCTCTGTGTCACTCGCACCTGTGCATAGCTGAGTAGTGTGAGCCATCTGAACGGGACACTGCGGGATTTCCGGTAGGTGGAGTATGCGTTCTTGCCTCGGGACGTGTTGGTGGCCAGCTTCACATAATCCCAGACTGCCGGCGGCGGCGAATCGAAGCCGACGAACTTATACAACTTGCGAACGGCGGATGCTGGTTCCAGCGCCGCGTCCTCGTAGTGGAACAAATAGAGATTGCTTGCGACGTCTGCGCGGAGTTTCAGCAGGCGTTGCACGTCATCCAGCGTCCTTTCCATGTCATCGCAGACGGCTCGCGAATTATGCCTCCACTTGGGGTAGACATTGGGCACAATTCTACCTCTGGAGGCGAGCACAGACCGAGGGTCCCTGAAGAGAGCGATCACTTTCACACCGTCCGCCATTAGCGTTGTCAGCGTGGTCACATTCTGCAGTCGGATCAATTTAATGACAGCGTGCTTGTAGCGCCGCCTACACAGGGCTGAAAGCTTGGCCGCGGTAGCCGGGCAAGAGCTTGGTGTATCTCGGCACATCGCCTTTGTCCATCTGGTCAGATTCGCTCTCCCGCCGTTGTGCTTGTGGACGTCATTCACAAAGTGCTCAAAGTCAAAGTTGAGCATGTGAGTGAGGAGGTTTGCGGCGCTCGTGTTCAGGTGTGACGACAGAGAGTGACTGGAACGGCTTTCCACATTGTTGAAAGCGTCGTCGTAGAGCTGAAAGAGTTAAAATGTTGTAATCATGCGAAATTCTTGGTAATGCTAATCTTTGAAGTTGCATAGTCTAGATAGATCAGTTAAAACTCAAATCTGTTGTAATTTTGAAAATATCTTAATAGGGGAGAAACTTATGGCATTTCTAATGTCGGCTTAATTGTTAAATTTAATCTGGATTCACCATTGTAATATACTGTGACCTTTGCAACATTGTAACAGCTTTCTATGGACTAAGTATTTTGATTTTGGTATTTTAATGTATATTTTCGGTGAGATTAGTTCATGTTCTTTCCAGTGATATAACATTTATGAAAATATTCCAATGCAAAAGTACTTTAATCAAGAACGGAATCGTGAAAATGCAGGAACATTTTACTAATGACACGGTTTCCGACACGCCCCTAGCGAGAATCTGACATACCTACCTAGTCTGATGGTCTTTGAATTTTTACCTAATTTTATTTTAGATAAATATATCAATTTGTTTATTATAACCTACTATTATTAAGCACTAGTCCGGAGTAATTTTGATGAAAATTTGCTAATTTTGGAGCAATTTGAGCTGAAAGAACCCAAAATAATTTTGCAAGCTTTCCAAAACTCCTCTTGCTATAGACATCTTGCGATGACCACGTAATTTGGAATGACCTAATTCAAATATAGCCTGGTTGGAATGATGGTATAGCGAATGAGGGCCCGAGATGACCTAATTGGTTAATGGTTCCCCTCCTCAATGACTGCCCATGCTGTCCCAAAACCTTAGCTAATGCACCAATATATAAGTTTGATATATATAATCAAATCTACGAAGCTGTTTTGGTTTTGAAAAAAATATGTCATCGGACCATGCAACTTTAAATAATTATTGGCCGAAATACTGAGGGGACTAAGCAACGGAGTGGATAATACCCCAGTCACAAGAGGCCCCGAGATGACCTAATTGGTTAATGGTTCCCCTCCTCAATGGCTGTCCATGCTGTCCCAAAACCTTAGCTAATGTACCAATATCTAAGTTGGATATATATAATCAAATGTAGGAACCTGTCCCGCCCTGATATGACCTTAGATGTTGCTAGGACGTAAAACAACAACAAACAAACAACAATAGGAAGCTGTTTTGGTTTTGAAAAAAAATTCATCGGACCATGCAACTTTAAATAGTGTTCGAAATACTGAGGGGACTAAGCAACTGAGTGGATAATACCCCAATCACACTATTGCTGCATTCGCTTGCGATCATTTCACGACCGTTTTGCGACCACCATAGCATTACCATACGACCACCATAGGACCACCAACCCAGTCGTCGGCTGCATCTTTGATTCAATGTCGCGTGTCAGTCACAAGGAGCTCACTGCTCTTTTGGTCATAAGGTGGTCGCAAGAACGCTGGCCGTCGTGTGACTGGGGCATAAATGTACTGAGGTTAAATTCGCTGTGAAACTAGCTTCTATTTTTGACTCCATTCATTTACTTGCTGGCCGCATAAGGCCTACCAACAGTACTATATATGTAATTTGGGAATATATATATATTTTACCTCGGTACCACGCTTCAGGCTACTCGTAGTCCAGGGAGAAGGAAGCACATCTGGGTCCAGCAATTAGCATAATCTACTCACAACGGGAGGATGTTTGTTGCGTAGCTGCGGCTGTTTTTCTACATTAACTACTAAACCAACCAGGTTAGTACCATTTTAACTGGTGACATTATGGTAGTTCATGTTAGCATTCACATACATCAAGTTTTTATAACTTTTCATTGAGTATTTACTGTTTTACAGTTAATTACAATGTGTCGTAGCATCATTAAAACAATACAGCCATTGTTCTTTTAATATGCCGAACGAAGAGATGTTTGCCAGGAGCCATTTCATCGTCAGGATTTATTTCCTGGGTTTCTCTTAAGATTCCCCAATGGTTATTAGGCGTATCTCTGAGTCCGGTAGTATTTTCTTCAACTTGTTGGCAATGAAAGCCACAGATGGAAGAAGTTTATGGGACAGACAGTATGGGAGGGACCGCTACACTGCTCCCTACCCCTCGTTTGGTTTCGGTGGGTTGTCCATGCCGTTTACCTACGACACTCAAATTCCCACATGCCTGTGTTAAAAATGGTTTAAATACAGATTTAACACCATGGTCCACACTTGGTATAATAATGCTCTATTTACCTGTGTGATGTTTACCTAGAATAATGCCTAACCTTTGGTTTTGGTACTTTTGCAGACTCCCCGCTATGGCTACGAAGCGGAGTAAAGCTGAGGCTCCCCAAGAGCTCAGTGAAGACGACCCGCCATCAGTACGGATCAAAGGTCACCAGAACAAAGGGATTCTGAGGAGGCGAGGTGCTCTGAGCCCTGCCCGACTGACCTAGATGCGCGGCTGACGCGTCTGGTACAACTCAAGTTGGAGGTGTTCCCTGCGAGACCGCGCCCTACTAAGGCTGCACCAGTTTCGGAAGAGTCCTAGTGGGAGGACTTTTCCGAGGATCAGGACTCCTCAGTCGATGAGTCCCCTCAGGAAGTGGTTGTGGTTGTGCGCAAACGCAAACACAAGCAGAAACAGCTGTCCTCTGATGGGGATGAGTTCGCCATGGCTCGTAAAAAGAAGCCGCTGGTGAAGAAAAGTAAAAAGAAGTCGAAGAAGAGTAAGAAGAGCAAGTCTTCTTCTTCAGACTTGTCATCGGATTCGTCGTCGACAAACTCTGACTTTGACACCCAGTGGGAGGGTAAATACGCCAAGCTCACTGACAAGGTGGTCAAGAAGTGCAAGACACTTAAGAGAAAGAAGATCCAGACCACCACCATGATGAGGAAGACCATTCAGGGCCACTTCAATACTTTCAAGTCGGCGGAAGTAATTACAAAGCTGGCAGAAATGTTCATAGGGATTAAGGGAATCGCGGAATCGGCCATCAAGGAGATGGACAGTGACGTTAAGTTGCGCGAGGACCGCAAGAAATTTGAACGGGTCCTACACACCATACACAAGGCGGTGTTGTCAGCATTGGCAGCCATCATGCCCATTGCAAAAAGGCAAGCCCTGGGACAAGACCAAGTTGTTCGGAGGCCAACTCCAGTACTTGTTCAAGACCAGGACTAAGTGCGGCAAACACATGGAAACGGACAAAAAGAAATCTGGAGACACAAATTCTGCTTCAAGAAGATGAGGCAGGATTTTCGAAGTCGTCGAACCGGACAGCGAGGAGGCCGGTTCGGGACGAACTACGGCTATCGTTTGGTTGGAACGACGGGAATAGGCCCTTCAAGAGGGAGTTCACCCCAAAGAAACCGTTCCCCCGCCCAGTGAACAAGTAGAGGTGTCAACGCAGATTTAAAATGGGTAATTTAAATAATTGCCTACCGAAATAGAACATTGCAGATAATCTAGCTATTCTTAGCTTAGTGGAGGGAGTGACAATACCACTCTTGCAAGAGCCTAGACAAGAGTGGTATCATTTTGATACTTCAGAACGGCAGGCAGTGAACGTTCAGGTTCAACAATTTTGTGAGCAAGGCATTATAGAACCAGCTCTTCATGAGCCTGGGGAATTTATTTCTAATATTTTCACGAGACCCAAGCCAAATGGAGATGTCAGACTAATTTAGGATTTAACAAGGTTAAATAAATTAGTTGAGTATAAACATTTCAAAGTGTTTTCACTAGAAACAGCTAGAGACTTAGTAACTCAAGACTCTTGGCTAGCCAGTGTGGATCTCAGTGATGCATACTATACAGTACCAATTTATAAATCTGATCGTAAATATCTCAGGTTTTGTTGGAATGATAACCTTTATGAGTTTACCTAACGGGCTAGCTTGTGCCCCATGCATTTTCACGAGGTTGCTAAAACCGGTTTTTCCCCACGTGGCTAAGAAAGGACATGTTATGTTTCCGTATATTGATGACTCATTTATTGTGGCACAAACACAACATTGTCAGACAGCAGTAGACGAGCTATGTCAGACATTTAACAAATTAGGCTTCTATATATGAAGCGAAATCAGTATTAAGACCAACAAAGAAGTTAAAGTTTCTGGGATTCTTTATTGATACCACAGAAATGACCATTTCATTAACTAAACAAAATGTTGATAATGTACAACAACAGCAAACCAATTATTACAATTGAACAAACCAAAGATAAGGCAAGTGGCAATACTGATAGGAATTATGATAGCCTATGCACCAACTATTCTTACGGTAGGGCACATATTAAATCGCTAGAAATAGATAAGAACTTAGCGTTGGCTCGCACTAAAGGGAATTTTGAATGGCTCATGACCATTTCGCCAGAAGGCCTAGATGATATTATGTGGTAGCTAGCACACATTACGAATCCGCCCAACCCCATTAGAATGGGAGAACCCAAATACTACGGTTAGAACAGACGCTTCGCTAGAAGGTTGTGGGGCTCACACAGAGACCAACAGTCAAAAGGGGGTCGGTGGATGGTGGATTGTTTGTTTGTTGTTGTTTTACATCCTAGCAACATCTAAGGTCATATCAGGACGGGGTGGATGGTGGATGAAATCTCCGATCACATAAATGTACTAGAGCTTAGGGCTATTTATCTAGGATTACGTAGCTTAGTTTGTCTACCTAAAAATCAGGTAAGGGTGTTAACAGATAACACTAAAGCTATGGCTTATATAGTTAATATGGGAGAGACTCATTCCAAACCATGTAACCAGTGAGCCAAACTAATTTGGGACTGGGCAGAGGAACACAACATATGGCTAATGGTAGCACATATCCCAGGCGGTCAAAATACTTTGGCTGACAAGAAAAGTCTACATTTTCGCAACCATCTAAAGTAATCATTAAATCTGAGTATTTTCAACCAAATTTTTGATAAATGGGGCAAACCAGAAATTTACTTATTTGCATCACACAACAACAGAAAGTTACCCAAATATGTATCTTGGCATCCAGAGCCAGAAGCCTCAAGAATAGATGCATTTTCTCTGATTTGGCATAATTCATTTTATTACATATTCCCACCATTCAGCATTATCAGCACAGTGGCCAGGAAGATCAAGATGCACACGCAGTACTGATAGTACCATCATGGGACGCACAACAATGTCTAGCGGTAGTAACCTTAGAAGCAAAAGACATGCTCAGGTTTCCATGAGAAAGGAACAACCTACAACATCAAGTACCACTGACAGTTCATGGAGACATGTCAATGACACCCCTTTTGGCATTCCTTTTTTTAAGAAAACACTTAGAACACATACCTGGAGGAAAGGAACTGTGAAATTATATACAAATTATTTAAAGAAATGGGGACTTCATTGTCTGATTAAAGGAGTCAAGCTATTAAAACCTACGATAGCCCAAGTTGTAAGATTTCTAAGAATATTAGAAGATGAGGGATTAGGATTTGGTGCGATTAATGCAGGAAGGTGTGCACTTTCAATTATTCTACCGAGGGTAGATGAACAAACGATTGGAAAGCAGTACACTGGTTTATTAGATCAGTATATGAAAGAAACCCACCCAAACCCAAATATAATAGGTTTTGGGATGTGTCAGGAGTATTTAAGTTATTCAAGTCATGGCCTAGTAATAGACATTTAAGGTAGCAGTCCTATTATTGCTAGTGACAGGACACAGAGGCCAAACAATTGTGGCACTGTCTCTGGACGGACTAGAGCTAGATAAGGATGAGGCAACATTCGATTTGGAGACATTACTAAAGTCGAATCGTACAGGGGACCCACTGTCCATGGTACATGTAAATAGTTTTCCGGATGATAAACGGTTTTGTGTAGTGTCAGCCATTAGGGCAAATATATCCAAGTCGTGTGGAATAAGGAATTCCAGACAGCTTCTGATAAGCCTTATTAAACCACATAAACTATCTCGAGAGACACACTCGCAAGATCGACCATCAAGGTGCTCAAAGAGGCAGGCGTTAATACGGGATGCTACACTTCTCACTCAATGCATGGAGCCATGGTCTCCAAAGCAAGACCGTTAGGAATCTCAGTTAAGAGAATCCTGGCACACGCTGGCTGGAAGATGGCTAGATCGTTTGCAAAACATTACAACAAACGACTAGAAAAGCCAAGCGGCCTGGCGACTCGCCTACTCACCGACTAAAGATGGGTGAGAAACAAAAAAGTACTATTTTGCACTAAAAACATAGTATGTTTACAACATTAAGAATAAAAGGATAAAGAATGAGATTACGTAAAATTCTCCCTGGACTACGAGTAGTCAGAGGCGTAGTACCGAGGTAAAATAGTATAGTTATACGAGGCTTACCTGGTACAGATGATGGATAACTGGTGTTTTCCCGAGGTACTAACCTCGGATACTCGTGGGTCAGGGCCCGCCCACCCTACCCTACCACGACTATTACGTTGGCTTGTGCCAAAACGAAAACATAAGAGTATCCATAGAATATTGAGATAAATTTTTATCCTATAAAGTATGTAAAAGATTGCTGGACCCAGATGTGCTTCCTTTTCCCTGACCCACGACTATCCGAGGCTAGTACCTCGGGAAAACACCAGTTATCCATCATCGGTACCAGGTAAGACTCGTATAAATATACTATATAATATATGGCTCCAACTACAGAACCTCAGGAAAAATTTCCCGACGCGAGTGATGTATTCAGGGTAGGCGGGTACCGGGTGCAGCCGGGGGTGGCACCACCAGTCGCGAGATGGAGGAGGCAGTACAGTATGTATTGTAATAATAACAATAATTAGCACATAATAATAATTAAGAGGGGTTAATTCCCTTCCGCGCCTTTATACTCGCATAATGCGTTATACATCACATAAACAAATGGTGGACTTCTGTATTGTCTATATTTGTGCATAAATTTTAGATAATGTTTGGCCGCGCGCTGAGGGTGAAATCAGGAACTACACTGAGTCCAATACGTATTATTCAATGACAGAATAACTGCAAGGTTGGTTGGTTGTTGGAGTTTTATGTCCTGGCAACATCTAAGGTCATATCAGGATGGGTACCGACTTGTGACAGTGTGCACTCATGGTGGCTTCATAGTGCTGCCCCACTGGGAAATCAGGCTGCTGGCACCATGACCTGATATCCCACTCAGTCACATTTTCCTGACACTGAGCTAAACAGCCCTTGCCCTATCCTATTAATAGCGAGTGCCAGGCTAGGAAGCGACAAGTATCAATTTTATTTCATTGGTTTGAGTCAATCGGGAACCAAACTCCCAATCTCCACACGTGAGCCTCACGCTCTACCGATTTGGCTACCGAGACCGATATAAATGCAATGTGTCTGTCCTTTGTTTATGCTCCCATAATTCAACAGTAGCAGTCAAAAGCGGAGCTTTCAGCATGGCGTGGAGATATGTCATGAGGTCTTAAATGTTTTTAGGACGTAGAACTTCAATAAACCCCTATAAACCATAACCAAAACACCTTCGGCTTTGTTTCACCATGTTGCATTCATACCTGGAAGGGCTCCCACGAGTAGAAGAAATCAGGATGGTGCGAGAAAAGGGACCCGATAAATGAGGAGCCTGTTCGCATCCTGGCAAAGATGATGACCTTCTTGGGGCCTGTTGGGGGAGTCAGTGTTTTGCCCACTGATGTCACGTAGCCCTTTATGACGTCAGACCACCTCAATTGCTTATCAAAAGGATGCTTTTCCAGTTGATAGTTATTCAGTCCTGAAAGACAATTTCTGGTTACATTGGAACACAACTTTTGTCTTTGAATTTTCATTCTTTATCTGATGCAAGTTTTAACACATTTGAGACCTAATAGGCCAGATAAATATAAACAACCTTTTTATATTTAAACCGACCTTTGGACAAATTAGGGGAGCAATAACACTAGGGGGATATATTCATGCGGTCTAAAGCCTAGGTCTCACCTACCCGGATCAGGGGCCGGACAAGCCCTGACCCGTCGTCCGTGGCGATCTGTGGCTGTTCCTTGGTGATCCGTGGCTGGTCCAGCCTCATCCGGGGTGAGCCCCAGATGTTTTCAAAAGTTTATAACATATGGGGTGATCCGGCGAATATTGTAATCCGTGACTCGTCCGGGGGTAGTCTGTGCCCCGTCCGGGGGAGTCCAGGTGTTTTTTAAACTGGATGAGCCATGTTTTAGCCATGGTTTAACCCGGACCAGCCCCAGACTAGCCCTGACAGAGCCACGGACCACTCCCGCACTGCCCGGATAAGACCACGCATCACCACAGATAGCCCCGTTTACCACGGATCAGTCCAGGATGAGCCCCTTTTTTGTATATATATATAGCAGGAGCAAGTCCACTTCATTCATCACTTGCAGCTTGACTCTCAGAGGGTTCACATCATGGATGCATGCATACGGCAGCGGAGGCAGCAACTACAGCTGCTGAACTGGCAATTACAGCAACATCAATGACAGAATGTTAACAACATGATTATGCTCCAAGTTCTGCAGATCCACAGAAGACTTAAGAGAAGACAGAGAAGAAGTGTGTGGGTGTTTCCATGGTTGGAGAGAAGAATTCAATTTGCCCAGTTCACAAGTCTAATGCAAGATTTACGTATCGAAGATGTTTGTGCCTACAGAAACTTTCTCCGCATGGATCCGCCTATGTTCGAGGAAGTTCTCCACCACATCCTTCCCAGAATCACGAAGCAGGACACTTTCTACAGAAAGGCGTTAACACCTGGATTGAAACTGTCATTCACACTGCGATACCTAGCCTCTGGTGACAGCTATCATTCACTCATGTGCGGTTTCCGAGTTCCTCACAACACCATCTCACTCGCCGTTCGTGATGTATGTGAAGCTATAACTGCAGAGTATGCCGGAGAGGTAATCCAGGCTCCAACTACAGAACCACAATGGAGAGGTATTGCTGAGCAGTTCTCAACAGGGTGGCAGTTCCAGCATTGCCTAGGAGAACTTGATGGGAAACATATCCCGATCCAATGCCCAGCCCATGGAGGATCTGAGTACTACAACAAGAGATTCCACTCTATCATATTGATGGCTCTAGTGGATGGTGACTACAAATTCTCCTGGGTCGATGTTGGGAGCAATGGCTCTGCAGGAGATGCTCAAGTCTTCAACTGTTCAGAACTGAAGTAGTACATAGAAAAGGAACGACTTGGTATTCCAGCTGCAGAACCACTACCGCATGATGAGCGGGATATGCCTTACTTCATAGTTGCTGATGATCCATTCGCCCTGAGAATGTGGTTGATGAAACCATTCTCAAAGCATCACCTAACAATTCCAGAAAGAATCTTCAACTACCAGCTGTCCAGGGCCTGCCGAATCATAGAAGATACATTCGGGATTCTAGCTCACTGCTACCATGGCCTCCTAGCAACCATGAGACAGGCCAGCAACAGTTGTCGATGGTGTTGCATGTATCTGCCTACATAATTTGACACGGATGTGGTACGCAGCTAGTCACAATGCTGAGATGGACCAGGAGGACACCAATCACAACATCATTCCTAGAGCCTGGAGACTGAACAATCCTCTCGCCGGCATCTACGGCGCACGTGGGAACAGAATGACAATGGCTATGAAATACGAGAGGCAATATCTTAGTGCCTATTACATGCCTAAGGCTGGATCTGTGCCTCGGCAAGATGCTATGATATGAACTATTACGAAGTGTGAACTGTTACTGTGGCCGGTCCACTTGATATGAAATTGTGTCAAGAGAATTGTACTTAACATTGAAATGTGCAATTATTATATGTGTGTGCCTGTGGATGAAATATGTATTATTATTGCGAATGTGATATGAAATAAGCCTAGCTAATAATAAAGATATCTTAATTTAATTTGTTTGTTATTTATTGTTGTTTCTTGTTGCTATAAAAGCTTTACTCTTTAGTCCTTGTATTATATGTGCTATTTATCAAGAGGGGGATGTTGTTTTCAGAAAAGGGGGGGCATTTGGTAATTATTTATTATTTAATTTCAGATAATTATTACCTTTATTACAAATGTCTATCAACTAAATGGACTAAGTCATAAATATATATTGTAACAAACACAATTTATATTTGGTTCCATATTTTGATTGTCAACAAGTGATAATAAACTCTATGTACGCAATCACAACTCTGTTCACAATCACTCATGATTTACATCATAACTCAATAAACACAATGGTCAGAAGTTCAGTTCACAATCACAGAGGCTGCACATGAGGATAGTGTCCCATCCCAACCATTAACATAGTAAAGCTGAAATCCGAGAGTCCCGTTAAGTTTCCAACACTGCTCGCTGGCGTGCTGGATGGGCATGTGGGACCCGTGGTGTTCCAGTCGATGGCGTCCCATACTTCGGAGCTGTGCCGTCATCCAGTTGTGGAACGGTCGGGGAGTCGTCCACACGGTTTCCAAGCCGACCTGGCTCTGCCCCAACAGTTGTAATCCTGTTGGCGGCACAGGGAAAGCAGGGAACGGGGTTGGTAGTTGAGGATGTGGAGGTGGTGCTTGTGGTTGTGGAATTTGTAGCTCTTGTGTTTGTTCCCTCTGCCATGCCAGTTGTAGGCTTTCCGTCCGTAAACGCATCGCCAAGGCAAAACTTTCTGTGTAGAACTGTCCCAAAAGTGAAGGGTCGATATCTTCTGCAATTGACCCCAGCCACGATCAACACAGTATTGGCGACGGCACTTTCAACAGGTGTAGCATGCCGCTTATCCGGCCATGCATTATTCCAGCCTCCTCCTCGCTGCAGCACCAGACTTGACATCGCTCAGTTTTCCCACCTTGGGCCGTATAGACTCGTACCAGGTGATGAGTGGTTTAGAGTCTTCCAACCCCATCTCCTTCGCCTTCTCCTCCCAGGCACGCCTCTTCAAGGTGGTGTTCTTGTAGTCGGTTCATCCTTTAACATAAATGTAGTCATTTAAGCGTAACCACTCCGACATCTCCATGTCTGCTCACTTGTCAGGAGTAGAGCGTCCAGCTTGTTGCGCTTCACTGCCGTCTTCCCCTGTGAAAACAGGACTGGTGGAGCACAGCACGGGGAGGAAGCGACACGTCCCGTAATGGTGTATATAGCCAAGACCGTGTGACGTCACACAGGGCGGGGGTGTTGGCCGAGGGAGGCCCGAAATAAACCACTTGCATACTAGACGTTGAGGTGTCCGTGTCGCTTCCTTAGATATTACATGGTGTCAGATCTGAACTCAGGACGCTCACATATTCACTATGGCCCTATCAGCACTAAAACTGCCTCTGCCGTTAATCCTGGAAGGAAATCTAGCAATGAACTGGCGTACATGGTATCATGCGTATGAAATATACAGTGTAGCCACGGGAGCGGCGAGCAAGACAGAGAAGATTCAATGCTGTGTCTTTCTACACATGGCTGGGTTGGAAGCCCAAAAACTCGATTTGACTTTCAAAATACCCGACACGCACAAAGACAAGATTGAACATTTGGTAAGGACATTTGAAGAGTATTGTGTAGGGAAAACCAACATCACCGTGGTCAGGTACTCGTTCAACTCGTTCAATCAGACTACAGAATCCATGGATACATATATCCGAGAACTAAAGCACCGAGTAACATATTGTGACTATCGAGAAATGGAGGAGACGTTGTTGTGCGATAGATTGGTATGTGGTGTAAAGGAGGTAAAGCTGCGAGATAAACTACTACAAACGCCAAATTTGTCGCTAGATAGATGTCTGGAGATGTGTCACTTAAGCGAAAATACGCACGCCCAACTAAGTGCGGAGGAGAGCAGACACACAGAGGAGCAAGTTGACATTGTAAACAGGCAGCAAAATAAGTACGGTTCACGGCCAGGACAGGCTCCAGCGACGCCATGTGCTCGGCCGGGACAAGACAGAGGGGCGCGTCCCTCCAACCCACGAAGTACCTGAACCCGCTGTGGGTATCAACATGGAAACGCTACGTGCCCAGCAGCGGACAAGCAGTGCACGTACTGCACCGGTACGGACATTTCCAAAAAGTGTGTAGATCACGACGTGCGAGTCGCATGCAAGTCAACCAGGTGTGCATGGAAAAGGAGATGCCGGAACATCACAGTGACCATGACGGAGAGAGCGAATTGTTCGTCGGCGAAATAACAAGTGGAGCAAGAAGCAGCAGCAGTTTATGGTACGTTCAATATCATTTACAAAACATACCCGTTAAATTTAAGTTGGACACTGGTCCCGAAGCTAACATTGTGCCTCGTGAGATATACAATGCTTTGAAAAACACTGTGTTATCGCCTTCAAAGTGCCATCTCGTCACTTATTCAGGTGACCGCATACGGCCTGAGGGGGAAGCAGTCATCAACGTAGGAGGGCTCCCGCTGAAGTTTCAAGTCACCGCGCAGGGCACACCGATACTTGGGAAGGAGTGGTATGTGCAACTGCGCTTAATACGGCGAGTGGGAGAAGTCACCGTACGAACAAGACAAGCAACTACGACATCAAAAAGTAACTCGTTGGCAGCGGAAAATCTGGTAAAAAAATATTCAGACATTTTCACAGGACTTGGCAATATAAAGAGTAATGCAAGAATTCATATTGACTCTAAGATTGACCCTGTTATCGACCCACCGAGACGAATCCCTCATGCAATGTTAGACAAAGTAAAGCAAGAGTTAGACAAAATGATAGATATTGGTGTTATTGTACAGCAGCTTGAACCAACCCCATGGGTAAATTCTATTACCATAGTCAAAAAACCAAATAAAATAAGAGTCTGTCTTGATCCTACAAAGTTAAACAAGGCCATTTTGAGCACCCCGTACCCAACTAAAACAATAGAGGAGGTCGTTGCAAAAACAAGCGGGGCTAAGTACTTTTCAGTCATTGATGCAAACAGTGGATATTGGCAAATATCACTGGACTCTGAAACTCAAAATTATGCACTTTCAACACCCCATGGGGAAGGTTCAGTTACACGCGCTTACCGTTTGGAATTAAAACAGCCGGCGACATATTTATCGCTGAAATGAACAAAATTTTAAGTGGATTGCCAGGAGTTGATGTGATTGCTGATGACATACTTGTATATGGAAAGTCCATCAAAGAACATAATGATAATTTGGAAAATGTCTTCATTAGAGCTAGAGAGGCTAATTTGCGGCTGAATCCAACCAAATCTGTAATTTGTCAAACTGAAGTCAACTATGTGGGACACACATTAACTCAATCCGGGCTACTGCCAAATGCTGAACGTGTACGGGCGATTATTGAAATGCCCACCCCGACAGACAAAGCCGGTATTCAGCGATTCCTAGGAATGGTAGGATATGTAGGAAAATTCATCCCGAGGCTGTCAGAAATATTCAAACCATTGAGACAGGTGCTAGGAAAAGAGGTCGTATGGTTCTGGCAACATGAACAAGAAGCTGCATTTCAAGAACTGAAAAAATTGTTAAGAACTGCACCTGTACTAAAATATTATGATGTAAAGGAGAAAATTACATTGCAGGTAGACGCTTCGAAATCAGGTTTAGGGGCAGCAATTTTTCAACAAAACAAACCTATTGCTATGGCTTCTAAAGCGTTAGATAGTTGTCAAGAAAACTATGCAGTAATTGAAAAAGAGCTGTTGGCGATTTGTTTTGGTTGTGTACGGTTTCATCAATATATTTATGGTAAAGAGATAACAATTGAAACAGACCATAAGCCACTGGTTGCAATTATGGGAAAACCGTTACATGTGTTGTCAGCCAGAATACAACGGATGAGGATGCATTTGCAAAACTATAACATTGTGATGAAATATATAAATGGAAATCAAATGTTCTTTGCAGATACTCTTTCGCGCGCACATGCCACCACAACAACACCGAATGACTTATTTGACAAGGAAATTTCCATTGCAGCGGTAGGCATTACACACAACATGAACGACCGTATCAGTGCAGCGACAAAGACAGACACCGCGCTCACCGAGGTTATACGGTTAGTTAAAGAAGGGTGGCCGAACAAAAATAACCTAATTAAAGCGCCAGCTAAGCCATCTTTTAAATGTAAAGATGAAATAGTAACTGTAGATGGAATACTTTACAAAGGGAATCAAGTCATAATCCCAAGTAGTTTGCAAAAAGAAATACTGACTATATTACACGAGACCCATTTGGGCGTAATTAAATGTAAGCAGTTAGCCAGGGACAATGTGTTCTGACCTGGCATGAACCACCAAATCGAGGACTTAATAGCACGGTGTGAAACATGTCAGAATCATAGAAGGTCTTTAAGTGCAGAGCCGATGACACCTCATGACATACCAGATATACCGTTTTGCAAAGTCGGTGTCCATTTGTTTCAATACCAACTTTCCACATATCTAATTTGAGTAGACTACTATTCGAAATTTCCCGAAGTCGTGGAATTGCGTCAGACAAATTCAAAAGCTGTAATTAAAGCCCTAAAAGAAATATTTGGATGTTATGGAATACCAAACACATTAATATCAGACAATGGTCTCCAGTTTGCAAGCCAAGATTCAAAAATGTTGTTGACGGGTATAAATTCAATCATGTATGTTCGAACCCATACTATCCTAAAAGTAATGGACAAATAGAATGATATGTTCAAACAATAAAAAATATGATGAAGAAAGCATATGAAAATGATCAAGATTTCAATCTGTACCTATTGAACTATCGTAATACCCCTCTCAGGCATATAAATGCTTCTCCAGTGCAATTACTGATGAGCCGTCTACTCCGATCTAAATTACCTACTAATAAAACATAATTAAAACCTCATGCGCAAAGTTCTAAAGTAAATGCCCTAATAAAATTACAGAAGAAACAAAAGTATTATTACGATAAAAGAGCTGGACGACCGCATACGTTGCTCAAAGTGCAAGATAAGGTCAAATACAGAACACATGAAGGGTTATGGAGAGCCGGCACCATCACGAAAACTGACAAATCGAACCCTCGAGAATACGAAATACAAAATTGTTCAGGTAAACACGTACACCGAAACCGAGTACACATGTTCAAAATACCCGAAATTGTTGAAAACACTTTCCGACCAATCAATGCTGACAGGAAACAAGCTAACAGGGAAATTAAAAGTGAATTGGCCACCTGTAAACAATCACGTAATGACGGGGCAAACAACATATATGTAACTAGATCCGGACGGTCATCCCGCCATCCAGATCGGCTAGGAATAACATAGACCAGCTAATTATAGAAGGGGAAGGGGAGTCGTCGCGACAAACAATTAGCAAACACACGGCTCATGTCTGAAAGCCACGTGGGCGTGTAGCCGCCCTACTTACCCAAAATCATTGTACAAGAATACAACGACCAAACAACATCCAAACCGACACGTCCCACAACATAATAGAATAAACTGTGGGCCGGCATATGATACATAGGTAATGCTCATTTTCATGCTGTTTTAAAATGTTGATGATCTTATAACAGGTAAATTGTAATTCATGTTCATTACCAGTTATCCATAATGTATCATGTACTCGTATTTTATTGTAAGTTGTTAGGTTGTAAGGGGATATAAGGTACTACCATGTTAAATTAAATGAAATGACTGTTTTTCATTTCTTCTTTTCAATAAAAAAAAAAAGGGAAGATGTAATGGTGCATATAGCCAAGACCGTGTGACGTCACATAGGGCGGGGGTGTTGGCCGAGGGAGGCCCGAAATAAACCACTTGCATACTAGACATCGAGGTGTCTGTGTCCAGATTCTTCATCTGAGATGACAACCCTGAAGTTGAGGGTGACGGTGGTGGTCATCTCCGTGTTTTGGTGGCCACCTTGTGCGGGGTGGGCTCCTTCTGCGCAACCCTCTTCGATGCTACTCTCTTCCCAGTTGGTTTGGTCATGATGTGATGTGTCCTTGGCGCTGCTGGATTTGGAAATGAGACCTCCAGCATGGCATCGTATTTTATACTCCAGGCTATCCGGGAGTAGTCCGGGGGTGCACCGGTGATCGTCCGGGCTGCGGGGATGGTTTGGGGCTCATCCGGGGTTGTCCGGCCCAGTCTGGGGATAATCTGTGGATACACCGGGGAGTCCATGGGTGGTCCGGGGTCGATCTGGGGTGAGTCCGGGACTGATCCGGGACTACTCCGTAGATACACCGGGTAGTTAGGGGGTGGTCTGGCTCAGTCCGGGGCGATCTGGCCCGTGGCTCGTCCGGGTAGGTGTGACAGCGAGCCCCAAAATGAACAAAATAGAGATTTTTTCCAGAGCTGTCCGAGACAGTCCAGGGGTGGTCCGGCTAAAAATCTGGGGCTCGTCCGGGTAGGTTTGACTTGGGCTTTAGGCACGAATATGTAATTTTGGAAAATAAGATATTATATGAGTGTCCAACACTGGCCAACAAATGGCTATCCTGTCATACTACATGCTACACTTATGGGCCACCATGCTAACCCACCAAGCTATGGTGCTGCCACCTAGTGATTAAATAAAATTGTTGACAGCATGGCTTCTGGTTTCCAGCGTGGGCTCCGTTACTCTCCAATGAACCATTGGAATGCACAAACATTATATATACTACCAATAATAGACTACAGTGATTTAAGCTCGGGCCTTTTAATAAAATAACGAGAAGCTAAATTACATAGAATCCAAAATCAGGTTCTTGGAACAAACTATAGGGACAAAGTGCTTTCAGCAAAGATTCTACTATATCAGAATCGTTGCTTACAGTACAATAAAGCCGTGTTCACACGGGGAATGTAAATCGATTCGTAGAAAGCGACTTGCCTAGTTCGACGCACATTTCCCGTGTGAACGGGCATCTGAGTCGAATTAGGGCTGAATTGATTTCTGTGATGCGCATTCTGTAGACCACCTCTCGAGGTAGTTTACCAGTGTGAACACAACCGACTTACTTGATGCGGACTAAGCACGTCAAACTATATACTATAATTTGGTCTATGAAACCACTAGCTGTGCACAGATATTTTTTTCATCATTTATTTTTAGGGTTTCACTGCCCAGCAGAAGTTTTGACCGTTCCAAACCAATACGATTCAGTCCATACATATCTAGGTCGAACCCACTCTCCCCACGACGTCGACGAACCCAAACTGGCGCTGGTTAGTATTTACTTGCTCATGCACAGATATCGATTTCCGACCCCAAGTACTGCCCGTGTGAACGGGCCGCTAATTCGACACACCTGATTCGATTTGTCTAATTCGCTTCACATTTTGCCCGTGTGAACACGGCTTTAGATTCACACAAGACCTAACTTGCCACTTAACAAAACTAAAGGAGGGATGCACATCTGCTATTGTTTATGCTTATCAGATACAATTACTCATGTTAAATGTAACCTGGGTAATGCATGGGCTAGTCAGGGTGGCAACTACCAGACTCAACACTAAAAACCCACCTGGCACTATAGTCAGAACTGACTACTGTATCGAACCCACCACGTGACCATGCCGCATTGTACATTTTAAAGTTGTTGGCACAATGCCATAAAATCAACACGGTTTAATCAAATGTGTGTTAGTGTCAGTGTCAGTGGGCACTGACACCCAATACATAATGGTTACACTGTTCCTGCAATTTCTATTATATTGCAATTTCCATTGTTCTGCAAATTCTATTATATTTGTGGAATAATGTATGGAAATTGTGAATAAAAAATGTCTAAATGTCTATACATTCAGGGAGAGGGCGCCCCTTGAGCAACAAAAGCGTATAGTGGGGTGGATATGTAACAATTTTTACTTGAGGTGTGCACTTCCGGAAAGAAGCTTGAAACTTTGTCCTAGGGGGTTTTTGGGTATGCTGATTTCAGAAATTGCGGGAACCACGATGTCACTCCAATGGTTCCAAAATTAAGAAATTCAAAATGGCCCCCACAAAACACGTTTTTGCCCATAAAACTGTTCTAAGTCCCCCGATTACCATGATCTTGATGTCTATACCTATGTTTTTAAGGTCAAGGAATCCAATAAAACACATGTGAAGACCCATAACATACATCTTCATGGTGAAAATTTAAAAAAAAATGCTCATAACAATAATTTTCTAAACACCAACTTTCTTTAAATCTGATGTTTTACTTCTTCATCGTGATTGAGGATTAAAAGCAGAAGACATTCAGATGATATTGGTGATCTTAAATTTCTCATATTATGCTAATTAATTAAAATCCTTTCAGTGATTTCGCATTTCAGAGTTTATTAATAGTTTAGAATCAAAGACGATACCTGGCACAGACATCAATACTAATGACATTTCTTCTCAGCAGGGTCATAATCACAAGGAACAAGTACATTTAACCCATTATAATTCTTATTTTTCAGAAACCAGTGGCATTCATGTCATGATGGTCATCTAGGCAATCACCATGTCCAAAAGGCTTAGACTTGCTCCTCGGGCTTGCGCTGCACCAGTTCAACCGACAAACTGGGACATATGTGCTCTGTGCCAAGAACTTGGTGGAACTCTCATAAACCCATCAGCAACAGGTTATGCATCCCTGGCCACAAATTTATCTGCCCTTCATGAACTAAACAATGTGCCATTGAATATAAACGTATCACGACTCGATGATGGTGATGGCATGGAGAAAATGCTGACTAAGCATGAAGCTAAGTGGCACAAAACATGTTACGTCCTGTGTAATGCAACAAAAGTGAAGAGAGCCAGGAAGATGCAAGAAAAAGCTTGTTCGAATACAGCTCAGTCACCACTTAAAAAACACCTTCGCAGTGCAACCACTCCAGCATGTCCCATGGAAACAGAAGAGACACATCAGCCAACGTGTATTTTCTGTGATGAAACCACAGGAGACTTTCACAAAGCCGAAACAATATGCCTTGATACCCGTGTCAGACAAATCGCTAGAGAACTCCGAGACACAAAGCTGTTGGCCAAATTATCAGTTGGATATATGATCGCTATTGATGCTGTTTATCACTTTAAGTGCTTGACATTCTACAACAAACATAGATCTCAACAAAGACATTCGACTGAGAAGTGTCACCAAATCAACACAGATTCACTTGCATTTGCTGAGGTGGTGTCTTATATTGAGGAATATGGTCAATTGGGAGGAGACCAGAATCATGTTTTTAAACTCACTGATCTCAAGGCATTGTATTGTGAGCAGCTACAAAAATTAGGCGGTAACACAACTGGAAACATCCATTCGACCAGACTTGAACAGAAACTCCTACAGCATATTCCAAATCTTGAAGCTCATCACAGCAAGTTTGGCACAGTATTTTCATTCAAGGATGATGTTGGTGATGCCTTGCTCAACGTCTGGAACCTTGATCCAGATGATGAAGCCATCATGCTGATGAGAGTAGCAAAGCTGATTCACAAAGAAGTGCTTGAGAAAAAATACCACTTCAATAGTTCCTTATGTGATAAACAATATGACGATCTCCCAGCGTCTCTATCTGCTCTGGTTGGGATGATTCTAGGAGGTTCAAATGCAGGACAAGGTATTGATGACAATGAAGTTAGCACAGCTGCCTCATCCATTACGCAGTTATTAGTCTTCAATGCTGTCAAACGTGGTAGGAGAGAATCAGTAGCAGTACGGCACAACTCCGACCGTGAGACTGTTCTTCCATTGTACCTAGGCCTACTCATTCACAATAGAACACGAAAATGTTATCTCATTGACATTCTTTTTGAGAAAGGTCTATCTGTATCATATGACAGAGTTTTGCAACTGTCCACAGAGGAAGCCAATAGAGTAATAGACAATTATGAGAATGAGGGCAGTATCTGTCTGTCTACCCTCCGAGACAATCTGTTCACAACTGGAAACCTGGATAACATTGATCACAATCCATCATCCACTTCAAGTCTTGATTCTTTCCATGGCACAGCAATATCAATCACCCAGCATGTCACAAATGACAATCTGGGTGTTTTTAGGGTCCTTCAGAAGATTTCTGAAAACAGAGACCAGCCAAAGTCTAAATCTATCAAGTCATTACCGAAGTCATATAGTAATGTGCCACCAATATCGCTCCCTGGCAATGTCATTCCACAAGTAACTGATGACATAGCAATTCCAATACCTGTTGCCATGAATGAAGATCAAATGCAAATGCCTTGGTTTGAAAAAGTGAGGACAGCTTTGGCTGATGAAAACCAAACTGATCTGGTGAACATATCATGGTCAGCCTATTTTGCCAGCTTACAGTTGTATGTACCCAAGCCTGCTGCAATTATCGCTCTACTGCCAATGTTTCGAGATGATGCACACTCACCCGCTACGGTCAAGCATGGAATGAATATCATCCAACAGATCACAGTTTGTTGCAATCCAGAACAGATAACTGTGCTCACTGTTGATCAACCATTATATGTGATCGCCAAAAGAATTCAGTGGAAATGGTCGGATGAGTATGGGGAAAAACAATATGTTGTACTGATGGGGGGTCTCCACATCGAAATCGCCATGTTGAAAGTCATCGGTCATTGGCTTGCTGGAAGTGGTTGGACCTATGTGATGACTTCAGCCAATGTTCCAACTGAGGGGCGTGCCGCTGGTCGACAGAAAGGTTCACACACATCCAGAGGTCAATGGGCCCATCAGGTAACAGCAGCAGCTCTGTTCATTCTGCTTCACAGGTCATATGATGTGTATCAAAAGAACACACCAGAGGGTGAACAACTACACTTTGATGAGTGGTGTCATGAGATGGCTTCGGAGCATCCTCAGTTTGATTACTGGTTCAAAGTTCGGAAGTTGGAACTCCTATTCCTACAGTTCCTTAGATCACAGCGTGTACAAAACTTTGTTCCATACGTGGAATCACCTGGAAAGATTATTCCATGGATGTTCGCTCTTGACCACTACCACTATGCTCGCTGGATGATGGTTCATGTAAGAGATTTACTTACCCTGGAAGTGAACAGCCCTACCACACATGCGCAGTTCCTCAAGGGCAACTTTGTTACACAGAAAACAACGCACAAGTTCTCGGCACTAGCCCATGACCAAGTTCATGAACAGCTTAATGCAATGGTGAAAGGAGACGGAGGCGTAATAGGTGTCACAGAAAATGAAGCCGCACTGACACGCTGGATGGTGGCAGGTCCAGAAACAGCTAGACTTTTGACGGAGTATGATGACAAACATTCCATGAACAAGATGGACACAGATCACCACCATGAACAGATACCAAGTGTACAGAAGTCTTCCTATCTCAAGTCAAGAGTGTCACTGATGCGATGGAGGAACTTGGCAACCCCCTTGCAGATACAAGCACGGACCTCTACACGCTTGACACCAAACGGATAATGCCCGCTAGCGTGGTGAATACAATAAAGACTGCAGAAGACATTGGCAAAACACAATACCAGAATTTTGTTGCGGAGCGCGTCAATGCCAATATCACTGCATTCAATGACACCATACACAAGAACAGTCTACATCTGTTAAATTCTAGTTCGGGAAAGAAACCTGCAAAGACCGCTTCTATAATCTCCAACCTGCATAATGATGTTCATCTCTTCTCAAGGATGTATATATCATGCCAAGCTAGAGACAGTGATATGGATGCCTTCTTCATGCATGAAAATCATGCCTGGCCTCCATCGTTGGCATCAAATCACGCAATGCACCAAACAAACAAATCTGACTTGATGGAATGTTTGGAATCATTGGTACCTCAACTGGAATCTGCACCAAATGTTGATGTCAAGATCGTCGATGGTGCTACCCTTGTGCACACACTTGATCCAAAGAAGTCGAAGGTGCATGTCAAAACATTCCAGGACTATTCCCAACTGGTGTTCTTGCCCTATTTAGAATGCATGCTACAAGACGTTGTTCATTTGGATGTTGTTTGGGATGTATATAAGGAGGACAGCCTAAAGGCACAAACACGACAGAACCGTGGAGCTGGTAACCATCTCCGGGTTGCCAACAACACTAACATTCCTGGTAACTAGAATAACTTCCTTCATTATGATTAAAACAAAGAGAGCCTGTTCCAACTTCTAGCCAATGAAATACAGGAGTTTCAACCCCCTCAAAGTAAGCTAGTCATCTCCACAAATGGCAAGAATGCTGTTTCATCTCCGACTCTCCGACTTGTCCTGCTCTCATGAAGAAGCAGACACACGGCTACTGTTTCATGCTTCCCATTCGTTCCATCAAGGATTTACCAAGCTGATGATACACGTATGCAACAGATACCGACGTGGTGGTTCTTGCAATTGCTGTGTCAAGTGTCTTAAAGGATTGTGAAATATGGGTAGCATTTGGTCATGGATATAAACTACGCTACCTCCCGTCACCTGATTTCAGCTGAATTAGGCAATGATGCATCATGGGGTATTCTGTTCTTGCATGCGATATCAGGATGTGATACGGTTTCTGCCTTCTATGGAATTGGAAAGAAAACAGCTTCGGCTGTATGGCATAATATGCCTCAGCTCACACCTACTTTCCTTCGTTTATCTTGTGCGCCAACTCAGATATCCCCAGACGAAATGGAGCAAATAGAAAGATATGTTGTTCTTTTGTATCAGCGAACATCAGCACTTACCCATGTGAATGAAGCCAGGAAGCAGTTGTTCACTCATAGCCTTAAGATGGTAAACATTCCTCCAACATTACATGCCCTAGAACAGCATGTGAAAAGGGCTGTTTTTCAGGCAGGGCATATCTGGGGACAGTCAGTTATAGGAGGACCCAATGTTCCATCACCAGATTTATGGGGCTGGGAGAGAGCGAAAGATGATTCTCCATGGACTCCATGCTGGACCACTCTCCCAGAGGCAGCCAAAGGTTGTCAAGAACTGTTAAAATGTGGATATATAAAGGTCTGCACTAAAAGATGGAAGTGTGTCAAGGCAAATCTGCCATGTACACAGTTGTGCTTTTGTTCGGGACAGTGTAGCCGAGAGTAAGAAGTTTGTAAGAAGATCAATAATTTGATAATGTTTTAAAGGAACACTTTTGCCGTAACCAGTTCCAGCTGTTCTGAGCAAAACATATTCAAAAAGAGGTAACTGATAACTTCATAGCTGAATAGTACTGAGAATATAGGCCACTGTTATAATCCGCAACCCCTGGTGGTAATTCTTGGAACTTGTTCAAGTCATTTAGTTCTATGGCATAAGTGTCCCTTTATCAGAATGTATGACACACAATCAGATTCCTTAACATTGGTACTAAGATGGTAATCGGTACACTTACATATACACTGTTGCAAAAAAATTGAAGTTATGAGCGTTTTAAAATTTATATTTTATTGGGTTCCTTGACCTTAAAAACCTAGGCATAGACATCAAGATCATGGTAATTGGGGCACTTAGAGCTGTTTTATGGGAAAAACGTGTTTTGAGGCAGCCATTTTGAATTTCTTAATTTTGGGGCGGGAACCGTTGTAGTGGCATCATGGTTCCCGCAATTTTTTAAATCAGCATACCCAAAAAAAACCTAGGACAAAGTTTCAAGCTTCTTTCCAGAAGTGCACACCAATTTCACATATCCGCACCACTAGTATGTAAGCCATGAGTGGCCAAGGTGGCATCGACTAAGGACCACTTGGTTCCGTTATAAAAGTATGCAGATTTGGTTTATAAACATGAGTGTCCATGTTATTGTCCATTCTACGATAAGTTAAGGGTACTGGATATTCATAAACCATGGTGCTAATGGTAGGCATGGTACTGGGAAAACATGTTTGTTATGGAAAAATCGTGTTGGGGGTGTAGGCCGTCTAAATTGAGGCACTATGAAGCTTCTGGCAGCTTTTATAATAAATTTTGAGAGAAAATAAATCCATGCTTTTAACCATAACAGTAATGATAACTAACAAATGATCATTACTTATGTCTTCCCACCTCATATTCATTGAAACAGTGAAAAAATAAACTTTCAACAAAAGTGAAATGTAAATAAGTTTTTGAAGTCAATATTACTATGATATACCATACAATTACAATGATATACCATAACTTTACAAATCCCCCCAAAAATCATGGATTTTGGTTTGCTTGTCGTGGAATTCCACTATTTCACAAAGGAATACCATGGTAGGTGGAAAACTCGAGGTCCTTCTTAAAATATATATTACTAAAAAAGTGAAGTAAAGCTTGTTGTATTTAATGACGCCTCTAAAGCACATTGATTTTCATATCATCAGCTATTGGACGTCAAACATATTATAAAAACACGGGTCTCTGCCGCTGTGAGAACCCTATGTGATTACAATACTCTCCCCCTTCATTCAACCTGTGATGCCATTTAGCCTGATCAAATTAACTATGTCTATAAAGAGGAAGGAAAACTAGTCACAATGATGAACAGTGAATAAGTTGTGCTTTATTGGCAGCAACTCCTGTCATCCCCCATTCATGTGACCTAGCACCTGTACTCCTCCTATACTGCCCACACTATGTCTCATAGTCTTTTAGCCTGTATGTTGAACCAGTGCCCACACCCAT